>CM032229.1:80770000-81397500 GCA_019009955.1 Riptortus pedestris
ACCCTCAGCTACAGTGGAACAATGTTTCAGCGAAGAACAGTCTTCTAAATATGTCTTCCCAATGTCTGAACACCAGGCCTCCCATTGAAGAGACGTGGAGGGGGCTTGCAGAGGGGTTGTTTGTACCTAGGTCTGTCAGCAACCTTTTAAACCAACCACTGACTTAGGACCACCACAGTCCCATTCTCTCCCTTCCATATTGTCCAGCACAAATGCCAACTTTCCACAATAGCCATCGCTCATGAAGCGTTTACTTACTGCATCTCCTCATTATAACTATGAAAACTTCTTTGCGAGCAAAAACCTGTCATGTCATTTTGATATTGCAATACACAATGGTGTTTCTTCTTGTGAGAAATCTTATTATGATTTAAATATAATAAAAAGGACCCACAAGATCCTGCAACGACATTTTTCACGAGTAATTGCTGTTATAGCATTTTCCTTTTATGATACTTAAGTGGTTCCGCATTTGCAGCGAATTTGACATATAGTATTAAATTGTGACCATTTTTTTCGGGGGTAAATGTATGAAATAAACTCCTTGAGCCCACCCTGGCTAGAAAAGGGCGGTAGCCTGTAGATAACCCGTCCCGATTAGCCTAGTAGCATAAAGTGGCCGTAAATAATAATAAACAAACAAATGTATGAAATGAGTAAATTCTATCAAAATTATTGATTGCGTTATTAAGTGGATTTCCTTTGATTCTCTTAACTCCTTCACGTCTTTAAAGAGGCGGAAAATAAAAAATACCCCTTTTGACAGCACAGTATTAGCGTGAAGAGGACTCTACTAATTACAATTAGCTGTAAATAGTTACAAGACATCCAAACGTTCACACGGTGGCTCATCAACATTGTGCGACAATTGAGAAGTTCGTTGAATAAAGAAGTAGTGAACTTTGACCTCCAATGCCACAACAGAGGGGTGGGGGGTAGGCACTTGACTTCTGACTAGTCCACTAACCCTTCAAGAGCTGTTGAGCCTAAAGTGCTCATGTTACCTTCGGTCGCAATAACATATACAATATAAGTAAAACGTATTTGCAAATTTAACTAACTTTTTTCATATGCATTCGTTTTAAACCACGACTTTATTACTGCGTATTTTAAGGCCTGGCTGGGCTGAGAAGAATCAAAGGATTGTTTAATACGATATTCGAAAAATGTATCAGTAAATAAACATCGTAAAGAAATGGAGATAGTGAAAGGTATAATGAAACGACTATGTATTAATTAATTGAATACAAGTAAGAGCGTCACGGGCAACAATTGAATCCAAAAATAGGTCCAAGTACGTTTCTCACCCTTACCAAAATTCAGGTAGGTCCAGTAAACATTTTAGCATAGTTTTTAGGACGACATTTTTACAATACATAAGTTAGAGAACTCCATTCACTCAACTCTTAGCCGAAGCTCCTGTAACTCCTTCTATGTTTTTTACTGTTTTGGAATTACTCCAACCAGTCCTTTACCAATACATAGATGTTTATTGCAGTTATCTATCCAATTCTTTCAGCAGATTTCCTTTAGGGGCGAAATATTTTGTGTTAACAATCTTGTTGCAAATTTAATTTACTATAAAAGATTTTCCATACATTTGTTCTGGGTCTCTCTAAAGTATTAGCGGAGATATTTTCATTTTTTAGTTTTCAGTCAAGCATTTGTCCTGAAACGCTCTGTTACAAGATAAATGTAAAATACTGGCTTCATTGTTTCTACTATGTGATATATACTCTAATATGTTCGATCTATATAGATTTTGCATAAATATAAATTATATCTACTTATGCCTGAAATTGGACTGTGGGAGAGGGCTTAGGGGGAGGAAAACTAAAAAATTCGTAATATCTCAATTATTATTATCAGCTCAACAAATTACTTATAACAAATTATATTGCAAATTTAATTTCCTATAAATGTTGGTTGTGTCGTTTTGCGTTTGTTCTCAGAAAGAAACAAAAATATTTGTAGTTTTTAGTATTTAGTCTCAATAAACCCCCACTCCATGCTTTTCATTCTTAGTCACTATCAACAACTCATATCCAGCTGGTATTTCGATTTTCGTTTAAATAGGTTTCTAATTACGGGAGAAATAGGGAATGGATGTTGAGTTGAGATCATCAACGGGTCATATACCAGCTCGTGGGAAATCTGGCCAGCTGGTGTTTGTTCAGATCAAATCAGGCATTCTTTGTCGTACAGAAATCCCCAGCACTCACGCCTCTATATCTCTTGGTTGGAGGGTTAAACTTATGGGATTCACTCTCACCAGAGACAAGTTGGACTGCATATGTGTGTGTGTGTGTGTGTGTGTGTGTGTGTGTGTGTGTGTGTGAGTTTGTAAAATGTATTCTCGTTAAGCGGAAATAGGCAAGACTTGAAGAGATTGTAGTACTTCAAACTGACAACAACTCAACTTACAACGTTAATAATAAATTACTAATTAACTAATTTCTTTGAATGTACTATTTAAGAAGGCGAACATAAGTAGCATTACTCTGAATGCATGTTTTATTGAATATAAATGATCATAATTAAGTTCAATAAGAAAATTTTAAATCATGATATTCCTTAAAAATAGAAAATTATTCCATACATGACATTCAATTTAACTGATAACAAGCCGATAATGCTCTTATCAGCTTCAATAAATCACACACTGATGATAACTTTCCAATATTAATTTCACATTTAGTAATTTTCGAATTAACGACTGCTTGATTTACTTTTAACGGTCCTTTTTTTGTCAGGTGTTTGGATAGACTAAGGTACGGTTTCAAAAAGAAAGTTTGTTAATAACCAAGCTGAAGCACTCAGAGATTTAAAGACTGCATTGAATATCATTAAAGATTAAATGCCATAATAGCCTTAATATTCACTAGCCAATACCAATATCTTGGCCTTTCTAGCCCAACGCTCTGGTAGAACTAACGATTATCTATTCATATTTAATCCCACCTCAATATTCAAGACAACAAGCCTAAAATAGTTAAAGAAAACGAGTTTGCTGCTCTAGGCATTTCATAGTAATGTAGTATTTACAGGCTACACCTGGTAATTGACTTCGTGAACAGATAAACGTGATTTTCACGGGAACAAACAAGGGAATAAGGTCAGAAGGTCATGCAGTGGTTTCCCATTCCGTTCTGGACCAGACCATCCAACAATAAAAGCATCATGAGGAAAGTTCGATTCACACCAGCAAAGGCCCACTGACATGTTATAAGTCAGAATTTAGCCAGGGGGGGAATTCATAGTAACAGTATTTCTTTATTCAAAAGAACACAACAACCATATTAATCATCAACCAAAGTATTTTTTGTTTCTCCATGAATTATAAAGGTAATAAAATTGACCAAACCAATGGCATTTATTGTACTTTAAATTATATACTGTATGTTGAGGGGAAAAACAAACAAAAAAAACAGCGTGGGTGTGTAGTTATTGTCAAATAAGTGATTATATGCACTTTCTAAAACTTTCAACCAAATACGAACACACACACACAATAAATCATTTAACTTTTTTTAAAATGAGTTTCAGAGTAATAGAAGGATTCTACAAAATTGCTTATGAATTTCAAGCTGGTTTAATTTAAAACCTTAATTAAAGGAGACTAAATCAAATTAAATAGCTGTATGGAAGCAATAACAAGAATGTACTAGTACTAACAGGCTCTATGAACTAGAAGGAACTAAACCTGTTTAGCATGAGGAGCGTACCTCCAGGCAACCGGAGTGCACACCAAAGTCTAGCCAGATCCTTTGAGTCTAACAAGCAATGAATTTATAGTTCCATGATAAAATTAACCTTTGACTGTTATTCTTTTATTGTGTAATTATAAATGAAGTTAAAAAATTCTTTAAAGGCAAGGGCCTTTAGAATAAAATAAAATTCATAGATAAGACCGAACAATTTAAATAGTACTAGAAGAATGTTTGGGGCTCCAAGAGAGTATGTCTGATTGTTGAGACTAGTGGTGATTTTCTTATTAAATATTTATTTGTGGTTTTGCTAATTTTTACTTTGTACTTAAAACATGACCCCACGACTTCCACGTTGGATACTATCATCAAGAAAATAGAAGATTATTATTCGATATTAGTTTCATTTTTTTGATCATTTGTTAGTTGTCATCTAGGGAGTTTAAACCTTTTGTTAATTAGGGATTTTAGCTTTGTGGTTTTTATTTGTAACTATGCACTGTGTACGAAGAACAATTTCAATGGTATAAGACTTAGGCGCTAGAGATGATATGATATAAGACGTTTTTTTATATAATTTTTACGTCTTTTAGTAGTATTATTTGTCTGTTACCATTTGACCTGCGATTCATGAGGCATGCATAAGTAATAGATATAAAAAAATACTCTATTAAAAGCTAAATTTTAGCAGATTTCCCTTAAGGATCGTACTCATAACGTAAATTTCTTCAAATAGTCATCGATCCTACCCACGAGATGACGAAAAGGAGGTCCGTTCAATATTAATCTATATATATATAAAATTGTAACCTCTGTCTGTACATTGATTTTTTTCGCGAAATTTCACGATAACTTTTCGTTTCACATGTCATAGACACCATAACTGCATTTTGTTTCTTTGGTGTCTGTTTGTTTGTTTGTTTGTTTATTTGTTTGTTTGTTTATTTGTTTGTTTGTTTGTTTGTTACCTTTTCACGCATAAACGGCTGAACCGAATTTTATGAAACTTGGTATGTGTATTACTACTAGCCCAACTTAGACTTTAGGCTATATTAATATTCTCTAAGACAAACAGGAGTGGGGGTTATAATGGAGGCCTGAAATTTAAAATAGCGATATTTCGGTTCCTATTGCTTTTTCAGCAAATATGCCCATTAGAAAAGTTGTTTATTTTGTAATTTAGAGTAACTTTTGTTATATGCACTTTTGCCGTATATGGAAGTATAAATGAGTTATACGCTAAAAACTTTAGCGGGAGTCAACAATTTATTAGGCACAAAAGACTCAACCGAACTAAACCAAACTCGGTATGTGAATTAGTACTAACGCCTTCCTTATGATAAGCCATACTAACATTTCTAGGGACGGGCAGGAGTGGGGGTTATATGGGAGGCCTGAAATTAAAAATAGCGATATTTCGTTTCCTATTGCTTATTCAGCAAATATGCCCATAAAAAAAGTTGTTTATTTTGTTATTTACAGTAACTTTTGTTATATACACTTTTGCCGTATACGGAAGTATAAATGAGTTATACGCTAAAAACTATAGCGGGAGTCCACAATTTTATTTGGCACAAAAGACTCAACCGAACTTAACCAAACTCGGTATGTGAATTAGCACTAACGCCTTCCTTATAATAAGCCATACTCACATTTCTAGGGATGGGCAGGAGTGGGGGTTATAAGGAAGGCCTGAATTTAAAAATAGCGGTATTTCGTTTCTTATTGCATTTTCGGCAAATATAAACATAACAAAAGTTGTTTATTTTGTTATTTAGAGTATCTTTGGTCATATTCATTTTTGTCTTTTAACAAAGTATAAACGAGATATACACTATAAACTAAAGCGGGAGTCAACGATTCCATTGAGCGCTAACGAGTAAACCGAACTAACAAAAACTCAGTATGTCAATTAGCATTAATTCTTCCATGGTTATAAGGGAGGCCTGAAATAAAAATTCGCGATATTTCATTGTCTATTTGTCTACGGGAAATATGACAATTTGGAGGACAGTGAAGACTTAAAAAAAAATTAATTTTACTATTAACAAATGCCAACAACGGGAATTAACCCTAAACACTGGGACGGGTAAATGTCAAAATATTGTGCAAATTAAAGCCTTGCCAAAAAAATAACATCACCATTCAGCCTCAAATCAATTCCCGGGCGAAGCCGGGTATCTGAGCTAGTATATATATATATATATATATATATATATATATATATATATATATATATATATATATATATATAATTGTAACCTCTGTCTGTACATTGATTTTTTTCGCGAAATTTCACGATAACTTTTCGTTTCACATGTCATAGACACCATAACTGCATTTTGTTTCTTTGGTGTCTGTTTGTTTGTTTGTTTATTTGTTTGTTTGTTACCTTTTCACGCATAAACGGCTGAACCGAATTTTATGAAACTTGGTATGTATATTACTACTAACCCAACTTAGACTTTAGGCTATATTAATATCCTCTGAGACGATCAGGAGTGGGGGTTATAAGGGAAGCCTGAAGTTAAAAATAGCCATATTTCGTTTCCTATTGGTTTTTCGGCAAATATGAACATAACAAAAGTTGTTTATTTTTTTATTTAAAATAACTTTTGTTATATACACTTTTTTCGTATACTGAATTATAAACGAGATATACGCTAAAACCTATAGCGGAAGTTAACAATTTTATTTGGGACAAAAGAGCCAACCGAAATAAATAAAACTCGGTATGTGTATTAGCACTAACGTCTTCCTTATAATAAGCCATTCTAGCATTTCTAGGGACGTGCAGGAGTGGGGGTTATAAGGGAGGCCTGAAATTAAAAATAGTGATATTTCGTTTCCTATTGGGTTTTTGGCAAATATGCACATAACAAAAGTGGTTTATTTTGTTATTTAGAGAAACTTTTGGCATATACACTTTTGTCGTATACCTAATTATAAAGGCGTTATACGCCAAAAAGTGATAGCAGAAGTCAACAATTTTATTTGGCACAAAAGACTCAACCGAACTAAACCAAACTGGGGATGTGAATTAGCACTAACGTCTTCCTTATAATAAGCTTTACTAACATTTCTAGGGACGGGCAGGAGTGGGGGTTATAAGGGAGGCCTGAAATTAAAAATAGTGATATTTCGTCTCCTATTGGGGTTTCGGCAAATATCCACATAACAAAGTGGTTTATTTTATTATTTAGTAAAATTTGCTCAACAATTCTTTGGAACTACAAGGTACCTCACCGGGAAAAACTAATTCAAATGTATGTTCATATTTTGTGCTTAATAATTCAAATCTATGCATAATGCATAGGAAACGGGAAATATGACAATATGTAGAACAGTGAAGTCTTACATAAAAAAATAATTTTATTATTAACAAATCCACAGAAACGACGGGTATTTAAACTAAACACTGGGACGGGCAAATGTCAAAATATTGTGCAAAGTAAAGCCTTGCCAAAAAAAATACCATCACCATTAAGCCTCATATGAATTCCCGAGCGAAGCCGGGTATCTGAGCTAGTTATATATATATATATATATAAATATATATATATATATATATATATATATATATATATATATATATATTCCATAGATTTAGAAAATTCAAAATATCTCCGTTACTATACCTCGGAACGGATAATTGTATTCAATCAATCCTATTGCAAATTTAATATTCTTTAGATGCTGTCCTATACATATTTTCTGTATCATGAATATTAACCGAGAATGAATATTTGGATTTTGACATATTAACAAGCTGCTATATCACGAAACACTTCCTTACAAAATTAGTTAATGTTTAATGTTAAATATTGTTTTCATTGAACTTTTACTTTGTGAAATATATACAAATACGGTCAGTTTATACTTCCCTTCTTTTGTTCTTGGATTACTAAAATTTGAGTGATTGAGATAAAAATTATTTTCATTCGTTACAAATTACAGCACTAGATATAGTAAATAGTTATTAATCAAATTAATATGTTATATTCAGATATATTACATTAATTGTTTTTCTTTACGGTCTAGAATATGTATATCCATTTATTCAGCTCTGAGAGGTTGGCTGTCCCGTTTGTTTACCATTCAGACACTTGCCGTTGTAGAGGCTATTAAATTGTAAATTCATTGAAATATTTCTCTTTACCCTTTGTATTTATTACTTACTTAATATTCACTGTGGTGTTAGCAGATATATCTATTGTAAACCTTCACGTTGGAAGCCTGCTTAGGTTGCGCAGCCGCGGCGTGACGGACTTTTTTTAGAAATGGAAAGACGTTAATCCCTATTGCCCAATAGGTTTTGCGTTTCCCGAGATCCATGTTGGTAAAATTGAGTTTGAACAAAGAGTACGTTAGGAGCGGGGGAGAGAAGTGTCCAGGAGAGGCATGGAAAAGGTAGGCTGGGAGCTGCCTATTTCTGAACCATTGTAAAGGCATTGACCCTTGAAAGGATGAGGTTGAGGAGCACGGCCAGTTGTTTGCCCTCAATGGGTCGGCCTGTCAGCCGGTCTCACTCTGCAGGCAACTAACAACCATTAAGTAGGTGCTACACCTACCCCAGTCACTCATACCAATATGGTTTCCCTTCCTCTCCAAAATGTCAAGTTTACATAAAATTCCGTCACATGGGAGAACTGGGTAAACTAAGCATATTTTCCAAGTGCTGCTACAACACTTGTGATCTCATATCACCACGTATTCTCTATTTACATGCAAAAAAAATACGATTACCAGGACGGGGGAGGGGACTGAAGGCGCAGAAAACAAGAAAGTACGAATATCTCGCTTAATTCTTGAAATGATACCAAAAAAAAAAAAAAGGAATAGAACAACAATTGTAGAAATTCAAAATTTTAACAAGATTGGTTTTAGAACATCTTATGGTCTGACTCATAATAACGAAGATATTATCAAGATTCTCCCTCTCCTTACCACCACTCTTCAAGATCCGATTTCAGCCAATAACAAATATAATCTCTTGTATTGAACAGGCTAAATATAAGTATGAGTAAAGAACGAAAATCTTAATTGATGAAGTATTTGCATGAGTCCCACAAAGTAACAGTTCAATGAAAACCTTATTTTGAATGAAGTGGTTCATGAAATGACAGCTTATAGTTAATATGACGAGTAGGAGTGGGGGTTTACTGATGGCCGAAAACTTAAATATGGACATATCTCGATTAATGTCCACTATAGAGAAAACAGGTATATAACAACAATTTATAGGACATTACATCAGCAATAATATTTATTCTATACAATGTTTCGATCCGACGCCTAACAACGGAGATATTTCGAATATTCAAAATTCTCCACCTCCCACTGGTCCGATTTTAGTTAACGAACTTGATCTTCCTTTTTACACAAAACGTTTAAATATCGAGTTTGTAAAATTTTGTAAAACATTTAATTATGATTATTTATACTTAGATATAGATTTATTTACATAGAGTTATTTACATTATACTATCTAGGGGTGTTATAAATATGAATTAATGTTTTCGGAAAATCATTTTTCAATTTTTGTTGTTTATATTGTATGTTAATATAGTACCTATGCCATGTCTTTTTTAGTGTTCTGAAAATAAGATCATAATTTTGAAAGCAATGCGCTGATATATTTTTATAATTTCATTTTATTTTTTTTATTACATATTTGTAAGAATAAATATATAAATTAAATTCTATGACATACTTCGCTCCTATGCATTGAAACTGAGAGATTGTTTGTCACTTTCATATGAAATAATTTTATATTAAGTGTAATTCAACATTTTGTCCATTTAAGTTAATAAGAGAACAAGGAAACCATGTAGTGCATGTTATTTTTTTTTAAATAGGTGATTTCGGAATTGTTTATTTATTTACTTTACTAACTATTTGTGCTACTGAAGCTAATCGGGTTGGGTTACCTACAGGTTCCAACCTTTTTTTTTTTTGCGAGAATGGCACCAGGAATTTCATTTAGCGAGTTCGTCATTAAGTAAATTTCTATTGCACACATTCGAATCGAACCCCTGACCTCAGGAAATTTGAGCTACACTAGGTGGACCTTCAAAAACCCAGAATGGAATAATACCAAAGGAAAACATTAAGAACACCAGACCGAGTTTCTTGATTTGTACGTAATGACCAAATAAGACGTAAATTAATAATAGGACCTTTGGCCTACCATTTGCTGGACCTCACAAGAAGGGAGTTCCCGATGTTAGAAACATCTCCAATTACTACAGAATGCAATCTTAGACAACGGTCAGGAAATAGAACTCACAAATCAAAAATATTCCGAAACTACAATGTCAAATAAAACCAACCTATACATTATCTGAACAAGATTCTATAGGGTATCTACCATTATTAGAAATAGCCAAAACATGCAAAACTTGTTGTTTTTCAGAATGCGTGCGTGTTGGTTTTATTGTGCATATATTGCTCCTATGTATGCAATATTTTGTTTTAAATAGATCATATTTGGAAATCTGTATTTTTCTTGTCATTTATTAATGGCAACTTTTTGCTACAAAGCCTAATCGGCACTGGTTATCTACAGGTTACCACCCTTTTTTGGCAGGGTGGGACTAAGGATTTTGTTTAATGAGCTCGTCACTAATAAATTCCAATTGCCCAGGCGAGAATCCAACTCACGACTTTTGTAAAGTGCCAGGAGGAGTTAATTGTTCGATTGATTGACAATAAAAAGCTCTTTCCTCAAAGAAACAACGAGCAACGAATATTAATTTAGGACCAACATCCGCTCAGCTCATTTCATTGAGATAAAAACAAATATTCTACTGAACTAAAACATGAAGACATTCATTTCTCCCTTTCATCGAGCAGCTCTAACCTTAGAGTAGAAAATAATACAGAAGCATCTTGTTTTTCACGTTTCATTCTCAACCCTTCGCAAATGTAGCAAGATGTAGAACCTTGTAAAATATAAGATTCGTACTAATTATGAGTGTAGTTGTGAAAAAGATGTTACTTATTTTTCTTTTGTATATAGTATTCTCTACACTTTGACTACATAACTTTTACTTCACACGACGTTTTGGGTTTCCGTCCACATGCCATACCAACTGTTTATCATACAGTTTTGATATACTTTTCAGTTTTAATCAACATTGTCCAAAGCAAGCATATGGAGAGAAAGCTCACGTGCAGAACATGCCTAACTGAAGAGATCCAAAAGGTTGAAACAGATGCTGCCCAAATGTGTCATCACTAAAAATGGGATGGAAACCTAACGTTACTCGGTTATACAACGATTGGGTTGTTTCGGTTGGTGTGACTTTGGTAACTCGTTTTCGTACTCACGGTAACTCATACCAGAAGCGTTGGAACGATTGGCATTAAGGCTGTCTTGTTTAATGCTTGTTTCAACAAAGTTTGTCTACAGATGTTTTTCAAAAGAACTTGTGTCAAACGAACTTGACTTCACTGTCATTTCCGAAGAGTGTTTGGGTACAAACACTTACACTTTGACTACACAGTATTTTAATTAGTTGATAATAATTAGTCAATTTTTTTCACTTAACATCAGGCAAACCCATTAAACTTATTGGACAACTATATTTTAGAATTCTTTTGAACTTGGGGTAAACGCCTGTCCGACGAGAGGCATTTCCTCGTTTCTCTCGAGACCATTTTTAAAATGCTTGTCATACCTATTAATTAGTTAAGTGACAAATCTATTAGCCGGACTGAGATTGCGCAATCAATAAAAAAGGGATGTTACTGATAGAAGGAAGGACTAGTCTGAATGCGCCAACGGTAACGAAAGTAACATTCCACACTCTAAAAGGAAGCCACGGGAAAGTGAGCGGTCAGCAGCTGGCCTCAGCCAATCAGACCAGGAGCACACAAATAGTCTTTCAATATTTCTAAGCCTACATGAAATTGTATAGTTAAAGACATTTTTCTACATTTAACCTAACTATTTAACCCTGTCAGATTGTACCGGGTAAGCTCCTTAGTATGTTTTACAGGATAGTTTTATTGGCGGTGGTGAATTATGCATTAAAACTCGTTTAGACTAACTCAGAAGTGTAACACGTACGAAATATGTTTTCTTTTTATATTTCTGTTTCGATACCTAACAGAAAACGAGAATCACTCTTATGCCGACGGAGCATTACAAAAACATTTATATTAATTACCACCTAGTGAATTATTTTCTAGAGCCCCAATTTATTTTATTTTTGGGCCATTTAACCTACGTAATCATTAGCCCTAAAGAAAATCTGTTAATTGCTATTTCTGGATTCTGGTTGTATTGGTTATTCTTCTGCCAGCTGCAGTACATTAAAACCTCTTGACACTATTCACTACGCAGGAATTAGAATCCCCAAAATGGCTTTCACATCAAGTCCCACTGGCAGTTTATGTGTTGAAGCTGAAGAACCCCCACTGGATTATAGACGGCAAATGCTGTGTTTTAAATTTTGATCCCACTCAAAGGCCTTAGACCAATCTTGTGTAAATACATTTTTGAGTAACATGTTTTTAAATAAATATTCACACATCTCCCAACCAGAAACAACTTTTAATCCGCCTCCTTCAAAATAACGAATTTCTTAATTCTTATCAAACACCATTGTACCGCGCAACTCTAATCTTACCCCCCCCCCTTGGGGAGTAAAGAACTATCAAATTTTAAATCAATTTATTTATTTTGCTCACTTGCTTTGGTTTTATTTATTTCCCCATTATTAAGAAGAGGCGAGTAGCCATCATAAAATAAATAAAAATCAATAAAATATATTGTTAATTGAACGTATCAATTTTCTGTTTAAAGAATTTCCCTTCAGTAAAGGAGCTTTTACTGTAGATTGTATGGAAATATCTTAAGCCAGGGTCCATTTTAAAGCCCCTATACCACAAAGTACGACGCGTGTATGTTTGTTAACGCATTAACTTTTGAACTGGATGGCTATCATTCGTGAAACTAAAAAGTCCGTCACGCAGGGGCTGCGTAAACTAAGCAGATTTCCCACGTGAAGTTTTACAATAGAGAAATCTGCCTAATAATAACAGTAGTAGTAACCTATTCTCACGAGGACGAATAGTTAGTGAAACGGCCACACTAGCGCTCGGCGGAAACTCCCGAACATAGCCGACCACACTCACAATACAAATGCAAATATCTCGGTAAATATTAAAGATACAGAATAAATGTATAGAACAATATTTATAGTACATTTAATTTGCAATAAGATTGGTTATATACAATTTTGAGGTTCCCGACGAATGGTAACGGAGATATTACGAATTTTTGAAAATCACCACTAAACCCCCCTACCACTTGTCCGATTTCAGCCATTAACGAACTTGATCTTTCTTTTTACATAAAACTATTAAATTCCGAGTTTGGTAACGATCAAACAAAAATTGCGACCGCTAGAGCGTTAACAGACAAATATATATATATATATATATATATATATATATATATATATATATATATAATTTTGAACGGACCTCATTTTCGTCATCTCCTGGGTAGGATCGATGGACATTTGAAGAAATTTTTCGAAACTCGCGTCATGAGTACGACCTCAATAGCTGATTTCCCTTAAGGGAAATCTGCTAAAATGTAGACTTTTTTCCCAAAATTTGCAGCTTTAAATACTTTAACCAGCAAAATAACTTCAGGATATATTTGTTTTGGATTTTCTACTCTATCATCACTGTCTAAATAAATATACATAGAATTTCTTTATTACTTAGAATCTCCGATTGATCGACATCCGTATATAAAGGATGCAAGTTCTCTATTGGACAAACATGAAGCCTCGTTTGCATTTCATATATATCCTGCTGCACTTCACACAACGAGAATGAAAGAATATCTGCCGAAGAGCATTAATGTAGAATATATTTTGAAATAAATTATCTCAGTCGGAAAGGCCTAAACGCTCAGTAATAAATAAATACAAAAGTATATCCATTTATATATACGGAGCTTTCCAACAAGACCAATATTGGTCGAAATAAAAAAAACAAAAATATCATAAACGTAAAATAAAAATATAAAACAACTAATAGAATAGAAATATAAAAAAACAAAACAAGAAAACAACAAAGAATAACTGAATACAAAAAAAAAAAGAAGTAGGTAATAACAGAATACAATTAAATTTAAAAAATCGAAACCAACAAAGAGTAACAACATTTAAAAATAGAAAACAACGAAGATACTCCACAAAAATAACACTACAACCAAACTAAACAAAATATAAAAGAAAAAGTGAAACCACCTATAAAAAATATTTACAAATAAATAATAAAAAAGGTTAAAATAAATTTAAAATTTTACCAATTAAATCTATTAGGGAACTAAATTACAAGAACAAGCAAGTACAATAACAATACAAGTACTAATACAATATAATAAAAATAGCGAATACAAATTTTAAGTTCAAATTAAAAAGAATACTTACATCCAAAAAATAAAATTGCAATAATAAAGTATGCCGGCCATGATAAAGTATGCAGTTATGGAGTTGAAGCTACAATGCAGAAAGTGGGTTTCCCAAACACTATCTCCTGTTAGGGTACCAAGGTAGTAGTTATGTATGTAGTTAGGACAAGGTACCTTGGTATAAGCCCTGCCTTGGTTGTGTGGAGTAGAAAGGGTGAGATATTGTTTGGGGCAAAGGGCCAGTCAGCCCCCAACCATCCATCTTTCACCAGATGGAGTCTTTCGGGTAACTGTTAAGCCGGATGGTTTATTCCGGTTGACATTGAAATGGCAATAACTGCAAACCATTGTCTTATATAGGAAGCAAAAATGAGTTTTATGGTTTATGTTTTGTTAAATTATTTACGAAAGCTTCCGTTGCCTCATTTGCTAAATACTTTGAAGGTAGGATGTATTGTTACTTAGCCAAAAATTTGTTTCATATGCGTTCTACATATTAAGCAAAGGTATTTGATTAATGAGTATGATTACTTGACGAGATATGCGTTCGTTCATATTTCTTAAAGCTTCATTCTTGTTAGAAAAATGAAATAACCCGAGGATTTTTTTTTCCCCGTTGTAATAATGTCAGGCTGTCCCGTTCGTGTAGGGAATACAGAGAAGAGAAAGAGACAGAGTTAAGGGCCCATTGAGCCTGTGGGTGAAGGTAGAAGGGGGTGGGTTTGGACCTTGAGACCTCTAGCTGTTTGTTCTCTGGGACCTCATATCGCCTTCCCTCCTAAATCTTTACCGGCTTCCCCTTTTTCCCTCCACTTCACTTACCCTTATATATACAATGCCGTTTTATCTGATTTCTTGCCTCTTTCAAGCTTACTTCTCTTGACCGGCCCCTATGCTTATAATACTTAAGTATATTCCGAGATGCATGGCCATTGAAATACTCAGATTCTATTAAATCTCTGTATAAACATAGTATTTTAGTAAAATCTATAGGGGTTCACAATAAAACTTGCTCACTTGTAATACGAAATTCACGGACATCTTTTGTGCAGTTCGATTACAGAACGTTGCCCCCAAGTTTTAATCCATTAATTTCTAGATACTTAAAATCACAGTAGCTAATCATATTACCACCACCAGTATCACTCGTTTCTAGTCTTATGTCCATGAGGGAATCTCCTTGGATGATTCAAAGTTAACCATCAGAATTATTATCAATCCTGTCAAACTCATTACCTATTGACAGTATTCATCGCTGGAAACAAATTAGTTTTCAATGGATCTTGACGCATAAATAAAGTAATTGGGAATCGCTTCACTAAAGAATGAAAATAAAAAAACGCAGGGGCTGCGTTAACTAAGCAGATTTCCCACGTGCGCAACGTATTTGCATTTATCTCAAAGCTTAAAAGTTCAATGAGAACAATATTTGGTATTCAAGCTTCAAATAAAGTGATTCATAACATAATAGAATATTGTTAATATGAGATGAGAAGGAGTGGGGGTTTACTGAAGACCGAAAACCAAAAAATGCAAATACCTCAGTTACAAAACATGATAGTGAAAAAATGTACATAACAAGATTTATAGAACATACTATTTTCAATAAGATTAGTTCTATACAATTTTTCGATCCGATGCATAATAACGGAGATATTAAGAATTTTCGAAATTCTCCCCTATAATCCCCCCCCCTCACCCTCCGATTTCAGCCGTTAACAAACTTGACCTTTCTTTTTGTATTAAACGATTATATATCAAGTTTGGTAAGGATAAAACAAAAATTGCGACCGCTAGAGCGGTAACAGACAAACATATATATATATATATATATATATATATATATATATATATATATATATACACTAGTATTCTAGTGTAGACAAAAAGTAACTTACTTATTATAAGTGTGTATGTGGTATATGCATGAGATAGGCAAGGAGCGCTATGAACGATAAGGGAATATAAATAAGTTATTATAGTTTATTTCTTAAAATTACATATCACATATTAATTACGACAGTAACACTAACAAACAACATCAATCTTTTAATGCTTTAGTGTGAACAATATTTTTTGTTAGCTCATCTTTAGCGAGCACAAACAAACTGGATGGTTTACCCACTCCAGAGCATGCTACGTACAATTGCCCGTGTGAAAAACATGGTGTACTCAAATCTAAGCAACAAAAAGTCATCGTTTGGCCTTGGGATTTGTTGACAATCAACATTGCAAATTGAAATTTTAATCGAAGTACAGTAAAAACACTATAATTGATCATTTTTTGAGTGGGATGATAATGATTAAATTACTAAAATGGCTATAAAAAAAATAAGGGTTGGTGATAAAAAAGTAAAAATTTAGGGTTGTATGTATTTTTTAATGCTACATTATAAAAAAATAAAAACAAAAAATTTCGTCCAAAAATTAAAAACAAATCTTAAGGGTGAACAACCCTTATCAATTAGGGGTATGAAAAATAGATAGTAGCCGATTCTCAGACCTACTGAATACGCATATAAAATTTGGTAAAAATCGGTAAAGCCGTTCGGAGGAGTACTCTAACTAACATTGTGACATGGAAATTTTATATAATAGATATATACAGTTTTGAACGGACCTCATTTTCGTCATCTCCTGGGTAGGATCGATGGTCATTTGAAGAAAAATTTTCGGAAATCTCGTCATGAGTACGGCCTCAATAACTGATTTCCCTTATGGGAAATCTGCTAAAAGTCGAGTGGATATAAAATGCATGCAATATATCCCTTAACGACGTAATTTGATGTTCTATTATTACTGTAATCGCGTCTATTTTAATCAACCCCAAAAAGAAGGCAGAATGAGGACAACCCCGTCTATTATTAAGAGTACTTAATAATATCTATTAAGCATAGCATTAATAATAATAACTGACCTGTCAAATGTTATTCTTATACTTGCTAAAACTCATATAATTACATTGAATTCGTAGTTTACTCATGGATCTCACTATTTCTGCTCTAAATGCTCTAATTTTGTTTGATATTGAACTACTGATTTCTGTTTGGCCGCAAGTGGGTTAAAGTTACGTTCTTGTATAGGGTTTTCTCAAGGGTGTGTGTGTTGTATAAAAGCATTAATCATGTTTTAATGTTTTCCTATAAATACCACTTCATGGGAAGCAAACATTGAAGGTTGTTCACACGGTCTCCTCAACCCCTATGTTTTTCTTCATACTCGTGGCAAAGGGCAGACTGGTTTCAATGTTCCAACAATGATACAACAGACTAAGTATTGCTTGGATGGCCTTGTAAAAACTACTACCCTTTACATTTTTTGTTGTCGCTACTAGTTGAGACAGGACATCAAATCTATTAAAAGATTAGCCAGAAAACTACTAAAGGATTTTGGTTTAAATTATGAATAAAACGTTTTTACTATCATATAACAGTATTGATAGCTTTCGTTATTGAGCAAGTTGAAAATTAAAGGTGACAAAAAATAAAACTTGCATTCCTTATGTTCTATTCTTGAATGATTAGGTTTTTATTTTTCTACACTCGTTTAATATAAGATTTGTGAAAATAGTACCTCACGCAGGACTAATGATATTTCCATGCACTGAGTGGCGCATTCTCTATTTATCTCTTAGTAAGATCCCTATTAAAATAAGTCTTAAAATTAGCAGGGTGTATGACTTTTATTGGTATTACAGCTATAAGTGAAAGTGGCAAGAGTAGAAGTTGAAGTTAATTGAAGGCTTAGAATGCAAATATAAAAATAACTCAGCTTAAATTGAGTTAGTAAAGATGTATAAGACAGCAATAGTATATCATTAAAAAAAATAGTTTGGTAGTAAGTCACGACCAAACGGAGATATTCATGATTTGAATTTTTTCAACCTCTAAGAACCCTCACATCTCTTGGTCCTTGTACTTCATCTTCGGTTTTACATTTCTCTTTAAAATATCGAATTTGGTAATATGCCACTTTTCGAATAACTTCTAAGACGGCAGAACTCACATTTTCTAGCAACTCTAAGAACTCAGTTGAATTGAAGCCACCTATAATGAATACAATGGTCACATTTACTCATTAAAGCAATCGAAATGTATCCTAGCATTATTAAGTATTATTATTAAATTGTATTGTTTTATATGATTTCAAATTTTAAGGAGAAATATAAAAGAATTTCAAGTTATATCTGCATTAAAATATTATTATCTTTTATATTTTGTTTAGATAAAAACAAGTGGCCTTCTATTTTTGAAATTAATTTATTACATTATATACCAAGACACAGAAAGAAGAATAAAAAAGCTTTGTAATAATTAATTTTAATTCTTTCTGAAGAACAAAATGGCAAAAAAACGAAGGACAAAATGGAATAATTTTATAAATAACAAAACCGCAATTTTGATACTGGCTTATCTTTTTCTTTTAAAATTGAATTCATTTGTGAATAAGTTTTTTTTGAAAAAATACTAGTATATAAATATTAAAATACATAACTTGAACATTGATATCTTCGCTTCTCGTGAAAAATTGCATAGAATACTTTGGACTGGATGACAGAAAAATAATTAATACAAACTAACAAGTAAAATTCCCATCCTGCCCACGCACTTCTGAATAGTGATGCCACAGCAAGTTGAGATTAGCAATATACTGGCACCGTATCAAGATAATTTACTGAGTGGTGAATATCATGAACCATCAAAATCTAAATGGATGATATCAATTGCAGAGCTTTCTGGTAAGGTGAAAACTAAGTTGAGCTTGTGTCTCAGAATTCCATTGAAAACGCATGATGGTTGTTTCTTAGGGAATTAGTTAAGATTGGAGTGTGTAGCTTTGAGATTCTTCCTGAGTAGGTACGGGTTAATATAGATTTTTAAAGAGCCCATTTAAGTAATATTTTTTTTATTCAAACATAACTTTACTTCAAATGCTTGGCGTACGCATTTAACCAAATTCGAAACAATTAGTAAAGGAATATTCATTTATTGTAAAGTGTATTATTTCTAAAATTTTACTCTATATGTATATGATTATATCAATATAGGACTGTATATAAAAACTGGTATATATTAGTGAAACGAATCAATTATTGTCTGCCTTTTATTATAATTGTATCTCAATTAATTGTTAAAGATTTATATGAATATCTACCAAACTCAATTTTTTTGTAAATCACTTTAGGCTTGTAAAAATTTGTTTGAAGTTGTCTAATATAGAAAAAAATATTTAGTATTTGGAGAGCAGATGAAGTAAATGTTTGTTGAAGTAATTTACTGATAAAACACACTATAAAATTAAATAACCTGCCACGAAAAGAGAAGAAATTGACTTGTTTATCCTAATAATAATAATAAAAATGCAAAAGTATTATTACTATTATCAAGTTATCTACCATGCGTATGCTATAGTAAAAATGTTTTTGACATGTGCGTTTTTTGTCAGTTTACTAGCTTACATCGGAAAATGCAATGTGGGTTCATGCACTTTTCTAGTATATTTAAAATTACGACTAAGGCAGAGGACAACTTCATTCATTATTTTAATTGGTTCCAGAATAATGACCGAGAACAGTTTGGGTTTAGGATGTGTGAGGAAGGGAGTTTGTGTCAAACAAAGGGTAAGTAGAACCCCACCAAACATGGCGTGCAGATGGGAAAGTATGCTCAGAGGGGATCGCTCAACAATTCATTCCCTCTTAGATCTACATAACAACCCCCTTCAAGTCCACATCAATCCTCCCCATATTTTACTGGCATGCTCTTCTCATTATGGCATGGGGTCTCAAGAACAACTCTGTCAGGCCACTATGATATTTTAACAATCAGCTTATACTAGTCCATAATAGATGCTATTCGCAAATAGTTTTATAAAATATCAATTTGATATGCTATCATGAATATTCTAATTCATCATAAGTAACATTAATATTTTAATTCGAAGATCCTGAATTTTTCAATTCAGCATAACTAATATTTAACTTAAATCATACATGCTCTAAATTGCATTAGTTAAAAGAGGACATGGTTGGCAGGTACATGCAAATGTTGTCGTCTAGCCAACATTTAAGCTTGGAGAGCTTAAACTGTGAGAGGCTTCAAAACTATAAATATACCAAAATTAAATAACTTTTAAAACTCTCTAATATAAAATAAAAATTTAGGGTCTTTTATATTACCCACACCAGTTACTTTTTGAAGTAACATTGATAATATGAAAATTAAAAAGACTCTAGTTTTTATTTACTCTCTAGTTTTTTTATTATCTACAGGTTACCATCCTTTTCTATCCAGGGTGGGATTTTAGGACGTTATTTAATGAATTTCGTCACTAAATAATTTCCTTTGCCCAGGCGAGAATCGAACTCGCCACTCTAGGTTTACCATGTGAGATGAACGTCCACTTTTTGCAACTTAGGCTAATCGGGACGGGTTATCTACTGGTTACCACCCTTTTCTAGCCAGTTAGCTTAGCAACAGTTTGAATGAATTATTTTTAGGTTGAAGTAATTCATTCAAACTGTTGCTAAGCTACCTGGCTAGAAAAGGGTGGTGACCAGTAGATAACCCGTCCCGATTTGCCTAAGTTGCAAAAAAGTGGACGTTAATAAATAAATAATATATCCATTTTATATGAAAGAGGTTACGTGCCTATTACACGGTTGGTTTTTTAAAAACGTGTAAGCTTTTTTTTTGTAATAATGAATCTCATCCAACTTAGTCGTGTTCTTAAATCAGATGAAATATCATATAGGGCTGTGCAGAGGTATGGATTGTTGTATGAATCAAGGAAATGTAGAAAAGGACACTTCATGAGGATTATATTTCATAAAAAAAAGAAGTCCAGTATTTAGATGCAGACAACAAATCGGTTTCTACAAAGATACATGGTTCAGAAATTGTAAACTTACATTAAGGAACGAGGATATATTTGAGTGTTTTTTTAAAATCGTTGAAAGCATATTGTCCCCCTAAATGAATGATCAAGAAAATTAATATTAAAGTATAATGTTTGTTTATATTTAAAACTTGTTAATTACATTATTTCAAACATATGTTCATTACTTTTATCAATTTAACGATAACTTTTATCACTGTTTTAGAAATAAGTAACTGGTGTGAGTAAAGTAAAAAAGATCCAAAATTTTTAATGTTGTAATTTTTAGAATAATGAAATACACGATCAAAATTAGCATTTTTACTCTCTCTTCAATTTTTCTTTTGGGAAGTTTTGGATAATCATTTAAAAACATAAGTACTGAAATGGACACTATTACCATAACAGAGTTTCAACCGTTCGCCAATTTTAAACTCACAGAATGTCTTATTTTTATATAGACTGTAAATTAACTAAAAGTAAATGTTTAGTGTAACCTCTAGTTGTGGTATAGTTCCGTTTGATGAGTATAGATGGTTTAGAACCTCCCAACTTCTCTACCTGACCTGGCACAATGCCCCCTGAAGATGGCACAGCAAAGCTCAATATTCCCTTAGGACTCAGCTTCTGATTACTCATGCTCCCCGTGTGTCCTAGTACATCATTGATGATTTTTCACTTGAAATTCCCTCTTTTTAACTACATTTCAAAACGTTTCCTCAACGATAAAAAATAAAACAGCAATATGGTGTTAAATGTCTGCTAATGTACACTTTTTACACGGCTGTAAATCTAGTTTCTATGAAAGAGAGAGCTTCGGTTGTTTGGACTCCTTAGAGGGGAAAGTAGACGCTCTCCATGATGTCTTCTTAAGCTTGCTCTTCTCTTGCCGGTCCCATTCTCACTACATGCTAAACTAATTATTATGTGTATTTGCTGTGGTTCTGTAGCTCATTTAGAACAAAGAAAATTAAAGAATAATATCATACTAAAGTCTAAATAAAAACGAATTCAAAGCAAGATTATCCGACCGAGTATATTTATCAATAGTTGGCATTAAGGATTCATTTTACTGTATAAAGGGTAAATATTGAGTGCCCTTGATGGGGAGCAACAGGAGAAAATAAAAACAAATATTCCTGTCACATTTTCTTTTAACTACATTTACAAATAATGTTCTAATTTTAATATTAGAATCAAAATCTTCGGGACCTGGCCGACATTTCGATAAACCTACTAATAGGATCCCCTCAGACTCAAAGAGAGCCCTGAGGATTCTATAGGTATGTAGGCCAGAAATATGAAGACACGGGTCACTATTCAATGACTACGCTTATAATATTGATAAGAACCGAAGTCTACGAGTATACATATCTTCTAATTTTGCTTTCTTCTATTTAATAGAACACAGCTTTGCAAGAACTAACAGTTTGACTCTTGCTTGTTACATGGTTTTTGATACCGTTGGAATTCCTCCTGGCAGTGGCCAATCTTTTTTCCAACGATTGGAAAGGAACCCATTTACAGAAGTATTAATTTTTTATATGAAAAAAATATGAATCTATCTCCACCTGTCTGATCTAATAGTTGAATTCGAATCTAAAACCGTAGAAGCAATTAGTTGTGAAGTGATAACAAGCACCAATGAAGGAGTTTAAAGAAACTGACTTTTGATTCCACGATTGGGAAAATGGTCATTTTTGGTTTTGTAAGAATTTTCTCACTGGGAACCATTCCAAAATAAGCAAGGCATCTGAGGTTCAGAACCGACTTCTCTCATGGACTCTATTGAATTGGAGGGCCTTTAAAGCGAGGAGAGCCGGTTGTTAAAAGGGGGGTGGATGAACAGCTGTTTGGCATTGCTAGTTACCTTCCAGAGGGAGGAAGGACCAGGTAGGAGAGTGAGTCCCTTTGTCCCCCAACTACACCCTCTCCCAGTACAAATCCGTTTTGCCTTAACCAACACTTCACATAAACCTCCAATATTCTACGTCTCCCAATACAATCATTGGTAGAAGAGATTAAAAAAGGGATTAAGGAGACACAAAAATACTGTAAATGAGAGAAGTGAGTCAATTAAAAGCCGAGCAAGAAAACGGGAAGTGGTTGAAATACCAGTAGAGGTCAATAGGAAGAGCAGCGAGATTTTAACATTTGCAACTCCCATTAATGCGAAAGGCCCTGGGCTGAGGCTAATGAGTTAGGAGTTCATGAATTTCATGTTGAAAATTGATCTCGAACTGACTCATTGACTAGATTGAAAACGTCCTGGAGATAACATGGGAACGTTTGATAAGGGTTCCTGCCTAAAAGCACATATAAGCCTAACAGTCTTAATTAAACTAAAATACATGTAACATACACGGATTATGATAAAGTGTTTAAAAGGTAAATTTGATATCCAGGCTATTATCAAAGACCAATGAAGCAATCTGCATGGTTCGCGGATTTTTCTGTTGTGCAAAACTTTCATTATAAAAAAAGTAGCTATTTTGATTTTTTTCAAATTTATTTTTAGCAGGTGGCAAGGATAATGAATCAGGTTAAGTAGAAACACTTTTTTTGTGGCTCCTCACAACTTATTTTTACAAACGCTTAGCGCTTTCGGGAATTACATTCCCATCCTCAGAGCGTCAGAGAGTAGGGGGTGAATATAGAGATGCTACTGGACTGAATTAAAGTGTACATCGGCAGAGTTCACCCCAGTAGCATCTCTGACGTTCTGACGATGTGAAAAAAAATTGTGAGGAGCTACAAAAACGTGTTTCTGATTAAACTACTGTTTCTAAGCCGTCTACTTGAATTATAATCTATTTAATAAATATTTGAACCACACCACACAGAACTAGTGAATTCAATAGTGTTTCCTCTCCAATGTCAACCACATATTGTTCTCTGGTTTGACCTCAATGCTTCCATAAGAGATTTAAATTCATACCTCATTTAAACTTGGGTAAGAAATTTTTAAAGTTCAGTTTTATGGGATGCAGGTCAAAAGGAGAGACCAAGACAAAGAAGGAGAGAGTGACGAGTTAAATAGGTGGGTTATAAGGTAGGAATGTGAAGGAGGCTAGATAGGTTGTTTTCTCTCTCTCTAATCACTAGGCAGCAGATAACACTGTCTACCATCAGTGCTCTACCCTCGGAAACTATGTCTACAGCCAACATTTGTCTTAGGGAATTTGTGGCTTCTGAGTTTACCATTTACACGATGATTTCATATTAATGTTGTTCTGTAAGAAAACTGTAGCTCTCTCAAAAATCAAATAAAATATTGATTTCTCTATCACCACTTCCGCTGATATTTGGAGGGGAGCCATAGTCGTCCCTCTTTGCCGGTCTTCTAGTGCAGGAGCCCTACATTTAATCATCTGAAATAAAAACGAGCCATCGATGCTCCTCATTGCATGCATTTTTGAGCATCAGCAATTGTATCAACATAGTTTCTTATTTTCATTTCGAACTCTAAGAAGTGCTCCATAATGTTCCTTGTTCAAAAGCGATAAGAACAGCTGTCTCACAACAATCTATAAAACTCCTATAAAAGAAATCCAGGTCCCTCTTCTCCAATGAACGTTAGATCAAATGATTGTCCCGTATTTAAAGAAATGGTTATATTTGATGAATGATTTGCTGTCTTGAACTCGAAAAGTATTAGCAATACTAAATTTCTATTAGATTGGTAAAATAAAGAATTCAACGGCCTTGGCAAAGTTCGTTTTTTTTTAACTGGGAGGTAGATTTGACTTATTATAAAATATGACAGCCGTTTGGAAAGCGGTTTTCTGAAACAGAAGTTATCATTTCTGCTATCCATCCTGATTGCCACTAAATCATACAGAAGTCATATCATCAAGAACAATAGTTTCTCAACACAAATGCAACAAGACTTAGGACATAATTAGCGCTGCATATGGAAATCTTTCTAGGTCTCCATACATAGAAATAAACAATAATGTGGCGGAAGTATAGCATCAGGCTCTAATAGAGAAATTCGGTATGGTAGATAGGAGGTCTGCTTATTATAGATAAAATCCCCAAACATTATCAAAAACTGGTTTGGGATGAATCGATGATAACTGCGAATCTCTTCCAAACCAAATATTCTCATTATTGACAAGGTCAATAATTTTTACTTTGTAGTTCTCAATGATGAGGATATTCATAAATCTGATGGTAATAAAAAAAATTCCTATTGAGCTTAAAGACTTATTACATGCTTAGTTGTGCCACACACAAGTCCATTGTTACATTTAATTCCAAGTTCCTACCGATTTGTGCCTGAAATGACATTAACAGAGACCACGTTTTAAACCCGACAGCAACAGAAACAGAAATAATAAAAGAAGCACACCAAATTCTTCTTGACACATTTTTTTTTTTTAATTCTCTGTGCTACATTGATTAATATGATTGTGATACCACCGGGTGAATTTTCCCACATCTGTTTTTTTCCACAGAACGAACATAATGTGAAAAGTAAAAACAATGAATACATCCAATCTTGCTAGGAATATTTAAACCGAGTTTGGGCATGGATATGATGGTTACAACCGTGTCTGCCAAGACACTCGAGAACCATGTGTTGAGAAACTATTGTTTTTGATGATATGACTTCTTTATGATTTAGTGGCAATCAGGATGGATAGCAGAAATGATAACTTCTGTTTCAGAAAATAGCTTTCCAGATGGCTGTCATATTTTACAATAAGTCAAATCTACCTCCCAGTCAAAAAATCCCCACTGTCCGCAGAACGAACATAATGTGAAAAGTAAAAAAATAAATACATACTCCTATCTCTAGAAAACCTCCAAAATGTTCAAAATCGCCAAATAATTTTATTTTCGGACTCTCTAAGTTCTTTACTCTCTTTAAAAAACATATATTCCACTCATCCTATTATAACAAACATTTTTGAACACATTCAAAATCAACAAAATCACATAACATTGGTGTGGCTACCAGGACATCAGAATATTGGACGAAGCACTGAAGTTGACATGCTCGCAAAACTAACGACAAAAAACACCAATACTGACATTGAAAAGATAACATCGGACGACCTACAAAACTACATTAAAACTAACATACTCCAAGAATGGCAACATGACTGGTTACTAACAGACAACAAACTGAGACAAATTAAAACTACAGTTAAGACATGGAGTGACAAATTTGAGGTATTTACACGGAGAGACGAAGTAGTCCTTACGAGACTACGTATAGGTCATTCTTTCCTTACCCATGGTTACCTATTTCAAAAGAAAAGAATGCCTAACTGCAATGTGTGTAATGCTCCGCTTACAACACATACTAACAGACTGCAAAAGACGTGACCATCTAAAGCTCCCTCATGACTTACACGACTTACTTACTGAAGGTAGCCCACACATTCCCATAATACTCCAACATTTACATGACATTAACATATACTCACAAATTTAGAATTGTTACATTTTAAAATCCTTTTTAATCCTTCTTAAATTAAATATTTTAAATTCCAGCTAAACCGTTTTACTGTATGTTTATGTGTGTGTATGTGCGTATGTGTGTGTGTGTGTGTGTGTGTGTGTGTGTGTGTGTGTGTGTGTGTGTGTGTGTGTGTATTTGCGCGTGTGTTTGTGTGTGCGTGCGAGAGTGAGTGTGTATGCATGTTTGAATGTGTGATAATGAAAGTGAGAGCATATGATTGTAAATATTTTAGGTGTTAGAAATCTTCATTTTATTTACATACTAATTTATATTTATTTGATTTTAGTTTAGTTTTTATCCATTGAAATTATATAATTGTTTACGTAATTTTATTAGTCTTTACAGTTTTTGTTTTTGAACTTAATGTTTTGTTTTTATTTATTTATTTTATTTGTTATTTTGTGTTTATTGTTGTTTTTCGTTGTTTGGTTATTTGATTTCGTTCTATTATTTAGTTGAGTTTTATTTAGTTGTGTTTCGTTATATTGTTGCGTTCTGTTATTTAGTCGAGTCTTGTTATTTGTTTGCGTTCTTATTTTGTATTATTTAATTTTTTCTTGTTTCTATTTTCATTTTGTATTTTGTTTATATAAATTGTTTTTGTTGTTTTTTATGAGCAATATCGCCTCGCTGCGAACGCTCCAAAAAAAATAAAATAAAAAATACATCCAATCTTACTAGGAATATTTAAACCGAGTTTGGGCATGGATATGATGGTTGTCGAGTGTCTTGGCAGACACGGTTGTAGTCGTCCGAGTAATAGTGACCGGTTTGAAGCGTGCAACATAGTCGGGAGGTTGGCACTAAAGATGAGACGTGAGCAATAAAACTCTAGCACCTCCAAGTGAACGACCTGCTATTGCTTTTGAACCTACACTTACTTGGCCACTAGCTAGCTAGACCTACAGGGTGAAGTCCAATCTCAAGGAAGATTCGGGTCTTTTAAGCGACAAATGATAAATCCACCACAAAGGTGTTGTGTGAACCAAGCAGATTTACCACCTTCTACAATACTTTACTCAGGACCACTCAAAATTCTTTGTAACTGAACTTGAAATTTAAGCTACATGAGATGTTTATTAAAAAGTGGAGCTAAACCAAAGACGGAAAACTAAAAAAAATGTATCAATTTTTTGATCCTCGACTCTTAAAAATGGAGGTATTTCGAATTTTTTATCCCCCCAATTGTCCGATGAATACAATACGTAGTAGTTTAGCTTGATATAAGGTGTATAATGACATGTTGGCCTCTAATTTGAAGCGAGTAGGAGGGGGGGGGGCTTACTAAATATTGAAAAATTAATATGCAAATACGTCAACGTCGGTTGAATCAGATCGATTTCTCAGGTAGAGAAAAATGTATAGGAGTACAATAGCAGAAAGTTAAGTTTGCAACAAGATTGGTTATAATCTGGCTCATAATATACGAGATATTTCAAATTTTAACAGAATTCCTTTACAGGAAATCAGCTATTGAAATAAAAATCAAAACTTGTACTTAACAGAATCAGCTA
Organism: Riptortus pedestris; assembly: GCA_019009955.1. Classification (NCBI taxonomy): domain Eukaryota; kingdom Metazoa; phylum Arthropoda; class Insecta; order Hemiptera; family Alydidae; genus Riptortus; species Riptortus pedestris. Next base: position 80,798,009 of record CM032229.1, read on the forward strand.
AAATTCGAAATATTTCTGTTATTTATAGTTGGATCGAAACATTTTACAAAACAAACTTAATACCTACAAGATTGTTAGCACGGAGCTCACGATTGTTAGCATGGTCATGACGATTTTAAAATAAATGTCATGAAATGTCTATTGATCCTACCGCTCTTGCGGTCGCTATTTTTGTTTGTTTTATCGTTGCCAAACTCCATATATAAGCAACCAAAGTAAAGTTGTTTCCATCAAACTAAAGTTAAAGTTCGTTAACGGCTAACATCGGACCCGGAGGAAAGGGAAGGTTAAAGTGGAGGAATTTCGAGACTTTGGAATACCTATTGTGACGGATCAAACATACACATGTTGTGCTATACATTTCTTTTTTTCTTTTTTTTTTTTCGTATCTCGAATATTAATGGAGATATTTGCAATTTTTAGTAGTCAGTCTTGACCTACCTCCCACTTGACAATTTAGAAATCAAGACAATCTTGACATAGGTGACAAGTTGAAATCATCAACTCATAAATCATATATCAGGTCTTGAAAAATCTGCTTAGGTTACTCCGTCCATGAAGAGCGGCCATTTTATTTCTTGGCGTTCCATAAAACGTTATGGTTAATTACATTACTTACATTAATGTTTTAAATGCGGTCAAATTGTGATTTACAATGAGAATAAAATCCCAACATCTGGGGCGTGAAGGTTCCGACTGTGGGTTGAAGAACAATTTTGATCCGTGCCAGAGCTAGTAGGGGACCGCTATCGGAGTACATGGAGTAGGGAAAGGTGTAATGGAAGGAAGTATAAGGAGGAGCGATAAGCGGGCTGGTGGTAGATAAAACAGCTGTTGCCGAAGGTGGTCGGGTGGGAGCCGATGACTCCCGAAGCTGGAACAGGTGTCCAGCCCCTAGCCCAACTGTGATCGACCAGCCCTCCTCCCACCATACAAACATCCTCTCAATACTATTACCTAGCCAACCTCATCCACTTCCTATACTTCCAACATTTAATACAGCTTTCAAAAGTCACCCCTAAAACATAAACAAACCCTGCCTTCTAGCACATGTATTTATTTATTGAGCAAATCTGGACTAGCAATAAATAATGATCTTATTTTTATTATTATTATTTATTAAGCTACGCCTCTTGCAACTAAGGCTAATCGGGGCTTGTTATCTACAGGTTACCGCTCTTTTCTAGCCACGGTGAGACAAAAGATTTTATATTGCCCAGGCGGGAATCGAACTAACCACCGCAGACAAATTTGCTGGAATGATATATCCGGACTGTCAGAGGCATATTTGTAAATGGTCTAGAGCAGGTGTGGGCAAACCTTTGACATGTTGCGGGCCAAACTTTAGTGTGCAAATACATTCATGGGCCGCTTTTAAAAGAAGTGAATTTTAATGTAATGCTCACATATAGATATCAGCCATGAAATTATAACGACTATGTAATTATAATATAATTATTGTCATACCTCTCGGTGGAGACCGTCGTCATTGGCTGATGGTTGAGTACCGCTGGCAAGCGCTTTCGATGCGAAGGCATCATCTTCAAGCCTGTAGATAGTGTACTGAGTTGCTTGTCCGTCAGTCAGTGGGTTTTATGCTCTGTTCACCGTATTAGTTGTTTACGTTTAGTCCAGATCTGTTTACTTACCATTAAGATCTGTCACACGGGGGATGTTGATGTTCAGGTAAATTGTTTTCGTGTGGTGGGTTGTTTACGTTTTGAATCGAGATCTGTTTACTTACCACTCAGATCTGTCAACGGGTTAGTGTTCAGGTAAATTGTTATGTGTGGTGGATTGTTAACGTTTTATTAGATCTGTTTACTTACCATTCAGATCTGTCAAACGAGGTGCGTTTAGACTAGTGTTCAGGTAAATTGTTATCGTGTAGTGGGTCATTGTCCTCATCCGTATGGGTGTTTACATTTCTAGTGTTAATGTGTAAGGTGGTATGGTGTAATACATATGATATGTAGATACGGGTATAATGTAATATTTGTGTCATTGTTATTATACATTAAAAATTATGTATCATAGAAAAATGAATAAATAAATGATTAAGTACTATATGGAACTACCTGCGTCGTCGCTTTACCTGTTGGTAATCCTGGGTGATTCCGTCTGTTGGCGTCTTCCGTTTGTTATTCCTTTTAAGAAGTTGTAGTGGTCTGAAGATCGTGTCCGAGCTAGTGTTGAGCTGTTCATTGATGATGTCTCCGTTGAATGTCCGTTGTTTGTATATCTCCATATTCTCTAGTATATCCAATCGTCGGCCTTTCGTTTGTCGGTGTAGAAGTTTCATGCTGAAAATTCATGAAAATAACTAGTAACGCCAAGCAAGACGCGAGCACTTCGGCTGAACCAATCACCAAACGCCACGCAATCACATACACGGGTCCTGATACATATAAAATCACAAACGCACTTCGGAAAGAAGGACTTCACACTACGTTCAGAACCAACAACAACCTACGGCAGAAGCTCATAAATGACATCGAGAACAAGGACATCTTCAATATGAACGGAGTATATAAACTTACGTGCAGCTGTAACAACACATACATTGGACAAACTGGAAGGAGATTGAAAACGCGATACACCGAACATATCCGCTCGTTCAGACTTAACAAACGAGATTCCAATTTCGCCAACCACCTGAACGACCATTGCCACGACCCGACGAGTATAGCCGACAGCATGAAACTTCTACACCGACAAACGAAAGGCCGACGATTGGATATACTAGAGAATATGGAGATATACAAACAACGGACATTCAACGGAGACATCATCAATGAACAGCTCAACACTAGCTCGGACACGATCTTCAGACCACTACAACTTCTTAAAAGGAATAACAAACGGAAGACGCCAACAGACGGAATCACCCAGGATTACCAACAGGTAAAGCGACGACGCAGGTAGTTCCATATAGTACTTAATCATTTATTTATTCATTTTTCTATGATACATAATTTTTAATGTATAATAACAATGACACAAATATTACATTATACCCGTATCTACATATCATATGTATTACACCATACCACCTTACACATTAACACTAGAAATGTAAACACCCATACGGATGAGGACAATGACCCACTACACGATAACAATTTACCTGAACACTAGTCTAAACGCACCTCGTTTGACAGATCTGAATGGTAAGTAAACAGATCTAATAAAACGTTAACAATCCACCACACATAACAATTTACCTGAACACTAACCCGTTGACAGATCTGAGTGGTAAGTAAACAGATCTCGATTCAAAACGTAAACAACCCACCACACGAAAACAATTTACCTGAACATCAACATCCCCCGTGTGACAGATCTTAATGGTAAGTAAACAGATCTGGACTAAACGTAAACAACTAATACGGTGAACAGAGCATAAAACCCACTGACTGACGGACAAGCAACTCAGTACACTATCTACAGGCTTGAAGATGATGCCTTCGCATCGAAAGCGCTTGCCAGCGGTACTCAACCATCAGCCAATGACGACGGTCTCCACCGAGAGGTATGACAATAATATCATTTATATTGGCGGTTCTAACCCTTTATTTGAATTATAATATAATTTATTAGAATAACAAAATGAAATGAAAAAAATAGGTACAACATGGTACAATCAATGAGTTTGAATTTGGGAAACTAATCCATGGATGTTTGGATTAATTCAACTGATACAAAGACGAAAAGAATTTTCCAAATTATGGTCAGTCTACCTTGTAAGATGTTTTGATTTATTAACTTTCATCAATGAAAAGAACTGTTCGCATTTATAAATATTGAAAACACACTTTTGCACATCTCTCCTCATCTTCCTCATTTGGAGTTAGTAGTGTAATATTTTTGTTTGATTGGGTTTTTCAAAATGTCTCGCTGGCCGGATTAAGCCTTGCCGCCCACATATTGTCTAGAGTTTCTGGAGTCAACGTATCTGCAGTAACTCCAGGGCCTTTTAAACACATTCCTAATGTATTCTCCAACGTCAGTCATATACAAATATGCCCAACAGTCCGGAAATAACATTCCAGCCGATTTTCTTTAAAAGAAATCGGCTATACATATAGTAATTGTGTCGGGTTTTAGAAGATTTCACTTAATGGGATATTAGCTATTCAGGTCGTACACATGACGATTTTCGAAAAATTTCTCAAACTGTGTATATATGTATTCATGTAGTTGTCTGTTATTATACTTCCGATCGAAAATGTGTATATAACTAATCTCATTGCAAACTAAAGGTTCTATAATTTTTTTTTTTTTTTTTTTTTTTTTTTTTTTTTTTTTTTTTTTTTTTTTTTTTTGTTCTATAAATGTTGTTCTATAAGTATTTATAGTTTTCGGTCATCAATAAACCCCCCATGTACTACTCATGCGATATTAACAATACGCGGGTAAATCATGAACCACTTTACTTGAAGTTAAAATATTGTTCTCATTGAACTTTTAAGTTTTGAGATAAATGCAAATACGTAATGCACTTGGGAAAATCTGCTTGGTTAACGCAGCCCCTGCGTGACTGACTTTTTAGGTAGCGAGTGATCTACCTGTTAACCAAAGAGCACCTGTAATGAGTTGTCTCTATTAATCTGATTGCCATCATTGTGTTCCTACGGCCAGAGCCCACTATCTCCATAAAGACGAGAGATCTAGTCCGTACTTGAGCCCAGACGGACCCACTCAACCCGCCTACACCTACCACCTGCTAACTTTATCCCTTGGCCAGAATAAACCTGTGTTTATTAGCAGATTTCCCTTAAGGAAAATCAGCTATTGAGGTCGGATTTTCGTAACATTTCTTCAAATGCACATCGATCGTAAATAGGAGGTGACGAATATAAGGTCTGTTCAAAATGATATGCATCTGTTAAAACTCTAGCGGTCGCATTTTTTGTCTTATCGTGACCAAACTCGATATATATAAGAACTCGGTACATTTTATGTAAAAAGAAAGATGAAGTTCGTTAACGGCTGAAATAGGACACGGGGAAGGGGTTTAGAGGGGGGAATTACGAAAATTTGAAATATATGCGTTATTATACGTCGGATCGAAAAATTATATAGAACCAATTGTATAGTAAATTGAATTATCTATAAGTATTGTTCTATACACATTTCTTGTATCATGAATATTAACTGAGATATTTCTATTTTATAGTTTTCAGCTATCAGTTTACTCCCACAACTTCTAATGTCATATTAATTATAAGCTGTTATATCATGAACCACTTTATTTCAAGATTAAATATCAAATATTGTTTTCATTAAACTTTTACTTTTTTGAGATATTTGCAAATATGTTCTGTTGACCCCCCCCCCCTTCTTTTGTTCTTGGATTACTATAATTTGAGTGATTGAGATAAAAATTATTCTGATTCATTATAAATTACAGGACTAGCTATAGTTAGTAGTTCTTAATAAAATTAATATTTTATATTCAGATATATTTCAGTAATTGTTTTTCTTTCAGTTCTAAGAGGTTTGCTGGCCTGTTTGTTTAGAATTTGGCGCTTTCCGTTGTAGAGATTTTTAACTTCTAAATTTACTGAATGATTTCTAATTACGCTTTGTATTAATTCATTTATTATTAACAGTGGTGTTACCAGTATGTAGAATTATTTTTTGTAAAACGTGGGAAATCTGCTTAGTTTACGCAGCCCTTGCATGACGCATTTTTTTTTAATTCCCAACTTACTGGAGGTAGTTGGAATATGTACTCATGCCTCAATACGCACACCTATCGGCCCGCGTTTATGTGTATAGATATGAACATATTTTAATACAGCCCATGAAGGGCCAACGAAGGGGCTGAAAAATCAAGTGGTCAATTTGATGAGTTCTCTGCCCTATTTTTGTATCTTTAAGACCATAGGTCTACTATTTCATTATTCAGTCACCTCCACTACTACTATATGAAAGTGCATAATAGGTGAGTAACAAAATAGGATTTGAGGTCTGGAGGGATTGATAGATTTAAAGGAAACCTGCCCACGTTTACCTGAGACTAAACCTGCTACCGATGGATTCACCCCCGTTCCCGGTGTAAAAACTGCAGCCATTATAGAGCCAAAGGTTTTCTGTGGTTTAGAAAGTAGACTCCATTCTATAGCAGCTCAGCCTGGTCTCCTTGAGCCGGCCCCGACGCCTATGTCCGCTTCAGTAGTGCGCTATACAAATTACCTGATAATGGGTTATGTCTTCTGATAACAAGTCCAACCTCATAAATGTAAAAAAAAAAAAAGTTTAGCAATTTACTAAGTGTACTCTTTAAATACGAGCAATATTTTATTGCAACCAAATCCTGGTGTTTGTTGAACAAAACAATTCTCATTCCGTCAAGTATTTCAAGGTACTGCTACTAAAATATTCTGCCCTCTGTTGGCACATAGTCCAAGAAATCATTTAAAATGGTCCAGGTTTCTTCATCAAGGTTAGTTCTGAATTATTCAACACATTTAGCTCGGCGATAGCTGATTAAGGCTCTGTTGAAAATTCATTTAACTAATCGTGCTCCATAATTAAACAGCTAATACTTCGAAGAGTTCTTTCATCCTTTACTATTAAAGCAAACTTATCCTCTTAGTTTTATTATAAATCTGACAACTCTTTCTACAAAAAGGAACTAAATGTAGAATATTAATTCTCCCTTAAGGAGTAATTATTCTCACAATTCGTTAAAACTTTTTAATTACGGTAATTCGGTTATTATTAATTGTGATATTGGGTTCTGGGAAATCTGTCTCAATAAAACAACAAACACAGGTTCGTAATTTAACAAAATTACCATGTTTCATCTTCTCAAAATATTAACGAAAACTGCGTAGAATATCACAGGTATGAATCGACATAAAAAGGTCTCGTTCATTCGCAAATATTTCTTTTCATCCTTCAATATCTCTAATATTTTTCAATCTTTAATCACTTTAAAGCCCATCCGATTATCAAACATTACCACAAAAACTAAACACATGTTGAAACAAAACCAACTTAACAAGATGAACTGGTATATGTTTCTGGTCGTTATTACAATTGCTATTGGATTACAGACAGACAAACAAATTCCTCATAGTAAGCGTCTGCTACGGCCGTCCAATATTAAATTACGTTCTAGTCTTACTTATTGGTGTACTGGTTGTGAGTAATGTTTAAATCAAAAATCAAAAACAAAAAAAAAATAGTAATAGTATAGACCCATAATTAAAAAATTAAAACTTGTGTTTAAACAAAAATAGTTTGCATTCTGAAAATATTGGGACTTCCTGTTAATGTCATATGCTATAAGGTATGTTCTATTAACACTACAATTTGTACTAGAAAAGTATAATATCAGTAAAAATTCGTATGATAGGGATTTCTAATTTCTGTATTGTAACAACGTAAAAATGTTCATAAAAGAAATCCAGTTCCCAAACTGAAGAATGACGTAATGTAATAAATTCTCTTATCAACAACATTGGTCATGTAATTTTTGTAACGAAATTATATACGTATGTATATGTTATCCTTTCTAGCCCCTCCCCCGTCCTCTTTGCCCGGTTTCAGCCATAAACGAATTCGAGTTTTAGGTTTTAGCTTTTCGTATGTCGTCTATGAAATGATAAATTTATAATTTTTCTAAAATTGCACCATAAATGCTCAATAGCTTTGTCAGTTTGTGAATATATCTTGAGTGAGTCATGATCCGGACTTCCCAACGGTAAAGAGGAGGCTACGAGGAGCTATTGCGACCACATACCCGATAATGCATTTACTAGGAAGGCCAGAATTAATTAGATGTAGAAACTCAAAGCTTCTTTTTAAAATAGTTAAATATTCCCTGGAATAAGCCAAGGACAATCAACAGCAGGGAGCGGGCTACCATGTAAAGTAGGTCACTTCTACAAAGTAGGGCACTTTCATTCGACATGTTTGAACAACAATGGAATCTCCATACAAAATAGACAATAACTGTTAATCTAAAAGTTTCATATTAAAAAGTTTGCGACTCAAGAGAAAAGATCCCTACTAACTGAAACAATGTCATATTTCCTTGTTAGAACAAATGGAGAAAAGTACATTTATTAAAGTGTTCCAGGAAATGGAGGAAGGTCGACGTCTGGAAGCTTTCTAGAGTTCCCTATTGTTCAATGCAAACGGAAAGGTTTTTCCCAATGAAAATTATCGTTTCAAATCATTCAAAATAGCTTCACAAGGAGCTTTGGGAGTGCGTAAGATAAGATAATATTTCCATCTATTTTGCAAATAATTTGCCCACCTTCCACCTCTCAGATTTTAGTAGAAGATGGCATTATTAATTCTAATATGACTGATTTATGTAATACTAATAAAGTCACTTTATCACTCACAGATTAATATTGATTTACAGAAAAGAGGGTAATCCCTTGAGAGAAAAACAAATGGAAAATAAACTGTCTCGCTTGTTGTTCGGGGTGACAAGAGGACATGGAAGCCATTAGTTAGGTGTGATTATTAAATAGATTCATGAAACACAAAAAGGAGTGTGTATACGTTTGCAGTACATACAAAAATCTATGACGCAGGGACTGTAATAAACAAAGCAGGTTACCACTGGACAAACCCACAGATGACGTCATCTCACAATCTAATCTCTATTTTTCTCTTAATAAAACCCCTATGTATTCAAGATTTGATATTTAAACTGACCATCCGTAGGGGGTAAGCCAGGAGAACACCTTCAATCTAACGACAGTTGTCCTATGCAATTGTGTTCCAACCTCTTGATTTTAAAAGTCCTCTAGTAATATTTGTTTTTCATTTAGATTGGTCAAATTTCTATTTTTCCTTGAGTAGTTAATTACAAGTTACATTGTTCGTTAGTAGACATCTATTTACCGTTTGACATGAGAACAGGTATAAAGCATCAACTAGGTGTCTCTTTTTGGCACTAAGATTAATTTGGGACGGGTTATATACAGGTTACCACCCTTTTCTATCCAGGGATGGGAATGAGGATTTGATTTAGTAATAGTAAATGAATGGATCTCACATCCTTAATCTCATGTATTAACAACTTTTATTAACAAATTTTATTTTAACCACCTTTCCTCAGCCTTTTTTAACCCGTCGTATATTAAAAAAGATCTTGAGAAGTATAATGAATGTAAGTTGGGAGGCCCAAAGTATGTTTCAGTCTGTTATACGGATGGCAAAATGAACAATGGTTATTAGCAATTATGATGCTCGTTGAAATGAATTTGAAGAATTTGTAAACTTCAATTTATATTCATATGTACATTTCAGATAAATCTTACTAATAAAAAACGATTCAAGATGTATATACACTTGTCAACTGCAAGCTTGGAATAAAACTTGAATCTAGTCCCTCTCTGAACCCTAAAAGTAGCCCCACCCGCCCTTAACCCCTACCTTTTCAATAAGGGCTGTCGACTGGTTTCCTCATGTGACATTATGTTTAAAACTTTCTGCTCATATAGCTGTATAAACAAGCTCATTGTCCAGTCCAAATAAGCGAGCATAATAACATTGACAGGATATCTTTTCATTCATCACATCGCAGTCGCGTGCGTCAAGAGAATTTTCATTTAGTTCACAACAAAAAGTAATTGTTGGAAGTTGCACAGTTTTCGGTAGCAACTGTAGATTTTTACTAAACTATGAAGAAAATATTTCAGTATTTCGATCTTTGGAAGCTATGTGAATGAAACATAATCTTTTACCTTCTAGAGAAATAGTTCAATATACCCTGATACCAATGATAGGCTGTCCTAAGCGAGAGTTGCAAGGGAGATAAACTAACGTCTTCGTTCCTATGTATGTTATATACTACAGATTTCCTTTCCTTAATTTTTTTTTTTTTTTAGTAAGAGTTAATCAAATGATTATCAGTACCTATAAGTGATATACAAATTGATGTCTGAGTTGATCGTGAGACGGGGAGTTAGGCTCATATTCGGAACATCCTGGGTTCCATCCCGATCAGCATGTCGGTTTTTTCTATGGTGAGGTAGGGGAGCCTTTTTCAAGCTGTCCTATTGTCAAACTGTTGTTCCCGGACCATGCAATGTCAGGTACTCGTTAAAGCCTCCCTAACAAAACTCATGCACCATGAAAAAAAAATGGTAAAACAAGTATTGAGTCCTTTTCCACTCAAGTTGGAGGTTCGGTTGAACAAGATTCCAAAAATATATGAATATTTCTTATATAAAAATAAATAATTATAAAGCACGATAACTTTGAGTTCCAAGAAATAATTGTAGAGCAGCACTAGTTTCACAAGGATTGTCCTGTAACATGTTTAGATCTGACTCATAATAATGGTGATATTTTGAACTTTCGAATTCCCTTCCCTCCACCCCTACTCCTAACCCAAATCCAATTTCAGCCTTTAAGAATATAATCTTAAGTGTAGGAAACGCTTAAATATCGAGTGCGGTATAGATCAAAAAAACAATTTAGAACATAAAACATGAACTCAAGACGACATAACACAAGGTATTTGCATGTATATCCATTTAGTGAAAAGCTCTTGAAAACAATATTTGGTATTTAAGCATCGAATAAATCGTCCAATTTCAGCCATTTCTGAACTTGATCTTTAATTTTGCATAAATGATTTAAATATCGAGATTGGTAACAATCAAACCAGAATTGCGACCACTAGTGGGTTAGGGGATATATATTGTTTTGAATGGATCTCATTTTCTTCATCTCCTGAGTAGTATGAACATAAGTACCTCATCCTCAAGAAAATGTAAAATCATGAATGTCTTAACAATGTTACCCCTCTTTGAATAATGTAAAAAAAAAAAATTGTAATAATTTATTTACATTCTATTAGGCGTTAGTTTAGAAGAAAAATTGAATGCCAAAGATGTTTATTTATTTCCCCTTTATTGCCATTGTTTTCTCAATAAGTATAATAAGGAGTAGACCAAAATATGTTTGGCTAAATACAGTTAGGACGCATGTTAGATATGGGATTTTGAAATTTGGGAAGAGGGAAACAGGAGGGGTAGGCCAAGTACCACCATTGACCATCCATATTCAAGCACTTTTGCATTCAAGCATATATAAGAGCACTCAATGAAAGCTTTCTAAAGATGTCTTATTGAATGGGGAACACCGGTAGAACGCTCCAAGCCCCTTCCCTTCCCAAATTTAAGCACGTTGATAACGGAATGTCTGGGTACCGATTTTCTCAACGGTGTCCCTCTCTCATGGCCTGAGTGAGGCGGACGACACCGTTTTTCAAGCTTCTGTCCCATGGTGTAGCCCTGGTTCGTCTACGATTGTCACTGTCAACACCACGAATATCTCCCGATGAGCATCATTGTTGGCAAGGGTACTTCCTACAGGATGATGATATCAAGGTGCTTAAGGAGGCGATGTGTTGCTAATTGCAAGCTGCAAGTCGAATGCATACAGATTGAATTTCACCCCGGATGGTGTTATCTTTCAGCAGACCGTTCTGCGTTTCTTGTAGAACTCATTGAAGAGGATTGGTCATTAAGCATTGAAGCGCTCATGCTCTCCAAAGCCAACATCCAATGGTTCTGCCGTCCTGACAATTCTCAGGTCAGTGTGGAAGTTTCTATTGTTAAGTGAGAGGATGGGCGCGGACAAAGCTGCCATGATTTCAACAGCTGGCGTAAGAGGGTTAATCCACCCCCCGTTTGGCTCAGGACCTAACTGGCTTCAGACGGAACCGCCTTCGACCATATGGCTAGCTTTTGTATTTCCTTCAGCGTATACCTAGAGATATGAGCGTAGAAAGGTATTTGAATTTTTGCGGGGTGTCCACTCTTAGGGGCGAAACTATAATTGTCCCTAGAAAAACATAGATACCTCCATGTTATCTAGAGGCATGAAGGAGACCTACTTCACTTCTAATTATCCAGAACATTATAAGTGAGCTTCTAATCGGCTGGGAGTAATATGATTTCTCTTTATAACTAATAAATTACACTTGGATGAGGAGATACAAGTGGTAAAAAGCACTAGGGCTGGAATGACCTAATAAAGTAATTTGATGATGAAATATTTTGCAAGGGGAATAATGTAAGGGGAGCCGAAGGTGACTGGGAGGAGAGAGGAGTAGGGGCCGGGGCTTGCTGAAAGGGAGATTATGGCTAGCCAGAGAAAGTGAGAGACCTACATTCATTTTCACTCTGCCTATACAACACACCAATGTACACCTTCATCTCCTGCGCATGCTCCACGCTCCTATCGCAGCATTATTTTATTAGCAGCTATTGAGGTCATACTCATGACCAAATTTTCGAAAGATTTCCTCCAATGCCCATCAATCCTACCCAGGAGATGACAAAATGTGGTCCGATCTAAACTGTATATATATATATATATATATATATATATATATATATATACACACACATATATATATTCTGTTAGCGCTCAATTGGTCGCAATTTTCGTCTGATCGTTACCAAACTTGATATTTAAATGTTTTATGTAAAAATGAAGAGCCAGTTCGTTAATGGCTGAAATCGGACAAGTGGAAGGGTGTTAGAGGGGGGAATTTCGGAAATTAGCAATATCTCCAATCGAAAATTTGCTTAGAACCAATCTTATTGCAAATGTAATGTTCTATAAATGTTGCTATGTACGTTTATTCATTATCTTGGTTATTAACCGAGATATTTTGGATTTTATTAGTTTTCGGCATTCAGTATACTCCTACTCATGTCATATTGACAATAAGCTGTTAATATTATGAAGTGCATCATTTGAAGCTTAAATACCAAAATATTGTTAACTTTTACGTTTTGAGATAAAGTCAAAAAAGTGACACAATTGGAAAATCTGCTCAGTTAACTTTTTATATTCGTAATTTAAAACTGTGAAACAAATGCTTTGCATTCCATCTTCTTAGAGATGTACCTATTAATCCAGCTTTCACTTTGAGCTGCTTCTATTTTGAAGGCATCAAGAATCTTCTGATATTGATTAGGACACAAACACAAGGCATTAGAGGCCACCTGAAGAGGAACTCAGCAGTTTGAGGTGCAGTAAATAGAAAACCTTTTTGGTGTTAGAGAACGTTTAAAACGTTCATTATAATATCATAAAAGACTGAAATCAACATTTATTTCTGTTTCTGTTTATATATATATATATATATATATATATATATATATATATATAAGAGGAGAGTCTGTTTATTTAGTCGGAATTCATACCAAAACCCTCAAGTATACCAAGCAAGTACACTACAAACTGTGGTACCTACTCACACACCTTCCAACTCAAACATTTTCTCTCTTCGTCAACAAAATGACCTCAAAGCATCACAAATCGGTTTAAACAGCTTACAAATATATCTCATTTGCTTAGGTTTGAAGTATATTTCATAAATTAAATATTTAAATGACCGGGTATGTGTTTAGTTGGTGCAATTGGTAGTCCAATTGCCTGAAATGAAAGAGGTTTCAAATTCAAATCCACCGCTACCACTACCGAAACCATTACACAATTATAGGAATAAATATTAATTATATATTCCATACATTAAAATATACGAGAAACAAGTGCCTCCTCATTAAAACGCTCTGTAAAACTTACAGTTGAATTTGTTGAGGCTTCATGAGAGAAAATTTATGAGCTGGTGACACAATTGTAAGGCAAGAAGCTTACACGTTGCTTCAAATCCAGACAGGTTCAAACAGTTTATCTCTAACACAAAAATAAGTTAACATTTTAAAGAGTACCTAAGCAATCCTCTAGTGTTAAAACTCCACTTTTGCAGCACAGAAAGTACTTGGCATTAGTAATTGTATGACTCTCTATCTCATTGTTAACTCTCTGACCCACGATAGCAGAGAAATGTACATTACTGGTAAGACATGTTGATAGCGTTAGAAAGCTCATAATATCTGAACACTCACAAATATTTGATTTCTTGGCTCATTGTGTATTTAAAAGTACAAAGGTACCTTTGGAAAATCAACAATTTTATAACGATGACCATTATTGTTTGTGAATACCTAGAAGGCCATAGTAAGAATATATAAGTGTTCAGAATACCCAAAAACAGATTAAGAAGAGCCTGCGTAGCTTGTTGACTTAATTTATTGTATCTAGTAAATTTTAAACCCTAATTAATTATTGCCAGATAATGGCAAGTTTTTATCAAATATAAATGGCATTCCGCTTGGAACATAAATATAAATAACCTGAGAGACATTATCCATTAATCTCTTATTAGATAGCAATTTCTTCATAACATTTGAGTTATCAATTATTTTTTTGTTCTAGTATTATTAGGTTGATCACGTTGACATGTTCCGGATATGCTTCGAATCAGTAGTTAAACAATGGAAGTTGTTGAAAACCAATTTTACTTGAAGACATCATCAAAGTATAAAAACAGTAAGCCCTTCATTGAATAAAATGCAGCTGAAATTCATAAATATTTTACAAAGAGCAACTAGACCAGAGATAGATAGATAGATAGATAGATAGAGAGAGAGAGAGAGAGAGAGAGAGAGAGAGAGAGAGAAGAGAGATTGGAAAAGTTGTTATATTTTAAATGAAATAAAGTTATATGATATATAGATCCTAAGTGCAGAGCTTCTTAAACAAATACTGTTAGCTCCACGCAGCATGACGACTCGCTGTACAAGAGATTGTATTCAGAACGTGTATCCAAGGGATTGTAGTTTTACCGGAAAGAGCCCTTTAAACTTCCGATGAATATTAAGATAAGGCCTGTTGAATGTCCACGTGGACAGTTCACTATCATGGTTTGTCGTTTAAATTCTAGACCACTGGAGGGTGTATTTTAAATTTCATGAAGACTATTTACAGGACAGATATCAATTAATGGAGAAACATTTAAAAGCTAATCTAACTGATATTTGTGTAATGAACAAATAATGTTTATTGAGTTTAATGTGTGGTATAAAACCTACAAAACTGCACCCAAAACCAATGCAAAGCCCAGTGAAATTAATAATTTACTACTAAGAATAGTAAACAGAAATGAAGATCAGATTTATATATATATATATATATATATATATATATGTGTGTGTGTGTGTGTGTGTGTGTGTGTGTGTGTGTGTGTTTGTGTGTGTATGTCTGATAACGCTCAAGTGCTCCTAAATTTTGATTTGATCGTTATACAACTCGATATTTTAATGGTTTTATGATCAGGTTTGTTAATGGCAGAAACCGGACCTGCGGGAGAACGGGTTTAGAGGAGGGGGTTCGACAATTTGAAATACTTCCTTAAATTTAAGTGGAATCGAAAAAATGGGCATAACCAATCTTCTTGCGAATTAAATTACATTTAAATGTTGTTAGATACATTCATTCTCAAATATTTACAGAGATGTTTTCATTTTAGCAGATTTCCCCTTAAGGGAAATCAGCTATTGAGGTCGTACTCATGATGCGATTTTCGAAGATTTTCTTCAAATGTCCATCGATCCTACCCAGGAGATGACGAAAATGAGGTCCGTTCAAAATTATATATATATATATATATTGTCATACCTCTCGGTGGAGACCGTCGTCACTGGCTGATGGTTGAGTACCGCTGGCAAGCGCTTTCGATGCGTAACAAAACGTAAAGAACCCACCACACATAACAATTTACCTGAACACTAACACAACCCGTTGACAGATCTGAGTGGTAAGTAAACAGATCTTGATTTAAAACGTCAACAACCCACCACACGAAAACAATTTACCTGAACATCAACATCCCTCGTTTGACAGATCTTAGTGGTAAGTAAACAGATCTGGACTAAACGTAAACAACTAATACGGTGAACAGAGCATAAAACCCACTGACTGACGGACAACCAACTCAGTACAACTATTAACAGGCTTGAAGATGATGCCATCGCATCGAAAGCGCTTGCCAGCGGTACTCAACCATCAGCCAGTGACGACGGTCTCCACCGAGAGGTATGACAATAGTATTATTTATATTGGCGGTTCTAACCCTTTATTTGAATTACCATATATATATATATATATATATATATATATATATATATATATATATATATATATATATTTGTCTGTTAAAGCTCTAGCGGTCGCAATTTTGTTTGATCGTTACCAAACTCGATATTTAGTCGTTTTATACAAAAAGACAGATCAAGTTCGTTAATGGCTGAAATCGGACCAGTGGGAGGGGGGGGATTTGGAGGTAGGGATTTTCGAAAATTCAAAATATCTCCGTTACCCCCGTCGAATCAAAAAATTGTATAGAATCAATCTTATTGTAAATTAAATTTACTATAAATATTGGTCTATACATTTATTCTCTATCTTGAATATTAACCGAGATATTTGCATTTTTATTAAAATTGGACCGGTAACGGAAGACTGAATTTCCCGCCAAAAGCTAGTTCGGCCCTTTGCCGTAACTGTTCGGCTCTCGTATGGAGATTTCTCTATTGTATAACTTTACGTGGGAAATCTGCTTAGTTTACGCAGCCCCTGCGTGACGGAGTTTTTTAATTTTCAGCCTTCAAGGAAAAATATCATGAACCGTCTTATTTCAAGCCGAAATACAAAATATTGGGTTCAAAAATTTTTTTCTTGATGAGATACATGCAAATACGATCTGATGACCACTCTAAATATATTAATATATTTTCCAACAATTGTTTTTCATTCCGGTCAAGAATATTTGTATCATTTAGCTCTGAGAGGTTGGCTGACCTGCTTCCTTACAATAGATAGAGGCGCTTTCCGTTGTAGAGGTTATTGACTGATAAATTTATCATTTATATTTGTTCTCTTAATATTCACGTTGGTGCCAAGTGAAAAGGATGTAGACTTATCTATTGTAAAACTTCACGTGGGAAATTTGTTTAGTTCACGTACCTCCTGCATGACGGACTATTCTTGGATCATGGAAATCCTTTAAATCCACAGCCTAATTAATGTATCCAATTCCTACTAATCCTAGTACAAACCAATCACTTCAAATATTTGTTTTATCTTAATGAAACGCCTAGTTATTATGAATCTCAAATAATGGACTTTCCAAAATGAAGAATGACCAATACGGATATCCCATCAAAATATAATTTCCGTTAATTGCTGGGTAGGATGGCCCCGACACATGGCAAATTCACGGACATGATAACCTCGCCCCACATCATTTACCAATTAGATAACAGTTTATCTCTGTTGACACTACAGAAATTCAATAAAGCCCACTCTCTGGGCTACTTCTGATAGCTCATATATACATTCTAACAGTCATTTTATGCACTTTCATTAAAACTATGTGATTTAAATTGCACTGATTTAATTGGCGCTAGTCTTCGTAATATTAATTAGGAAAACAAATCATTCCTAATAATATTATAATAGGTCTGACAGATTTTCCATATGACAAAGAGAAACATGACTTAAATAGCGTTAAGAATATAAGCAACATTTCTGAACATGTTACAAATTCTGCATAGGAAATTTATTCAATTTAAAAAGAAATATTCATGGAAGATAATGCATCAAAATCCAATCATCTAAAAGTCCGTCTCGCAGGTGCTGCGTAAACTAAGCATATATCCCGCATGAAGTTTTAACATTATATAAATCTACATACCGGTAACGCAACACCACCGTGAATATTAAGCAAATAAATACAAACGTTAATAAGAAACCTCCTTTACGGAAACCATCTGAAATGTAAACAAACAACTTCTTACCGGAAAGAAAAACAATTACCGTAATATATCTGAATATAACGTATTAATTTTATTGAAAACTATTTACTATATCTAATACTGTAATTTATTATGAATCAGAATAATTTTCATCTCAATCAATCAAATTTAAATAGCCCAAAACCTAAGAAGGGGGGGGGCAGGACATAATCTCGTATATAAATATCTCTTTAAGGCAATATTTGGTATCTAAGCTTCGAATGATGTGGTTTATTACATAACACGGTGTATTGTTTATGGTACATGAGTAGAAGTGTTTGTTGAAGGCTGAAAATTGAAAAATCCAAATATATCGGTTAATATTCAAGGTAGGGAATAAATGTATAGAATAATATTTATAGTCCATTTAATTTGCTATAAGATTCAATCTATACACTTTTACGATCCGACTTATAGTAACGGAGATATTCCGAATTTTCAAAATGCCCCCCCTCTAAACCCCACTCCTACTGGTCCGATTTCAGCCATTAACGAACTTGATCTCTGATATATATATATATATATATATATATATATATATATATATATAAAATTTTGAATGGACCTCATTTTCGTCATCTCCTGGGTAGGATTGATGGACATTTGAGGCGCGTAGGACCTCAATAGCTGATTTCCATTAAGGGAAATCTGCTAAAACCTAATATTACGTTCACCCAATCATGAATGAAGTGCAACTTATCGTACACAGAATAAATTATTTCAACGAGCTAATCATACACACGATCAGGCATTAAATTAATCATAACGTAGCCAATAATGTATACACGTTCATTAGCTTTGTCGTTATTTCGAATGACGAACTATACGGTCAGTTGTTAGCTTATGGAGGGTCAGTAATTTACTTATAAATATGCAATATTTAAACATCAGATATCTGTTGAATGAGGCCAGATGGTGGCTTTAGGTCAGGTTCCATGAGTAGACAGCGTCGCCTTGAAAGCCCATTAGGCAATTTGGGTGAAATTACGGGTATTCATTAAATTGATTACACTTTCATTGGCAATCTACTTGCCGGGAAAAATAATTAGATAATACTTACATTATGTAAACTGTGAAAAAGGTACATTTTTATTTATTTTTTTTAGGAACGATGACATGAATTGAAATAAAAATAAAAATAGCAGTCTGTAATGTCAAAAGAGGGCGATACTAGGGTTTAAGCTGAGTGTTGGAGCTAGCGGGGATGTGGTTATTGAGATGTACAAAATACAATATCAACAGGCCTGATAAAAGAACAATAGAATTGATAAGGGGCAGGTGATAAGAGGAGAAGAGGACTAACTTTCCCTAACTCCTTGCCCCAACTCTCCACTCTGATAGGCTACGGCATCGTACAACTTTAAGTCCGTCACGAAGGCTCTGTACAAACGAACCTGATTGCCCACGTGCTGGAATGGCTCAGGAATGACGTCATGACAATTTTATACTCTATTTCTCCCTTAGAAAGAGTTCCATGAGAATGAAACATACCTCACATATATAAATGTTGTTGTATATACAACTAGTTAAGGTGAGCGTCTTTGCTCGGTATATATATATATATATATATATATATATATATATATATATAGACTGAATAATCAGTGAACGTTATTCATAAGAAAGCATCACTGTTCCCAATCTATTTACATTTTCTGTCTCAGTATTTTCCTTAATATTTTACATTTATAGCTCTCTATAAAAAAGAAAAAAAATATTTAATGTACTATTGTACGTGGAAGAATAAACTTTAGGCGGTTTCCTACTCAAAACATTAGAGTCCATATATATCGTAATGAATGATTGCATTCATCGTTGTTAAGAATAACATAATTCCCCATCATAGGCGATCCCAAGCGCAACAATGTTAGCTTATTTTATGCACCTTATAACATCTTTCCAGCACCAACCATTACGAAAAATACTTCTCTGCAGGTCCGAAGCACAAAATTATGCCCATAACACCTCATTGTATATATTGTTAAGTTTATTACAAGAATAATAAACGTTGTTTATTACAGCCCTTTTGGATTACACAAGCTTTATCAGTTTTTATCACTGCAAAATTTATTTATCAATGCACTACACACTTGGTTAATTATTCTTAACTACTACTCACAGAATGCACTGATAGCTTCACTGTTCTTCTTATTGCACAGTCCAATAACTCACTCACGATCACTGAAGTTCACAAAAACACGGCACTGCACTGATCTTCGCAAATATAACGGCACTCCACCGTCCTTTACTTGAGCATGGCACTATACTGTTCTTTGCAGAATCACGGCATAACACTGTTCTTCGCATAAAACACTTTACCGTGCTGCATCTAAACTGTTTACTAAAGATGCACTGAACGCATTTTTGATCAATTGAAGAGAGCTGAGAACAAACTAAACTGTCGGGCGGGCTGTACCGCTTTTATAGAAGAGCGGCGACATCAAAGGAAACTGTCTCAAAGGGATCAGACGCATAGTTTAGAACATCCCGGCCCCAGTAGACACTTCGGGTGCCAATAGTCCGTCCATGGGTCAGCTTCTTTCGTCTCCTTGGCACTTCATAAAGTATGTGATTAACTCTGTTTAATATTACATGTACGAAGTTTTCTCAACAATATTACCAGTAGTGAATGAAAATTAAACGGAGAAAAATTATTGAATAACAAAAAGAACTGGGTATCACATTTCAGAGCATTTTTACTTTCCTTCGGAACTGTTTTGTTTAAATTAGTTCTTTAGTAACGTTAGACAAATTTTTGAGGATAACACAATGTAACTAAAGCTGAAATAAATGATGGTTAAATGTTGAGAATTGTGGATTTGTAATACACATATATGTATATACATGAATGTGTGTGTTTTTAATGAAACTCTATGTTGCTTTGTATAGATGCATTTATCTTGGTAATCACCGAAATAGGAAAAATATCATACAATAGATTGTATTTTCTAGTTATTTTATTTTAAAGCATCGTCAAATTTAACAAAGTGAAATACTCATAAATTTATTCTAACCTGTTAAAATGTTGTGAGTAGGGAAAGAAAGGAATCATAAGAAGTAAAAGACCTTGACCTGATTGTGAGTAATCAGAATTATCACACAAAATGAATTGCCAAGAGCCCTGTTACCATTTGTATCAATTAGGCAGAGTTAAAAGGCTCTCGTAAGTCATAAGCCATCAATATTTAAATAATCTAAAGAAAAAATTCCAAGATTCCTTCAATCCCTTAATTGAGAGAAGCCGGGTGAAGAAGCTCAGAAAATAAACACTCTAAAGGAGGAAGAAGGAGAAGAAGATTGGGCTGTACAAAAATATCCTTGATATTATTCGCCTTCCTTTTCGCGAGCTTCTTCCTGGAAGATCCCTTTAAAAGCTAATTGACGAGTTTCCAGCGGGCTGTTTCCCGTTTTTTCATCCCTTGATTACGAGAAGGGTGGGAATGAGGGGGGCTGGCCCTAGGAAAAGTCGATTGATTACTCCAGCCTAATTAATTGCAGAGACTTTTAGACCCTGCTCGGCTTCAACCAGTTTTTTATCTCCTAACCCAGATAAACCCTACAATCCTCTCTTTGATAAACACTGAGTAAATATGCATTTGCAGCCAGTGTCTTCTTATATTGAATACTTGCCATTTACATCGCTACACCTTATGCCGTTTTCCTATTACATTTTCATTTTCTTTTCTTTTTTTACTAAGCAATCTATTCATTTTATTTCATTAATGTATTTTATCATATAAAGTCTGTAATTTTCACTGATTTCATAACAAATAGGATACTCTCAATGGTCAATGTTTTCTTGGTTGAACGTATACGTAAAACATTATCAAATAAATAAGTCCGTCACGCAGGGGCTGCTTTAACTAAGCAGACTTTCCACGTGCGTCAAAACGAAAAAAACGTAATGAGAGCATTATTAGGTGTTGTCATATCTGTCGGTGAAGACCGTTGTCACTGGTCGAGTACAGTTGGCTCAAGGTGGACAAATCTAGACGGCTTAAAAATGGTGCATTTGCGTCGAAAGCGCTTCCCAACTGTACTCGACCATAAGCCAGTGACGACGATATGCACCGACAGCTATGACAACAGTATCATCTATACTGGCGGTTCCAACCCTTTATTGCATTATTAGGCATTTAGGCTTCAAGTGAAGTACTTCATAATATAATAGCTTATAGTTAATATGACATGAAATTTCTGAAGGCCAAAAACTGAAAAAATACTAATATCTCCGTTAATAATCAACATAATGAAAAACGTACATAACAACATTTATAGAGCATTACATTTTTAATAAGATTGGGTCTATGCAATATTTCGATACGACGAATAATTTCGGAGATATTAAGATTTATCGAAATTCCCCCCTCCTAACCCATCAGCCCATCGGATTTCAGCCGTTAACGAAGTTGATCTTTAGTTTAACATAAAACGGTTAAATATCGCGTTTGGTAACGATAAAAAAAATTGCGACCGCTAGAGCGTTAACAGACACACACACACACACACACACACACACACACACACACACACACACACACACAAATATATATATATATATATATATATATATATATATATATATATATAGTTTTTTATATATAGTATAGGTAAACCTAGAGTAGAGAGTTCGATTCCCGCCTGAGCTAATAGGAATTTGTTTAGTGAAGAACTAATTAAATAAAATCCTTGGTCCCACCCTGGCAAGAATAGGATGGTAACCTGTAGATAACACGTCCCAATTAGCCACAATTGCGTAAAGTGGACGTTAATAAATAAATTAAAATACAGTTTTGAACGGACCTCAATTTCGCCACCTCCTGGGTTGTGTCGATGGACATTTGAATTGGAATTTCTCAACAATCACCCGGCCTCAAGAGCAGATTCATATCAGCATAATCATTTAGAACATGGGATCTCATTCTAGTAAAACTAGAGATGCATTAATGTTGTAGTTTGCATTTTAGGCAGTCTATACAGGCTACTGAGGAGATGGCTTTCTACGAGTTTTCGACTCGGTTGGTAACCTCTCTTTACTATCACGTATTTCTTCATAAAGTCTTCTTTGCTATTTATCTCTAATATTAAAAAAAAAAAAAAAACAAGGGGCCACTAGATATACTTCAGATCTCCAGTTCCACCACCACTGTATAATTCAATGCTTTACGAAAGTGGCTTTGCCCATAATTTGCATACTAGAGAGTAGTGTCAAGTGCTAATAATTGCAATATTCTTTCTCGGGTGCAATAGGGCCATAGCCCCCGTAGGCTTTCATCCTAGTCGCCATCTTTAAACTAATTTTCAAAGGTGAAAGTAGCCACTTTTACTCTCTGTCCGCGTTATCACAGGCTGGAAAAGAATCGTTCCTAAGTGAAAGAGCACAGTTCTCATAAACCCCAATGCATGAATATGCAGCTTGTCATTTACTCTGCCCATATTATCGGCTCAGACTTTCTGATTTGATTGGGAAGGGAGGAAGTATAATGCGCCAGAAAAAATCAGACTGTAATTCATATTATGTATACAAATTATATAAACATTTCTTTTCAAAGAAAAATTTTATTAGCAGATTTCCCTTACGGGAAATCAGCTATTGAGGTTGTACTCATGACGCGGTTTTTAAAACTTTCTTCCAATGTCGATCCTACGATGACCAATACGAGGCCCATCAAAAGTGTGTGTGTGTGTGTGTGTGTGTGTGTGTATTTATCTGTAAACTCTCTAGCTTTCTCAATTTGTATATAATCAACCCAAACCCGATGTTTAAATATTTTTTGTAAAATTATAGATCTTAAGGTCTGAATTCCGACCAGTGAGAGAGGAAGGGGTTAGAGGGAGGGAATTTCGAAAATTTAAAATATCTCCGTCATTATACGTCGGATCGAAAAATTATATAATACTAATGTTATTGTAAATGTAATTGTCTGTAAATATTGTCTATAAATATTTTCTCTAATATGAATATTAACCGAGTTAATTGGATGTTTTAGTTTTCAACCTTCAGTAAACCCCCACTCCTACTCATGTCATATTAACAATAAGCTGTTATACCATGAGCAGCTTAAATACCAAATATTTTTTTCATGAGACCTTTATTATGCGAGATATATGGAAATTCGTTGTGCGAAGACGTCATCAATTAAAATTTTACATTCTTTCATCGAAAATTATTATTTGAGCTATAGCATACTCGATTCACGGTAGTGTTGTGCTTACAGTAAGTAGATTTATCTATTGTTAAGCTTCACGAGGGAAATCTGCTTAGTTTACGTAGCCCCTGCGTGAAGGACTTATTTATTTGATCCGGACCGAGTGAATTATGCAGAGGAAGTATAATAGTTCTGAAGCTGGATTTAGTTAGTGGAAGAATAATATGGGTAGAAAATACCCCCGCCCCCTCCCCTCCGATATCGTAGATTTTCTAGAGACAAATCATTCCTTGCCCACCTCGGATAAAGGGATTGTGCTGATTTCAAATCGGAAATTTGATTGTGATTGGAGGTTAAAGAACTCCAAGGTGTAGTAGCGATTTATCAGGTTGCTGATCAGCCTTATTACAAAATTAATTTATTACAATTTTCCTGGAACGTACAACATAGGTTTTCCCGGGAGTCTCCAGCGGCGTAAATGACAGCTTTTAAAGGTACTGAAATGTTCAGCGGTTTTGTGTTTTAGTCAATATGCGGTAATTAATATGTTTTAATCGTGGAGGTCTGTGGGGGATGGGGTCTGCTAATCCAACAAAGGCAATGCAAGCCCCCCGGGCTGAGGCAGACATAATTCCCAATACAAACACACATTATGATTAAAATTACAGCGTTTAGCTCAGTGACGTTAAACTGATTAAACAGTTTACATGACCAGGTAAATTATATACTCAAAATGTAAATGAAATGAGAGAAGTTCCGTCGGTGTGAACTACTGTAAAATGAAAATGATAGATTTTTTTTTTTACATTGGATATTGGTACATGACATCAGTCAAAGTTTTTATTAACTTTTTTTGTTCCAATTGTGTCTAACCAACGATCATTTTTCAACAAATCTTCCGTATGGGAAATCAATTATTGTGGGTGTACTCATGAGACTATTTTCAAAAATATATATGTTTTAATGTGTGTGTGTGTATATATATGTATATTATATATATATATATATATATATATATATATATATATATCCTTTACAACAGATGACCTGCTTTTTAAATTGTTTGAATGTGTAGCCATTCAGGGACAAAAACAAAAACTTTTTTTTACAACATCTTATTTATTTTCATTTCCGACGATACAAAGAATCATAAGGCCTTGAAGACGAAAATAAATTATTTATTCATTTTGGAACATTCGCTGCGAGGCGATATAGGTCAGATAACAAAAGAAAAAAAACAAACATGAACATCAATAACAAAAAAATAAATTAACACCAAAAACGAAAAACATTAACTGTAGCAAAAAAAAGAATGTTAACAATAATAGCAAAAACAAAAATTATCAACAAAAAAAATCAACTAGAATAGTAAATATATAAATTCTAGATTCAAAATAACAAAACACCTGAACAACGGTAACAAGAAAACAAATTGAACAATAACTTTAGGAGAAAAGATTAGATCTAAGCAAAAAAGTATTAATGTCTAATTGAATATGAAACAAAAAATTGAAATGTCCAACAAATAGAAAATATTGAGTTAATAAATAAGACCTTAAATGTATAAATAGTTGATTATCATAAAAAAGTAAGGAATAAATTTGATAAAAGGAAAAATCAATAATATAAAATACCTTTTACACAATGATTAAAGTAATGAATTCATCAAGAATTCCTTCTAAAAGCGCTCAAATATATATATTTTTTTAAATAAATAAAAACGACAGTTTTTAAGTAAAAATGAAATGAAATGTACCACTGGAATGGATGTAAAAAACAAATAAAATACTATTATTTTTGTGCAAAATTGTATATCTTAAGATGTTGAAGTATTGTGTGAATGTGTGGACTACCCTTCGTCAGTAATTCGTGTAGAAAATAAATTCATGTTGTAAAGGAAAAAAGTTTTTGTTTTTGACCCAGTTTGGCTACACACTCATACTATATAAACAGGGTGACATAAAAAAAAGAAAAAGAAAAAAAAAATAAAAGAAAAAAAAACGGGAATTTATTTTTTAGTAGGTATTGCCAGATGTGACCAAGCACTACAGATATTTTTATAATATCATTTCATATGAAAATACAATTTTTTTCCCCAACATTCCAAATATTTGGCTTCCTGGTTTGTTAAAAAGTTGCCGTTATATTTTTTTTTATTTTTTTTTTGTCACCCTGTATGTATATGTATATACCGGCTTACCCAAAAATATATTTGGATTATTGAAGATGAACACAATAACGTGTTAATAGGGGAACAATTTTTTAAAGGTTCTCTTTCAGATCAACGAGTTTATTTAATATTTAAGCTGATTTTATTATTTTAAACTGACTATTTTGTTTACCAATAAACCATAGGCTGCATGAATTAATCCTGGGAAGGATTGAGTCTCTTTTCTACCAGCTTACAATACCCTACAAGATAATCAGCACGAAGCAAAATTAACGGAAATCTGCAAATACTGGAGAAAATCAGAACTCCTAAGCAAGATCTCGGACAAGAATTGTTAATTTTTATTAAATAATTTATTTCATTTTACAAATTTAAATTTACTTCTAGAAAGTGCGTTACTTTTTTATTGTCGAAATGTGACCTCAATGCCGAAGGTGAAATGTTGCAAGGTGAATAAATGAAAAACAAGCGAAATATTTTCCACTGATATATTATTCCTTTATATGTTACGCAGGAGTAGTACACTTAAAATGATGACTTAGTAAATAGATGACCACCTTATCACCGAGTCCACCTTAACACCGATGTGTTGAAGCGTTGACCTTAA
This sequence comes from Riptortus pedestris, assembly GCA_019009955.1. NCBI lineage: Eukaryota > Metazoa > Arthropoda > Insecta > Hemiptera > Alydidae > Riptortus > Riptortus pedestris. Next base: position 80,824,631 of record CM032229.1, read on the forward strand.
TCTCACATGGTAAACCTAGAGTGGCGAGTTCGATTCCCACCTGGGCAAAGGAGTTTATTTGGCGACGGAACTCATTAAATAAAATCCTTAGTCCCACCCTGGCTAGAAAAGGGTGGTAACCTGTAGATAACCCGTCCAAAATAGCCTTAGTTGCAAAAAGTGGACGTTAATTAATAATTTAATTTTATAACAAAAGAAATTGAATTTTCTTATAAGGAAAAGTTTTGATTGAAGGAGTTATTACGAGACTGATATAATACTTGAGCAGTAAAAGTTCAAAAACAGGTCTTCTTCTGTTTTATAGCCTTCAAAATAATTGCATATATTATTAAAAAAGAAACACCACCTTTCATAAGCAAATACCCCGTGGAATGAATTTCTGTTTAAATGCTGCTAACCAATAGTTATAGCTTAATATCTGTAAATCGCATCACTTGTAGGATGAGGTGACTTCAGAATATCCACAATTTTTAACATCTTTTCAACAATATTTTTAGAATTTTATTTTGGGGCTCAAGCTAGTCAGGTCTAGTTGAACACAGGTAATTCTGAACACAATATTGTGGCTCCTCACAATTTATTTTTAAGTGCATCAGCAGAGTTCAGCCCAGCAGCAGCATCTTTCTAGGCTCGTCTTATGCTCTGATGATGGGAATATAAATTTCTATTTATTAAAAATAAATTGTGAGGAGACACAAAACTTTGTTCTGAATAACCTGATTCATCACCCACAGTAGAAAAAAAAAAATGACTAAACTAGTTGAACACCTTTTTCTACCCAGGGTGGAGCGAGGGGTTAAATTACTAATTTCTTCATGTTACAAAACTAAACTTGTTGATAAAATAACAATCCGAAATGAGTTATTTATGTTTGCCTTTACAGTCTACTGAACGAAATAATTAAATTCAGCAGCTCTGAAATTCAGTTGAATGGGAAAGAAGCTTCTGCATTGAAATGGAAAAACTACATGTGAAAGGTCACTTCAAAATATACCGCACACTGGAATGTGATGTGGAACGGCAAGTGTGAAGGCCAAAGTAGACACATTCAAATCATACTTTTATTTCCGGTAAAATCGAACGTATATATATTTTTTAATTTGACAAATAGCTAAAGTAATATTACAAGAATCAAATGCTAGGAATAAAATTGGGTCCTTTATTTAGTTTAGTTATTGTAAAAAGTTTTAGTATTTTGGCGCGAGTTCTCGTTGGCCGTGCTTTGTGTACCTTTATATATTCTTTTTATAAGATATAAGTAATCTTATTTTATTTAATGTTTCTACAATCACAAATTATCACTTTATTATTATTTGTTTAGTACGTATTTTAGTCGGTTCTGCTAAAGTGTTTGATTATATTTTAATGGATTGAATCAAAAGAGGAAAAAGACCTTGTTCTAAAAAGCATAAAATGCTACATTAAATCAATGTTTTGATTTGATAAGAATCTAAGTGACATATGTGTCAAGCAACAAAATAAATCCCCGAATTCCCACTCCACGACCTCTAAAAAAAATATATACATTTATATTTGATTGTTATGACTGAAAGATACGTGATATGAAACGTTTGGCAAATTTGAGCGGGGGGGGGGACTCAGCCGACTGGGAGTGGGTCATGATGTCGAAGGGATGATAGACGTGAGATGGGGAGGGGAGGGGTAGGGGCCGCTAGCTAGAGGCACGTGACTACCTCACGTGGCTAGCGGTATCGACGCCTCTCTCTCTCTCGCACCCTCCCCTCCATCCCCACCCCTATATTCCCCTCCATCCCCACTACCGCTCTCGACTCCCCCTCCACTTACCAAACCACTAGCGAATACTCATTCAGTGCCCGAGCCTTGTAGAGACAGCGTGCTGTTGCTCCGTCACTCAGAGACCGTCACTCCGTAGACAAGTCGCAGGACTTCCCTGACAAGGGGACCCCTACATAGGCTCCCCTTCGTCTGCCCGGCCAGCGAGTGGATTTTTTTTAGTTTTTGTTTATTTTTTTTATATTATTTATTTTTATTTTGAAAAAACAAAAACAAAAGTTGACTAGTGAAAAAAGTGAAGTTTGTTCCGCGAAACCGAAGGAATATCGCTAAACACAAGGAAAAATTATAAAAAAAGTTCAGTGGGTTTAGTGACACAGTCGGATTATGCTCAAATGTTCCCTGAAGACTTCACAGACACCTTTGAAAAGGAGAATATAGACTTTGGGAATACCTTCAGCCTCCCATGCTTTGGTGAGTACCAATTTTCATATTTTGCTTCAAGTGTCTAATAGCAGTGAATGTTTTCCATTTTCAAATTCGCGAGTGTCAAATATATACATACAGTGATAACGTTTAATCTCGTTATAAAATATTAATTACAACCAATAAAAATCTTTTATTTCTCTTTTCGACACAATTTTGGGGAAATAATAATTTATACAATAATTTTCGTTTTTCCTTGGAAAAAACCAGGTCTTAAAAAAAAAAAAAGACGAATTAATCTGTTTGTCGTGTCTATATTATAATAATTATGATTTAAAAAAAAAAATAAATAATAATTTTGATTTTCTCATATTTTAGAAAAAACAAAATAAAATTTAAAATGATAATGACATTTATTTAATAAAGCTGGAAGTCAAAATTTGTAACCGATACGGATCACGGAGTTTAATTAAATGTATAAAAGTAATTATCAGTAATGGGAATATAATAGATATAATGACTCTTAATCGTGTCGTTTAAATAAATATGAGGACAAGGAATAAAAAAGTACATATAGCTTCATAATTAAATAAATAATTAAACCTAATTTAATTGGCGGGCGCCCCCTCCCCCAAAGGGGGCATTAAAAGGCCACTGGACGAAGAGAGGTGTTTTTTAAATGAGACTAAGGAGGGGAGGGGGGGGTTATTTAAACCGTGAGAAGTGGGTGGTTGACGGGACGGGCGCTAGGCAGCAGCACCTACCGGCCGCTAGAAGGTGGATCTTTTGCAACCCCTTTGGCGAAATTCGTCCTTCGCCAACCTTGGCCTCCTCCATTCCCCTGTGCCACTTTCCAATCCCGCCCCCGCCAAAACCAAGGACGGTGTAGCTCTCAAGTATTCCCGCGAAGATATGCCCTGCTCCATCTAGGCCTTGTCAGATCGCATATGGACTGATATGAAAACATAAACAGTCCGCCCGTTTAAAGCCTTTACAGTCTCCTTAATAGCCAAAAACCTACCCGAATAGGGCCTATTTTTATTCATCAGTAAATAATTTTAATCGCTTTCACTTAAAAATAGACTCTATAAGTAGCTAGAAATTTTCTGAAATGATAAGGAAGGACAGTCTTGAAAACTCCGTTGAAAATAATTAATATAAATCGGTAGAAATGTGTGTATTAAATTGGAGAGAAAAAATCTTTCCGATTTATAAGGAGAAATAATAATTTCCCACTAACGATAAACTACGCTTCGAAGTGTTTTTTCTTTTCTATTGTTCCGCATTGATATCTGTCACGAATGTATAAAACTAACAAGGTTCCTTTTACTAATTAATTTAGGAGTTCCGTTTAATTAGTAATGACGCTGTGAGTATAAATAAAACCCATGACGACCAGTGGAAAATCCCGATAGCTTACTGTGAGAGAGCAACAATTGTCGTCATAATTAAAAGTTTTACAAATTTCTTGTTCAGTGTAAGAAAACTGCATTTAAAAAAAAAAAAAAAAAATCCCTTTGGAAAAGTGTTATTTCGAACAAAGTGGAAATGGTTGGGACAATGTGCTGAAATAAATACGTTGGTTTCCTCATTGGTGTCAACGTCAAGGAGATATGCGCCGACATGAATGCAGGGTTACAGAGTATATCTTTAGAACAGCTTTTATTGGTCTGATGTCATGGTACCCCCTACTAAGAAATTACTCTAGTCCGAACTATTGGGCGTAATAAATTGGTTTTGGGTTCCTAAATTAATTTCGTGTAAACATCATTAATTTGGAACTACGAAGAATTTTTTTTCCTTTATTTCCCTATTTTTAATAATTAATTCGAAAGTGTAAAAGGCCACAGAAATAATGCGACATCAATAAATGTCAGGAAAATTGTATTATGATTTGACATAAAATCGTGATTGGCTTTAACGGGATTGATACCGCGAATGTCGGTGTAAAATTGGGCCCGTGAAATGATTTGCCCCTCTCACTGTGATAGGCGAGTAACAGTTTATCAATGCTCGTCACTTATGTAATATCAAGTTCCTATCATAAATTCATTACAATACATTATTATTAGAAGCTCGTCCCTTATTTAATTGGTCCAGTTATTTCTATACTCATTCGGATGTTAAGGTTTTGAATTTTTGTGGCTACGTATATCAGGATTAGAAAGCTTTAAGTGTTCGCGTTTTACGACGCTACGAACGAAAATAAAATACGATATATCAGGACTTAAATAGTATTAATCCAATCATTTACATGAAACTAAACCCGTAAATGGCGGGCTCTATTATTCTTGATAATGACTGTAAAATATTTTTGCAAATAATGTTTTCCCAACTTTTTTCAATGATTTAGAATTTTATGTGTGCACAATATAATTGGTCAAACGTTGTGGGAAATTGTAGATTCCCTCCGAGCTGATACTAATTTTCCTGGCAGTTTGACGCCTCCATACTATTGGTTGAAAGTTAAGAGATAAGGGCGGTGACGTCATTCCCTTCCCCCACACGTAATAGACTTCAAATGTTTTCTCTCATTTTACATCATCAGATGAAATAGGGATTTTCTTGCGACACCTTAGACGGGATACCGATTCATTTTTCTTTACACGGCTTAACTCGTAGATGTCTTATTATTTTAAGGGTATGTATATTAATGAAGTTAATAATACTGTATTGTTTAGTAAAATTAAAATTTAATAAAGAGGATATTAGATCGTATATATTAATATTTATTGGAGTAATAAAAACCATTATGTAATAATTTAATTAACAGACTAATTAATAATGTCGCTTTTGAAAAACGTTTTTTAAAGGCTTTGTTAAGTAGTCTGAAATGCATAAAGAAATTAATGCGTCTGATTCTAAACATTTGTAGATGTGTAGTTGCACATTTAAAAAAAAGAAAAGTTTTATGATTATACATTTACTGCAAAAATTAATGATTACTGTATTAAGTATTTTGGGGAATGTCAAATAATGTTAGTCGAATGGAGCGTCTATTAAGAAAGTGTTTAGAGTGGGGAGAGGGAGATAAAATGATTGGGTTTAGTATCTAAATAGTCGGTTGTATCCCCGGTCTGTATGCTATCTAGGTCGGCTGATTACGTAAACATGGCTCGCCCTCTACCGTTGCTGCCTCTGTGCTTTGCCTCTCAGCAACCACCAAGTCGAACCAATCTCACAGCCAAGTCTCCGCCAATCTTCTCTCTTTCAGAATAAGATGTATAATTCTTCTTAAACAGCTTAGTTTTACTTCAAAGATTTTTTTTTTATGTAGGGTACACTCAAGTTAATAAAACAACATAATAATCTCAGAATTTATTTTTAAGCAACTTCAGTTACAAGTGCCTCCCAAATCCTGTAATAGGATGTATTACTCGGAAAATTCCAATGGGTTTCAAAGGGTGTATTTCAATTTCCTAAAGGGATCGTTTGCGAAGGTCTATTCTGTGGCGGAGAGGCCTATATAGCCTGTAAACTCGAAAACTTCCTTGAGCTACTGGCAAAGTTGGGGAATCGAACTCCGGACTTCTGTTCGCAGGTAGCTTATCAAACCACGCGGCTACTGACAGCATTTCAAAAGGTTTTTAGCTTAATGGGTTTTAAATTGACTAGTTCTGCTTATTTAAGGAATATTTCAATTATTTTATTGGTTCTACGAAAAGGTTGTATGGAATTAGCCTGTACTGTCCATCAATATGGAAATCCCTAGTCGTTAGCTATCTTATAAACAATAGCGTTTCTTTTTATTATTAAAAAGGGAGTTTCTTGGGTTTGTTGTACATGTCTCAAGTAGCGGTTTAGCAGTTTGTTGTTGATATTCTATCTACTTGTTATTTTGTTTGTAACGTACTGCCTAATCAAAAGCATAAACAAGGAAAAGCTGATGAATCTCCTTCTGTTCTTACTCGAATGAATTGATATATATTTAACAGCGGATTAGTAATTCTTTTACAACAGGAGATGAGACAGTTCTTTCACTTGTTCCATCTTTCGAGTTACATTAAAAAAGTAAAATAAATAAATAAGACTCCTATCTGTATACAAGTGTAAGCATAGTGCTACCTATGCTCGTTACAACTTCGAATAAGCCCATCAGGAGACCATTTTTTATAGAAAGCATGTTGAGCATATAATGTAAGAAAACGATGCAAAGATGAGGGAGGGATTAGAGTAGAATCGGCCATGGTTGGGTATAGAGAAGTGAAAAGTGGCTCTGGGTTGAGGGGGGAGGGTTTTTTAATCATGAGAAAAATCTGTGAGGCCCTGTGGGATAGGGGCGCATTGTCCAACTACTCCCTTTGCCAAGGGGATGTCCCCTCATTCCCTTTGCACCTATAGTCAAGATTTTCATTATGTTACTCATAGAGCTTTATAAAATCAAACATTAAGAAAAGAAACTCATGGATACAAATAATGAAAAGTAAGAAATGCTATAATGCTATTTGTTTAGAAATTTGGATAATAATGGTATTGTATTATTTTTTTCTTATTGTATTAATAATCTCCCTCGGAATAATAGCTCATATTTTCTCTCCTAGAAGGAATTCAATTTACATCAAATAAAATTATCAGAATAATCAGTGATTAGGAGCAAGCAATGTTTCACTATTACTCTAAGTCAGAAGTTCTGTATGTGAATGATGGTATTATGTTTTATGTATGTTTTTTTTTTTTTTATTTCAAACTTGCAAAAGTTTATTCTAATGCCAATCCGCTAATTTGAAGACAGTTATTTGAATAATTGAAAGAAGTTCTACGTGACATATGTTGCCTACTCCATAAAGAAAACAAATTTTGAATCATAAGGGGATAACTCGTGCCACAGGAGTCCTAAACTCCCTCTGGGGTTTTTTCATCATTTTTTTTTCTTTCTCTCTCTTTTCTTTTTTGCCCCGAAGAAAAAAGACCTAGTATTGCCGTGGAAAGGGGCAGAGGCACCAGAGCCATCTCGATCAGTGCTTAGAGGCACCCCCCCCCTCTTCATTCCCTCCCCTGATTCTCACAACCCTCTCTCCCCCTCTTACCGCCACGACAAAAAGAAAAGCTCCACATGTTTGGTCGGCTTCTTTCTAATGGTTCCTTTCTCTGGCCAAACACAGCGGAAAATTGAAGGGCTTTCTTTTTATTTTTCTCGATTTCCAGCTGTCTTGTGGAATGGCGGATCGTCGGAAACCCTTGGCTCTTGCATCTCATTCCAAGTGACACATCGATTAGTTTAGGAATGGAGCTTGCCGATTTCATTTACAGAAAAAGTATTATTAAGCAGGATTGTTTCCTGATTCTAATTCCATATTAAACAAGAACGACAAAAGAACTAGATTGGAGTCTCCAAGTTGCCAACAAACATTATATCTTTGAACGGGCGCTGTATGTCCGTACCAATTGTAATTTATTCTCTTTTGAGCTATTCTGATTCTGATGTTAAGAATTGAAAATGGGTTTAATTCGCAATTAGGCTTTTATTACGATTTTGGATGTAGTAGCAATTGTGCTTTTGGTTTTGACGTGCTAGTTAGACGCGAGTACCTCCTTGAGAGTAGATCCAAAGGCGCCTTTCGATTTTCGCCACTAACTTGTTGCAAAACGGAATATATCACATACAGGTATTATCCTTGCTAAATGCAGTCTTATTTCCATATGGTAGATACAGGACTAAGCTATGTGTAACGGAAGGAGACGGGAAGGGAAGTGGGCTAGCTTAGAGCGGCCTTGCCACGTGTTATAGAGGCCTAGCACTAACACACCGCCTCTCCATCTAGTTTATATAGTGCCTTCCTTCTGCCCATCCCTTAGCCCTACACCGCTCACTACAACACACACTACACCACTCCACCACCTTACTATCTCACTAATTCCCTCCACCATCTGCTCAAACTCTCAGAGGCCAGATACGCTCTTTACGGCTACGTTTTTTTACTCTACTCGCCGGAGAGTTTATTGACACAGCATCTTGAGGCTCAGATAACCAGTCTCTAAACGCTATAATGTGATCCCTTTGGTCAAATGCTACAACGGCATATGCTGTCAAAACAAGCACCCTAATCAACAAAGTTTAAAATTCAGATTATGATCAGATTTACTTTTTAAAAAAGTGTTTAGCTACTCAATTTTCATGTAAATTGAATCTTCCGAGATATGTCTGGTTGATAAAACACAAAATGGGAGAGCACTTTTTGGCAGTAAATTTGGTTATGAGTCGAGTCACTGAATGGATAAAACACCCATCTTAAAGCTTCTGAGAACCATAAGAATTTCGACAACGGAGAGGAACTATAAAAATAAAATCCTTAATCCAACCATGGCTAGCAAAGGGACGTCACATTTCCCATATACCAAAAGTGCTCCATTAAATATTTTTTTGTAAATAAATGAACGAATGAAAGTAAATACAATATAACACATAAAGCGTTTATTATGAAAACGCCTTGCCTTAGATGTTTGTGTTTAGAAGCCACTTATGAATACGGGAATAGTAAAAAGGCTTTTGATGGGAAAACAATAGCGATGTTATTTAAGCAATGATATGAGTATTGAGAAGGGAAGAGGCGCTGTCAAATGTGAAGTGGGGGAGAAGTTGATTGGTTTGAGGAGCAGCCGCTAGGAAGCAGCACCTGCTGGTCCATAGTATAGCCGCTTATCTATCTCGCTGCCCTGTCAACCGAATCATGTACACCAGCTCAGATAAGCAGCGACACCTATTATTCCTTTCTCCATCAAATATACCCTCCTACCCTTTATCCTAATTGCCTTGTTTGTTACTCCTCCTATTCAAATATCTGCTCCATTAGTGCTTTAGCAAGAGACGTTTAAAGAAAAAATACTACCGGTAACCCTTCATTCGGTTCAATTCAGCGAAAAGCTAACCTAATTCCGTCAACTAACGTTCAAAGAGCTTACTTGTAACTTTTAGGTTTTTTTGTGGTATTTATACCCAGAATATTTTGAGCACAATTCGTGACTTTAATTGCGCATGGAAACAGAACATACATAGTTATTAAAATTATAATTCTAGGAAGTTAACATGAATAACCTTTTTGTCCAGATTCGTTAATGGGTTCAAAAAAAAATTTATAGTTCTATTTATATAATGGGAGAATCTATTTAAATGCATAAACTTCTAAAAGAGCAATGTCGCGTTGAAAAAAAAAAAAAGGGAAAAAACTGTTATTTATAAACCACAATTAACCCACAAAATTTATGTGCGATTTGTCCGTCAAGGTCGCTCACGATTATTTCCTTCAGCTGAATAAATCTTGAATGTCCTAACTTCTTTTTTAGCTTTCCCCATTCCAACTTCAAGTATTATGCTTGTAGTTTTAGTCATTAATAATTTTTTATCGTCCCAAATGACTACATATTTAGCTGACATAAAGGAATAGGTATCAATCAAAGGGATTAAATAAAATGATCAATGATTACAGTTGATCAGTTTGTATGTGTATTTAAGCAACGGGTTTAGTTGGTGGTATCGTACAGGAGTCTTCAATGTAATAATCTGACTTTTTGAGTCCCGAGACTCAATAACTGGGACTAATGTAAAATTATTTTTAAGCCTTCTGAATAATGGGCTTTGTTGAGGAACTCTTGCAGCACCTGCGTAGTATCGTGAGGGCAATGAGCTGACTGCAGAATTAATTTCCACAAAACTGGTGGATGTCCAAATGTTCTTTTCCCCAGAGTGGAGTGTGTGGCAGGCGTTGGCCCGCTAAGGGCTGTTGAGTTAAATTATTATTACATTCTTTAAATAATGTAAATCGGAATATAGTTCGGAGGCTGGCATCAATGCATATTGCCTAAATAGGCTGAGAACAATGGATTCCAATTTGCAAAGCGTTACAATAGTTAGGACAGGATATTGGAGAGTTGTACAATGCTTTTCACCTTGAGGCTCAGCGTCTCTTGCCTCTTGATGTAACCTAAGAACATTGTAACATATTTAGTATTCGGAATTTGCCTCAGAAGTTATTACAACTGTTGCTAATTTTTCTCTTCCAGATCCGACTCACAGGAATGCTTCCGTGTCGTGCTTATTTGTAAAGTAGCGAAGAACAGTAAACTCGAGTCAAAAGCTGGGGTATTTTTTCCTTGGAAAATGAGGGAGGAGTGATTTTTTCCCCTTCTCTCGCTGGGTGACGCTTCTCCCGGCATGAATTAAACATCAGAGGGGAGCTTGGCAAGTGCTTGCGCCTTTTTTGCATCTACCCGCCGGAGGAAAACTGTTTATCAATTATAAGGATATGTTAGGTTCCTATATTCATTCTTGCTCTGTTTTTTTAGTTTTTTTCTTCTTTGAACAAGTTACTAATGGTCGAGCTACTCTTTTCCATAATTACATTGAGAAATCCTAGAGTGAAATCCAGGAGTTAGAATTTTTGGCGTATTCTAATAGCTGTGGATTGAATCGTTTCAGTTGATAACGTGATAAGGAGAAAGACCAAGGAACGATAACAGAGATAAGGCATGTAATTGATCTGTTGTCTAATTAGGAAGAAAATATATTTCCCAAGATCACACTTCAGATAATAAGCACTGTGAAATAATACTTACTTCTAACAAGTGACAGAAAGCATTTTATAAGTAAAAAATAATAAGGGTCATTGTTAAATTGTTCTATCCACTCTTGTCAAACAAGTTAGCATTCATGTCACCACAAATCACTAGTGTTTATATCTGGCTAAAGGGGTTTCCATTGATTGATGCCTTTTGAAAATATTTAATATGGCATTTTGTGTGGCTAATATAATATCACTGTCTTGACAATTTTCCTGTGTTGTCTCTCCTAAAGCAAAAACTCATGTATATCGATCAATATGGAACGCCTACTGGTCCTTTCAAAAAGGTTACGCTTATTGATTTTATAATAATAACTCCTCCAGAATTCATACGTAATTTTTGTCGTCATACAGTTCGCACCGACGTTCGGCTTCAGTAATCGTGTGACGGCGATTTCCAATAAGAGTATTGGCCAAGACACACGTGTCGCGTGCAGAGAGTTGGCAGTGAGTGATTAAGGAGAGATTGGAGGAGCGGTTGTGGGTGTTGAGACGCGGCGGGGCTCGTGGCAGATTGCTAAGAAGGGAAGCGATTAGGGTTGAAGAGGAATGAATTATAGTCGATTAACTGTGGATACCGACTCGACAAGGAAATCATTCTGCTGCCTGCTCCTAGGGCTGGCCAATCGATACTTGGGCCCAGCTCCAAAGCCAACATCTTCTTTAGCTCCCAATCACTTTGACACATCTCCGCCTTGACAAGTTCATACCCAAACAAACTCTCTATCCAACTAAATAACCACTATCTGCATATTCATTAAGAGCCAGTGTTTTCGTCCACTAAAGCAAATTTCGTTATACTCGATATTAATTAAATGCTTGTTCAGAGACATACTCGACACTTCCTTAATATATTACAAGATATTTAATGAACGTGCACATTATGCTACAAAAAATCATCTTGAAGGATTTACTCAACTTCAAAGCTTGGGTACTACCAGTATTCACGTTAAAATGTCGTTTTCCTCCCTAATTGCTCAAAACCCTGAGTGACTACTTCAAGAAAGTATCACTTCAATCTTGGCATATATATATATATCCTTCTTTAACACATTAATTGAACTCAAGGCCCATCGAGAGCGAAACGAGAATTCTTACATACGGTTTAACACACCGTGGAAATTCTATTTTATGAAGAAAAAGTTTTATGTCGTTCTCTTTTTGCCTGTTATAAGTTTCCAGGATATATTAATTTTCTTATTTTTCTTCATGGATAATGCTCTTAATACATTACTCTTTTTATTTTTGGAGTGTTCCTACTCTTATTTTGAACCACATAGCTTTTTTTTTACTCTTCTTTGTATATATAGTAGCAATAACACAATATTTACCTTAAATAAATTTAGTTTCTTGTTTAAAATATAATAAATGGTCAGTATAAAATTATTCAGCTTATGTTTAGCTTGCCAGTTACCAATGGCAGACTAATGTTTGCACATATAACAGGGACATTTTATAAATAATATCATTATTTACTACGAAAGAATTTTAATTGTTGATGTATTCAAAATTGTTCCCTATAGTCACTTACAACTCGTGGATTCACTTAAACGTTTTGGTAATAAATAATGTTAACGTTAACTTGTTTAATTTTTATTCGGACAAAAGATAAGACCGCCGGAAGCATTGATTGCTGACCTAAAGGCCTTTTAAGCCCTCAATTTCGCCTTGATATTTTGAAAATAGCCCCTTTACGAGAGCTAGCAGAAAGCGTTTATTTCCCCCAACCATTGACACCACCGCTATTTAGGAGACCAAACACCAAATAGGCACGAATGACTTCTATTTCTGTCTCCATTACAGACATGAGAACCGCTCTGCCACTATCAACAGTTGTTACAACAGGCTCCATGCACGAAACACCCATGAATAATCTTCAATCAATACTCAACAAACTGAGGACGCGTCAATCCAAATGCTGAAAGTGGAAATTAATAGCCTCTAAGGAAATTATATTCGTAAAAAGGACGTCATTGCTATCAAATCCCTATTCACGAGTTAGGTATAGTCCTGTAGAGAAGCACTCGTCCGATGTACACGCCGATGGCATTGACCATGAAGGGAAACTATGATTCCGGTTTCGTATGACAAGTTAAGGTTAGATTTTCCTACACCTCAGCTGTAGTATGTTTTGAAATACCGAGGTAGCTATTATTCGATATGTCTAAGATATATTATTAACAAGTGCGGTAGTTAGTTTCGTTTGCAGGTAGTTGCTTTCCAGTAAGACATTTTCAAGGAGAGTAAAAATTGTTCCACCACGTTTGAGGTCAGTTCATTTGACTAACTGTAGTTCATCTTTGGCAGTCAAGCACTCATTGATATCCTGCTTGAAAAAAAAATTACAATTTGAGTAGTTTAATATAGACTGAGGGTAGCCATTTTAAGGTTTCTATGCCACACTACTGCCTTGCTGGATATACACTTAGGATTCGGCAAGAGACACTAACCGGTTCTGGTGAAGCCTTTCTGTAGCGGAAACGCTTTGAAGAAACATTGAGGGTGTAAGGGTGCACGCAAGCGTAAAACGAGTACAAAAGCGATACGGCTTAAACGCCCTTTTGGCACGAACTCTCTTTAAACACGAAGTAATGATTTCTGAATTCATTTCAAAACGACGTTTGCAATGGGCTGATTGTTTCTATTGGGGATTAAGTGGTGATGTGAGGCTAAAGGACGGAGCGGATCGATGTGATAGGAGCTAGTGCGAGTTGCTAGTTTAGCAGCTGCTGGCTTGTTGCCGACATAGCTGAGCGCTCTTCACCCCTTCTATCTCACATCCCTCCATCTCATACCTACACCCGTTGTATTTATACACTGCCCCTTCCTTGGGTCCTTTATATAATACCTCTACCTCCTTTTACCAAATTGTCTTCGCATAGCACTGCTTTCATCTCCTCCTACCATCTAGGACAGTCATTAACGTTCTAAATAAAACCTCTCAAATCCATCTCAAATTTTATTCCAATAAAAAAGGTAAATCAATCCTTCTCACTTTTATCCAAATCTTGCAAAAAAGTAGAGTTAAAAATATTTCCTTTTCTGCAGTAAAGCTTTTCTGTATTAAGCCTTAACCAAAGTTGTCCTTATCTCTTAAATTAACGAGAGGTTAAATAGTGCAAAATGTTCTAACTTTAATAAAAAATATTCCTAGTTTCCCCAAAAATAATACTGGAAAGATTTTATAAAATTTAAACAAAAACAAGGTTGAATTAGCATTCCTTCATTTTTTTTTTATTTCATTTTTTCATTGTGGTTTAGTGAAAATGTTCAGAAACATAGTTTTATTGATGTCATTATAGAGGTTAACTGACAACAGAGGTAAAGCATAAATTTAGACGCGTAGCCTCTAAATTGGCCTTCGCATTATTGGCAAGAGAACGGCTGTCCTCTTTTAAATTCTCAATTCCTGTAGCGTATATCCTTTAATCGGTATTCGTAGTTGTTGTAAGTTGAGTGGGTTTAATATAATAGCAAGTGTGATGGCCGGGCTATTTAAAGGAGGGAAAAAAAACAGAAAAGGAAGTAGGGGAGTGGTGGTTGTTGAACGGACAGCTGGTTTCTCTGTTAACCGAGCAAGATTCACCTTGTGTGTTGGATACGTAGCCCTTGATGACAGAGCTACCCGCTTCCTGCCATCTGTTGCCCTCCCTCTCCCCGGCCTTTACCCCCGCCTCTTCCATGTATTCAGCTGGGCCATCTGAAGAGGCGAGCAAGGCAATTAGCAGCCTCGGGAGGGATCAGCTCCCGGGACAATGGCGGAGCAGAACGGGATGGATGTGCGCAGCGGCGGAGAGAACCAGGTCGCAGGACTCTGGTGAAAGGCTCCCCACACGACCCCATTTTATTCATTTGTACACGGGCATTGGGAGTTTCCTAACACTGAAAGGGTTTCTTTTGACCGCGTTCACGTAAACAACTCTCGGCACTTCTATCCTTAGACTAAACGCCTATTTAAAACCGCCTTCCCTCATATTCTTATCTTAAAGCCTTCCTCCCTCCTTCCTAGTAAATAACCGCCGACAATTTAGAGTTAGCCCAGCACAGTTCCAAACAGCCGACCTGTCATAATTTGTCGGATAGGTCATCAATAATTAATTAATAATCAAGAATCTTATACAGTCGCTTTTTAGAAAGAATTTGGCAGGTAGCTCTCATAGTATCAAAGGAAGTAGAACTGTATTCTAATAAAACATCAGGATGGATTCCCCAAACAAAAACGTCATTCTATAATTCTATTGAAAGGAGCTACAAGGATGCGGGATTACCCGAAGGCTTGAAGCCCCGACGTCACGAGCCCTCGCAGCAGCCTTGTCCCCACAAGGTTACTACGGTTGTAAATGTGAGCTCTTTAGATTCTGGCCTTTGCATCAGATGTATTCCACCAAATCAGTGTAAACATAACTTAAGGGAGGAAATCCGTATTGCTCATCTTCCTAGTTAGAATGTGTCAACCTGCTGGCACTAGTTCGGCTTCGTCATCATTGACCTTAGCGCAGTTGGGGCTTCCTGCTTACTCAGTCCTTTAGCGATTGAGCCTCTTTATCACTTGTTCAGCTTTTATACAATTTGTTCTTACTGCCAATGCTTTCGCAATTAGTGCTTAAATGAATATATCTTTCAACGATTATCTTCATGAGTGACGTTTCGACTCAAATACAACTGCACGATCTTCCTAACCTAAAAGATATGCTATTTAGATAGAGGTTCCTATCGTACTTAAAGTAATGCTGGGCATTATTCTAACTCTGTTTTAAATGCCGTTGCTATCGAGGCAGTAGAGGATGCTATTCGACATCTGAGGACCACCTGCCCCCCTCAAGATGGAGGGAAAGATGAGTGGTCCTGGAAAAAACCTCTACTTCCTAAACGTGTGATTAGCCGAGGCTGAACACAATAGCTGGTCTAGACAGGAAGTCAGGAGGTCCCGGAGGAAGCCCAGCCTCGTTTCTCTCTCCTCTAAGCCGCACTATGGATTATACTCTCTCTTTCTCTCCCCAGCACTATGGATTCTCATTCTCTCTCCCCCTCTCTCTCTCTCTCTCACTCTCCTCGCTATAGATTACTCTTGCCTCCCCACTCTTGACAAATTTCTCTCGCCGAATCGTTGTCCCCCACCTTACCCCCTCTATCCTTTATCTCTCTTTTCTCTATTGACTATGTAACCTCATCCTCTGGCATATGTCGTTCTCGCTCGTTCCCTACGACTCTAATATTCACATTGCAGTTAAGAATAAAAAAAAAGCCTCTTTCCTTCACATGTACTTATTTCAAGTACCAAAGTGCTTTTAGGGCACGCGCCCTTTCACAGACACCTGGAACCAAGGACTCCCGTCATACTTGTGAAGGACCGAGGCCGTTTTCTTCTACTACCTGAAATCTGCTTCCTTAGCCATCCAGCACCACAAATTGCCTACATTATGTCAGGCGGCAGAAAGGTATAACTGGACAGAGGAATAACAGTCATTAGATTAAGCAGTTGTTTGTACGGTTCACCATTCTGCTTACAAAAGTACTGGAATGGCTTAAATATGCATTACTAGAATTAAACGCAATATGTAGTTGTAACTCGTGTTGCGAATACTTTTCATTTGTTTCTGTTTTTTTCCTTTGAAATAGAAAATGTTTCTGATCTTATCATGAAATAAAAAGCTCGAAATTACAGTATTTTGTGCTAATATACCTTTGAGTTTCATCTTCTGGTTCTGAATATTTTTATCGGCTGTGTAAATAAAAATATTTATTAAATTTGATTTGCTATTACAAAGAGTAATAAGAAATCTAAAGCCTATGTTGAGTATATTTTATTTACATTTATTTTTTTGATATAACTGTAAACCTAAATAAGTTGGCCGTATTATAGAGTGTGGCGTGTAGAATGGGACGTCGAGAAGCATGTGAAAGTACAGATTAGTGTTACACAACGCGGTAAAGGGGAGAGACCGGTTTATACCTTTCGATTATTAAAATCAATTTAAAAGACTCTAGAGAACCTTCCTAAAATATGTTCCCTCTGCAAGAGTTTTAACTGTTAAGCTAGTTGTGTTGGCATTGACCTACTATTCTGTGACGTAACGCACAGCGTCACTTCAGCTCTTGTTTTGTTTTCACCTCAAAACTAATTTCTAGGATACGAAAAACTAAAAGGTACTCCATCCGCATTGGACTTAATATTGTTTTCAATAAGGTACTTATGATTCCTTTATTTTTTATCTCATTAATTAATTACTCTTCACTTGCCCAGCATTAAGCTAGATATAAAAAAATAAGTTCTTACACTATAGGCAAATTATAGAAGTATATAAGCTTAAGGAAGGAGTGTCAGAACATTAATTTAAAACATACTTTTTTAAAAGTTTTTTATTGGATTCTTATTGGGGAGAGTGGTGCTTTCTATCTGCGGTACTTAAGATTATAGTGAACTTAAAATCAGAATACTAAGATAGTGTATTTTCAAGATACAACAATCTATTGACAATAAGCAGTTTCCTCAATTATAATTTGGGGGTTGAAATTGAAAAATGCTAATCAGTAAAAAATTGAGAGCTAAAGAGGGAGGCGAGAGAAAAGAAGATGGCTGTTGCAAATGAGGCAGAGTGGCGGGCTGGTTGGTTGCCCCTTGATTCAAGACATATATTTACACACTTCTTAGTACTGTTTGCTCTACCTGTTTCTCTTAGCTCTTTCACTCCCTTTATTGTTCTCCTGTTATGTTTGCTTCTCAAAACATAATCTTCCCTCTAACTCCGAGTTCTCGTAGGCGTTGTCTATGGTAGTATTTATTTTTTTTTTAGTGACTATAAATATTTAAAAAATCATACGTGTCAATCACTGAGAATCAGTATTTATTATAGGACTCTCTAAAATGCATCCTCATGGCAAAATTTTACAAATTCCATTTTTCAGAGTAGTAGAATCTTTTAAGCAGTTTTCCAAAGGCAAATTAGATCTGAATCTTTTTAAACACGGCTTTAAATTATTCAATAATTTATGGGGTTATGATTAATATTACGCTTATGATGTCTGTGGAAATATTCATATATCATAAATGTTCATGCATTCTTTTAGGACCTTTAAAGACTCATAGCATATGTATCAGAAACAAGTTTACTTCACGCAAAAGGAGTGGTTAGGCCAACGTTACAACTAGCAAAGGGCCCTTCATATTTAGTGCATTGCACTCAAAACGTGGCCAATTGCTCATACGAGACGTCTTGTGAAAAAAACATTTCCTGTTTCTTAAATATATCTTTATTAAACTGCCTAACGCTTAGTATAGACCCCTGTGTAATAGTTCAAATGAATTTTTATAAATGTCTACCCAGACCATTTCGATACAAATAAATGCTAATGTATGCTCATAGTTGATTAGATATGTTAAAATAATGCTAATATTCATATAACCAGTCTGAGCGAACAATCACGTGAAAAGTTCATGCAATTTGTATCAGTATATCTACTTGAAATTGCCTAATAAAAATTAACTTTGATGAGTTGATATATAGAATGTGGAATAAGATAACCATTATGTTTGGCCTTGGTACTACAAACTAGTGTGATATAGGATACCAACAGCAGTGTTTTAATTAATTTTCATTACTTGCAAAGCAGTAAGTGGACGTTAATAAATAAAATAAAAGCATGGGAAAAATGTTACCATGTATTACTGGCTGCCAAACCATTGGGTTTTAATGCTTCTTTCGCATTTTCCTATGCTCTTTTAACTTAAAATGTTTCACGAGATTCATTCTTTATCTATGAGTAATTTGAAACTAGAAATAAACCTCGTGTAACCTATTAGTAGAGCGATCTACCTATTATTCTATTTATGTCTTTGGCTTTGGGAATCTCTTCTATCGTATGACTCGCTCACTCTCGAACGAAAAAAGTTAAACTTAATAAAAATAAAAGTTTTTAAACAAGCTTACGACATGTATTGCTGAATAAATAACGTGCTAACGCCTTATAGCTTTCGGCGACATGTGCTGTTCTATTGAATTATCAGTGAAATATCTATAAACAATACTAGCCACAGATAAATCCTTTTGGGATTAACTGATCCTTTAAAATTTGATATCGCAAGTTATTACTACAGGAGGATTATATAATATTTATATATATATAGAAATAAATAGCGGGATGTAGTTATAGACCAAGAGTAGTAGTCATGGAAGAGATTATCTGTCTGTTCCCTGAGCAAATGTATCTGAACGGGAGCTGATTGTTTAGTCGTGCGCACTGATTATCAGATGTATCCTATAACGATGCTATCAGAGGGCGGGGGGCCAGCAATGGAGGGAGGTCCCTGAGAAAAAAGCCTGCTTTTCACCCCTTACAGAGATTTATTCCGTTAGCTGGGGGTTTGAACCCAGCACCCGTGTTGATAAACTGTATATTTAGCTTTATAATGTTCGACAATCGTTCCCTCTTATAAAGATCTAGCTCAATTATTATTGTGGTATTTAATAAATAGACAGATTGTATCTATATAGAAGCACAGACTATCGTTTAAATATAAATAAAGTTCTTTTAAAAAACAGTTATTGAATATAATTATTGTTTAACACGTTATATTCTAATTAAAACAATAATGAAAAGTAAATAACGCATTTCTATCACGTAGTTCACGGATATTACAACTGCCTTATGTGTCAGAAGGATTAAATCCTTTTTTGTTTACTTGTTGAAGCTTACAAACTCTTCCATTGTAGGCAAAACGAGGGCGATGAACCATAAACAAGAAAGTCTTCTTTAAACAAAGGCATTAATCTCAAAGTAGTCTTAGTTTAAATCGTTTTCATTTACGTTTATATTATGTTATTATTTAGTTAGGATTATTACTGAAAAGGTGGGCTGCATAAAGAAAGGTTTTCCTATTGTTTGCTAATCTGTTTCACAGCTTGCCGTCCGTTCTTTTGAATACCTCCTTTCATCATTATCTATGTCATAATGTATTAAATAAAACGTAAATCGGAACAAGCATATGGAGATGTTATAAATAAAAACAATTATTGATTTTCCAGTTTAAAATTGTCATCTTGGCTTTTATTGATTATGGCCTTTCTAACACGGAACTACAAAACAGATTTAAATAGATTCTTGCTCTCCTAAGATATAAAATATTTATTTCCTTCTATTTATGATTGCTGAGTAAGTTGGCTGCTGGCATCACTTGTACTGAAGGTTAGGACGGCTGCTAAGGCACCACCTGGTCGAGCTCTTTGTCGACTTACAGGTGTTCTTCGTGGGAACCTCATCAACCCTCCAAGCACAAACAACTCCTCGAATATATTATTGAAACCTTCATAATCCAAGGCAAATCAAACCCATAACCCATTCTGATTTATGGTCTAGACCGGATGAGTGTCATATTTTAGAAAGTTATACTATGGTGTGTTTCTTTGTTGGGGCTCAGGTTAGCCATGTGAGTTAAACCGTTGACCTTTATCTCACATGGTAAAGCTAGAGTGGGGAGTTCAATTTCCGTCTGGGCAATAGGAATTTATTTAGTGACGGAATTGATTAAATAAAATCCTTAGTCCCACTCTGGCTAGAAAAGGGTGGTAACCTGTAGATAACCCGTCCCAATTGGCCTTTATTTTTGATAGCTCTTGTTAAGTCTGTGATTTTTTGATAGCTTTTGTTAAGTCTGGGATTGTGAAATAATGCCTTTTCAATGACAAGGTCATGGCTAACTAAGTCAAGGAATAGATTTATTACTGGTCTTAGATGGTTTGGGTGAAGATAGAATTAGAGGAGTTGATAAAGCGAAGAAGAAAAGAGAAACCACAAGTGGAGAGGAAGGTAGTAAATGAAGCGCGGGGAAGTTGACAGTAGGGCGAGGTGGACGGTCCGCAAGTGGTAGTGCAGATAAAGGAGAAGGCGGCTGGGCAAGAATGAGATAGGAGTAAATAAGGGAGTAGGTGGTGGGGGAAGCTGATATAGCCAGAGAGAGAGAGGGTATGGTGTTGGCTGATGAGGGGCCGAGTGTGTGTGTGTGTGTGCCTATAACCCACGAGAGAGAGTGGTGGGGTGGGGGAAGGGCTACCTACCCGAGGAAATAAGGTCAGAGAGCCGGTGTCACGGGCGGAACCCCGGGTCAATGCTGCGATTCTCTCTCTCTCCCTCTTATTCTGGGGCTTAAGATGGCTCATATCCTACCCAACACCATAATACTATCACCCAATCCCCAGCCAACACCATTCTCCCAGAACAAATAACTTTTACAGCCGCTCTTCTACCTCACATACCCGATAAGGGAAATCTTTTTGATACTATTTGACTTCCCACACCTTAAAGAATGTCACATGATTAATTATTGATCAAAATAATTATTGTATTTTTTTACTTTTATCAGCTTACAAAGATATCATCATGAAAACATCTATTAGTTTCGAGTTTATTAGAAACATTATTTCATTCCGCTACATCAAATATCAACCTCTTTAAAACGCAATTTCTTATATATTAGAGACTAAAATTCTTATGTGGGCACCACATGACTTCCTTAGTCATCCATTGAATCAAATAAACAAAATGTTTGGTTTCATTTCATTTGGTTGAAATAAACGAAATTTCCGTTCCAATGCATGGGATCGAAAAATGTGACAGATTATAATTAATAGATCTTTCTATGAAAATCCATTTTTATCAAAACAGGAGATGTACAACAAGCTATTAAAAGAATTACAACAAGATGTTAAACTAATTACAAATATAAAATTCTAAAGCAAGCCACTCTTATGAGTTATAAGTGTGAGTTCAGACATCACGCCGAAACTAGTCAAAAGGAGTTCAGAGAGGACCGAAATGGATCATTCCGTTGAAATCTGAAAACACACACTTATCATTCCTGGCTGGAATCATGAACCTGTAAAAACTAGTATCTAATTTATGTTGATGTATGTGGACTTATTTCGTCATATTGTTAGAGCTTCAGCAATAGTTTTTAGGCATTGAAGCAACAAAGCCACCAGCACTGACTCAAAGGCTGGTGTTAATTGCTTACAATAGGATACAAATATTTGCTTTTAGACATAAGGCATTGCCGAAATACTCTAACTTAGAATCATTACTGAACTCTGCCTACAAAACAGATCAACTATAAAAGTAACCAATATGTTTGAAGCATATCGCTCTGGGTTGAGAGGAGGAGAATTCCCACCAATGCCTTTGTTCTTTGGAAATCTGGATTAAGAAACACCAACAACCTCGTCCTCGCGAGTTGCGCAAACAACGGCACTTTCAACCGCAGCTTCAAGCACTCGCTTTCGTCACGCCTATTGTCTTTAAAATATCTTCATTTGAGCAGGTACCTCAACTAGTTTAATGGTTAAGTTATCCAGTTATCAAAGATTTTAGGTGTTGTAAAAGGAATAAAAAGAGGTAGAACTGGGCTGATAAAGGGGCTCGTTTAAGGAAAGAATTGATGAAATTTTGGTATACTGCGCAGGATGTTTATGACGTAGGAGATTTCAACTTGACAAGATATGGTCAGAGCTGTATTGGAAATATTGTCTTACTACTAACTGAAATGATTCTTTAATCAATTAAATAGCCGAGAAGGGAGGGAATAATAAAGAGGTTTAATTAAGAAGGTTATAGGAACACAGTCTTCCACTCTACTAAAGGGTTTAAGAAGAGCTTTGAAAGCTGAACTTCCCTTTTCAAACCCTTTTGGCCCTTTGCTCCCCTCCTCTCTTGCCCTTTACCGTTCCACCTACTCTCTCCTCGTCACGCCCACTTACAATTTATTATATATATATATATATATATATATATATATATATATATAAGATACACATGCATCCTGAAACGCATTAAATCGTAAATGTGCTTCCTTGGAAGGTCTTGGACTTAATTATTTAACGCTCTACTTAATACTAACTTTACTTACCAGAATTTCAATTAATGAAAAGAAGTTGTTTAATGGTAGAGATTGTAATAATTTATTTCTTAAAAGTCATTTGCTGATAAAACTCTATTACGAAAGCCGATTGTTATCTGTTGAAGAAATAATAGCCTTTATCACAATACATTAACAGATTGCTGTCGATTTACTGAACAATGTCTACACTTTATAGTTGGTATGACATACTAAGAATACAAATTAAGTTGCTAATAGTACAGACTTGTTAAAAAATGGTAGTTGTGTTAATATTCTGAGGAAACAGTATCTGGTGCTGACGTTCTAGAACCTCTCCAATCTTATGGTTGAGCAACATCTTAAATCCAGTGAATGAAAGAACGTACTGTAAAAACGATTTTAGGAAAAACTGTCTTACTAATTTTTGTTCGATATCTTCTGATAATTTATTAAAAATATGCGTCAAATGATTAGTCAAAATTAGAACTGGAAGCATCACTTTATAGGTTTATCAATTTGTGTAATTAAGATAATTTGTAAGAGGAGATAATAAGCCATTATATGGATGACAATGGGGCGGAGAGAGGCTGGCACGTTAGTAAATGATGCTAAATATCCCGGAAGCGAGAGCTCGTTCTAGGAATCATCGCCCTACTTGCAGCATCAATACATCAAACATCAAACGGGCTTTGTGCTCGCTGAACAGCCGTTGACAATGCCGTCTCAATGTTCCCCTTCAGCTTTTTCCTCTACCTCTGCAACACGTCATTCCAACTAGGCAATGTGAGCTTAACTCGTCCAACTAACATCCCTGTCTACATTTTTCTTATCCCCCCCCCCAAAAGATATAAAATATCTATTGTTCTTTTAAAAATCAGGCATACGACAGTTTGAGCCTTAAAATTCACTCGCAATCATATTATAGAACAGTTTTAACATTTCATGGCGACGCCAGCACTTTGAGTCTCGTCGGAAATGTTGGCTGAATTGGGATCAGCTCTAGAGCACTGAAGATGGGGTGGTTCGCCCCGAAAGTACTCTGCATTTAATAAAGGATTGTTAAGAGTGGACGTGGCTGACCTGTTTATCCTTCAGTTGACTATGGTGAAGTTTGTTGAGATGAAGCGACTTTAGTCCTTTTTGTTCAGGGTCCTAATGTGCTTCTCACACATAGTCTGTGGCGATTGCGCTTCTCACCCGTAGTCTGTGGCCAGTGAGACAAGTAGGTAACTACATGAAGAAAGAAGTACTAATCCATGGTCTTGCCGGGAACGTGCCAAGCTGACCACAAGACTATACACATACCTTATTGGCATTTTATAGGGACGCGACTCAATGATTTCCACGTTATTTTAAAACGTGAAATACTGACGATAGCTTTCTCTTCCTAAAGCGTCGGCGACATGCCATTTTACTGTCCACTTTGCGGTATCTAGTCTTGACTGTTCGACTGAAAGTGAAAGAGAAGACGATTTGCTAGGTAGGATTGGGGGGTTAAAGACCTCGGATCCAGATTGTAGGCACAACTGAACCTTTTTTTTTTCTCTCTCTATTTTTACAATTTCCTTGAGTCCATTTAAGGTGAATGTACTATGAGAGACAGGCCCGAGGTGGGGAGTAAGAGAGGGCCGACCGTAACGGTTTCGCCTCCTAAGAGCCGCGGTAATTCATTCTTTATCTGCAAGCGGAAGGCTGCTCTTCACCAACTCTCAGCTCAGCTGTCAGCCAATAATTGTCAGCTGACTGTTTCACTCCACTCGGCGACTCCAAAGCTACGCGCTTAGTCTCATTCATTATAGTACTCAATCAGTCCCGTTCGAACAATGAATGATGTCTTATAAGCCTGTTCCTCTCGTCGAACAGGCTTATACAGGTTGTTTTAAAGAAAACGCTCTCGGGTTGAGTGTTTGACAACACATCTCGCATATCTCTGTCACTGTTAGAACAAAAATGTGTAAGGGATTATTTTTTCTTATTATGTTTGATGCTATGCGCTTTTGTTTACCTACCTCCCAGCCTTCATCCAAGGAGGGACAATCCCAATTTTGTTGGATAACTGTAAATATTTTACTATCTCTTTCAATTCGTTTAAATGCCCGCTTTTCTTCACATTATCGGGAAATTGTAGGTGTTACATTTGCAAAATAGTGGATATTTAAGGTATTAAATGCAGGAAGGGATTGGCAGGTTTCCTGGGACGTGGCGGTATTTTCAATAATGCAAACAATAGAGGCGGGCGAGTATGGGTGTAGCGACAGGAGCGCGCTCTTTATTGGGTTGTGGTTTCCAATAAGCCGTGACTGACGGTGGTAGCTCTTTGTAACGGTGAAGAGGGGAAGAGAGAGAGAGAGAGAGAGGGACGCGGAATTAAGAACCGGCCAACTGTTGGCCCCCAGCCCCGAGCTGGTTCCCTCGGCGGCTACGATTGTTTGTAAACTCTCACTTCTTCAACTCACAAACACTAAATGACTAACATTCGACCTCACATAATTCCCTCTCCCGGGGTTTTTATAGTCACCTTTAGTCTTCGGCTTGTCTTCTCCCTTGATATTAATAGCTCTTGTTTTTGGAACACTGATGACGAATGTGGACTTGTTATTCAGTCGTTTTATACCTAGTTTGGGTAAATAATATAAATTTTATGTGGAGCACCTGGAAGTTAATGACTCCTAACCCCACTAGGAGTTATAGGAGAAAACCAATTAAGTATCGCATATAAATAAAAGCAACCGTCATTTTTTTTTTTGTTTGGCGATTATAGTACGTCAAAATTGAGAAAACCATTGCTCCAGGGGTTAGGTTTGCATGTTGTAACTATGCTTATGCAACTAAAATTTCTTTGAATCGTAGCAATAAAAAATTGGCAAAAGTGGTTTTATGTACCCCCTCCACCCCCCCCCCATCTAACTTCTTTTATTTATGGAATAATTGCTGCTGGTACAATTTCCATTATGAACAGAGCTTGAGAGACAAGATATTATTTGGCTTCATAAAAGAATACTCAAATTGTTTTATTATTCGTGCTAAATTATTTACTATGTAAAAGCTATTCCATTCGTGTATGGATTAAAGTATAAGAATATAAACGTCACTGGTGCATAAAATAGCTTGTAACGGAGGGGGAAATAGCAGACTGTTTCTAAATAATGCTAGATAAGGCAGAACGAAAAAAAATATATGATATTAGCTCAAATGGAAAATAAATTATTGCAGTGCCACATACTTTTCTCCTGCTGACTTGCTAATGAGATAATTAATGACTGGAAGAGTCCCTTATTGTTTCATAGAATACGAAGGTGGGGAGGACAGTGTCCATGAACTTCCAAAGAGGACAAACCTCCCCACCTCTTCCCTTTTATACAGACATTTACAACTCCGTCTCTTATTCTTACTCACTTTTAATTGACATTATATTTTCTCTAATATTTTATTTTGTCTATTTGAATTTGGCAACTAAGCCCAACCGTTGTAGGTTATCTGCAGGCAGCATCGCGTTCTTGTTAGTCTGCTACGGAATAAATTCAAGCCCACGACTCAAAATTAAACTGATAATACTGGAATTCTTGTACACAATAATTTTATTGAATGTTTATATTTCTTGTTCTGTTGATATTTCTGTTTACTTCAGGATTCCCTTATTGTTTTGTAAATATTATCGTAAAAAAAAAGAAAAACTTTTTTTTATTTACTTCATGGTTAGATAAAAATGAGATAAGCTATCTGTGCCCTGCTCTCGTCCAATATACTCAAACATCTTCGGCTTTACTCCTCACAGTATATTTCATCGGCATTTCTTTGTTCATTTATATGTCGTTTTTTACAATTATCTTGAAGATATTAGCGACTAATGCATAATCGCAGCCCAGAAATCTTATACCTGTTGTAGCTATTATATTAAAGGGGAGGTGTTGGGGATGGGATCAGGGCCCCCAAACCAGTTATCAAAGTAAGCAACTCCTTCTTGTGACGTCCTAACTCAAATATTACCCATCGCAGACACATGGCGTTAGGGCTTTGAAAGGGAGATAATTACTGATAACTCCTTAAAGTAAATATTTATTTTCTTCTTCTAATGGGCAGGATCAAAGGTCGGAAATCGTGACTACAACCCCTCAATAGCTTATTTTCATGGATGAAATCTGCCAAAGGTGTAATTATATTAACTTTTTAAGGACGGATATGATGTAGTGGAAGATGGGAAGGAGAAAGCTTATAGGAAATAAGGTCTGTGGAGCCATCTAGCGGCGGAGAGAGGAACTGGCCTAAGCTGTCGGCCTATGGGCTAGCTAGTTGCCCGGACTAAACGCGGCCCACTTATATAGATAACATCTTCATCCAGTCATTCCTCATTGCTCCACATCTACTTAATCGATTTTCTCACATTTGTAACTCTTCCCCTGTCGATAGCTTATTACAGATAGCAACTATTATATTACACTTAACCAGTCTTTTTAGTATAGTTAACATCTCGCCGCATAACAGTTTTCAATGAATTAATTTGTCTTGGCACAGTTTATTTAAGAATGACCCTATAAATAATTTAAACAGCACACTTTATGTGAATAATAGGGGAAATATTGTCGAGAAGCGAACGTTAGTCGTGCCTTATTTGCTTATATGATATTTATATTACTACAAAAATGGAATACATTTGTGTTGTGGTAAACAAAATAACATTGTATCATCTTTGAAAAACAACATACGTAGTTGAAAAAAAAATGTGTTTACTAAACACTGTTACTCATAAATAAAATACCAGATTAATGAAAGGGATCCATTACGCCATTATTATACAAGGATGGGGAAATCACTAAATTATTATTTAATTTGATGTATTTTACTAGTCAAAAGCTATTTATTCAACCGAAGCGGCTCAGGTTAGTCATATATGGCAATGGTCTTAATACTTTTCGTAATAATTGAGTCTTGGGCTCGATTCCCGTCTGGACAGTAGGAATTTATTTATTGGCGAACTAAATAAAACCCTTGGTCTCACACAGTGGTTAGAGAAGGGTGATAAATTGTAAAGCTAATTGACCGTTTAAGTGGACAAGAAGAGAATAATTTGCCTTGAGGATAACACTTGAAATTATAACTTAAAAATATTAATGGAATGAAAAATATCTCGTAATTGTTCTAATAAATTGTTATGCAATTATTAGAATAACAGTTCCACTGAAATGAAATGGTGAAATTCATGACTTGAGAAGTATGACGCTGCTATCATTTAAATACTGATAAAAGCATGATTTCATACTATTTCTATTTGAAGTATGTGCAAGCAAGCTTCGTCATATCTTCAGTTAAATAACACACAAGTGTACCGAAGCTATTAAATACATTTTAACATTTTTTAAAACATAACGAGATTGATGCGAAGAAAGAAAGTGTTTGTTAAAACACAGTAGTATAGCTTAACATATATTTTGTTTAATTAGATACTAGTTTCTTCTTTTTGTTTTAATGTTCATTTTTTATCTGCTAAGGCTAATAGAGGAAGGTTATTTATCGGATACTACAAGCCCTGTGTCAATGCGGACTCCACTGCCTCCAAAATAGCGCGTCTAACATTATAGATTAAACACTCTTTATAACAATTAGGCATTGATTTTAATTTTCTTCTTGTACTTGCAATGTTTAATTTTCTCTTGTGCTACAGATAAAATAAATCTATCGCTCTGTTTTCGCAGTAAATAACAAGTAGTGGCGTAGTGACTAAATTATTTTACAGCTGAAATTTCCTGTTATAAGAAACACTGGGAGAGTGGTTTAAATTTAAAAATGTGAGAGAGTTATCGACAGCGACAGGGAGTAAGCGATGACAATGCCCTCACAGTTGAATAGCTGGTGTATTAAGGATTTTAATTGGATGCATAACAGTCGGGGTGGGGACCCCAGCTGTAGCCTCCCTTCCCTTACATAAAGGTTACGTCAGGTTCTCCGTAGCCAAGGTTATTGCAATAATAGACCCTTCTCTTCTTCCTACTTGCTTCCCTCTTCTCTGCAATCGTTTTAGTTTTTTTTTAATACCATTTCTCTTGAATTTGCTTGGGTCTTTACCCATCATGTCTCACAGCTTTCTCGGAAGGTAACAACAGTCCCCTAGACCTTGAGCCTTTTTATTTTTACAAGAATATAAATTCCAGTTGAGTAGTTTTAAAGTGGTACGATCTCGTACCCGAACGATCATTAAATTGAAAAAAAAAATATACACCTACAATCTTGAATTACTAATAGTACACCTTCTGGCACGACATAATTCCAACCACCTGAAGGAACTGCTGATGCTCTGAGTTGTCGAAACCCTGGCCTGTCATCTTATACTTAATTTATTTAACCACTCCACATAATTATCTTCATTAAAAGCCCATTCAGATGTGGGATTGAACTCTTAACGGGCGCGTTCTCTTTCTATTTCTCAGTGAGCCACTTCAAGATTCCCTCCTTAGAACTAGTAGAACACCTGAGTGTTGGTTGATTCACTTCTCAAGAGACCCCGTTTGAAGAATGTTTGAATAAATTGTATGAGATTGGACCACGACTTAGTTGATCATTTTAACTATTTGTAAAACCAATGACACAGGCTATTACTCTGTTTTATTTTAGACTGTCTCACTCATCTACAAATAACAGGAATACTTACTGCTTCATCGACTTTCATTTTTCCGTTGGGCAACAAAACATTTTGTTTAGTACATATTGTTTATTTGACGTCACAACCTCTTATCAATTTAGTACATATCATCAAATCTAAAAGACCTTTGACAGGACCGGATTTGAATTAAAGGAGCACGAAGGTTGTGAACTAAGCCCCACGAGCCTTAGTAATGAAGGAGATCTAGGCTATCACCTTGTAAGCAACCTTGGTTAATAGAGGGCTTATATTAGTCGTCTCGCCCTAATTTCCGCCCGATCCTAAAGCACAGTCTTTCCTCGGAGACTTTTAATTAACAAGTATATAGAGCATTCGTCAAGTGGATAATTAATCCGAAGCCCCTTGTGTAAGATGAGAGGGAAAGGTAGGGAAAGCCGCTGTATACTTTCACTTGCTTTCGGCCCCTGGGAATACTGTTAACACTCATAGTTACATTCCTTTATCACGTCATATACAAATTATTATACATGATTACAAAGGGGTAATTTTTTAAGGTTCTACTTGCTTTTTGAATATACTGAAACATACATTTTTTTTAAAAAACATCTTTTAATTTTAATATTATTAGTAATAAATGTTTTCTGTTACATATGTATAACCAATGTCAATAATTTGTTCTTTTTCTGTTACAGGTTCTCCCGAGGATAGTGGACTCTCGGGCAAAAGGAGTGACGATATTGGAATGAAATCTACAGGTTTGGTGACAAACAATAACAACCTCACCACGACAAACAACAATCTAAACAACAACGGGAAGTTGGATGATGAAGAAGACATGTTCGGGACCGGACGATCGTACGGAACCAGTTTCTGTCGGCCAAATAGGCCGACAATGATCTCAGCCAAGTACAGGCAGAAGGAAGAAAGGAGGAAAGTCCTCAAGATTTCTATTAACAAGCTGAAGAAGATCGAAGATCCTGAGAGTTCCCTGAGAAGGTCTGTTCTCATCAACAATACAATGAAAAGGCTCCAGAAAGAGGCGAGGGAAGAAAAGATGCAGAAGCAGCAGACAGTCGGCTTCAGATGCTTTGCGTCTGACTTCCTCAAGGACGATGTGGTCGGCGAGAACAGGGCTGAACAGCTGGCCGACATCACCAACCTCCCCGAACTCGGAAAGAAAGAGACCATTGAAGAGTCCGGAACGCCGGCGAGGAGAGACACGAGGAAAAGGTCGATCGAGGATGTGGACGACTCAGATGTCCATGCAGTCCTCAGCCAATTCTACATGCCACTCACTCCAAGGATGCTTACCTCCATCGACGATGACGAAGATGAAATCAACGTTGTCGACCTGGATACAGGATCTGAGCCTAAAAGGCCACGCCTTGAACCTAGCGTCGAGGAAAGACTCAAGTCTCCAGAACCTCCGACCGAACCAGCCAGGCCGCAGCCTGTCAGGACACCCACACCTTCGGATGGTTTCTCCTGTGGACATTCTTCCATGTTCAATGAGTTACAGTCAGTAGTCTACCACTCCCTCATTGCATCTCTTGAAACATAGCATTAAAATGAATCCCTTGTAAATAATAGTGGCTTACCTTCCCTACCCTCCCACTTTTTTTTGTAAGTATCTGGGACTAAAAATACTGCCTTAGAAATCCACGGGAACACCATGTGTATTAGGTCTGTTAGGTCAACCCTGTAGGTTAATATAGTTCGAAAGGCATCCACATTAACATGGATCTGTTTTGAGGAAGCCTGCACAATAATTACCTATGTATTTCGATTCCCCCCCTGTTTGTATATTTGTGTCTTCAATCAGATTAAGTGTTATAGTATATATTTTATTTTATTTTATTTTAGATTTAAATTGTAAATATTCTTGTAAAAAGATTCTATGGATTGGGTTTGTAAATTGCGCACGGTATATTGTTCTACCTTAGTGTTTACTGACACTAAATCATTTAATTTTTTATACATTATATTTATAATATATTTAGTGTGAAGAATAAACATTTTGAACGAAAAGAAAAATTGTAAATACATCTATTTTGTAGGACAATTACAATATTGGTGGGTGTTGTAATTAATGTATATGTCCAAGAAAACCACCACACAAATTTTAAAAGATTTTAAGATATATTGTTACAAACCGATGTGCAATTATGAATGCATTGAGAGTAAATTATTTGTCAGGATTAAATGAATTGCATGGAGAATCTTTAAGTAATGCTCCAGAATTTCATGTGACTTGGCAAAGTCTTTTCTCTGATTCAATTGTAATCAAATGGCCTCTCATTAATATCAAGGAAAGGCATTGAGAATCACTATTATTGTTCCCAGTTGACTGTATAAAATGTGTTTTGTTTTAAAATATATAATGACAATTAGACAGATATATTGTTTATCATTTTTTCTATAAAAAAAAAAAAAAGAAGGATTATATGTAAATGATGGAAATCATTTCATATGTTGATGAGGTTTATTCGATATTCTGAGATTATAATATAGATTATTGTATTGACAACCTTGTGAAGTGCCCAGGAGCGATTGTATTTTAGTAGATATAAGTATTACAGTTATTTTAATAAATTACAATATATTTAATATATTTTGTAAATTGGAAAGCACTTTCTTAGCTCTTTTGGCTGTTGTTTTGGAATATAGTAAAAATACAAAATAAAAAAAGAATAATATAAAATGATGGGATATGCAAATCTAGTAAGAGGGTGGAGTTTAAAACACTTTCTTAATGTAACTTGCCAAGAAAGTGGACCATAGTTCCCATCTGCAACCAAATTATGTATTATTCCTTAATAATAAAATAAAGTTGCATAGATATAGAATGCTGAGAGCAATAATTATTATTCTATTCATATAAAAAATGCATCGGTTAGATGATTCTAAATTTAAAGTCTTTCTTCAGTATTTAAGCTGAACATTTGTGAATTAATATAATGTAACTTCTCTGGAGGAGTAATACACTTTGTTTGCCGATGGTTTGTTTTTGTACATGAGGCTGTTTTAAGAAATACATATATACATATATATATAATATGTTGGTGTCTCTTAAATTTTGTCGCTTGTTTAATATATGAGTATCATCTATTAGAGATGGTACCTCTATGCGCAGTGTCATTTTTGAAAAATTACAAATCTCTCATTGTTTAGATGGTTAGAAGTTGAAACGCTTTGTGTGTGATCAATTTTGAAACCTCATTGGTACCTTCCTCTTTCCACTTCCCTGCCTTGTAGTGGCGCCTAGCAAATTTTGATCTTTATAACATATATATAAAGAAATAAAAATCAGAATTATTTTGAAGCGGTAATATAAAATCAAATTTAATTGTTTATTAAATTTTTATTTATTCATTTAATTTTAGGTTAAAACAAACTTATTATTACAACGAATTTACCATTATGATGTTGGTCTTTATATATTTGAGTATGTCCATTTTTTTGCAACGAATTTAAAATTTTGGTCAATTTTAAGCCCATCATTTAATTGTTTTATTTTAATTAGTTTTTTGTTTTTTTTCTTCTTTTTGAAACAAAATATTATAAAGCCGACTTAACCATAACATAAATCTGTGATATTATGGCAATTAGTATATAATATTATGGTGGCGTGTGTAGATATAGGGTCCTCTCTCTATATTAACTCTTAAAGAATTAAAAAATAAAAAAAAAATAAAAAAATTTGAAAATATAAAAAATTCAGCCTGTTTTCTTGATATTCCAGGGCCACAACAGGTTTATTTGTCCCTATTTTTGTTCAGAGGAAAAAAAATGAAAAAAAAAAATAGAAAAAAAAAGCATTTATTTTTTACTGTGAGAAGAATTCGTGACTGTTTTATTGTTTTAGATATTGTTTGATTTTATGTTAATGCAAATATGTACTTTAGTTATGATGATAATAATTAATATTTATATTGTACATTTGCCAGGCTTATAATTATTATTATTTTAATTATACATATAAATATAAATATATATATTTTGTAAATTATATTGTTTATCTACCAAAAGTTAAAATGGTTACCGGCAATATGTACAGTAATCCTTTGTCATGAAATTATAAGTGAATATGTGTACATTACTTTACATGTACCAGTTATATAATTATGATATTAAAGTACCTGGAAAAAGTTAATATTATTTCTTATTTTTATTACCCAATCACCTAAATAAAAATCCTGAGTTTACTGTCTACCTTATTGCACATCAAATGTGTGTAGTGAAAGACTTTGGGAATCAGTTGTGCAATCACCTGGCATGGATGTACAACGACAGATGGTGCAGGATATTTGAATAATGTGTAAATGTAACAGTTTTATACTCTTACATAATATATTTTTTACTGTTTATGAAGTAATATTTAAACTCTGATTAAAGTAATATTTAAACTCTGATTAAAGTAATATTTAAACTCTCATTAAAGTAATATTTAAACTCTGATTAAAGTAATATTTAAAATCTGATTGAACAGTTTTTTACCATAAACATATCTTTGATCATTCTGCTTTACGTTAAAATGGAATTCTTCAGTTTTATAGCTTCTTTTTATAAAGAGATTAAGAAGAACAAAATAATAAGGAATGTGGAAGAACAATGAAATTAAGTTTGCAATTTGGTAGTTAAAATGAATCATGCCTGAGGCCAATTAATTTAAGCACAGGCTCTTTGAATACAATGCAAGATAAAATACTGTCAATATTCTTTAAAACAAAGTAAATGAAGTATCTAATCATTCCAATATATCCAAGGGGCTCAGGTAAGCCATGTATTGCCTTTAATTTCCATGGTAAACCTAGAGTAGTGAGTTTGATTCCCGCTTGGGCAATAGGACTTTATTTAGTGACGAACTCATTAAATAATATCCTTAGTCCCATCCTAGCTAGAAAAGGGTAGTACCTCTAAATAACCCGCCCCAATTAGCCTTAGTTGTAAAAAGTGGATGTTAATATATAAAAATATGTCCGATATTTTTTCTATTCATTGGAGAGCTGGAAAAATTTGTTTTTTGATTACAATCTTTGGTGGGAGGTCATGTAGTCTGCTCAGAGCTCAATATATATATATATATATATATATATATATATATATATATATATATATATATATATATTATATCTTCCATATTGTGAAGGCATTTTGTTGAACCAAAGATCACTACTTCATTAATCATGTAGTTACTCAATTGCCTCTATGATGCGCTTGGGATAGATGTCCAACCTCAAGGCCTGGTAACCACACGACTAAATATTTATTGGGCAATCCCTGGCACCCATCTGGAAATATAACACACTCAACCACTGTCACTCACTTATGTTTCTATACTTATACCTAAAAGATGTCATCATAAATCTTCAAAATTCCAACAATTATCTCATTATAAGGCGAGCAAAATGTAGACTGGCAGGACGAAAATTGGTTATTAATATATTCAATAATATAATAAATGTAAAGTTAGATATACACAACACAAGTGTTTATTCATATTAGATATGGAATTTTGATGTTTAATTGAAATATAATAAAACTAATTAAAAAAATAATATACCTCATATAATAATATTAAATTGACAATCAACCACCTGAATATTTTAATCAGTAAATAAAACAAAAGTTTATCTAAAGTATAATAATGGATCTGGCAAAGATAAGTAAATTACAATTATTTGTCTTAATTTTGATTGATGTCATCTACTATATTCCATCGTCTATTGATACAAAGAATTCAAACTACAGTGAATTATTTCCATTAATAAACTTTTAGAATTTTTAATAACGAGTATGTTGAAAGCAGTAGTTTCTCAGAGCCACTGCATTTTTATTTGCATTAATCATATGCCACAATAATTTATTTAGTGATGAACTCACTAGAAAAAGTTTTAGTCTTACCCTTGCTTTGAATGGGCGGTAACCTATTTAAATGCATATATCAATCAGCCACAGATGCATAAAGTGGATAACAATGAATGAATATTAATATTAATGTACACAAACAACAACAACAAATAGTATGACAATGTAGCATAGGCTAGTAACGTTAACCCGTTTCTGAGAAAAACAATGAAAAGAAAAATGTTAAGGTAAGTATCAACTAAATTTTTATGTTGCTAAGTGATATGATATACCTTAATAACAAGCAGAGAAACATGTTTTAAGTCAAAGGATTTAAAAGAATACCTAAGTACAATTATTGTTTGAATGTTCAGGAGGACACAACAGATTCTTTTCCTTCTTAATGGTCTGTTATTAATTTAGGATTAAGGACACCTATGTAGTTAAATAGGTCATAATACATTTCCTAAACCTTGAGTCATGGGTTCGTATCTTACACGTACAGCAGTTTATTTTGTGAAAAACTTACTGAATAAAATTCTCGATTAACTGGAATTTCCCTTCATTCCAATTGTAATTTCACTGTTTTAGTTGATTCAAATTTTATATTTCAATGCTAAACTTTATTTCAAGCCATCAACAATGAGTGCTTCAATGTGTGTTTATGAAAGATGGGGCATGGTCATGTGAGTGAGTGCTTTGTCCCTTTTGAACTAAAGTTTGGGAAAGGCTCCTTCATTGAAGAATTACTAATCCATTTTCATTTGCTTTGCTCAAAAGTAATTAATGGAAAAGGTCAGGCTCTAATCAAGCCTGGAGAGCAATTAAATGTAGGTATAGAGGAAGAAGAAGAAAAAGTCCATCGTGCAGGGGATGCGTAAACTAAGCAGATTTCCCAGCATCAATATTTTAACAAGAATAGTTCTATAACATTTTTCACTCTGACTCATTATATTAATACTCTAGTGAGAAGAAAATATTAGTGATAACAATACTCTTCCTGGTCAGATTTCACCCATTAAGAAACTTAAAGAACTTTATTTTTATACAAAATGCATAAATATCAAGTGTGTTATCAATAAAATAAAAAGTATTGTCATCAAATCAATCAGATCAAAGTTTTGTGTAAGCTAAACAGACCAACTAAGGTCTCTATGGTGCTGGAACGGCATGCTGATGATAACACCAATTTGATTTTCTATTTCTCCTCTGACAAGAAGTAAACATGACTTTAAATTAAAATTGCCTTAGTGAAGTTACCAAGTGAAAATATCACAATTAGGAGTGGGGGTTAACTGAAAGCCGGGGCCAAAAAAGTCTGTCACGCAGGAGCTGTGAAAACTAAGGAAATTTCCATGCGCTGGTAAGACACACTAGTGATCTCATTCCACAGCATATTCCCTATTCCAATGTAAAAAAAACGATGACTAGAAGGGGGGGGGGGTATAGAAGGCTGAAAACAAGAGTGTACAAATAACTAGCTTAATACTTGAGTTACAAAAGAAAATCCATATAACAGAAATTGTAGGTTCATCAATAGTTTAACAGGATTTATTCTATAATATTTTAGATTAGTAGTTATTTGTTCTATAACCTGTTGTAGGAGTGATAGGTTGGCAGCACTGAGCATGAAGTGTTATTCTCAGGGATTTGTATTTGTTTAATTATCATATGATCGGGGCTCATTTTCGTCATCTCCAGGGTAGGATCGATGGGTGTTTGAGGAAAATATTCAGAAAATATCGTCATGAGTACAATCTCAATAGCCAATTTCGCTTGAGGGAAATCTAGTAAAATAAAGGAACATGAGGGTGAATCAAAAGAGAAAAAGTTACGACAAGAGTACCCAAATTTGAATAGCTTTGAAACTAGGGCAGAAATTATGATATCGTGAATATTAAACATTTAGACCTTGACATTGGTCGGCAATTAAGAATTCTCTTGTCAGGTGTGATGGAGAGAATGAAGGATCTAACTACAGAATGCCCCCAAAAAATAGGCGTGTTCTAACATAAATAAAAAATAATCAAATAAAATTCTATTTCAGGATAAAATAATCTAGAAATAAAAATGTCGGTACTTGTGTATTATATCCACCACATTTTAGTTCCACTAGTTCCACGCTAGAGTGCGGTACTGTTTTAAGTAGTACGATTCATTGCCCGCAAGGGAGGTTAACCTTACCTTATAACCTTCTTCGGAATTATAATGATAAATAAAAGAAAACACAATTTTTAAAAATAAAACATTTTATTCACTTTTAGGCGGGAAATGTGTGGAAATACTGTTCTTCATATCTAAGGACACAACTCCCTCATGTAACTGTTCCAATCAATAGCAGTCTTATTGGAAATTTTGAGTTGTTTTTTGCAAAAATTGACAGATGTCAATTCTTCGCACCAGCAGTAAATGAACTTCAATGCATTACAAAATGGAATTTTACTTCCTTCAAACCAAGTGCCAATCCGAACGCCGACTTGCTCACCACACTTTCTTACATAACACTTCCAAAAAAGACTTTTTTTCCACTATAAAGTTTCATATAATGTGATTTAGAACACTTTCTTCTGATAGCCAAAATATTCCTCTCATGTAAATATTTAACAGCGTCTTCTTCAGTCGTTGGCAAATCCCAAAGAGGCATTTTTAAAGGACTAAGAAACTCTAAACAGCAAACGCAAATAAACAGCGAACGCAACTAAGACAAAAGATAACCTCATTAGCCTAGGAGAGCTAGCGTCGCACTTCAGTAGCGCATTCTAGCGTGGTACTAGTGGAATTAAAATGTGGTGGATATAATACACAAGTACCAAAATGTCAATTAAATATTTCTAATGTCTTATAGTAAAAAAAAAAAAAATAATAATAATGATAGCTAATAACCACTCTTGATATCTTGGGCCTCTTTGGTACAACTGTCTTGGCCTGGCGTTGACCTCGTTGAAATTACGTGGCGGTAAGATATACCACTGTTCCCTTCAAGCCGGTAAAACTCAAATATATTGTCTGTCCTACCAGTGGCATTCACACTGACGTCTCGGAGAATGCGGATGAAAGCCAAATAGCATAGGATAATGGAGAGACATAAACGTCCGTCACGCAGGGGCTGCGTAAACTAAGCAGGTTTCCAACGTAAAGTTATACAATAGAGAAATCTCCATACGAGTGCTTTTCAGTTACGAAAACGACCGAACTAGCTTTTGGCGGGAAACTCAGTCGTCCACTTAATAAAAGTGCAAATATCTCAGTTAATATTCAAGATACAGAATAAATGTATATAACAATATTTATAGTAAATTTAATTTGCAATAAGACTGGTTCTATACAATTCTTAGATCCGACGTAAAGTAACGGAGATATTTTGAATTTTCGAAAATCTTCTCCTCTAAACTCCCCTCCCACTGCTCCGATTTCAGCCAAAAACGAACTAGATCTTCCTATTAACATAAAACGATTAAATACCGAGTTTAGTGGCGATTAAACAAAAATTGCGACCGCTAGAGTGTTAACAGACAAATATACATATATGTCTATATATATATATATATATATATATATATATATATATATATATTTGAAAGGACCTCATTTTCGTCCTCTCCTGGGTAGGATCAATAGACATTTGAAGAAATTATCCGAAATTCATGACATGAGTACGACCTCAATAGCTGATTTTCCTTAAGGTAAATCTGCTAAAACACAGGCACTACATTAACTTTTTTAACTCTGATCTGCAGAGAACTATCGTTTTACTATGCGGAACACGGAACATCCTGAGAATTGCTCATCTTCACTTATTGAAAAATCGGAACTGCCGATTTACTTGGTAGGAGAATTTCCGCTACACTCTCAAATGGGAAGTTAAGGGCGTTGACTGATGGACTATCAAAGAATGGGTTCCGACAATTCTCATTAGAGAGTATTGACTGGACTTTAATACAAGTTTCCATGGACCGTTTTGATACAGAACTCAAGGGCAAAAGAACAAAAAAGTCCATCACGCAGGGGCTCAATAGCTGATTTCTGTTAAGGGAAATCTGCTAAACCACAATGAAGTTTTAAAGAACGAAGTCATTACTCAATTTTGAGCTCTCAGCATGGTTGAAAGTCAATGACTCCTTCGATAAGATTGTATGTGAATCCACAAAATTTTAACCACAATCGGAGAATCGCTTCCTGAGAAACTTGTGTGGACAAACCTCCTGAGCAAACAAGCTAAATACTTCCCAGAAATGTTTAATAACTGCTAAATTAAAATTTATACCATTGATTTCCAAACAAAAAACAGTTATCTATTAGCTGGAGCACTCAATAATAATATTAAATTTTGTTCAGGAATTCTCTTGCAATATGTATATGAAGAACAGTTTAGGTTGCGATCTAGAAGTGGTATAAGTGAAGCCAGTTTAGCAGGTTTCCCTTAGAGGAAATCAGGCATTGAGGTTATACTCATGATGCGATTTTCAAAACATTTCTTCAAATGTCCATCCATCGTAAACAAGAGGTGCCGTATACAAGGTCGGTTCAAAATGATATACATATGCATTTCTGTTAACTAGCGGTCACAATTTTTGTTTGATTGTTGCCAAACATGATATATAAGCGTTTCATGTAAAACTAAAGATCAAGTTCGTAAACAGGAGCGGACGGGGAGGGGGGGGGGTTAGAGGGGGAGAAAATCGAAAACTTAAAATAATTCCGAAACTATGTGTCGAATCAAAAAATTGTATATGAGACAATCTTTTATAGCCCACTTTTAGTCATCACACTTTGCTGATAAGTGAATATACCATGAAACGTCTTATTCCAAGAGTAAATATCAAATATTGTTTTCAATATTCGTTACTCGGTAATTAACCTTCCAGTCAAAACTAAACACCTTTGCACTTTAGCAAGGCATACACACCTTCAACCATGCTCACGCGTCTGTCCGCAAAAATAACCATGGGCTACAAGTTTCCTCTGTGCCTTAATTCCCTTATGACTGAGTCAGTGAAACCTATCGATTGAGGACCGCCGATATTAAGGTAACAAGTACGGTTTAGCGTTGGCTGTAGATGTCTCCCAGAGAGGCGTGGAGTCACTAATAACTCAGTAAGGGCTTAAGTTTGAGCTGTAGGGAAGAACTCTTCATCAGTACGTCGATGATGGTGTCTTTCATCTGGGCTTCAAGATCGTTCGGTAAGACAACTTTCATCGAGAGCGAAAATGTGTCGGCCATAACGTTGTCGAGGTAAAAGATGATACCTCAATTCTCTTTGGCGATCCAAATAAAAAAACAAAGGAGGTTTCTGTTTCACGCTGTTATCAATCGGTTCCTTAGTTACATTGGAAATAATAGACAGTAGAATAATGTACCTGCGTTTGACGAGGTCGTGGGAGGCTCACTTGGCTTCCAGGTGTGTTGGATAAAACAATAAAAGATTGTGCAGGCATCGGGTAGATTTCACGCCACTCCATCCGCTCTAGTGACTAGTCTTAAAAATCGGCAACCAACTGTTGGCTCATGCTCTATTTTTCCTCGGGAAAACTTAAGAAGACATAAGTTCAATGAAGTAGTTCACGTCTGGGGGCGCTGATGTTGGTATGTGTCAGTGCCACAGCAAAACCAAACAAAATATATACATATTGAAAACACCATAATTGGAAGAGTGAACTCCTTTTAGTATCCTTATATAAAATCAATCTTTTTGCAAATTAAATTTACTATAAATATTGTTCTATACATTTATTCTGTATTTTGAATATTAACCGAGATATTTGCATTTGTATTGTGTGTGGTTGGTTGGCTATATTCGGGACTTTCCGCCAAGCTAGTTCGGCCGTTTCCGTAATTTTTGTCCCTCATGAATTGGTTTAGAGATTCGTTAGTACTGCTGTTATTGCTAGTTTTCTCTATTGTAAAACTTCACGTTTACGCAGGCCCTGCATGGCGGACTTTTTTTTTTTTGTAACGTAGGAGTGCACGGAGGCAATGACAGTAGACCTGAAGCAGACAGGTATGAATTTTTAAAGCATGCCGATCAAACGAAAGAAGTTTTTTAATAAACAGGAGTATACTAAACAAATGTTGACCATAAAAGAGAATACACTCTAATTATGGTCTAATAATTAAGAAATTTGTGTATAGAAGAGAAATGACTAGAACAAGTTGAATTCAGAAGAATTTAAGCCTGGAAGTCCTCAATGATATAAGTGCAAGTAAAGAATTCCGTCACATAGGGGCATCTGCATGTAAATTTAATTTATTTCAAAAAGTAAAAGTTCAATGAGAACAATATTTGGTATTTAAACTTCAAATAAAGTGCTTCATGATATATCAACTTCTTGTTAATATGACATAAGTAGGAGTGGAGTTTTGCTGAAGCCCAAAAACGGCTCGGTTAATAATCAAGATAGTGAAACATGCATATAACAACATTTATAGAACATTTAATTTGTAATAAGATTTATTCTAAACACTTATTCCATCCGACATAATATTCGAAATCCCCTCTTTAAACACCCCCCTCCCACCAGCTCGATTTCAGCCGCTAGATCTTTATTTTTACATAAAACGTTTAAATATCCAGTTTGGTAATGATTAAACAAAAATTAATACCGCTAGAGCGTTAACAGACAAATATTTATATGAATATATATATATATATATATATATATATATATATATTATATTCCTGAAGGGAAATCTTCTAAAATCTACTTTTTGCTATTTTCATTTTTATTTTGAACCTAGAATAACTTCAAACCGACAGAAATTGAATCAGTCAAATTTTACAAGAATTTCAAATAAACATTGTTTATTAGCAGATTTCCCTTAAGGGAAATCAGCTAT
Source organism: Riptortus pedestris (assembly GCA_019009955.1). Lineage (NCBI taxonomy): Eukaryota > Metazoa > Arthropoda > Insecta > Hemiptera > Alydidae > Riptortus > Riptortus pedestris. The sequence goes on from CM032229.1 coordinate 80,866,510, forward strand.
TGAGGTCGTACTCATGACGCGAGTTTTTTTTAATATTATAAATAGAGAGTTTGCATAGGGGTTACCATTGCTGTAGTTGTTATGTAATTAAAATATGGTCATTATTTTTTTAATTACTGAAAGAGTAAAATAAATGCTTTTATTTAATTAAGCATAGTTTAGTTCAATTTTGGACTTATTATTCATGGGAACAACTAAAAGGTGCATCTTATGAATACAGCTTACTTACTTATTAGACTGAATATGTTGTGCCTCTTTGGAAATCCGAATACAAGCGGTGTGTTATGTTTATAACCTGTTAAACATTTAACAATACCGAACTTGAACTGGAAATTAACTTTTATTTTTCTTAAAGGCTAATTTTTGAAAAAAATGTCATTTTTTAATATTTTGTCTCGAAACTTTTCGACAACAGCTAGTCGTCAGCATATAATTAAGATGTCTAGGCTGAGAGTAGTTGATAATAGTGAAATAGGAAAGCAAGCGATGGCTGAGGGTAGACCACCAAAATGTATTCACGTTTATAACAAAAAAGGTGTAGGAACAATTGGTAAGTTATTTTAGAGCACCAAGTGGTACATTTATTTTACTTATTTTTCTAGGCTTTATGGTTCAGCCTCAAAGAATTGAATTTTTGCTACAGATTTCTATACTGTTTACTTAGTAGAATCTCTCCATTCATTTCTGTTTTCTGTCACTTAGAGGTGGCATATTTCATGTTCTCACTATTTGAAAAGTTTAAGTTAAGGTTTAACTCATGGTTAATCAATAAATGAAAGTCAGTATGTGCGGGCAACATTATCAGCAGTCACAATTATATTTATATTCGTAATTATTTTATAGTTTTGTAGTGTGTAATTTTGTATCTAACTCAATGATCGTGGTGATGAGAATTGTGGGTTTAATTCTCCCTGTAGAGTATTTAAAGCATCTCACAAAAAATTCAAATGATTCACTTTTTTGAGAGTCCTTTTTATTAGGAGTGCAATGGAAGTTTTTTTTTTTGTCTAAAGTTGATTCATTTTATTTTCCTTTATTTAAAAATGATAGCTACATTGAAAAAGCGTTGACACTTCTAATGGGATGGCGTTCCTGTAGAAATTTATCACATCTCATTACTTCTGTCTTTAGGGACAAATAATTGTACACTTAGGAATTATCCCTTCAGTCCCATAATTTCATATTGACAGAAACATTTTTGTTTAAATTGAAGTACCTAATCTTGATTCCTTACAAGCAAATCCATTTGTTAGGCAATTGTAGAGCTCGTTTTCATATGCTTTTTCGCATATAGCCTTTAGGTAACACAAAACTTCTATTCAACCAAAATCCTAACTCCCTTGAAAACATATGGTTTTTATAAAATCCTTTATAATTGTTATTATTTATTTATTAGCATCTACTTTGTGCTACTAAGGCTTATTTGGATGGGTTACCTGCAGGTTACCACACTTTTCTACCCAGGGTGGGCCCAAGATTTTATTTAATGAGTTTGTCACTAAATAAATTCCTATTGTCCTGGCGAGAATCGAACTCACTACTCTAGGTTTACCATGTGAAATTAAGGCCAATGCTTTAACTGGCTTACCCGAGCCTTTTTATAATTATGTACATTATGATTAATCTCAGTTTGTAACACTATTTAATAAGTCACTCTTTAATCTCGGGGTACGATTCAGAGTTGAGTTAATGCCTTGAAAAATTTAATTTTTCAATGAATCAGACTAGCCTTTTGTCTAACTTTAAAACAGAGTTTGTTACTGCCATCATTCTCAAAATAATAATAATAAGGGCTGTTTCATGTCAACTTTTCTGTAATAAATAATAAGCAAATTTGTTCTTGGAGACTTTTAACATTCGAGTCCACCCAGCCCTGGTTCTAAAGGGAATAAATCAAATGATAGAGCTATAATACTTCAAATTCTCTCTACCATTATGCCAGAAATTTTCATATCTGCTTCCTTGGTCTAGTGAGTGTTGTGATATATGTATCGAATTTCAAATCAATAAAAACCTAAATAAGGCTAATATTGTGTAGTGAAAGAAGAATTTAATTTACGCTGGTTTGGTTAAGTATATTTCTCTATAACGTTTTAAGGCATTAGGCATAGCTGAGTGTAGTTAGCTTTGTTGTATGGCTCTAATCTGTAGTTCAATACTATACACTGTACTGTAGCTCTGTACTCAACACAGGCGATTGAGCAACTACATGGATAAAACAAGAGCCTAGCACTGAGAATGTATGCTCTCATCATAGAGTCCCTATTATACTTACGTTCCAAAAAGGACTATCTTTTGGAGTATTCACATTTTATTGAAGTAATTACCAGATTGAAGGGGCAGGAAGAGGTGTCTGTCTAACTCTCAGTAACTTAGACACCCAAGATCAATAATTCCTTAACAATTATCACCCTTTCCAAAATGGGAAATATTCCTTTTATTTATTCAATTGTGTTAAAAACATTATCAAATTCGTGACTAAGTCCAGCAAGCTCCCATTAATATACTAGTTAAAAGAAAATGCGTGGGATAATAAGACCCATTAAGAAACTTAAAAAACTTATACAAAATGGATAAATATCAAGTTTGTTAGCAATAAAATTAAAGGTATTATGATAGTTTTGTGTAAGCTAAGCTAATTTTCTGGCAGTTGTTTGTATATAGAACTTATAGTGCCCACAATTCATTTCGTTCAATCCAAATTTATCCCTGAATTCCACTGTCTTGATTACGTGCAAAATATGTGTTTAAATTACTTTTGGATTTGTAAGAAACATTAATTCTATTCTTGTTTAAAATGTGTCAGACTTTCTCTGAAGGCTCTGTTTGTGGCAATATATATATTGAAATTTGAAGCTTTTCATCAATCAAATAATTTTCATCATCTGGTAGGTTTAGTAGATGTTTGAAGAGTTTTGAAAAGTTGTGACATTATGACCTCAGTAGCTAATTCCTCTTAAGGAAGAAATCCTAATGTTTGAGATAAAATTTTAAATAATAGTTTCCTCTATAGCAACATTATTGATTATACCATTCTTTGAAAAATGTTAAAAATTACTTCTTGAAATGGAGAAGCAAGTAGGAGTAAACCTCTATATGATGATTTTGAAGCTTACTCTAATTCTAGGAAAAATACTTAAGTTATTATAATAACTAATATCACTTTTAAATTTCATCAAGAATTATTTTCCCAGAGAATTATTTTTAATGATATTTTTTCAGGTGATAAAGTTTTACTGGCAATAAAAGGAGAGAAAAAGAAAGGAGTTCTTGTTGGAGTTAAGAAACACCAGCCTTCCCGAATTCCTAAATTTGATACGAATAATGTGGTTCTTATTGATGACACGGGGACTCCACTTGGGAATAGAATACACGTCCCAATACCTATGGTTTTGAGAACCATTCTCAAAGAAAAAACGTTTGCTAAAGGAGTAGACTATACAAAGATTTTGGCTATTGCAAACCGTTTTGTTTAGTTCTAAAAATTATATTTTGTTGTATGTAGATATTGTAAATAATAAATTAAAATTATTTAAGACAAATAAATTTCTATTATTTATTTAGTGACAAACATTAAATAAAATCCTCAGTTCCACCCTAGCTAGAAAAGGGTGGTAACCTGTAGATAACCCGTCCCAATTAGCCTAAGTAACAAAAAGTAGACGTTAATAAATAACAACACATTATCTAACATATTTTATTATTATTGTTTTCCCTACACATTCAACAAGAAACCATCTATCTCTATCGAAAGGGGCGGGTGTTGGTTTCAATTTGCAGCATACATCCATTCAAACACACATAGATAAAATATAAATACATTTTATATTTATTTATTAACGTCCACTTTTAGCAGATTTCCCTTAAGGGAAATCAGCTATTGAGGTCGTACTCATGACAAGATTTTTGAAAAATGTCCTCAAACATCCATCGATTTACTCAGGAGATGACAAAAATGAGGTCCGTATATATACTAGCTACGTTACCGCTTCGCCCAGGAATTCATTTGAGGCTGAATGATGATGGTATGTTTTTGGCAAGGCTTTACATAATCATAGAAAGTATAAGTGATTTTCGAAACTTTTCTTCAAATGTCCATCGATCCTACCCAGGAGATGACGAAAATGAGGTCTGTTCAAAATTATATACATATATATATTTTTCTGTTAACGCTCTAGCAGTCGCAATTTTTGTTTGATCGTTATCAAACTCGATATTTAAACGTTTTATGCAAAAAGACAGATCAAGTTCTATAATGGCTGAAATCAGACCAGTGGGAGGGGGGGTTTAGAGGGGGGATTTTCGAAATATCTCTGTAACCATACGTCGGATCAAAAAATTGTATAGAACCAATCTTATTGTAAATTAAATTTACTATAAATATTGTTCTATACATTTATTCTTTATCTTGAATATTAACCGAGATATTTGCATTTTTATGAAGTCTGTGGTTGGGTATAGTTCGGATTATGTCAGCCATTTCCGACATTACTTGGCTCAGGTGGAAGCTTCTTCTAACCTTACCTGTCGTTTCTAACCTTACCTTACCTTCGTTACTTTGTCAGATTTATGCAAATAAGTTCTGTTCATTCGCCCCTCCCCCTTCTTTACTTCTTGGGCTACTAAAATTTGAGTTATTAAAATATAAATTATTCTTACAATTCATAAGCCGTTTCAGTTGGGAATTTGTTGTAATTAACTGAAAGATTTCTCATTACCGTTTGTATTTAATCACGGTGGTATTGTGTTACCAGTATGCAGATTTCTCTATTGTAAAACTTCACGTGGGAAATCTGCTTAGTTTACGCAGCCCCTGTGTGACAGACTTTTTGCAACTCAGGCTAATTGGGGCGGGTTATCTACTGGTTACCACTCTTTTCTAGCCAGGGTGGGATTTTAGGATGTTATTTAATGAATTTCATCACTAAATAACTTCCTTTGCCCAAATACATATTAAATGTCATCATTATAACGGTTGAAGGCTAACCCTTGTAATTGCAACCATTGGGTTCTTTCGGAAGCTGCACATTTCATATTACAATAGCCACCAAAATCCATGAGGTGCTTGATGTTTTCAAAATATGACTTCCTTGGCCTACCTCTTTCCTTATACCCAATAATCTTAATTTCAGATAAATTTGTGATGATACTTTTACTAGCCCAACTTAAAAATTCCACATTTCTATTATTTCTGATCTATTATATCCCCTTTTGTGAATAGTCCAACTATATGCTCCCATAATGCAGTACACACCAAGCAAATGACTTAGAAAACATCCATACTCATATATGCTTGTAAATTTTAACTACACCTTTTCCTTTGGAAGGCTTGTTTAGCAAGTGATATTCTTCTATCAAATTCAGATTTACTATCATTGTTTTCAGACATGTTGCTTCCTAGGTAACGAGTCTTTCACATTTTCAAGCATAATGTTTACAATTTTAATATTTATATCTTTCTTTGCTTTGTTTCTTCTCTCCAACCAAAACTTTAGTTTATGTGAATTAAACTTGGGTTTAAACCTCAAGTGACCTTTAGACTCTATGGGTTCATTTCTACTTCAGAATTTGCCACCAGTGCTATGTCCAGTTAAGGCGACTGAGGATGCGCTTGTCTTATACCATTTTTAGTTTATGCTTCCCTTTCTTACTCATTTATAATGATTTCTACAATCTGTTTTTTGTACATATTCCAAATTAAATGGAGGGTTGGCACCGCCAGTATAAATGATACTGTACTCCTTAGTACAACATTTGACGGGCTTGAAGATGATGCCATCGCATTGTAATGTTTTTGCCCAGCAGAATGGATTGTGTAAGATAATGAACCGTGGAAGCCTTCTCGTTTCTATCCTTCCCTCTAGAATTGTAAACCATTGTGAAACAATAAATGAATTTATTCTGCAGTTTTCATTAAGATGGACTCACAAGTTACTAGCAGCTGATTTCCTAAATATTCTATTTTCGATGATCCATTGTCTTTAGCCTTTTAGCAGATTTCCCTTAATCAGCTATTGAGGTTGTACTCATGACGGAATTTTTGACATTTTTCTTCAAATATCCATCGATCCTACCTAGTAGATGACGAAAATGAGGTCCGTTCAAAACTGTGTGTGTATATATATATATATTTGTCTGTTACCGCTCTAGCGGTCGCAATTTCTGTTTGATCCTTACCAAACTTCATATTTAAGCGTTTTATGTAAAAAGAAAGATTAAGTTCGTTAACGGCTGAAATCGGACCAGTGGGAGGGGGGTTTAGAGTGGAGGATTTTCGAAAATTCAAAATATCTCCGTTACTATACGTCGGATCAAAAAATTGTACAGAATCAATCTTGTTGCAAATTAAATTTACTATAAATATTGTTATATACATTTATTCTCTATCTTGAATATTAACCGAGATATTTGCATTTTTATTAAATCTGGCCGGCTAACACACGAAGTGGCTTTCCCGCCAAAAGCTAGTTCGGCCGTTTCATTAACTGCTCAGCTCTCGTGAAATTTCTCTATTGTAAAACTTCACGTGGGAAATCTGCTTAGTTTACGCAGCCCCTGCGTGACAGACTTTTTTCATCCTTCTCCAATACTTTAAAAATTATATTTTTGTTTAATATCCAATTTTTATTTTACTAATCACACACACTAACCAGTGGATTTAAATATTTTACATACAGGCGGTATACTATGTCTGCATATGAATAAATATTCATACATTAAACTAGTTCAATTGTTAATTTTTTTATGAACAATAGCCCTCATGCAATGAAGGTTTCAGCAGATTTCCCTTAAAAAATTTCCATTGATTCTACCTAGTTGATGAAAATGAGCTTCGTTCAAATATATATATATATATATATATATATATATATATATATATATATATATATATATATCTGTTAATATTAGACATAGAAAAAATGTTTAGGCAACATTTATAGGAAATCGAACCAAGATGAGATATTTATAATTTTTTGATCTGTCCCATGATAATGGCAATATTTCAAAATATCCTCCCTCTCTGCCTGTTCCAATTTTAGCCAATAATGTACTTCATCTTTAGTTTTGCATAAAACGTGTATATATCGTGTTTTGTGATGGTCAAACAAGAATTGCCTACAGTAGAATGTTAACAGACAAGTATATAGATGTATGTGTATATAATTTTGAATGGACCCCATTTTTATGACCTAGGTATGGTCCATAGATAGAGATTTGAAGTTTTTCAAAAATCCCCCTCTAAACCCACCTCCCACTGGTCCGATTTCAACCATTAACGAACTTGATCTGTCTTTTTGCATAAAATGTTTACATATCGAGTTTGGTAATGATCAAACAAAAATTGTTCACTAGGGCGTTAACACACAAATATATATATAATTTTGAATGGACCTCATTTTCATCATCTCATGGGTAGGATTGAAGTACAACTACAATAGTTTCTGAAACGTTGGTTTTAAAATTCAAAATTAAAACTTAGTGGTGCACGGTCGCTTAGCTACTCCAGTAAGATTAAAAGAAATCAGACTCAATGATTTATTTTATTTAATCTAAAAGATTGTAACACTATGTCAGCTGTCTTTGTGTTGTAAAAGCCTACTTTCAAGGAAATGTATTGGGTGAAACAGAAATATTTTTTCTTAATATATAAATACTTACTTTTATAAATAAATATTAATAATATTAGACCTCCAAAGCATAGATATAACAATAAATAATGTAAAACTGTTAAAAAGGGGAATATTTATAAAACAAAGAGAGCAAATTTTATTTAAATAAATAGAAATATTGTAAAAGTAAACCAGATATTTACATATGATACACAAACAATGGGTTTATATAAGCACTCACTGGGTACAGAAATAAATAATAACAAAAAATTAAAAACACTTTGTAACATGACAATATTTTAAGCAAACTTAAAATGTATGGTTTCGATCAACTTCATTCAAGTCCTTTAGATAAGACTAATCACAACCAGCTTATGGTCATCAGTCTCTTTACAGGAAATTGTGGAGACTATTGACTGTAAACTCTTTTTAAAGCTAATTTGTTTAAAATTTTATCGTTAATATATGAATAAATATTAAATGCAAACCATCAAAGCTGCCCTAAATTATTTTACCAATATTAGCATGAACTCATATTACTTAAAATAAGTGGCTGAAGGGCAGTAAAACCTAATGAAAATGGTAGCAGTTGCTTTACAGGGTATGTTTATCAACTCAACAATAATTTCATTGATGTACTGAAATAAATGATGAACATAATTGTTATTGGAAAATCAGACTAGCTATTCAGATTTATACAGAATGTATGCACTTGTAGAAGGCAATTAACCATATTTTTCTATGAAAGTATTACTATTTTTTTTAAATTTCACCGATTATCTTTAATTGTCTTTTAAGATTTTTCATTTTGGTTCAATAGTTATTAATATGCAATGAAACATTGCTCACCCTAATGAACAAAAAACCATCATAAGGTACTGTGTAAACTAAGCAAATTTTATTCCCCTACTTCTTCTCATCCTATGAAAACAATATTGCATATTTAAACTTAGCATAAACAATATTGCATGTTTCAGTAATTCAAACAATTCATGATGTATTGGCTTATAGCTAATGTGAGATGATTAGGAATGAGGGATTGCTGGAAGTTGAAAAAAATAAATATCTCATTATTAGAGCTAGAGAGAAAAAAAAAATTGCATAGAACAACAATTGTAGAAAATTAAGTTTGCAATAGAATGATTATATAACATTTTAACAGATTTCCCTTCAGGGAAATCAGCTACTGAGGTCGTAATCATGAAGCAATTTTCAAAAAATTTTTTCAAATGCCCATTGATCCTATCCAGGAGATGACGAAAATGAGGTCCGTTCAATATATATATATAAAGAAAATTTTATAATGTTTTATATATATATATATATATATATATATTTGTCTGTTAACGCTCTAGCGGTCGCAATTTTTGTTTGATCATTACCAAACTCGATATTTCAACGTTTTATGTAAAAAGACAGATCAAGTAAGTTAATGGCTGAAATCGGACTAATGGGAGGGGGATTTTCAAAATATCTCTGTTACTATGTGTCGGATCAAAAAATTGTATAGAGCCAAAAAATGTACTATAATTATTGGTATATACATTTATTCTTTATCTTGAATATTAACAGAGATATTTGCAGTTTTCAGCCTTCAGCAAACCCTCACTTCTACTCATGTTATATAAACAATACTCTCTTATATAATAAACCACAAAAGCTTAAAAACCATAAATTGTTTTCAATAGACCTTTATTATACGACATATATGCAAATATGTGCTAAGGGTTTTATTAAGAGTTCATCAATTAATAAATTCCTGTATTCACTGAAGGGATCCAATGTGTTATCACCAACGTAATGACTGAATAAAGAGGCAGCTTAATGAGTTCCAAATTAATTTACAGTACCATCAATGAAGCATTGGGAGTTTAAAAACATACCACTCCTTTGGTGATTCCTTAAATTTTAGAAAAATAAAATCTTATTCAACAAAAGGGAATGTGACACGGAGGATAAAATCATAAAAACTTTGAAGATGGTTAAATACTAAAATAAACAACATAAGTACTTTCATTTAGTAAGTGGAATTGATAATATCGAGACACCCTATTTATAAAAAATTATTTATGGAAATCAAATATTAAAACAATGTAATATGTAAGGGACATACATGAATAATTGTAATATCTTCACTGAAATTTTATTACATGGGGGGGAGTCAGTTTCATATTACCTTAAACTTATAAAATTTTCTAAAAAGAGGAGAACCACAAAAATTTGGTATTAGTACTACTAATACTAATATTTAGGACATAAATAATAATGATTATAAAATAAAAAAGGCTCAGTACAATTGTACATTAAAAATTGGCTTGCTGTTTTGTTATGTTAATACGATGCCCCAAGTTTGTTCTCTTTAAGAATGTATTATAAATTATTAATTTAAGTAATTATTGTTATTAAAAGTTGCTGTGTGCTTGTTAATAGGCAAATTAAAATTAATAGAGACTAAAAAAAATCAAAGTGACAAATAAGACATTTTGTAATCCACACTACCTTCAACAGATTTGGGCATAAAAGATAGGAAAAATAAGTTTTTTGAACATCCACTGCTTTCTAAGCCACTTAACTGTATGACCAAGACAGACAATTGGCGTAATAAAAATTGGGCTTGAATTGAGGAGCTTCTTTACAGTGGTATAAATCATTTTTTTCAAAAACTGTGAATTAATGAGAATTTGTTATGTAATAAACTTCCTCATGTTATTAGAATTATGATTCTTGGAATAGTAATTACATTAATGATGTACATCTATATTAAACCTATGAAAATAAATTAATATATTTGTGAAGAGTTACCAATTTCCATATATTATTCCACTAAGCAATACTGATTATTTCTATAAGTAATAATACATAATAAAATTAGTGAATCTGAAAAGGTCTGCAATGCCATTTAATTATCTAAATACATATATAAGTAGATTTTTTTCACAAAAGCTGTACTCAGATTTGTAAATATTTCCAAAATTGTTGTAAGTTCATGAAAACCACTACTCTGGAACATCTCTAAACATGCTTAAATTGACTTACGCCACTTTTTTTAAAAAAACAAAATGTGTCTTTTGACAAACCAAAGCCATTTAAGCACAATTATATATTAGAGAAATGTTTACAAAGTTCATATGAATATATGTACAATATTGATCTATTTAAATTTACATGATGATTTATTCACTTTCAAATGTTGTGACATAGATTAACACTCACTATATGTTTTATAATTTTTGCTAAGTAATTTTAACTTTTATAACAATTATTGATTTATAATTGTATATATTAATTCATTGGTAAAATGTCTATGAATGTGTAGGCACACATGATTTATTCTGAAATATTCTAAAGCTAAAATAGTACGAAGTTTCCAAGAAAGAAGTACTTTGAATTTACAATTGCGAGTACTTTTATCTTCTCATGATTGGCCCAAGGCACAAAAATCTTATTTTCGATTATTATCCTCGTTATGTCTTAATACTCCAAAGCTTAAATCTACCGAGCATTAGGGTACAAAGCTAATATCACAATAATTGTTTTCAATTAACAATTATCCATTAACCAATAATTGCTGAGTAAAACTGTTAAAGCTTTAGGCATTCATATTCATTTATCTTAAATTATTTAAACAATAATTAGAGGTAAATTAAAATAAATACTTAAATGTACAGCAAGCACTATGAATTATAAAAAATCATATAAAATTACACACATTATGATTTTCTGACAGATCTGATAAATAAAAATTAAATTAAGCTAACTCAATAGCTTATCTCAAGAACTTTTATACATACGAAAAATTTTGTTTAATGTGTGGGCTATTTTTAATTTATATTTATAATTAATTGGAGCAATTCTAAATAAAATGAAATTTGATAGTTTAAAAACTTTAGTCAGAACAAAATGTCTAAAGATTTAACTCTAAAAACCAATAGAAAATGGCTTACCCTTTCAAGATAAAATAATCGTTTAAAAATGTACAGAATATAAACTATAAATTTAATGTGTGTCTGCTGAATAAAGAGGACTTATTTCTCAGATGTTCTTGAAAATTGAAGATAAGGCCATTATTAACGGGAACACACTATAGAAATATCCTGCAACAATACGACAGAATTATGAATTCATAACATTTGCTCATTTATACTAAGTTAGTTATTTTGTCAACAAGAAAGAATAGAATAGGGTAAAAATTATTCATGTTCTTGGAATAGCAATAGGCCATAAAGTGCAAGGTCTTGGTGAACTTGACTGACTCACGTGTTCAATGATAAGCTAATCAAATAAAACCTCTGCCCAGGCTTTAAATAAGTGCCAACCTTTTAATTTAGTAATATACATTTCAAAGGTCCTATAAAAACTCAAAAAGTATGTATTATCATGACATCAAGTTTTATTATATCTGAGAATTTAGGACTTGTAAAAATAAAAAATAAATCTGTTGCGGGGTCCAAATGCATGACTCCCTGTACTCTTATTAAATTAATTAAATCAAATATAATAAATGTTTCGCTGGAACATTTGGACTTGATTTCTGTAACGACAAGAAGATTAAATAAAGACAAAGCAACCAAGAAGCTAATATAAGGATTAAAAAGTGAAGGTGAAATGAAAGAAATGCTGGCCTTCAAGAATAAATGAGCATATATTAAACAAATGTTTCATTTTAGGAGATACATACATATTTATAAAGTCTTCATTAATTACTTAACAAACCTTGTACACTGAAACCCCAAATTCTAGCTTGATTTGTGACCGGGTTCTGCAAGACTTGAATCCTGACTGCTTAAAGCTTTCATTCCATCAGTCGTATCAGCAGTATCGCCCATTTCCACATCTAAATAAAAATGTTCATAAAACATAAATTTTTAAACGTTCATTAAAATGCAGATGTAAAAGTGTACATAAACTATGACAATGATTTTAAGACATTAAATAATAAAATGTTAATTAAAATTAAAAAAAACAAAATGAGTAAAATATAAACCTGTGGAGAGGGGATGAATGCTGGGTGGGGTCCTTCTCCTTCTTTTAATTTCACCCAAACTGCTAAACCTTGTCATTGCAACAGGAAGACCACGCACAGTATTACTAAAAGAAAAATTAATGTTTCATTTTTTAAGGAATAAAATAGAAGAAAAAAAAGTGGTTGAATGTTTATGGAACAAATATTTTAAAATGCTATACACAGAAAAAATAATTTAAAAATAAAATTAATAACAAATGCAACCGTTTATGTTAGAAATGAATCTGACATAAAAATCATTTTGTAAATGCCTATACTAAATAAGTTAATAAGAATTATAAGACTATACTAATTTAGCTGATACATTGAATATGGGATTGTGTAGAACACCACCACTGCTTATAGTAAAGCTGGAAGAATTTTCTAGTTTAAAATAGAGAAGGGCCTATTTGTAATCATGATATATAATAAACTGTAACCTCTGTCTGTACATTGATTTTTTTTTCTCAAAATTTCACAATGATTTTTCGTTTCTCATGTCATAGACACGATATCTGCAATTTGTAGCTTTGATGTCTGCATAAATGGCTGAATCAAATTTTATGAAGCTTGGTATGTATACACTTATAGACTTCAGGCTACATTAATATTCTCTGAGATGTACAGGAGAGGTGGTTATAAGGGAGGCCTGAAATTAAAAAATAGTGATATTTCATTTCATACTGCTTTTTCGGCAAATATGCACATAACAAAAGTTGTTTATTTTATTATTTAGAGTAACATTTGTTATATACACTTTTGTCGTATACCAAAGTATGAATGAGTTAATCGCTGTCACCATTGGGTTTTGTTCCGCATCAAGGGAATGGAACTTTTATTCATACATGGTTTGGAAGACAGAATACCTTCTATGTTTATGAATTATATGGTCCATTATGTTATAAAAGAAAAACTGCATGCATAGGAGATGGAAAATATAAAAATATTGAGGACAGTGAAGTCTTAAATAACAAATAATTTTATTATTAAATAATCCACAGCAATGACGGGTATAAACCCTAGACACTGGGATGGGGAAATGCCAAAATATTATGCAAAGTAAAGCCTTGCCAAAAAAATACCATCATCATTCAGCCTCAAATGAAATCTTAGCTAGTTTTGAATAAAATCACACATGAGATATTGTGATTATTAATGTGATTATGAATATAAATATAACCATATTAACTTATTGAATATGATTTGTGTCTTATTCAATGCATGAATATGATTTTTGTCTTATTCACATCCAAGAATATGATCCCCACCCCCCCTGGTATTTACCGTTTTTCTTTATTTACTCCCAAAATCAAGTCATATTACACACACAAGTACATCCACATGCACAAAACGATCGATCTATAATGATGGCACCTAATTACAGTTTTGACAAAGCTTTTACATGTAGTAAGAAACAACTCAGACTTTACAATTCCAAACACATTAATGTATATTATTTATCAGTTATGTCTTTCCAATAAATCCTATTAGTTTAGATGTATTTTCAGAGCCCTTTACAAAGATTTCGTTAAATGTTTCACATAATTGAATATCTCTTTTGATTGAATGACATTAGCAGTATTATGAAAGAGTAAGTGTGTGCTTAACATTTCTTTTTCTTTGTTACATATATTGTATATTGTGGGAGATTCGATGGAAAAATGATACTAGTGGATTAGCATAGTGTGACCTATCCTCAATCTGATAAGAGCCACTTCTTTCTAATATTATATAACTGTGGCTCTTAGTTTGCTGCTATATGAATTACCAATGTGTTGTACCCAGTTAGGTCGCAAATTTAAGTAATTTCAATTTAGTAAGCTAGATCTCACTGTGGGCAGTCTTGAATAATAAGAAAATTGCATTTAATCTTTTAAGTTACTGACATTTTTGATGAAACTCTTCTACAACAGTATCTTAATATATAAATCAAAAACACGTTTAATCACACACGTTTGAGTTTTGTTTGAGGCAAGTAAATACAATTTTGAAAAAAAAAAAAAAAAAAAAAAAAAAAAAAAAAAAAAAAACACCATTAAAATTTATTCTACAAACAAAATGTTGAACATCTTAAACAAAAACAAACAGGAGGGAGCAGTTTAATCTGTGAAAATTCACAAACAAGTATTTACTTATTGATTCAATAACTTATAATGGAAGAGATACCCAACTTATTAGTAACTTAAGATGTTGGATTAACATACCTTGTTTTGGTTAAAATAGGACAAGTGAGACCCCTGTTATGGTCAGCAAGCTGCATGTCAAGAGAGTATAGATCAGCCAGATGACCTAACTGGTGCCTCTCATGCTCTCGCATTGGGTGCAACCTTGAAATGCATTAATTAATTATGTAAAAAACTATTTTAGACAAGGAACATTGTTATGATTAAGAAACAATAAACATTTATTCAGACAAATTATGAGAAAGCTGACAATATGATGAAAGTAGATCTCTAGAAAATTTGAGACTAGGTTTGTATATACAGAAAGGAAATAAAACTGTAAATTAAATTTGGAGCTTAGGTAGTTATTTTTATCTCATGAAAGTGCATAATTGTTGATTTTAGTGCCCTAAAAGCCATGTAAGTATTTACACGTGCCTATGATCTTCAGTTTTCTGGTGGTTATAACTATATTTTCTAGTTATTTTTCAGCCCAAAATATAGTGTAGACATGCTATTTTCTCAAGTTTTCTCTTTAGAACAATCACCATTATTTTCAATCTCTAAAGATATATATCCTGAAACCCCTTTCTACCTGAATTATCCTAGAACTGCCATTATTAGTTCGACCTTTTTAGAACTAGTGTAATAAATTAACACATCAGTTTCTTAAAATAGTATATATAAATCAACTGGAAATATAGGAATTTGAAGAAGTCAGTCACACAGGTGCTGGGTAAAATAAGCAGATTCCCCATGTGTGCTACATATTTGCAATTTTCTCAAAAAGTAAAAGTTCTTTAAGAACAATATTTGGTATTTAAGCTTCAAATAAAGTGATCCATGATATAACAGCATATTATTAATATGACAGGAGTAGGGGTGGAGGTTCACTGGAGGCCGAAAAATAAAAAATGCAAATATTTCGGTTAATAATCAAAACAGTGAAAAAATGCATATAACAATATTTATAGAAGTTATCGTATTTGCAATACGATTTGTTCTAGACTCATTTTTGATCCAATGTATAATAATGGAGATATTTCAAATTTATAAATTCACCCTCTAACCCCACCTCTCCCTGTCTGATTTCACCCATAAACAAACTCAATCTTTATTTTTGCATAAAACGTTTAAATTTTGGTAACGATGAAAAAAAATACAACCACTAGAGAGTTACGTTGTGTTGTTAGTGAGGTGCTCCAATCGGCGATTCATGCAACTTCCATTTGCCATGATTCTTAAAAAAAGTTGATTCTAATAACCATTTATTATTTCCATTTCAATGAATACTATACCTCTGGAAATTGAACATGGACAATTTGAAATATCTCTGTTATTAAAAGCCAGTTCGAAACATTTTATTGAACCAATCTTATTGTAAATTTAATTGCCTATAACCATCATTATACACATATTTTCTCTATCTTGAATATTAACCGAGATATTTGGAATTTTAGTTTTCAGCCTTCAGTAAACTTCCCTGCCTTTTCTTAGCTATCACAAGATAAGAATAAGCTAATATATCATGAAGCGTCTTATTTCAAGCTGAAATACCAAATAATTAGTTCAACAAATCTTTTCTAGATGAGATACATGCAAATACATTATGATGTCCCCCTCTGTCTTTTGTTCTCGGATTACTAAAGTTAGAGTGATTGAGATGAAAATTATTCTGGTTCATTATAAATTGCAGCACAAATATAGTAAATATTTTTCAATAAAATTAATATATTATATTCAGATATATTTCAGTAATTGTTTTTATTTTTAATCAAGAATATTTCTTCTATCTATTTAGCTCTGAGAGGTTGGCTGTCCTCTCTTTGTTTAAAATTCAGACACTTTCCATTGTGGAGGTAATCTGACTGTAAGATTTCTCGTTATCATTTGTATTTGTTCGCTTAATATTCACAGTGGTGTTGTGTTACAAGTATATACATTTATCTATTGTAAAACTTCACATGGAAAATCTGCTTAGTTCATGCAGCCCCTGCATGACTTTTTGACTAACTTGTCTGAAAAGCAAGCTGTCTTCCCTGTAGGAAAAAAATCTAAGAACTAAAAAAATATAAACTTCATCCTTTTTTAAAAAGTCAGGGGCTGCGTAAACCAAGCAGATTTCCCACGTAAAGTTTTACAATAGAGAAATCTCCATACGAGTGACGATCAGTTACGGCAAAGGGCCGAACTAGATTTTGGCGGGAACCATAGCGCGTCCGTTACACTTGGAGGCTGGGTCCTTCTCATGTAATCGTCGTGGAAACCGTATGCAGGCTCCGATGGAAGCCGACCTGAGGCGGAGGGAGAGGATACCAATACCAACCCTAGCACAAGCGTCCGGAGAGCTGCTTCAGTTCTAAGCATACCAAAGACAACCATTTGGCGCACATTAAGGGCTGACAGCAGGCATGCTTACCATGTACAAAAGGTACAAAATTTAATACCCGCTGATTATCCCCGCCGATTAAATTTTTGTAATTGGTACAAAGAACAATTGCAAAACGATGTAAACTTAAGTTCGAAAGTAATCTGGACGGACAAAGCGACTTTTACACGTGCGGGCATATTCAATCAAAGAAACTACCACCTTTGGGCACATGAAAATCCCCGCGCTGTTAGAGAATTTCACTACCAGCATGAGTTTTCTGTAAACGTGTGGGTCGGTCTTTGTTATAATCGCATAATAGGTCCCGTATTTTTACCTGCTCGACTTCACCCTGAAAGTTATCATCTATTCCTGGAGAATAACTTACGGGCACTTTTGGAAGATATCCCTTTGGAAACAAGGCTTGAGAGCTGGTTTCAACTCGATGGTTGTCCTGCACATTACGGAAGGGCCGTACAAGACTGGTTGGACATCAACTACCCAGGTCGCTGGATAGGACGAGGTGGGCCGGTGCCTTGGCCTCCCCGGTCTCCGGACCTCACGCCACTAGATTTCTACGTGTGGGGATACGTGAAAGAAAATGTCTACCGAGAGCCCGTCCGCAGAACAATGTTTAGATGCAGTGCGATCTGTGAGTACGGGATGTGATGCGTGTATTGCAGCGAGAGGCCAGCACTTCGAACAACATTTACTTTGACGCTTTAGAAATTAACGATGTAATTTTAGAGAAGGTAAAACCTTCAAAATTTTAAGGTTTTTTTTTCTCACTAAGGTAGACCCATTTAAAATCTGAAATATTTATGTTTTCCAAGTAAGAATATTTAATTATTTTATTAATTTTCTAAATTTTCAATCTTTTTTTATGTTTTAATCTTCAGTTATTGTTCATAATGTTATCTACTTTAAATAGGTAATTTTTTTTATACTATGAATATTTGAATAAAAAAGTATTTATTATTTTTTCTTAATAAAAAATAATTTTTTTTTTTAATTAGCTTTCTGTTAGTATAAGATTAGAATACAATAATTGTATTGGAATAACATTTATTGCTAAAATTCATTCAAGGAATAAAATCCGCTCTTCCATTGGCCTTAACTAGTTTTTGCACAACTATTTTTAGTTTTTTGTGATTTTCTCGAAAACGAAGCGAAAACGAGGCATATGCCAGAGGACTTTTTGTTTTAGTTTTTCGATCCTCTATCGATCCCTAAAGTTTGGCCATTTGGTTTGGGGACACCCTATGTATATGTATATATATATATATATATATATATATATATATATATATATATATATATATACAGTTTTGAACGGACCTCATTTTCGTCATCTACTAGGTAGGATCGACATTTGAAGAAAAATTTTGAAAATTCCGTCATGAGTACAACCTCAATAGCTGATTTCCCTTAAGGGAAATCTGCTAAAAGTTCTTAATTATATGAGGATACATAGATATTGAATTAAAATTGAAAATGTGCTGATTAAATACAAACCTTAATTGAGACTTCTCTGGATCTTGAAGGAACCTTGAAAGTTTCTCATTTGCTGATGTAAGTACACTAAAACTAGCTCTGTCACTTCTGACTCTTCTTCTTCCCCCTCTGATTTCTCGCCCACCCCCACGGCCAACCTGCAACATACTACTTCTTTAGTATTATACATTTTCTCTATAAATTTCTTTGTCAAACAATAAAACTCCAACTTTCTCTATATGTGATACATTTTCATTAGGGCTATATAAATTCAATAAAATTTAAAAGATTAATTGTAGCGTTTTTAAATATCTTTTTATTATATTAATGACCTTAATGATCGATATGTCATTAAAAAAATAATATAAATTAAATTTCAACTTGAAGTAATGAGAAAAATAAAAGTAATTTCACATTAAAATGATATATTCTCCATTCTGTGATTAGACATATATATTTATTAAAAATCATAGTGGTAATCTTACTATATTTTCAGCAAGAAGGCGATATGCTTGTGGGATTTCATCTTCCATTGGCTCTCCTCGGTCAGAATCTTCCCATACACCCCTACCACCTGTAGCTCCATCCCCAACCCAGTCACTTTGTTCATCATCACCTGCAATATTCAATGACCAAATTATTTCAACCGTCCAATTATGTCCGTCTGCTTCATTATGTGACAGTGAGTTACAAAAGACAGATTCCTCCCAAAAACTGTAGTAAAGTTTCATTTCTGTTTTGAAGCTTATAACTGATTTTGGCATTTTGAATTATCCCTAATTAGAACTTTGTCCATTCTCAAAGAAATTACTTTTCTTTATACTTTCAGCATAATAGTTTTTTTTTTTTTTAAATACTATTTATTAATACATACTACATAATACTGTGGCTAATCAGAATGTGTTATATACAGTTTATCAAGGTTTTCGAACCAGGATGTGACTGAGAATTTTATTTAACAAGTTCAAGTAAATTAATTCCAACTGCTCACATGGGAATTACAACCACTAATCTAGTTTTACCAAGTTTACTAAGACCAGCCACTTAACTCACATAGCTAACCTCACCCCAGGATTCTAATTTAATTTTATTCATTGCAATAAAAATGTACTCTGCAAATATAATAGTGCATAAACAATGTACATAAAAAAAAAAGGGAAGAGGAAAATTACCATGAAAAAAATCAGAAAAGAATACTTGACCTTATTCTACATAAGATCTATAAGATAGAAATATTTGAATTGTTATTTTTGAAATGCTAATAGAATTGGAGGCATTGCTTTATTCTATACTCCTGTAAGATAGAATCAATGAATTGTTTGGGTCTTTTTTACTTTAGCCACACCCGTTACTTTTTGATATTATTAGTGATTTAACATACCCTTATTTAATAACATATGTCTATTTTAAAAGAAAAAAAACCCATTATGCATAAAGGAGATTACCTACCTATAACCTCCTAGATTTTAAGAAACGTTGAAGATGTTTTTGTTAATAATGAATCTGATACAACTGAGTTGTGTTCTTAAAACAGAACAAGTGAAATTTAAGACATTTCAAAGGTTCGGAATATTGCATAAAACACGGAAATGTAGTAGAATGTGAAGCTCACTTTTCACCAAAGAAGATCTGCAGCATTCAGATGCAGTTTAAAAAGTTGCAGAAAAGAAATATGTGGTTAAAAAAAGTATTTGGTTCAACCACTGTAAGTTATCATCGAAGTGTATTCTGTTTATTTATTCCTAGGCTAATGGACATCGCTAAAACTAACAAAACAGAATGTGGAACCAGAAGATCCCTTCTAGACTCATACCGATGTGAGTTTGTTTGCAGAAGAAGATACAATAACGAAGATATATTTGATTTGATTTTAAAATTATTAAACGCATATTGGCTCCCTAAATAAATAATTCAACAAATAGTATATAAACTATCATTTTTGTATACAATTGAACTTTGTTAAATACATTACTTTAATCATCTGTTCTTCACAAGCATTAATTTAATGTTAAGATAAATCACTCTTTTAGAAATAAGTAACTGGTGTGGATAAAGTAAAAAAAAAAAACAATTGTTCATTTTGAGAAGCTAAAAATGGAGGCATGTCCTTAATTCCTAAAGTCATTTCCAACATCCCTGATCTATTATCTCACTGAAATGATGTGGAATAAATATAAAAAGAAAATGTTTGATGTTGAAACCTTCTCGGCCTTCGTCATTAGTATAAATGCCGGTGTCACTCTCTGAGCTGGATAGTGAAGAGCTACTGTGTGGAGGAGCAGACTCATCTCGAAGGCT
Source organism: Riptortus pedestris (assembly GCA_019009955.1). Taxonomy (NCBI): domain Eukaryota; kingdom Metazoa; phylum Arthropoda; class Insecta; order Hemiptera; family Alydidae; genus Riptortus; species Riptortus pedestris. The sequence goes on from CM032229.1 coordinate 80,887,444, forward strand.
GAGCCGGTGGAGAGCAAGTACCGTCCTAGGAGGCTCTGTGATACTCCGTGAACTCCTTTTCCGCTTACCACTGCTCATTGTACAGCAATACCTAGAAACAAATATTTATTAAAGCTCTGTCAAATTAATACATTGCTAGATATTATTTATTTTACTAAAAATGGACCAGTCAATTGCTGGTGTTATGGCTTTCTTGTATTTTACTAATATCCTATTCAATAATTTAAAAATATTACATAGCACAGGTGCTTTGTAAACTACAACTATTTTAGTTATTTATTATTATAATTAACAAAATTCAAGTTTTATAAACCTCAAAACCAATACATCAATATATTTATATTAATATGGTTAACATGTTATAGAAAGAATTTAGATACAAAATAAATACTTTTATTACATTGAAACAATAAAATACAACATTTATGGGGAGAAACGAATAATAGGAATAGTTTTAAGATATACTTTTATTAAATTCAAGAGGCTCAGATTAGCCACGGTAGTTAAGGAGTAAGTCTCAATCTCATATGGGAAACCTAGAGTGGCGAGTTTGATTCCCACCTGGGCATATATGAATTTATTTCGTGACGAACTCAATAAATAAAATCCTTAGCCCCACCCTTGCTAGAAAGGGGTGGTAACCTGTAGAAAACCCGCCCCAATTAACTATAATTGCAAAAAGAGGTTGTTCACAAATAATAATATTATTAAATTCAAATATTATAATATAAAAGTTTTGTGTCTTTGAAGTTGACATATTACTTGCACAGTTTCTTTAAACCTCCAGTACGGACACGCATGCATACTGGGGTACTAACCTCACAGTTTTCAGACTGTCATCTGTGACGTGATGTCATGGTGCTCACAGATATTTGTTCATCTAACCATTCTTTTCCTCCAACTACCTCTCTACTGTCCGATAAACCCCACAACCCTGATCATTCCCTGGAAAATGATTTAAGTGCATCACTCCATTCCCAACGTGCCCATTGATATTATAGTTATAGTACTATCATTATTATATTGATGGAGTTTCTCAAAGCGAATTGTTTACTGGTCGCCTGTGGTTGAATTTATGATTTTGGATACATTTTTGCTTTGATTTTGTAAAGCATAATTTTTTTTTTTTGTGTTTTAGATAAAATTTTTAAATGGAGAAAATCTCTACTCAGAGAAGAACAGAAAGTCCGTCACGCAGGGGCTGCGTAAACTAAGCAGATTTCCCACGTGAAGTTTTACAATAGAGAAATCTGCCTAATAACAACTGTAGTAGTAAGAAACCTCTAAACCTAAAAAACATTATTTAGGGCGTAATAACCCACTAGTTTCTAGCCCAAAAAAAGTTAACCTAACCTCTTAACCTAGTCACGAGGGACGATAGTTATGGAAACGGCCGCCAGAGCTCTCGTCGGAAACTCCGAACATAGCCTATTGGTGACCATACGCAGAATACAAATGCAAATATCTCGGTTAATATTCAAGATAGAGAATTAATGTATAGAACAATATTTATAGTAAATTTAATTTGCAATAAGATTGGTTCTATACAATCTTTTGATCCGACGTATAGTAACGGAGATATTTCGAAATTTCGAAAATCCTCCCCTCTAAACCCCCCCTCCCACTGGTCCGATTTCAGCCGTTAACGAACTTGATCTTTATTTTTACATAAAACGCTTAAATATGAAGTTTGATAAGGATCAAACAAAAATTGCGACCGCTAGAGCGGTAACAGACAAATATATAGATAGATAGATAGATATATATATATATATATATAGATATATATATACAGTTTTGAACGGACCTCATTTTCGTCATCTACTAGGTAGGATCGATGGACATTTGAAGAAAAATGTCGAAAATTCCGTCATGAGTACAACCTCAATAGCTGATTTCCCTTAAGGGAAATCTGCTAAAAACATGACCTATGATTGATTCATTTTTACCATATGTTGAAAGTTATGGAAGATTCCATGTTTGTGGAAGGAAAATGGGCATTAACACAACAAAAACTTACCTGCAAAGCCTTCCTTGTAATTCAGAGCCTGAGTGCAGTCCTTTCCATAGGCTGTACGTATTTGATTATAATGATTAACCTCATTCAGTTATTTATAGCAAACACCACTCTATTCATAATTGAAATTTTATTTATTTATATTTAATTATTAATTTTGATTATTAATAAACCACTATTTGTTTCTCTGTCCTAAAATAATGTCAAGAGGTAGATAAAAAAAAATAAATTGGTTTGAAATGAGTTCAAAGTGGGTTAATAAGGATAATTCAGCTGGAATCTAAAAATGGATGATACAGGAAGTTAATCTCATTCTATGAGAAAACCAACTTATGTAAACAGAAAGCAAGGCAATATGGCTAGCAACACAAATAAACCATCTCATTTTTCACATCAGAATGTAAATACAAAAAGTCCGTCATGCAGGCACTGTGTAAACTTAGCAGATTTCCCAAGCGAAGGTTTACAATAAATAAATATACATACTGGTAACACCGCCACAAATATTAAGTGAAAAAATACAAATGGTAATGAGAGATCTATCAGTTACAAGTTAATAACTCTAGAACAGGAAGCATCTGAATTGTAAACAAACAGGCCAGCCAACCTGAATTCTAAACCGGAAAGAAAAACCATTAATGAAATATATCTGAATATCACAAATTAATTTTATTGAAAACTATTTACTAAAGCTAGTGCTGTAATTTTAACAACATTCCATATTCCAATATGTATGATCCGACGTATAGTAACAGAGATATTTTGAATTTTCAAAATTCCTTCCTCTAAACCCCTCTACCCACTGGTCCAATTTCGACCATTAACGAATTTCAATTGAGGAAATATTTCCAAAATCACGGCATGAGCATGACCGCGTGCGCACGTGTGTGTGTTTTGGCTGGCTTTATTGTGATCCAAATAATCTTTCCCATATTATATCTTACGAACCTTAGTCGTAAAAAAGTTCAATTTTCATATTTGTATCTATAGAATAAAACAAATTGACGGGTGTTGTGTATTTTATGATTAAGAGATTCAAATGATATTAATACCTGAACCCAAACAAAAATAAACAATACATTAATAAATAAATAGAAATATAAACACTTTCAGACATAAATATATAATCCAAAAAAATATTAATGTTAAATTTATTTTAATAAATTACCTATTTTCACAATTAGGAGCATGCCGAATTATCCTCTTTTTCTTTCCGGAAGAGTAGGCTGGTCCCCTGGCTGACGTTGAAGCAGACATCTCTAGAGCCATCCTCTTGAGCTTCCTCTTCCTGCGCAACACTTTGAATAAGCCCCTCGACCTTCAGGCAATGCAACACAACACACAAACATCACTCCTTTGCCCTTTCAAAATGCAGAAGTTAAAAAGCAAGCGTCTAAATGGCATTGTGAGCATTTATTAAAGAAAATTTATTAAGGAAAGCTGTGATAAAAAAATAATTAAAAAGCACTAATAAATAAAAAGTACACGCTTTTGAATAGGCATTATTCACAATTAAAACAAAAATTTCGAAAATTAAATCAGAATTAACTCAGCCCAGTTTTGAATAAAAAGCAGCTTTTTTTGAAGTTTAAAATTTAGGATTTAAAAAATCAAAAAGAGATTTTTAAAATGAAAACTAAAATGTATAACAATCAGGTATTATGAGCAAGAAGACATTAATAACAACAAAACAAATAAAACAAGTCTGTGCAGCTTCAGCTTAATAGACTTCTTTATTACTTTTTGTTAAAAGGACCCCCCCCACCCTTGATATAATGGTATTCGAACCATATAAGTAATTTTTAACTTTTAATTTGTTATATTTTACCCTATATTTTTTTACTATCCATATAATATAACATTTTTCATCAATCCAAAGAATGGACTGTTGGGAAGAGTAAGTGGTCAGTGATGGCATATAATATACAGTCAATTCAAGTAAAGAAATACAATATTTTTTTCCAATGTATTGGATCAAAAAATGTCAAAGAGAATAATTTATAGATCTTCTCGTGATAAATAAAAGAGGCCCTATACCGAAATGTTGCATCTCTGAAATGTTCACAGAAATTTAATTTTTTTTTATTTTTGCTCTCCATTAAGGGATGGGGGCCTCCCCCTTAGTCAATTTCAATCAAATGAGGGGGGGGGCAGGTTTCAAAACCATAAATAAGAAATTTCAACAACTTAAAGGTTACCGCATTTGAGTTATGAGATGCGTACATATGTATGTATATACTGACATATATGAAAACCACAGCTTTTTGGGAATACAATACTTCCTTCAATTCAAACAAGGAAGTAAGAAAATAAACTCATTCTCACAACTGATATCCAAATTTAATAAGTAACAAGTTTACAGATATAAGTACCATTACAATTATATATTAACAAAGATGGAGCGGAATTTGTTTTTTTGATTTGTGAAAATTTGACGGTTTGTTGTCATGTGAAGGACCTAACAGTTTAAATAAAGTTGATTCTTCTCTTGACTACTAGTAGACTTTCAGTATTTAATATATTAATGGTTTAAACCAAAGAACTGATTTAAGTTAGCAGAAAATGGAAAAGGTAGGGTCTCTTTGATACTTTTATTAATGTCAAAACAAGCAACAAAAGAAATCCAATAGTTTCTTTAAAAAGTTGTATGAAATTATTTTTCTAATTGCCAAAATAATAAATAATGCATTAAGAAGTGTTTGATAGCTGTTTGTAGTGTTCAAAGCCTTCCTTATAAATAAATAAAACAATAAATGGTTAATTTACAGATATTAGTAACAATTTGTTAATTAAAAACATATTTTATAGAGGGCATTTAATGTAAAGATTTAGTTTGTCATAAGAGAGTAGGTGCGAATTAGAACTAATGGTAAAAGTTATTATGAACCAGCACAATGATATAAAACAGATTGTGACAGAGAAGTGTAATATCAATAATAGCTTATCATTTGAAGCAGGATAATAACATATAAATGCATTACAGGGTGGGGAGGAGAAATTGTCCAATTTTTAAATATCTTTGGCAGCTGACAATGTAAAGGGGAGAAAGGAGAGCATGTGAAGCAAAGTCATCAACCATCGAAAAAAATAACCTTGAGAGGTGATGCATTTATTGGAGAGGTTCTTTAAAAATTCAGATAGTGTTATTAAGATAGAAGACTATTCCATATGCACATGAATATTTTTCAACATATGGTTCTTGGCTTTGACAGTGGATACAGAATCTTTGGTGTCAGTCTGTATTGAAATATAGAACTTGTCTCCCTAAAAGCAATATAACGAAGCCAGCAGTGTTAAGACGAGGAACTTAACTAGCTATGTAAAGGAATGAGGAAGTATACATGGACACATTTTACTTTATTATTCTTTTTCATGATGATTGAAGTGGTAAACACGACAATCCTATATAGCCAGGCAGTCTCAGTTTTGAATCATGGTAAATCAAAATATGTTTTCGTACACATCAAAAATATTATGGAGAGTGATATTTAGTGATGACGTCTTTCAGCCATCAAATTAATCTTTTTGCACTTAGTAAAATTATTTAACTTTAACCCCGATAAATTTAGACATTCGACTACTTTTCAAGTAATTGATGCCGGAGTGTCAAGTTTGGGTAGGCTGGCTTACAATGAGATGAGAAGGAATATTTGAATTATTCATTATCCAAATCTGAGCATATTTGGAAAGTACTGATCTTCAAATCCAAAATGCACTGTGCAATAGTTCGTTTAAAAAACAAGAACCTTTCAATAATAAATATGTAAAGTAGCTTGGCCTGCCATTCAGTTGAAATTGAAACATCACATGCAACCCTTCACTTAAATTCCAGAAAGTTGGCTGCCAATGATATATAGAAATTGTCAAGTTCTTCTGAGCCGCCCGTTTGATAAGAAAATCAACAGGAAAAGCAATATTACAGCACAAATAGATATTACTTGGCCCAAAAACAAGGATTATACATAAATAAGATACAACTATTTGCAGATCTCTCTTTCTTCTTTAAAAGCCAGTGCATGCAACAGTTAATATAATTAGAGGGTTCATGGTAACTTGACATAGTCCTAACTAGGCAGCTAAAGTTCAAATAAGATCTTCTAAATATATGTTCAAATATCAATTATCTTTAAAATAGATCCATTTCAAAGGGCGAGATCAAACAGCACGCTGATAATCGGTCCCCTTACCTTAGAATCCTGGAGAACTCAAAGCATTCTGAGATGATGCCCACAGTGGACTTTACAGAAAGTCCTTTCCAGTGGTATCCTCACCAATTTGATTAACACGCGAGATATTCCCAGGAACTGCAATGGCTCTGGCAATTTCAAATGGTCATAAGCCGATCAGGGGTCACTAAAGAAGTATTACAGATCGACATCATGGTCATATGCCTTTTCTAACATCTGGATAATGGCAAAGTTATCTATTGTTGAGCATTCCGGACAAAAATCACTCTGGTATTCTCCCAATATTCTTTCTCAATCAACCTCTTTATCAACCTCCCACAAACAGTACTCTTCTTAATGCATATTCAGGAAGTTTCACATTTCAGAGCAGTTTGTATAGTTTTAAACAAAGTACTGTAGTGCCACATAACCAATTAAATTAAAAGACATATGTTAATTAATTGGTTATGTTTTACTATTATATATGGAATAGGACGTAGTGGATGTTTCTCTTTCATGGTACTAAATGCCAGTAATTTTCCTGAGGCCATTTTGATTACGAGGTTTCGAAAAGTTAGTCCAAGCACTTATTAATGTTTTATATATATATATATATATATATATATATATAATCTATTTTTTTACTTAGGATTTGTGAAAAGTTAATTGAAGCTAATAATATTGTATTTTTACAATCATTGTTAAGTAATGAAAAGATAGTTTAAAGGTAACACTTTTTATTGAATGAAAAGATAGTTTAAAGGAAACACTTTTTATTGAACAAACTCCTAATTAAATTTTGGTAGAGCATGACCTCTAACTGGGTTTTAGGAATTTAGTAAAACATAACCAATTAATTAACATATGTCTTTTAATTTAATTGGTTATGTTGCTGGGGCAACGTAAATTGGTTATGTGGCACTACAGTACTTTGTTTAAAACTATACAAACTGCTCTGAAATGTGAAACTTCCTGAATATGCATTAAGAAGAGTACTGTTTGTGGGAGGTTGATAAAGAGGGCCCGAAAGAATATTGGGAGAATACCAGAGTGATTTTTTTTTGGAATGCTCAACAATAGATAACTTTGCCATTATCCAGATGTTAGAAAAGGCATATGACCATGATGTTGATCTGGACTACTTCTTTAGTGACCCTTGATCGGCTTATGACCATTTGAAATTGCCAGAGCCATTGCAGTTCCTGGGAATATCTCGCGTGTTAATCAAATTGGTGAGGATACCACTGGAAAGGACTTTCTGTAAAGTCCACTGTGAGCATCATCTCAGAATGCTTTGAGTTCTCCAGGATTCAGGAAATCTCAAGATCGAAACTTTCCGGGAGTGACTATTATTTTTCTGGATTTCTTTTTTTATTTTTTGCTGTTAGGTCATTTATTTAATATTAATAAATAAAAAGTTTTTTTTTTTAATTTTTAGCCTATTCCATATATTTAAAGAAAATTCAAATGTTTTCTGTCAAAAATTGAAGGAAATATTTAATATTATACAAGAAATATATTCTTAAATGAAAACGTAGGAATATAACAATTATCAACAATAACGCATATATTTTATTAATATGTTTAAACGGGTTTATCTATCTTTACCAACTTATTTGATATTATTTTATTTTACAATTAATAAAGATATTTAAAATTTTCTAGCTCTAGACATAAAAATATTCTTTAACAGTTTTCTACGTTAGAGCTATATTTTCATTATGCTTGGCATTGGATCACTGACGTATATTTCTATCATCAAGTTAAAAATGTTATCAAGTGTCTCCAAAACTGCTCGTATTTGATCAAACAGAATCGCAAAATATCATGTAGTATTAAAATATATTCTACTCTTCAACATCATTGTCATTTGCAATACAATTGTTAACTTCCTGATAGAAATATACGTCAGTGGTCGAATGCCAAGCATGATAGCATAAGCTTACGTTTTCAATTAATAATATATTTCTTGTATAATATTAAATATTTAATTTTTGACAGAAAGCATTCAAATTTTCTTTAAATATATGGAACACGCTAAAAATTAAAAAAAAAAAATTATTTATTTACTAATATTAAATAAACGACCTAGAAGCAAAAAATAAAAAAAGAAATCACACATCATCATTTTCTTTAATATTGTTTAAACTCATTCCTATTTGATTATCGTCAAGAAACTACAACAGTTAATTACTCAATAGCCAAAACCTCTACCAGCTGATGATAGTTGAGGTAGAAATTCCTTTCAATATTCAGAAGGAAATTTGATAGTAGCAATATAATTCTGGATTTATTATATACAAATTAAATTTTGTACCTAAAGATTTAGGAGTAATTTTAAACAAGCGGTTTACAGACCAAAAAGGATGGGAAATTGTATATATCTTAATGCATTGTAATAAATTTTATAAGAAACTGTACATATATCTTTCTTTGCCAAAGACAAAAGAAAAATCCTAAACATGTTTCCTAATTGGGGTAGAAAATCTTCAATTTTGTGTTTGACATACACTGTCAACTATTGACTTTTAGCCAATACCAAATTTATAGCATTTTAGCTCCACTTTCATGCTTTATATCCTGCAAGGAATGTTAGTTACCAGTAACCCTCAATGGTTTCAGCACAGAATATATAATAAAATAAAGTATAATGCTGACCTATTTATATAGGCTGGCATTATACTTTATTTTATTAAATAAAGTAATGTCATAAAATGTAATAATTAATAATTAAATAAAGTATACATTTTTAAACCAGAAGGCGACAGGCTCAGATACAAACTGAGACATACCACTTGTTGACTTTCGCTCTATCTTCATAAAACTATTAACATAAATACAAAACGGAGGCATTACTATCATTAAGTAGACTTTCTCCTACAAACCATGGACTTTTAATACATTTGCAGAAATATAGCTATGGTATTTTAAATATCTTTAAGATAGTAATTTGATTTAAGCAGATTTCCCCAAAGAAAAATCAACTATTGAGCTCGAACTGCAATTTCTGTTTTAACATTACTTAAAAATGTATTTACTATATATTATAATATATTAAAAATATATTTACTCGTTTCAGGTAAAAATGGTCAAAGACTTTGTTAACCCTCCAGTGTGAGCGGGACCTCACAGGTCCGTTTTGTTTATGTAAAATAAAATTATTAACTGTTAAAAAAATACGATACATAAATGTTGCTTTCTTGTAAAGACATGGCCAATTTATGAATGAGTTCTTCAATATTACCTATCACCATGAATATATGTATGGAGGATGGAAGAAACGCTTCCATAAGACAGCTAACCAACTGCACAATGGGAGCAGCCAATCAAGTCAATGGGTAGCCAGTTCAAATCTAATCGGATGTGGTTGGATTATTTCAACGATGGTATTACAAAAAAAAATCCCTAAATCACAACAGATGTTTAGAATAGAGTGAAATTAGGACAAATTGTCCCAATTAGGCCTAGCAGCATAAAGTAGGTATAACTGTACAGGGTGTTCTTATTTTAACTGTTAAAACTCGGGGGGGCTGGTAGAAAATTTAATAATGATTAAGGAATGCCCTAGAAATGTATGTTCCAACACTTTTTCTGTAACATCTTTAATACAATAGTAAATAATAAAAACCTCATCAAAACTATTCTTTTTTATTTTTTTTTCAATTGGGATTCAAACAAAATTTAGACATATATCTTTTAAGCAGCAACTGATTTCTTATCAATCCACATACATCGAGTCACTATAAAGGAAGCATACAATAAACATATTAGCAGTCGAATCTTTCTAACACAAAGTGGAAAATACCCAATTTTTTTCCAAATTTGTAGCATCACACTGCATGCAGTATGATATTCCTAAAAAATTCGCCAAAACTAGAGAGAAATTAGAAAAAAATAGTTGCCGAGTAAAATGTTATACAGGATTGAATATTTTTTATCAGAGCTGCCATACGTGTATTATAAATTAAAATAAATTTATCTATTTTGGGATGTTGGAGGGTGAAGGTCAAATTTCATAGGATGAAATTAGATCATATACCTACTTATGAGTTGAGTTAGAAACAGTTGTATTGGCGGCAGTTATGCTAACATACCGATGATAGAGAAAGTATTACAAAAATATTATGCACATAATAAAATAAACTAGTAGAGATATGGTCATCTAATATCCTTCTGTAAAACAAACAGGTTAAAACACCTTTTCCATAGCTTATAAGCTGTTAGTGTGATAATAAAAAACACAAACAAATATATATTGACATAGAAAAAAAAAACATAATTTAAATAGAATACAAGAAACAACAAAATTTTAAAAAAAAGTTTAATATTTAATTTTAATTATTTCCAATTCCATCTGAAATTGAAAAATATTGACAATTTGCATACTACCGTCACTTAATTGTTGAACTCTTGGACAAGAAGCCTCCATCTGGTAAAATATTAAACAACAGTTTTTAAATGAAATTTCATACTTTTATTACTAATGGCCTATTAATGAAATTGCATGTTATAGATACAAACACTCAAGTTATTGAAGAAGTTCCAATCTTCATTTACATATTTTCTAAGACAGTTAAATCATAGTATATATATATATATATATATATATATATATATATATATATATATTACTTATATTTAATTGATGAAATACTTATATCTAAAAAATTAACTATTAAATTTGAATTTACAAACCAACCAAACTAATTCTGAGAGGAAAAACCTTCTATATCCAGCAAGCAAGCCATTAACCAAGCTTCATTATTGTTAAAATTATTTTTCTTTTATTAATTAAGAAATAATAAATCTTCTAAAGGGAACTAAAAGAGCAGTAAGTTAAAAATGATTTTCAACACAAATAAACATACCTCCTGGTCGTTGGCCTTACTGGGGAGAAATTTTCGTTGACTGAATCTGACTCAATACTCGGGAAGAGGCATAGTTTAGGTCTAGAATTGAGGTTGTAAAAGCCCCCTTTTCCTTGTATTCCACTAATGTCATCACTGTCACTCTGTAAGGAAGAGAAAATGAGTTAGAAATATTGAGTAATTATATGAACAAATAATATTATAATAATACAAAAAATATACACAATAATACCTTCCATAATGTTTTAATAATTAAATATTACAATAAATTACTCCATTCAACTCCATGGAAAGGATTTTGTGGAGGACAATATGAAAGGTCTTGTTTATCTTTGTCATTGTACTCAGATAAAAATTTTTATGTAACCAATTTTGATCAAAAAGAGACTATACTACAATTGTTCAGCATGCAGCATTTGATCGAATTGCCCTAAGCAGGGATCTGGTAATTGCCATACTTAATGGAGAATATTATATTAACTTGCATAAATAACTGTTAGCGGATATCACAGACTCCTTTGTTTTGAGTTTAATATATGAATACAATTGGTTTTGGTTTTATTCACTCTTGTCTCACTCGGGGGCGGTTAAAAATCTTAAAAACAAAAAATATATATATAGGCACTAAAGAATTGGATTTAAGTACCACGTAAAATATTATTTTCATTAATCAAATTTATGCCTGGCAACTTAATTTAAGTTGTAAATTATCAGGTTGTAAATTACTAAAGTTTGATCTAATAAGTAAAATTGAGATTCTTAGTGCAGATAAATTTGTACTTATTTTAAATCAAAAATGGTCTCAACCATTACATAACTTATGACATTCAATATATTTTTTAGTTATCTCAATATGTGGAGAACAACAGATGGTGATAAAAAAAAAAAAAAAATCAGTTTTTAAGGTCTAGGTCTTTTGCTACCTTTAAACTAACTTATGTTGTAGTTTTTGTATTTTTTGGAAATATGTGTATTCATAGCATGGAAAAATAAATTTGTATAGTTGATGTGGTATTTTTCTTCAATCTGGCACCTGGTATTCAATTTAAGTTGTACTGTTGATGTGGCACTCCTAATGGTGACTTCTTTAACAGAACCCCTACAGGAAGGGTGACAAATGAAGCCTACACCATCAACAAGAATCCTTTGCTTTTTTGTCAATGAAGCCATAGAAAAAGTCCAGATCGGCGCATTTAAATCTGAATGCTCTAAACCCTTAAGGACGGGATTTTTTCCATGTATAATAATTTAATTTATATTAGATACTTCTTCATAACTTAAAAACTGGTGTATATTTATTTAGTATGCACGTAATAATAATAATAAAAAAATCTTGAGTCTTAGTTCATTAGAATACATAACACAAGGAAAATATAATAAAAAAAAGTTGAAAACCCAGAAGTTCTATTTTCTGTGTATTACAACAGTTTTCAAAGATATTAGCTAATTACTTCTCACCTATTATCAACCATAGAAGAAACGTGACCTCTGTTTTTAAATGAAACATGAAATTCAAAAACCAAATAACGAATTGTAGGCAGGATCATGCTGAGACAAATATGTGTTATATACCTCTGCTACCATCATTAACAAGTTGGAAAAAAAACATCTGTCACTCAGGTCCTGCCTAAACTAAGCAGATTTCTCATGCACTAGAATGTGATCAACTGAATTTCAGCCATTACCTAATATAATCTTTAGTTGTCCGTGAAATTATGAAATATCGAGTGTGAAGATTACATAAAAATCATCTACGTAAAAAATACTGTTAAACGATGACCCTCACAATGAAAATATTTGCACAAGCAAAAGTTCAATAAAAACAATATTTTGTAATTAAGTTACTTATAAATTGGTGCATGATATAATAGCTTACTGGTAATTTGGCAAGTAGGAGTAGGGGTTTACTGGTGGCTAAAAACTAAAGAAAAATGCAAATATCTCAGTTAATATTCAAGTAGTGAACAAATGTATATAATAACATTTAGATGAGATTAAAAATTATTTATTAACGTCCACTTTTTGGAACTAAAGCTAATTGGGATGGGTCATCAACAGGTTACCACCCTTTTCTAGCCAGGGTGGGACTAACGATTTTATTTAATGAATTCTGTCATTAAATAAATCCCCCTGCCCAGATGGGAATCGAACTCACCACTGTAGGTCTACCATGTGTGATTAAGATCAATGCTTTAACTCACTTGGCTAGCCTGAACCCCAAGATAGATTAAATGTGCAAAAATATTGATTCAATCTGCCTTATAATAAAGGAAATATATTGAATTTTTGAAACTTCCTCCTCCCACTGGTCCAATTTGACCCATTAATGAACTTGATTTTCATCATCTCTTGGGTAGGATTGACGGACATTTAAAGACTTTTTTGGAAATCAGGTTATGAGTACAACCTCAATAGCTGATTTTCCCTAAGGAAAACTTGCTTAAATAGTTTTCCTAGGAAATATAATAATTATATTAATAAGTATATACGCTAACTCATCCATTCATTTTTATCACATCACATAATCATCATCACACACGGCTGATCATTATGAGTAAGAATGAGGGTTTTGTAGCCTGAAAACTTGATTAAGATCAGAGTTATAGACAAAATTTAAAGGAAAAAAATTCTACCATTACTTTACCAATGAGATTGATCTTCTAACATTTTTTGACCCAATACACAGTAACAAAGATATTTACAATTTCAATTCCTTCTATAAACCCCCACTCCTTGTCTGATTTCAAGGATTAACAATCTTACTATTTTATTTAACATGATACATTTAAATATCAATTTTGGTAAATAAAAATTACAGTTCTAGAGTAGGGACAGACAAATATTATTTACTAGCTTCGTTACCCGTCATTGAGAGATTGTAACAGAAAGTGTTTCCCATTAAAATATAAAGATTGGATTAATTAATATATTATTAATACTAATAATTGGATCATACAGTCATATTCTGCACGTAACACAAATGCCTGAAACATAAGTGGCAATTAAACACATTTATGTTTAGAACATCCATGATTCGTAAGTGAATTAAAGTAACAATACAAAGATTGGACTAATGCATTAAGTAATCACTTTATTGTCATTAATTTATAGTTATATCATTATTTTAAACGTGAAGCATGAAAGGGCTTTTTACAAAATTTATTATCATGGGAGTCATTGTTCATAGGTTTAAATAAATCTAATGATTACATTATCAATGGCATCAATGACAAGTTTTGATGTCCAAGTAAACCCCCATTTTTGTTGACGGTAGTAAAGTATAAAATAACCCATGTTGACAATACTCATATCCTCAATATATACACAAAACATTTCACAATTGTAGCTATGCACTCTCTTGAAAAAGTAGGAAACTCTATTTAATGACCCGAAGACAAGTCAAAATTTTGAATTTCCTAAATGTAAATAACAATCTAGAACCAAAAATTCTAAACACAGTTTATTCTTTACACTTTTTAAATATAACCAATATTAACGAAGATATTGACAAACATGTTTTTTCACGTCAATCCAGTACAAGTAAATCCTCCCTCTTAGTTGAAAATTCATATGTTGTGATATTGACAGCATATGTTGTAATTTGGGATAGCTGACTCACAATCATAAAATTCCAAAGAAATCTTCAGAGATGTTTTAAAGTGATTGAGAAAAAAAGAGTGGACAAACAGACAGACAGACAAGATTTTCATTTTTGATTCCTTCATTCTTAGAATGGCCTGAAAAGTAAAACAAATTTATCTCTACTGAATTTAAATAGAAAATCAGACAAACCCTACAGTTTTATTTATATAGATTACTTTGCGTATGCCATACATATACTTTGTGATTAACTTAAAAATACTCTTTAAAAAAATAAAATTAGAAATGCTCTTCTAAAACTACTACCATAGAGGCAATATCTGATTAACAACCAGATTTGCATAATAAGTCATTTGTTTGAAGTGTAAAGCTTTACACAAACTTTGTTTGTTATGTGAAGCTTTATGAGAGTGGAAGACTCTTCACAAAAGGGAATAAATTTTATTAGAAGTAATTGGAATGCGGTTTAATGCAGAATTGCCAGAACAAGTTGAACTAAAAGGATATCCAATGTGGAAGTTGAAAACGAGGTAAGGAGAGTAAAAATCAAGGCCATGGAAAAGAGGAAGCTGAAGCTTAGGGCACAAGAATTTCATCTTGAATGTATTTAAAGGTAAGATTATCATGCATAGAGAAAAAGGGAGGCCTGGAATGTCTATTTTCAAAAACATAAAACACTTCATGGATTTCGGTTAGTAGACTAACAAGAAAAGAGAAGCATTCAAAAGAACCTAATGGTTGTAAATACAAGGCCTAGCCATTAGATAGTGATGATAATTGTGAATGGAAAGTCTTGCAAGTAAGCTAAGCAGATTTCCTATATGATGGAATGGCACACTCTCATTTCACCATCAATTCTCTATTTCTTCGATAACAAGAAAATATAAGTTTATTATATTAAAACCACACTTCTTCAGTGGTAGATTGATGTTCTAACTTTTCAATGGATTGATTGTGAGTGGCTGACATGATATTGTTTTTAGTGAATCTATCCCAGACTTAGCTAGTGGAAGGTTGCACCACAAAATGTAGTTGTGTTATTTAACTCGTACCAGATTGTGTTCCTGATGACACATCAACTGGATGAAAAACCAGTAAGGCAAATGATTGTAGTATAAATCATTTGGATTTTTGACTGCCGCCATATAACCTGGGAAGTGAATCTATAAAAGTCATAACTTCACCGAGGTATTAAGTGAATCGATTGCTCTAAGTGAAAATTGGATGTATAAAAATGAATATTTACTGAAGGCTGAAAGAAAAAAAATCGCAATAACTCAGTTAATATTTGAGTTACAGAAAACATGTATGGAACAATATTAGGGAATTATTTTCTTAAAAATGTTTGTTATAAAAGAGCCTTCCAGAAGGTGCTCCTGACTTTGGTGTGATCTATTTTCCAGAAGGAATGATCATTTAAAAACGATTAAACACAGATCAGATGTAAAATGGATTCATGCAACCTGTACAAAATGTTAAATTTGTTTTGTAGATGAAAGCCTAGTAATAACTTGCTTTCATAGAGTTTGGCAAATAACACACCCGTTGGCAGACCCGAGGCAATACTAAAAAGTTGAGTGTGCCATTGATTTCGAAATGTCAAATGTCACGTGTTCCTCACATTTAATTAACTGTTTAGCATCTTTAGCACAGGCTGCATGAATATCTCCAGCATATTTCAGTCTGACTGATTTGTTTTAATTAAAAGTATTCATGACACTGGGAAACCACGAAAAGGAAGCGTGCACAGTTCAGGGTGTCTGCAGAAACCACAAAATAATGTTAGCCAGCTGACTGTGTTATAAACGACAACTAACGAATACATTTAAGAAAATAATAGGACATAACCTGATGAAGACTTGACATTCCGACTTCTCTTGACAACTCCCAATCGCCAATACTGCTGCTGGAATCACCACTGTGCTTGTTCCAAGAATAAGCTGCTAGAATGTGAAAATTTATTTGTTAGAGAGAAATGGATATACTACACAAATGCTTAGCAATAGAATACAAAGTATCTTTGTTTAATTATTTCATCATGAATTCAACCTACTGACAATTCAACAAAGTCTTAATAATTTCAGCAAAAAATACAATTGTGTGAAACTAGAAAGAAATAGGAATACAAAATCCTAGCAGAGTTTGTCACAATCAGTAAGATTTATATTATAAAAGTCCGTCATACAGGGACTGCATGAATTATACAGAATCCTCAAGTGCAGGAATAATGCACAAATGACATTGCCCGATAGCAATTTACTTCATCCAAGACCAACAATCAACCATAACAAACAGTTCAACAATCGATTATTCCTTACAAATAGAATAGTCAATAAAAAACAAATTCATCAGAAACCAAATAAAGATTTATTTAAGTGAAAGCTTCAAGAGTAGGAACGGAGTTTCCTGATGACTCAAACACAAAAATAAAATTAATTTTCGAGCTAAGAATGGGTAAAAAACTATCAACAAAATTGCATTTGTTTGTTTTTGTGTGTTTGTGCGCATGGACACCCACATGTTTCCAATATTATATGTATTGTAAAAATATGACTTTACATGGTTGTCGTTTACTAAAACCATACTCTTCCAGGTCCCATATTGACCCAAAACAAACTTTTTGTTAAGTTAATGGTGGCGATGGTGCATATACCCGAGAGGCAAGTGTTTATGTGTGTGTCTTACTTGACCTTAGAAGAGCTACAAATAGTTCTTACATCGGTGACAGTGCACTCAGACTCAGCAGTATAAAAGCATAGAGAATTATAGTAATATGAGACAGATAATAATATGAGAGATAAAATCACTATTCATTTCACACATAGGAAATCTGCTTAGTTTTCGCAGTAGCTGTTTGAGAGACTGTTTAATACTTCATAAACTGAAAATACTAAAGGTGAATTCAATACTCCTGTCACAATAAAAATGAGCATAACACACAGTTTATATTCCAATCACCACTTTAAAGTGATAAGACTTTGTAAACTGAATCAAGTATTTTTTTTCTCTCTCTTTTACAAACTTTCAATAAGTTATCTATTTTCCCCAAAACTGTGATTTATAAGAATATTCTGATTGTTTAATTTTTAGGAATAAATAATTTAACAAAAGAAACGTTCAATAAAACTTGTGAATGTGTCGAAGTTATGATATATAATATAAATTATATACATATGTATTAAGCATATACTTAGTTTATAAATGGGTATTTCAACACAATGTGTGTGATTGTTTAGTGATCATGTCTTAAAACAGCTACGACTCTTGTTGGGCGGCTTTGAGTAAATGTTTGACGGAAAAAAAAGTTTATTGTGGAGTGGTACTTGGTGACGATGACTACTATCCCTTGATGGAAGTGTCATCATACACTTAAATTAATTGACAATTTGAAATCTATAAAACAAATTAAATATAAATAAATTGTAACTTACGTAAACTACCAGTAGATCTTGTTCTTCTTCTGCCACTTATGGGTTGTTTATTTGACTCTCCTTCACCAGAGTCAGGTTCCATACTCAGACACACATTTCCACAAGGAAATGGCTTCAGCACTCTCTCCATCACATCGTAGTGTTTAAGTGGTCTAAAGAATGAAAAATAAACAATATTTAGAAAAAAACAAAAGAACTCTAAATAAACTATAATTAAAAATTGCAGTTGTAGTGAGAACAGTTTCCAAACCAATTCCTAACACCCCTTTAAATTTTTAGGTGGCTAGATTTTTTCCAGAATAAAACGTCTGTTGTGTTGGCTGAATAAGATTTCCCACATGTCGGTATGCCAGAGTACTGAACTCATCTCATCGTATATTTTTCATTTCTAAATGAAAAATCCAAGAGTAAAAGTGGAGGTTTACTGAACACAAGAAAGTGCCAATAACTTCCTTAATATTTGAGCTATGAAAAAATTCAAACAACAATTGTAGCTCAACAATAGTATAACAAAATTGGTTCTATAGCATTTTTTATCTGATTCATGATAATGAGAGATATTTTGAATTTTCGAATTCTCCCTCCCTCTAAACCCCCTTTCTCTATTCCAGGTCCGATTTCAGCCATGAATGAATATGATCTTTAATAGTGAACAAAACGGTTAAATTTTGAGTTTGGTATAGATCAAATAAACATTTTTGAGTCAAGAAATAAAATTTAAATTAACCTCATCACACAACATATCTATCTTATCTACTAAAGATCTGTTGACAACAATATTTTAATATTTAAGCTAGAAACAAGATGTTTCATGACATATTAGCATACTGTTGAAGTGCAATAACAACAATTGGCCAGTTACGGAAGGGTGAAAATTAAAAAAATCTTTGTTAACATTCAAGACGGTGAAAAATACAACATTCATAGAAAATTAAATTTTTAAAAAAATTGGTTCTATACAATTTTCAGGTCGAACTCAGAATAAGGGATATATTTTGAATTTTCAATTCTCTCTTTCTCTAATCCCCTCCCACTGATCCAATTTTAGCCTTCAACAAATTTCATCTTTAATTTTACATGAAATACTTATAAATCAATTTTGGAAATGATCAAACAAAAATTGTGACCGCTACAGCAGTATCAGAAAAGTATATATACACATTCATACACACACACACACACACACACACACACACACACACATATATATATATATAAGCACGCACATACATACATCATTTTGATACATTGGGGCCTCATTTCCATCACATCCTAGGTAGTAGCAATTGACATTGTTTGTTTATTATTATTTACGTCCACTTTATGCAACTATGGCTAATCGTGACGGGTTATCTACAGGTTACCACCCTTTTCTAGCCAGGGTGGGTCTAAGGAGTTTATTTAATGAGTTTGTCACTAACTAAATTTCTACTGCCCAGGGCGGGAATCGAACCCGCCACTCTAGGTCTACCACACGAGATTAAGACCTACACCCTAACTCGCATGGCCAACCTGAGCCCACTCACTCAATTGACATTAGAAGAAATTTTTAGAAACCTGTGTCATGAGTACAACGCCAATAGCTGATTTCCCTTAAGACAAGCAAGCCTTTATTATTTATAGTTTTATGCTTTTTAAGTTCTTTTTATTATTACTGCCACATGACTTTTAAGTTTTAGTACTTCACATTTTCTCTATAATGAAGGTCTAATTAGAAACAGTTGTTTCTTAAAAGAGATAATAAAAAGTACCAAAACATCACTAAAGCAGTCTTTTTGATCTTTTCACCATCCACTTGACCAATTACCACACAAAAGAATACAACTAACATTTAATTGTGATAATCCTACCATCCAAAAGTAACTTTTTTATTTTTTAATTCTCATAATTCTCCCACCCTCTCTGAATGGATTTACATACCAGAGATATTTATGTTTTTTTTTTTTTTTTTTTTTTTTTTTTTTTTAAAAATATTTATGCTGTAGCTTATTTAGTATTTATGTTTATTATTACTCTCCCTTTGAGCATGCCCTCAAAGTCCAAAATTGCGCATTACCAAACTTGGTCAGATTTTGTGTAAGTATATATAAATTTGAATGCCCATTATATTTATCATCTACTAGGGTAGTAGGTATTTGCTTAGTTTAAAAAATCTTGTAATTGATATAACCTTAATAGATGATTTCTCCAGAAAGATTGGCTGCATAATTAACAGATTTCTGCAGATATCTAGTTATCGGTGGTTACATTTTAGCTTATAGCCCTTTGACCCAAAATATTGCCAAAATAACATATAATATAAACAAAGATGTCATTCCCGCTGAAACTACCAAGAGACCTAATCTGCAAAATTATTTCGTGTGTTGTATGCATTCTCAGAGTGGATCCTCTCCTGCTTCTCGCCAAATGTCAATGCAGGGGTGTTATTTATTTTGTATTGTAATTCATTGTTTGCAGTTGAACCAATTAGTATGTTGGACCAGAGATATTGAACCAGGGAATTCACATCAAATTCTCTACCCCATACCTTACCTTGGTTTTGAACTCTGTCTCTACCGCTACTTAGCGAGCAAGTTTACATGATCAAGGCCTTTAGATACCATGAATAATTATTTAATCCATTTATAGATAAATTTTGATATGGGGTTAAAAAATTAATCGATTCCGTTTAGAGATATCAAACCCACACATAATGCTAAAATTGGGGGGGGGGGAGATACCCCTGTTTATGAACTGGAGATATAAAAAATAAATGTTTTCTTTCATTTGTAAAGATGAGTTATCATTGGCATTTTTTAAATGAACCCCTGTTCTAAAACATTCCAGTAATCAAAATTCTCCATAATGGTTAAATTGTGTTAATCTGGAAGAGTATTTTCTTGACCAATTTTTCATGAATTTGGAGCTTCATAGGAGTTATTGTTGGCAAATTAAGAGATAATAGTAAATGTGGAAAAGTTTTTAAAAAAAAAAAAAATCATTTCCTTTTTCACATTTTAATTTTGTCATTTCTCCTACAGAAACTGAACTAATTTTTATTAAAATAACAGGGGCTCAGGTTGGTCGTACAAGTTAAGGCGATGGTCTTAATCTCACTTGGTCTACCTAGACCTCACAAGTTATACATCAATAAAAACTCATTGAAATAATTTAAAACTAAATAAAGTTTGAGCTTCTATCTTCTGCAATTCTACAGAAAATGAAGCATAAGAGTGCCTAGACAGAATTTTTCAATGAAAGACATTAACACCACATCCCATAAACTCTTTAAACATAAAATAATTATCAGTCCCCAATAAAGAATTTCAAGATTCAATGCACTTGCTGTGCATATGCAGTTGACTGTTCGAAGTCTGCTTTTTGGAGCAAGAGGAATTCTCCCTTCTCACATCCTCATCTCAAAACATTTTCCCCTGAATAAAATATAAATTAAAGACCTCCTTAAATATCCATACTAAAAGATTCCATATGGAATGTGAAGTTTCGTTTGAATTTCAAATAAATAAACTAATAATAATATTATACTGCTCTTCAAAAATAATAAATTGTTGACTTCTAAATAATATATTTTTAAATTTTAATAAGCGATCTTTAAATCAAAAATTCAACAAAGAAGGGTGTACCAATGAGAAGCCCTCAAAAAAAAGGGCAACTGATTTATGGAAAAACCCTCTCTGTGTACCCATAAATAACTGTAATTTTGTATTTTCAATAAAATATTTCCACCAAAAGATGGATTGTTATTTTATCATACATAGTAAATATTATTTTTCAATCATGCACAGCAAGCAAAATTAAATAAACAAACCCCACAGCACGAGCAACTAAGTGTCAAATTAAATTGAAACATAAATAACAATGATCGATTTTGAAAATGGTAAAGATAATTTGAATAACTGTCAACCTTATATCCACGATGGAAAATGTCAAACTTCATTCAGTTACATCATTACTTTCAATAGCTAACTAATTTTATGCAAGAAATGGGTATTTTTCAACAACAAAGTAGGATGATTTTATAATTTACTGTCTGTAGCACACCACTAATAAAATAGAAATAACCATTTAACTAGAAAGCAGCATGTATGCTTATTTTCAATATTAGCTGTATCTAACATAACAAAGTTAATGACAAAATAATATAATATAAGAAAATGAATATGCATACAGTGCAATGAACAGTCATGGTTTAAATTTTACTTTAGAATTTTAATTCATAAAAATCTGTCATTTAGGAACTTCAACGACTGGTTATGATTGCTTAGTGACTTTATTCAATGGAAAGAGTAACTAAACTACTATTCTCGACAACTATTATCACAGAATAACGAAGTTACAGTGAAAAGATAATAATATGTGCAACAGAAAATTTGACACAAAATACAAATCTATCAAAATAGTATATAACCGAATAAGAAATTGTTCTATTACTCAAATAAAAATAAATAAAACAGATTTAATTACACCCAACAGAAATATTGGAGAAATAGTCGTTTAAATAGGTGGGTATCATTCATAACAGATGTCAAATTACTGCTTTAATTGAAAGAGAACTTAATAAAATTGCAGTTTTTACCTCTCTTAGGGTTTTGAGAATAAATAGTTCTTTCCTAGAAAGAAATCAAGAAACACAGACTTTCCAGTCAATTATCACGACTCTATCAGCTGTTACAAACACAACCAGTGACGACCAGATGATGAAAACTCTTTCACTAGCATTTCAAATTTCTTGTGAAAATATTTTATTTTTATGCATTAAATATCCTCATTTTTCATACTTTTCTGTATATGCCTGGATATTAATGAAATTAAAGATAAAGAATATTTCAAATAGATCTCTAAATACTTTATTTTCGTGATTTTCTTCGTTTTAAGTACCTAAACACTTATTGTCCTACTAGGAAAAGAATATGTTGTCCATTAAGAAAATGCTAATGAATACCAGAACAAAGATTTTCTCAATGTTGTTCTTAATATGCATTTCCTTGTTCTGAAAGAATCAGTTTCATGTATTTTTAATATATATTAGTGATGTTATGACATCCCACATATATCCAGTTAAATAATGGTTTCTTTTCAACGTTGTCATATAACGTTCCATAAAGTTATTTTGATGATTGATAATACGAGCTATTACCAGTTTTAAGCATTCATAGGGTAATATATTGGCTCGTACAATTTGTAGGGTACCCCATTACAAAAAAAATCTTAATTAAAAACAAGGGGGTACAGAAATATAAGTGAACTTGTTTAGTATTTTATCTGTATTTCCTGAAGTACAGGTTTTGAAATCATAAAGAAAGGTGTTGTTCCCCCATATTGTTTTCCCCCTCATTGTGCTAGTCAACCCCCGCTCTAAACAGCCAATGGGATTGGGGGAAAGGGATTTCCCGCGAAATCTCCCCCGCCCGTTCCACTACAGCTGGCTTCAAAACTCCAGTATACCTGCCACACTAACTCTCTGTCCTTTTCGACTCAAGGAACATATATGAACATTTTGGGGTGTCATAAAGTTCAGCAGGCTCTGTTCTTTCCTGGCTCCCCATCTGCCGGGTATTAAGGTATGTAATTCATTAGTTGAACTATTTCCAATTGTGTATAACTCGATTTATCTAATTGAACAACTAAACAATTATTACGCGGGAGTAAATTACCCGCCAGAATGTGTATACGTGTTAATATTTTAGTTCTTTAAATACCTCCTTCTATAGCAGATTTACAGCCCTTCCAGGATTCTTGCTGAAATTAAACTTGTCGAAATTCTATTGCTAAGTTAAATTTATGAGGTATTTTTGATGAATTTTATTTAAATGTTAAATATTGTCTTATTCTGGAGTCGGGCATATTTTCTGGAATATTTTTGGTTCGTAATTTCTTCTGGCCTGGAAAATCGTTTTATACTTGAATTAAGTGATTCATAGCAGATCAGTTTTTTATTTAAGGAATATTTATTTCCATTTTGTGCTGCTGATTTGTTATTGTTTAAAATAATAATGGTCACACTTTTCTCTTTTTCAGGACAGGTTTTTAACAAAATTATGGCTGTCCTATTTTAAATGCCCATTGAAAATATAATTTATTGTTTTCCTAAATCTTAATTCTAAAAATAGTTTCTACTCTCTTATTTCTTTTCATTTTCACAATTATTATAAATTCTAATTTACTTAGCTGTTGAAACACATTACTTTCTTGTATTCGAAATATTATTGTATTACATCTTCCTTTAATTAAGTTTACAATAATTAAAATGGAGCTTATTTTCCAGACTTACAGATTAAGGTGTAGTTGCTAATTGAGATAAAAAAAAAAAAAAACAGGAATAAATTAATGGTCACTTTATTTGCAGATCAAGGGAAAACATGGAAACTCCTCCACAAGAATACTCCATCAGGAGATCTACTAGAAGTGCACTTGTTGAAATCCCTGCTAGGATGGGAGCACTTTCAATGAATGAAAATAGGAATAATGGTAGGACCATTAATACTTAGTTTTTTAATATTGTCAAATTAAATTAAGTTTAGTCTCAGCATTTATCTTCCCCCAAGCAAGTTTCCATCTTTCTGTCGATCTCCACTTCTTGGCGAGTGGACAATATATACTATGGAGAAAGTTTAAAATATGCTCTTAATATTTTTGTTTTATATGCATGTCTGATTCAATGAACATATTTTAATACAAAGTGCTTTTGATACATGTTTTTCCCTCCTGGGACGTTAAATTTTAGAACACATTTCCTTAGCAGCAGGAGTTTTAGAAACTTTTTTATTAAATATATCATCCTCAAATCCTTTCATGTTTATATTTCAAAATTCAGTCATACAGGTTTACACACAATCAGAATAAATTATATTTTCAGTCTCTGAAACATTTGAAGTTTTAAATGTTTACTAAAAGCTTAAATTACTGTAAAAGCATCTGTGGAGTAGGTACCAATGGTGACCCTTTTCATAAAACCTATTGTGCCTATTGTCAGATTTGTGGAACCTAAGAACCAGGTATAGCTGGGGACATCTTTTGGATTGAGGTCACTATCCTTTCCAGAAATGTGAAACTTATTTAGAATAGTTGCCATTTATTTTTGAAATTTATCGACAAATACTTTTTTTTAACTAGTTATTTAAATAATTGTTTACTTTATTATTTAAAGTATTTTAAGTCAAAACAAATTAATTGGCTGATATTAAAGATAATGGTAGTCTTATTACAATAAAATAAATAATATTCATTTACTACTTCTTAAGGGTGTAGATCTTCCCATTACATGAAACATCAGGAGTAGTGTTTCAACTCTGAAGGGATTGATCCTCCAGTTAATTATTACCCTGAGTTTGGTTCTTCTTGATTGGTCTCTGTTCATTTCAATAAGTATTTCTGTACAATCTGTACAATGCTGAAAAGCATTTTATTAATTATTCCATTAGGCTGTTTGCCAAACATACATATCTTTGCCATTGGTCAGCTGAGATTTGAAAGTCTCAATGGAGACATCACTGAAGATGCCCAAACCATTAGTAATGGTTCTCCATGTCATCCTTCCCTTTCCTGTAGTGTTGTCCTTCCCTTCTGTTACTAGATTAGAATGAATTGTAGAGGTTTTATTATACTGTGTTTAGGATAGGCTTTTGTTTTCCTGGAAACTCATTTCAGGGGCTCATTTGTTTAGAAATGAGTATGCTTGTCACACTTGAGTTTGACTGAATTTGAAGTTATGTATTTTGAAAATCAACCATTTTGGTGGTTTCTATGCTCTCTTGCAGGGGGGTTGGGGTGTGGGGAGTATAATAAAAATACTCTTTATATCTTTTTTATTCTGAGTCACGCCAATTTTGTTAATCAAAAATGTTGCACAATTGTATTCATTTTTCTCTGAACACAAATATTTAGAAAGTTATTTGTAGTTTTAGTTTTCAGCTTTGAGTTAACCAACTTCAACTCATAGGATTTTCAGTTAAAACAGTCATCTCATGTCCAAGCTAAGTTGGTTTGCATTGTCTTATTACAGGAGAAATAAGAAATTTGAGATGATATCTTCAGCAAGTCATTCCATCACAAGGGATATCTGCCTAGTTAATGTTTGGATACCATTCCTAAGGATTTACTATTGAGCTTCACATACCTATTTCTATGTCCCTTACCTTTTCTTACAATTTGAATTTAATGAATTGATCTCCTTATTTATACAGGAATCTCTTCATGTCCATTAGTTTCAAAAATAATCAAGCCATAGATGTTAAATGTTCTTTTGTCCTTAAGTATGCCTTTGTTTGTGATACTTTCGTGTGTCTGGAGAGTATTGGTTTATAATGTGTCGATAGAGTGTGGTGCTCATTTCTTTTCCTCTGGAGTGCAACCCACAGGATTAATGACATAATTACCACAATAAATTTTTTGCATTTTATCATTCTGAGCTGCAAGTAAATTTATCAGTTATTTGTGCATCTTTAAATTATAATATTAAAGTATATGTAGTTGATGTTCTTCCATGGGACAATTTAATCCTTCACCTAGTATATGTAGTATCTTGCATGAATGTTCCTTTATTTTTCTATCATTATTTGATGACTAGATTCTTTAACTCAATCAAATAAACAGTGTCATACGTAGCCTGTAAAATGAATATTGACTTTTGATTTTTTAATCCAATTCCCATAATTTTTTAATGGTTTTTCCTTCACAGTGAGAATGAATGGAAATATAATGACTAATTTGCTGGTTGACGTTAGCTCTCCAAATATTCCATCATCATTTGTCTCTCCTGCGCCGTCCCCTGATGAGCTTGTAATAGCCCAGAGAGGCCGCCGTAGACTCCCGGTCACCTGGAGCCCTGATGTTGAAGCAAGAGCTCCAGCTTCTAGTCCAAACAAAGAAAGGACTCCCGTCAAAACTCCAAGCTCCATTGTACTTAGAAGCACACCTCGTAAGCGACTTCTTCTTTCTGACACTCTTGATACTCCTTCTCCAGAAAAGAAAAGGGTAAGAGATAATTATTAGTTTCTTTTATTATGATTTTTAATTAAAGTTTCCTGATCAACTGTATGAAAAGAACTTAACAACTGGAAAGGGAAAATACTGCTTAAGATAAAAATACTTTTATTCTGCTATAAAAGTTTCTTTTTTTAGAATATGTCCCCTAATGTGAAGAGTTCACCTGGAGCTAAAAGATTAAGATCTGAGCGGCCATGTGCTATTCTTACTGGACCTGTAAGTCAAGCCCTCAGGGTATATCCTAAGGAACAACTTATTGACGTTATTCAGGGCCTTATCAGTCGGTATCCAAACTTGGAAGAGGTATTACAGATTTTTATTTATTTCATTTTTTTTATTTCACTAATCTATACAAATATGTTTGTCTGTAATAATTTGATGTATTTTAGTTTCAATGTCCGTTCAGTGTCTTGTCATTGGGAGCACCCCTTATATTTTTGCCACTTTGTCTTTCTCTGTTGTCCTTATATTTTTATGATTAAATAAATATTCATGAAATTTGACATGTATTTGTATGCTTTGAACTGATGAATTCGGGCGGTTAGAAACTTTCTGTCAATGAATCCAATACTGTATTCCATCATTGGAAAGCCCTCATTGAGTACTCTTTAACAATGTGTGTTTATTAATGTGATTGGACTGTGGGCCACTGAAGTTGGAGATGTTTTTCAAAAGTTTATAACTATTTTAAGGTTCTGTGGTAGAAGAGGTCTATTTTATATATATACTGGGAGTTCGAATAAATTTGTGTAGATTTTTTTTTTTTCTAGTGGGTTAGGTTTTAATTTACAAAAACGTTTGTTAAATATATTATTGAAAGTATTGTTAACCACTACTCTATACTATCCTGGCAGCATGCATTTTCCAGGATGGAAAAAGACTCGTCTTTAGAGCAATTTATAAATCAAACCCATTTTTTGCAATCTTTAGAATAAGTGAAGCATTGCTCAGATAGGCCATGTGCCTTCGATCGAAACAGATGCTAATCCATTGGAGGGTACGGTGGGTGGGTAGGACCTCCCATATGGTCGTTTCAATGTTGGTTTTCACAGTTTTTGTTTTGATTTGCGGGCAAGCATTATCATAGTGGAAAATGATTTTATCTTGCCTATTACTATATTGCAGCTGTTTTCTTTTAATGTGTGAGTCAAACGTGAAAGCAGCTGACAGTATATCATACCACACTGGTCTCACCAAATATAGAGCATAAGCCTAGTTCCATAGATGTTTGATTTCACCATTGATGTTGATGCTTAACTCAGAACTTTATCCATTTGGGATAGGCATAATGGATCCACTTTTCATCTTTAGTCAAAATTCGATGCTAAAATCCCTTCTTTTTCTGCTGTTCACAGATGAAAAAATACATTTTCATGTCTCTTGGTTACAATTCATACGGGACTGACTCCCAAGGTTTTCAGGATTTTTGTGACTGTTGAAAAGTCAATTCCCAACTATTCAGACAAATCTTGAAGTGTTTAGCATGGTGTTTCTTCTTTGGCTGCCCAAGTCTTTGTCTTCCAGCTCTCACTTATGTAACGAGCAATCCACTTTTGACACATTTGCTCAACTAGAGCATGCACTACATAGGGATTCACTAAAGTTCAATGGCTTTCAGCTGTGTTTGTCTTCATGCTAAAGTAATGAAGAAGAAATTCTCTGCAAAGTTAGACATATTTGATAAAGTAAAACGATTACTTATTTACGCTTCAATCAAACGACTCACTAAAAATGAAGCCCAATGATTGTAGGATTACATGGAGAAGTCACACCATCTATGAGGAAACACTATGAACTAATTCAAGTACCCAATATATATAAACATTTGTTTAATGCTCAAGTGCCGCAACTTTTTTTTTTTTTTACCACTCCTTTTTAATCCTGTATTTAAATATTTCTTGGAATACTAAACAACAAATGAGCCCCTTGTTATTTTTTATTTATTATGTGTAATAAGAAATATTGGTATGGTCAAAAACATATTTCTTTCTGATTACCTGTCTACCTGTTCATTAATAAATCACTTTAAGGAGTCTTCAGGAATATTTATAATTTTTAATAACATCAGAGCCAATTTTCATAACATTGGAGACTTTAGTCAGAACATAAGTTAGTTATTATTGGTTTTGTTATAAAAATGTAAATTGTATATCTATTACAATTGCCCAATAAATTTTATAATATAGTGATAATGTTGGTCTACCTTATTATGAGGAATGGGAAAGTTACTAGATTGCTGCGGTACCAGCAACAACTCTCCAGCTAACACTGAAGTTGGAATCTGAAAATGCCATTTTGCTAGTAGATATTTTTGGTGAAAAGATAAAAAGAAAATATATTTATCCAGATAAATATATATCTGTATGATCATAAAAATCCCAGGAAGTATTATTTTAAAGAAGTTTCTATTAAAAAATCAAGAATTTTATTATGTTTCAACATGAAATTCAGGAAAAAATTTAAGTAGTCCCTATGCTTCTATATCAATGTATTTATTTATTCCTTGTGAATTGCACTTGACTTTCAAGTTGAATTTATTAATTAAATTTTTTTCTTAGGATCTTAGACAACACTTGCCTGCACCTGACCTTCGATCTATTGGAGACAAATTGCATGATTTGAGGAGAAACATTTTCAAAGCACTGCCAAGCTCTAGGTTGACTTCAAAGACTGACTCGCCAGCATATAATAGAGCTTCAACTCACGTTTTAGCCTTTAAGGTGAGAATATTATCTGAGCATTCGGGTTAAAGACTTCATGCTGTTAAAATCAGAATAATGCTTCTTGATGAGTGTATATTTTACTTGTGTGTTATTTAGATATTGAAAATCTTGATTTATTGTTAGTACATTTAGTTTTAGCATTCTTTTAAGAAAAGTACATCTTGTTGTTAGAAAGCAGTGCTTGAAGAAGGCAGAATTCTAGTGAGCAGCCAACAGTGGGAGTATGTAATGGAATATGCTTTGATGGCTTGGGAAGCAGTTGCTGGAACTCCAACCTGGGATAACCCTCCACACAATGCACCACGGCGACACTGCTTCAGGTTTCTTGCTTCTCAGATATCCGCTGCTCTAAAATCTTCCAACCACTGGACTCAGGAACAGCTTGACCAGCTTACAGAAAAGTAAATATATTCGGCCATATTTAAATTGGGACATGGAGCTCAGGTTAGCCATGTGAGGTAAAGCGTTGACCTTAATCTCACATGGTAAACCTAGAGTGGCGAGTTCGATTCTCGCCTGGGCAAAGGAAATTATTTAGTGACGAAATTCATTAAATAACATCCTAAGTCCCACCCTGGCTAGAAAAGGGTGGTAACCTGTAGATAACCTGCCCCAATTAGCCTGAGTTGCAAAAAGTGGAAGTTAATAAATAATAATTATATTATTTATTTTGGAGCATTCGCAGCAAGGCGATATTGCTCATCAAAAAAACAAAATATAAACAATGTATATAAACAAAATACAAAAATGAAAACAGTAACAAGAAAAAAATAAAACTCAACTAAATAATAATAATAAATTGGGTCAGATTGATTTGTAAACATTCAATATACTTAATGATATGGAGTTATGTTCTTTGAGATCATTAATTTCATTTATTAATTAGGCTTACTTGTTTCATGTGTATAAATTTTAAACCTTAATGGAAATCTGCTGTAATTTTATTTTGAGTTCTAGTATATAATTTGTTTATTAAGTTATTTACTTTATTATTTATTTAGAACAATAGTTAATTATTTCACTATCATTTGAACTTCTTTTATTTTTATGTTGTATTGTTCTTTCTTTTGTGTCAACAACATTATTGATATCATCATTGTTTCCACCTGGATCAGGAGATGTTTACATTTTATTTTACCGAGTGAATATCTGATTACTAGTCAGACATGAATTTGTTGAAGTAATAAGCAATACTACTTATAGCTTATAATTGAGTGAAAATTATCTGGTGCAATATAAATCAGCAATAACAGATTTTAACTCAACAATGTTGCCTCAAGACCTATATGAATAAAACTTGTAAGATTTTCTATTTAAACTTTGTGGGGATACATTTTATTTTTACATTTCATACCACTCTTAACAGCAATGGCAGAAAAATTGTGAAACTGATTTTTATTCATAAATCATTATGAATATGTATTTCATACTTATTTAGGGCATGAATTTTGTCAGCATAGGCTATACTATGCTCTTCTGCCGTTCATAGGAGTGAAGGTTAACTGGGAATAAGCTTAATTATATTTATGGGAAACCTTTTTTGTTTCAACTCACAAAGATAGCTAATTACTTTTGACTTCGGTATTCACCTCAAACACTCTTCTATAGAATTACTGCAGAATGCCTGAACGGAATTTTATCATACTTTCTCTATAAATGCTAAGAAAATGCATCCTTTATATTTTCAATCTAGATTTAGAACCACTGCCTACCTTATGAACCCACAGTAGAATTTTATTGTATCTTTTTCTGATTGCTATGATGAATCAAATTTATTTAAGCACATGCACAATAGTAAAATTGCCAATAGTAGTGATTATTAATGTAATAGTGATTAATCAATCTCTATATTTATACGTGAAACCATTAATATCTGAATTCATTTACCAATCACGGTTTTTCTAAACATTAATGCCACTTATTGTATCACAGGTATTATAATTGAAACTTCACACATTTCCTGTAAATTATAAGGACACTTGTGTTACATGAAGAATGTGACGGGATGATTTTGTGCAAAGTTAATCCAATCTATATCTTTCCACTGGAAACAATTTCTATTTCAACCTTTCAATGACTGGTAACAAAGATAGATATACATATTATCAGTAATTAATTAACAAGCATTATAGATATATTAAATTCGGTATAGTAGACTCAAAATTAGATATCTGAAACACAATATTAGATATACCATTAAGTATTATAGACTCAAAACTTTTTATGGTTAACCAAAAGACATTTAATTCTTTTAATTTTGAGAATTAGAAAAAGATTTAAGATCAATAATGAAATGAACTCTACAATAGCTCCAGTGATATATTAAAATAATAATAACACGCCTCATAAATAGAGCGTGTAATAAAAAAAAAAAATTACAATAGTACTTACAAATAAAATCTAAAATTGGTCTCACTTTCAGCTATGGGGCATATTTTATGGTTATATTCCCTAGTAAGGATTTTTGGTTGATGAAGTCAAAATTATGATTATGAGTAGTCACGTATGTCACAAGCACAGTATTTTCTGTGCCTTAGTACATTGAGTTTATGATATGAGCTTTCTTGTGGTTTCACCGATATACTAACATTGAAGGCAGAGGTTTCACTAGGTATGTGTCAAACTGCTTGTGTTATATGGAATGAGATCTTTCAATTTCGTGTGCAGTTATTTAATTTTGTTATTGAATTTCAAGCCAAATTTTAGAGAAGCAATAGCTGTCTAAAGGTCATAGTAAGTTTGTCAGTAAGTCCTTTCATGTATGTATTGATCTCAATATTGAATAAAAGTGCTGTTAATCATTTTTTATTAAAACCTCTTAAGAGATCACATGGTCATATTTTTGGCATCATTTGAATGGAAATTTAATGTTCCTTTGACCAGCTTCATTAAAACTGACAAGATCACTGGCTGACACATCATGGTACTGGTGATGAATCAGCTGATACAGTTGTTTGTTACATGATCTTGTTCACAAGACTTAGTGGACTGTATTATGAAATTAAGACTGGTTCGGATAAATAGGCTAACTTCTTTGACTAGCTGTCGAAGGAGGTTCTTAAAATCCTAATACCAGAAGTACAACCACCAAATAGCGTAATAACTGTAATAGACGTAATATAAAATTTCCAAAATAAGTTTTGTCAAAAAGAAAGAATAATTATCAGTTATAAAAACCATTAAATATAAAACTGTGTGATGAAATTTGCCTGTAATCTCATTTATTTTGCTATTTCTGCATGAGATAACAATTATTTGTGCCTGCGAGGACTTGAACCCAGGGCTGCTACCTAAGGCAGTAGTACTCTGCCAGCTAATTTATAGATTCATGTCAAGCAAATTCAGATTCCCTTAATGCCAACCTCCTTACCGATGTCATGAGTCTATGGTTTGAAGAACAGACAATTAAATTTTTATATTTTTTATTGACAATATTTGCAGCTTATTCTTATTCCTATAATTGGTGATCTTCAGATTGAGATTTTAGTTTTTATTTGATTGTAGTTTAATATAGCTGTTTTTATTTTCAGATTAAAAGGCTTTATTCAAGACAGTGAGGATGTGGTACCTTGTTTAAAACTTGTTGAATCAATGTCGAAGAAGAAATAGCATCAGATCATATTGATTTGAATATCAAAGAATTTATATTTTCTTTGATGTTTACAATGATGACAAAACTGTGACCTGATCAGTGCCTTATGTAATACTTTTTTCAGTCCATAATCTTTTAGACTTGTTGTTTTGTAGAATTTTTACTTATGCTGTTGTAGCAATAGAATATATGGACTTTAATTTTTATCAATGGATTATGGAGAAAGGAATTTAACTGGCAGGCAATGTTAGAGCCTTGCTGTTTATTTTTTATTTTTACGACCAACAAACCATCACTATGTGATAGTTGTAACATTTTACGCTTTTCTACTGTTGTTTTCATTACTTGTTTATTTATCTTTAAGATAACTGGTTTATGGGTCTTTACTTCTTCAATGCGTACTTTCTCCTCAAACCAAATGTTCACCAAATATCAACCATTAATTTTATTTTAAGTTATGAAGAGATATTTTTGTATAAACTGTTGTCTGAAAAATATCAGTAGTTCAGATTAAGATACGAATTCATGCTACCTCCTAGACTTTCTATGTATAAATTACATTTCATAATATAAATGCTACTTTGAGACTGATTATTTAAGTAAATAATAATTTAAAGAGGTATATTTATAAATATTATTCCATATCAATAGATAATTTTATACAGATATGTATTTATATAAAATTATTATTTATATTTAAAAGCCACAGAGAAGAGATTTGCTTAGAGATTTAATACAAATTAAGTTTCGAGTTCCTTAGAATTTAATTAGTAAAAAAATGTGGATAATCGTATGTTATTAACTTACCAGCATTCTGAGGGATAATTGAAGACCGTGTTAATTAGCATGAAACTCCTTTAATTCTTTCTAAAATCTACTATTTCATCTACTTACAGAGAGAGTGAGTCTGCTAATGTGTCCAATTTTCATTTATTAAATGGTTTTGCTTCTTTTATCTGTTGTAAATCCTGTATGTATATGCACTGTTATTTCTGCTGGTGGCAAGAGTGACAAATCCGGTTTATCAAGATCACAATTTTGTGGCTCTTCACAATATATTTACAAGCAATTAGATCTTCCGGAAATTTACATTGGCACCGTCAGAGTCCAGTAGCTGCCTTTGATCCGAAGATGGGAATGTAAAATGGTGAAAGCGTTTATAAAGGTATTATGAGGAGCCACAAAATTGTGTTCTTGATAAATCTGACAACATACAATATATTAGCAAAATCATACTGTCTTAATATGGCTTACTAAACGTCAGCCAACTAATGTATATTACTTGTGCCTGGGGTGAAATCTGACATTAATTATCCTTGATTGTGTAGGATTAGTTATACAGTAAAACTCTTATCTTTTTCAATATTTGAGGCATTTTCTCCTCTGTGTCAGCCTTATTTTACTAGTGATTCTAATACCAAAAAAGAAATAAAATAAAAGCTGACAAAGCTATAATACATTTTGCAATAAAAACACATACAATTCTGTCTTTTATGTTTTGTTTTAGAAACAGTGATGAAATAATTTGTTTTTCACAAAACATAATAAAACCAATATTAGTATAAATTACTTAAATATTTCCTCATCATCTTAACTGTTTAATTAATACGTTCATCATTATCTGTAACAACTGTTATGTTTTTTAGACAATGCAATTATATAGTAGCAGCTGTAACTAATTAATTAATATTAAGATTCATTTGTTACGAGTCGCTTGAAAATAAATTATGTTTGTTGCTATTATTCGCTTTTATTTGTCATAACTTGAATGTTTTTTAGTTTTAGAATGGGTGTACAGCCAGAGCTCTGAATATGAAGTAATTTCATTATTGGCATTAAATAGAAAATTATTTATTTTTAATTTCTTAAACTGTAATGATAAGTAAACAAATTAAAACTCTTAATCATGCATATGTTCAATAAACAGAATGAATGCTTAACTACAATACACCTGTAATATACTTGTAACTAATTTACAAGCAATGCCTGAATGAACAGTCATTAATAGGTTTGATAGAATTATGAAATAAAAACTACCTAGGGACAGAAAATAAGAAACACCATGATGCTTATATATGTTTAAAAAAACATTAATTTAATTTTCTGATTAAAACAATTCATTGAAATAAACTAATTATCTTCTGTGCTCCCAGGATGTAATTTAATGAATTATAAATTCATCTGCCTCTGATGTGTCATATATATGTCAGTATTTAGTAACTTTTACATACCCTTCATTAATATGTGTAATTTATGTTTTCAAGCTGGCTCCCACTTTCTACAGGTACTGAAATTATTAAATTTTCATGTCTGTAGAATCATTTGCTACACTTTATTGTTGTAATTTGAGATTGCATAGTGTAGATTACCTGGCATAGTGTTTAGACCTTTATAGATTTCATTTTTAGAATTTAGATTTAGACTACTTAAAAGTGTACAAGTATACCTTCTGCTTGCATTTTAATGATTAATTTAGAATATTTGAATCTACTAAAGTAGTTATTTAAAACTAGCTTAGATCTCCAGTGAAAAGCATTTAGCAAAATGTGAATTTTTATTGATTTCTCTTTATGTATCTTAGCATTTTGTTTTGAAATAAACTATACCCTACCCAGAATATTTGTTTTATTAACCCCCCCACCCACCCAAAAAAAAAATAATCCTACCATTACAAGGGACTTGTTAAAGTCCTGGCAGTAGAAGGTTACATGAAATTTATGAGTTACTAGCTAAGGTACCCGGTTTCACCCAGGAAATCATTTGGGAATGAATAATAATGGTATTTTTTTTTGGTCTTTGTACAATATTTTTACATTTTCCCGTCTCAATGCTTAGGATTTACCTCTTTATATTTATATTTCCCCGTTTCCAGTGCATGTATCTTTTTTTGTATATAACATAATCATAGATAATCATATTAACCATATTATTCATAATCATAGAAAGAATTTTGCTTTCCGAACCATCTATGAATAAACGCTCATTTCCTCAAAAGTGTTTCAAAGCACCTCTTTGATGGCAGCTGTTTTATATACGTAATAACCACTATTAAAAATACTCTTTTGTATGTGTGGAAAGTGAACTGTAAATTCTTAACAGTACATAGCATGTTCAGTAAAGTATAACATATATTACGGTGTAGAGTTAATAAATTGCATAAATTCTTTTAAATCATATATTTATGAGACTTAAAAGAATTCACATGTCTTCGGAAAATTCTACATTACTTAAAGTATAAGCATCAAATCCCATGTAAACATAAGCCAATGTGAGGTTGGATGGGGTGGGGCAGAACTTATAACATATTTGTGCATTCCTGCCATAATACGTCTAGTTGTATAATTTCTCCTGTTACATTAAAATATTTTTTCCTCACTTCAAATCCTACTGTACAATATTAAAATCTAAGAGTTTTACACATACACTCAGAATAATGAAGTAAGCTTAATCATCAAAAGCTAATAGCTTAAACAAGTCACTGAAATTTAATCATAGCAGCGAGAAGACAGAAAGGAAGTCTCCCACCTCTCCTCTCTAAACTCACTGTTGCTAACAAACATCCCACTTTTTTAAGATATCAGTTTTGTATACATTAACTTATGTTAATAATTCTTATTACATTTACTTCACAATACAAAGGTGTTTGTTGAAATTATTTTCCTTTATTAATTAAATGAAGTATTAAATACATTTAAGGAGAAACTGACATTTCTCATCAATTAATGTTTGGGAAAGAGGGGGGGGGGCATGACTTTATATTCTGGTCTTCATTCAACCTGATTTTGGCTGTTAAGTTTAATGAAAGTGTATTAATCCATCGAGGTACTAAGTTGAATAAATTCATACGTGGATACGCATTGATGACTAGAACAAAACGTCTATGCAAATTGCTTACTTTATAAATTACTATAAAGACGTATATACCAAATGTCACTCTTAGTATCAAATTAAACGTCTTTTGTCACATACATGTTCCCCTAAAAAAACAATAGGAAACAATATATGACGATTTTTCATTTCATGCCTCCCTAACAACCCCCACTCCTGTTCGTTCCTAAAAATGTTAATTTAGATTATTTTCAAAAATACGGAGTTTCGTTGATTTTGATTTGGTCTTTCGAGTCCCATAACATTGTTGACCACTTCTATAGTTTTTCGTGTATACCTCATTTATACTTTGTTATACCGAAAAAGTGCATATATCAAAAGTTACTTTAAATAAGAAAATAAACAACTTTTGTTGTGTGCATAATTGCTGAAAAACCAATAGAAAACGAAATATCGCTATTTTTAATTTCAGACCTCCCTTACAACCCCCACTCTTGTTTGTACCTCGAAATTTTAATATAGCTTATTATCAGGAAGGTGTAAATGCCAAATCACATACAGAGTTTCGTTTAGTTCTGTTGAGTCTTTTGTGTCATATAAAATTGTTGACTCCCACTATTGGTTTTATCGTATAACTCATTTATACTTCGGTATACGACAAAAGTATACATAAAAAAAGTTACTCTAAATAAGAAAATAAACAACTTTTGTTATGTGCATATTTATTGAAAAACCAATAGGAAATGAAATATCGCTATTTTTAATTTCAGCCCTCTCTTATAACACCCACTCCTGTTCGTCTCAG
This sequence comes from Riptortus pedestris, assembly GCA_019009955.1. Classification (NCBI taxonomy): domain Eukaryota; kingdom Metazoa; phylum Arthropoda; class Insecta; order Hemiptera; family Alydidae; genus Riptortus; species Riptortus pedestris. The sequence continues at coordinate 80,925,459 of CM032229.1, forward strand.
AGAATACTAATATAGCCAAAAACCGTAATCTATATATATATAAAATTGTAACCTCTGTCTGTACATTGATTTTTTTCGCGAAATTTCACGATAACTTTTCGTTTCACATGTCATAGACACCATAACTACATTTTGTTTCTTTCGTGTCTGTTTGTTTGTTTGTTTGTTTGTTTGTTTGTTTGTTTGTTACCTTTTCACGCATAAACGGCTGAACCGAATTTTATGAAACTTGGTATGTATATTACTACTAGCCCAACTTAGACTTTAGGCTATATTAATATTCTCTAAGACGAACAGGAGTGGGGGTTATAAGGGAGGCCTGAAATTAAAAATATCGATATTTCGTTTCCTATTGCTTTTTCAGCAAATATGCACATAACAAAAGTTGTTTAGTTTGTTATTTAGAGTAACTTTTGTTATACGCACTTTTGCCGTATACGGAAGTATAAATGAGTTATACGCTAAAAACTATAGCGGGAGTCCACAATTTTATTTGGCACAAAAGACTCAACCGAACTAAACCAAACTCGCTATATGAATTAATACTAACGATTTCCTTATAATAAGCTATACTAACATTTCTAGGGACGGGCAGGAGTGGGGGTTATAAGGGAGGCCTGAAATTAAAAATAGCGATATTTCGTTTCCTATTGCTTTTTCAGCAAATATGCACATAACAAAAGTTGTTTATTTTGTTATATAGAGTAACTTGTGTTATATGCACTTTTTTCAAGTACCAAATTATAAACGAGATATACGCTAAAACCTATAGCGGAAGTGAACAATTTTATTTGGGACAAAAGACCCAACCGAAATAAATAAAACTCGGTATGTGTATTAGCACTAACGCTTTCATTATTACAAGCCATACCAACATTTCTAGGGACGGGCAGGAGTGGGGGTTATAAGGGAAGCTAGAAAGTAAAAATAGCGATATTTCGTTTCCTATTCGTTTTTCGGGAAATATGAACATAACAAAAGTTGTTTATTTTGTTATTTAGAGTAACTTTTATTTTATACACTTTTTTCGTATACCAAATTATAAACGAGATATACGCTTAAACCTATAGCGGAAGTGAACAATTTTATTTGGCACGAAAGACTCAACGGAACTAAATGAAACTCGGTATGTGTATTAGCACTAACACCTTCCTTATAATGAGCCATACCAAGTTTTCTGGGGACGGGCAGGAGTGGGGTTTTTAAGAGAGGCCTGAATTTAAAAATAGCTGTATTTCGTTTTCAATTGGGGTTTCTTTTATGCACATGACAAAAGTAGTTTATTTTTCTATTTAAAGTAACTTTTGTTATATTCACTTTTGTCGTATAGAAAAGTATAAACGAAATATACACTAAAATCTAAAGCGAGAGCCAACAATTTTGTTGGGCACTAACGAATGAAGCGAACTTAGCAAAACTCGGTGTGTGAATTAGCATTAATTCTTCCATGATTATAAGCTATATTAAAAATTTTAGGTTCAGAGGGGAGTGGGGATTATAAGAGTGGCTGAAATAAAAAACTCGCTTTTTTTATTTTCTATTTGTTTTTCGGCAAACATGCACATAACAAAAGTTGTTTACTTTGTTATTTAGAGTAAATTTTGTGTACATTCACTTTTGTCGTAAAATGAAGTAAACACGGGATATACGCTAAACGGGAGTCAATAATTATATTAGTACTTATTTAATGGTTTTTAATAAATGAGTATTATGGCAAATGATGTTATGTTTTCATCTTATATGATAGTTCAAAGTATGATTCGGATTAGTGAGGTTATAAATTTTCGTCGCCCCCTCCTCATTTATTTATTTTACTTAGAAATTAACTTTGTAATTTATTTCCAATAGAAATATGAACTATAAGAGCATTTCCATTATTTAATTTGTATAATGTACCTTGATGTTATTGAAACAAATATGTGCTATCATAATAATTAAACGTTAATGGTAATGTCATTATGACAAAAAAACAATATGCGTTTAAACTCGATATGATATGATATTTTCAGGGTACCACTATTATTTAGTTCCATCCGGTAGATAAATTATTAAAATAATGTTTTGAATCAATAATTTAAGTAGAAGAATTTTGAGAAGTCTCATGCGGGAGCGGAAGATGAATGGAGCCTTACTAGATAATTGAGTTTACTAATTTCCCGTCTGGCATTACTGAAAGTAGTTTCCAGTGTGATTCGCTATTACAAATATAATCTTACGTGCAAAAACTTTGCCTTATATTATATGAGCTCGGATTGGCTTTTGAAAGGAAATATGTTCATTATAGATGATATTTAATTGTAATAAACCATGATTATGGGTTGCATTATTGAAAAAAGGTGAGGTGAGGAGGGATAGATTAGGAACACATTTTCATTTATTCTTCAAAACTAAAATTTCTATTATATCAATCCCCTGAAGTTACACTTCAGGGTTGGCTATTTCGGAAAACCATTACGTCTTGGATGGAAGTGTAATTGTACACATTGAAGTCTTGCTATCAAAATACCATCTTTAGTAAGTCAACAATGATTTCCCGGGCATCGCCGGGTACCTTAGCTAGTAGTAATATACATACCAAGTTTCATAAAATTTGGTTCAACCGTTTACGAGTCTATAAAGGATATACAAACAAACATTCATTTATATATATATATATATATATATATATATATATATATATATATATATATATATATATATATATAGGTGACAGGAATAAAAAACAAAGTTACACTTAAGGCTTCATAGTGTTATGGTTTTAATTCCAATGAGTCGTTTTGTGATTTCAAATGCAGATGCTTTTCATACCCTACTCATCACAAGAATCTCCGTTCCATATTCTTATATGATTATCAATGATGTTACAAATTTGTGTTTTTCTCTTAACACGTTGAATGCGGAGATTTTCAACAACATTTTTTAGTGGGGCGGAAACTTTTTTTTTGTTAATTAGTTTCGTTTTACTTTACTTTAACTGTATATTATAAATTGTACCATCTTTTAATTGTTTTCTGCGAAAAAAAACCGCTGAACGACACGTCATCAACCATACTGGGAAAGCACCATATTCCCTAGCCGTAGTCTAATAATGTAATTCACTAGTTCAAGTTTATCCGTTTCGGTTTTTTCTTCTGGGATGAAGATGAAGAGAAGAGTCTTCAGTTCTAGACTTTTTTGCATGATTTAGGCTCATCTAAAAAAAATAAAATAAAAATAAATACCAAATAAAAATATATATTTACTTATCATTTAGTGAAAATTTGCAAGAATTTTATCTACATTTAAAACCTAGAATTGAAGAACATTGCTAATTTCATTTTTTCCATTATATGGTTTGAGTAAAAAAAATTATAAATTTTTTTAAAAATAATTTTATAACGTTTTTAGTTATTATATTTTTACTTAGAAAACCGTAAAATTAAACAATGAAGACATTGTTCACAATCACTGATTGATGAATTATTATTCTGTAATTTATAATTGATTTTTTATTTATATTTCTTAAAATATAAAACAATTTGGAATTATATATTCGGGTTTGAAATAATATTTTTCCAACAAAATAGGCTTGTTTTAATTCATTTAGCTACTTTTTAAACAGATATTTCTCATTAGCAATTATTATTAACGATAACTTTAAAAAAAATAATCATTCAAACTTTCCTTTTTGTAAAATAGTCAAAAACAATTAAAAAAAACAGGGAAGCAATTCTCTCAAGGGCCTCTTTCATGAAATATGAAAATATCGGAAGGGGAGAACAGTATTTTGTGAAAATTAGCATTTGAAAACATTTGGAATGAAGAAGGAAAGAATTTCATTGTGTCTATTATTTAGGAATATATATCATTAACTGTTTCTGCTAGCTGGAAAAATCTGGTGGGAAGTTATGGGGTTGGTTTTTTTTTTTTTTTTTTTTTTTTTTTTTTGAAAGCAATGTAGTTTCTGGTGATGATTCAAGTGGTGAAGAAGATATCCTACAAGAAGAAAGTGATGTTGATGACATAATAGAAGGGGACTCTTCAGAAGAAGAGGAAGAAACGTCATCGTCTTCAAACACTGTATACGGTAAAAATGGTCATGTATGGTCATTGAAACCACCTAAACCAACCAGAACACAAGCCCATAAATATTGTAAAATCCCTCGAAAAAACTCTATTCAAACATCACATCTGAACTTGATGTCCTAAACTTACTTATTCACACAACTATAGTTGAAGGAAATGTTCAACAAACCTGGAAATATGTATTCGGTGTGAAAATTACATCTATGCACACGAGCAAATGACAAAAAAGTGAAAAGCCTGCAGGAGATGCGGAAAACCTACGAGCAGCGAGCATTGTAAGTGTGTAGCAACTGCTTCAAGTAGTGATTTTACAATATATTTTTCAGTTGTCGATTGTATTAATAATAATTTAATATACATATTAAAATGTAAATAAATCATTGTGTTAACATTAATCTCCTTTATTGATTAAGTAATCCCTTGGGGTGACTCGTCACCCCATGTTAACTTTCTAAGGTGTCTAATAGTCTTACCAGTGGACGGTTAATGAGGCTTGAGTACAAGCTCCACAGCTTTCGATTATTTAAGCAAACTGTTCCCCCTCCTCTTCTTAATTGTGATAACTGTAACATTCAGAATACAAAATATCATTTGAATTTTAAAATGTTGGTTAATCAGCTTAATTCAATTACAACACATTAAGTAAGTTTTAGTCCTGAAAAAATATTACATTTACGAACTCTCTAAATGAGTCCTCATTCTCACCTCATCATGACTTGTAGAGAACCAATCCTCATTGACTGGGGTAGCATAACATGGGCGTGCATTTTTATTTGTTCAAAATAATAAAATAAATCTTATTTTAAAACATTTATTTAATTGGGGCTGAGTGTAGTTATGGATGTTAAGACCTAGAGTGCATAGTGGGCAGAATCATTCCACTCCTTATGGCTGGTATAGAGTGTAATGAGGTAAAACACCCATTTCAGATAGTACTATTTCTTTGTCTTCAGTAGTGTGCAACCATTATGATCTGAGCAGTATTCGACTTCCAGACTTCAGTATTCCAAATATGTGTAAGTATTCTTTAATTTTTATAATTTAAAAAACATTTTCACAATCAGTTACATATATTGGGTTGTAACATATGAAATGACCGTTTGTAGAATCAGGAAAAAAATGAAAAATTGAGATCGAATCTGAAATATTATTCATTTACCATCAATTTTCAATACACTTCTGCCAACGACTTACCAAGTTTTCTATCCCACTTTTGAAAAAGTTTGTGTCACGTGTTGAAAGAAATTCAGAAAATGCATTTTTAATGTCTAAATCATCTGTAAAAAATTTTCCTCACAAAAAGTTGTCCAAACTCCGAAAAAAGTGGTAGTCTGTAGGAGATAGATCAGGGGAATATGGGGGGTGTGGTAGGACTTCATAGCCCAACTCCTTTAATTTGTTCACTGTCTGTATTGAAACATGTGGTCGGGCGTTGTCATGAAGCAGAATCGGTCCTTTCCTGTTTACCAATGCTGGCTGTTGCTTGATCAAATTTTGATGCATTTGCTCAATTTCTTGGCAGTATAATGTGGAATCAATTGTTTTGCCCTTTGGTAGAAAAGAATAATGAATGACCCCGGCCATAGACCACCATACTGTAACCATTAACTTCTTCGGATGGAGATTCTGTTTTGGCATTAGCTTTTTTAAGATCTTCGTCCTCCACTGATGAGTGAGGTCGCCCACGGGGCTGATTTTCTAAAGTCGTATCTCCTGAAGAAAATTTTGAAAACCAACGACGAATAGTTCTTTCATTAGCACTTCCTTCGCCAAACGCATGATTAATATTCCTTGCTGACTGGGCCGCGGAATGACCAAGTTTATACTCGTAAAAGAAAATTATCCGGAAATCGCGTGTTTCCATGTTCCCGATTGATATTAAACTAAAATATGTAAGCCCACTTGGGACAAAAACAAACATAGCTTGCGACTTGAGGATTAACAAATGTTTATTATAGATGGTAAATATTTTGCTTGGAATCATCACACAACGTTTTAATCCTTTATAAAGATTAGGGTTTAAAAAATCGGGCACTTCATGTGTTACAACTCAATATTTAATTGGTTCTGAATAAGAAACATTATAATTTAAATAAATTCACTTTTATTTTCCTACCTTTATTTTAATAATTTGGTTGACGTTTTTTCTGCCTGTATCTGAAAGGCTGTAAACTGTGAGGAACATTTAATTCAAGTACAGTATATTAAGCATAACTTTAAGATATGTTTCTGTTTTTATATTTATCTCAAATTGAATTTTTTTTTTTCTGCTATGAATGATTGACACTTAACAATAATGAAAAGCGACAATACATTTTTGTTTTCAAATCATTTTAGTTTTATAAATATTAATTTCATAACCTGCAATTGAGATTTTTAGATAATAAATGTTTATTATTATTTATTAAAGTCCACTTTTTGCAACTAAGGGTAATTGGGACGGGTTATCTACAAGTTACCACCCTTTTCTAGCCAGGGTGGAACTAAGGATTTTATTTAATGAATTCCGTCACTAAATAAATTCCTCTGCCTAGGCGGGAATCAAACTCGCCACACTAAGGTTACTATGTGAGATTAAGGCCAACGCTTTAACTCACATGGCTAACCTGAGCCCCTAATAAATGTTTGTTTGCATTATTATCATATGCAATGTACATTTATTTTTATATTGTACACCAAAAGGTTTTCTACCAAGCCATTTCTTTGTGTTAATTTTTAACTTTGTAGAATGTTTATAACATTCCAGGTTGAGTAATTTCTTATATAAATATAAAATTTTTGTTATTTCATTTTTTAGGTGTCTGACCCTAAGAATGTGAAAATCATTGTTCCCTCCACCAGTCAACCTTCTATATCATCTGAGCAGCTGGAAGGATGAGGATTTTCAAGAGCGTCGGTATTTCATCCATTTCTTTGTCTGTTTTATTTCATCATATGCAAAAATAGATCCAGATTTCCAGAACAGCAACGAGAGTGAATGGAGTAATGCAGGTAGTTTTCATTGTCCATCTTTGGTGATCGCCATATTGAATGAGACAATTATTGCTATCTTACTATATTGAATAGACAAATACTTTGAAGACAACTTTGATTATATACCGTTAAATCAAACTCCGCCATTAAAAGATACATCTTAAGAGAATATATTGCTTGAGCCATTCATTGAGCATGATGCATTGCAGCTGGTGGTCGTATTTTTATATTATTTTCCGTATTTTTTCCCAGGAAAAGTATAGCTAGCTCTACTAGCTCTAGTGTGCCACCACCTCATTTTGTTTTATTTTGCCAGTATAACTATAGAGTTGCTTATAGTGAATCGAGTTCATCTATAGTGAACAAAGAACTAACATTCTCAGCCGTTAAGTAAATGTTTTCTATTCATGCTGTTCCAGGAGTCTCTGAATCTTCTGAATAAGGGGCTCACTGGACTAGATTTTGGATGAGAAATTTTAGTTTCAAATGCACTGCATAAATCTAATTTGTATATATGATGTCTACAAGGAAAAAATAAAAGATCTCATTCTAATTTTTGTTCTATCAGCACTGCAACTCCGTTAATCCATCCAGTGTTTGAAGCAGTCGTGTCACAACATATGATTTGCACTTTGTCCTATAACTGCCAGTCTTTGACATATTCCCTTATCACCAGTGCATGTTCCTTTCCAAGAGAGTTCATTACCTTTGGTATTCTGATAAGTAGTTCCTTCTCTCCATAAGTGATAACTAACACCCTTCCTTTGGGTCACAGAATGTCAATACTGACATTAATTTTTCATCCCAATGAAGAGTTATCAATTTAGGAATATTTTTTTAAAAAAGCAGATTTAATTGCGTCAGCATGGTCTTTTCTAAACTTTTCCCGAGCTCTCTGAGGCAATGACCGACTTATTGATAATATGTTTCATATCCTAAAGACTCAATTATAGCTGGAATGACATAAAAAGAATCATGAACATATATCTGGCATCTGACTAGCATAACAAGCAGTTTTTCAGTCGTAAAGTCTGATTTCATTTTCTAACTTTTGCTATCCAACTGTGAAATATTGGTTGTCTCAGTTTCAAAATCACTTGATAAACTTTCTTCTTTCTTTACTTTCAGACGAAAATATGGAGAATAGATCAGTAGAAGTAGATGCCAAATTTAAATTGCGCTTCTGCCTTTCTATGTGACTTAATCGTAGCAATTGCTGTCTTTCTTCTCTGTCACTCATATTCTTATCAACCCCTAAAAGGCAACCTATTCACCCTGCTTCTCTCTGCTGCTTAAGAAAATTTTTGTCATCTTTCAATTATATTATATTTAGAGCATTTATATGGGCAATATCAAAAAGAGTATCTATATTCCTCTTCTCGCTGTCTGAATATAGTTTGTTTTTCCTGGGACTTTGTTTGCAAGCTCCTTAATTGAGAATACATATCTATGTTTCTTTGAACAATTGTAGGTTGCCCTAGTTGGAATTCTGGCTTTTTCCCAAAATATAATCATTTCCCTAATAACTAAATTCGCACTCTCTTATTTAGAGTCAGTTTTACATCAAGTGAATTGTAAAATAATACAAATAACTGGCGATTTGACAAATGCTTTGAACCAAATATTTGAAGATTTGTTTTGCCAACTAAATAAATGTTTTTATCACCACAGCATAATCCAAAAGACATCACTAAAACTTGATAGGACAACACTACCTTTACTGACAATGATAATGACTAGTTGAAAACTGTAACTGATACAGAGCTGGGTCTAGGCCTGCAAGCGACATCCTGCAGCTATGTGTCTGGTCGGCAAAGTTCCTACGGGCTAGCAATGTCTAGTCAAGCTGATTTTGAATTCTATATCATTTTTAGACTATTGATAAAATTAGTAAAAGTAATATTAGGGGGTAAGACCTGAACATTTTCAATGTCAAATTTTTTGTGACACCCTAATATATGTGTTTATTTATGAGGAATACTATCTATCAAATAGAATATAAGAACTATGAAAAACTTACTGTTCTATTGATGTCACCTACACAAACCCAAGGTTTTAACCCGGAGTCAGATATAGCTATTTTAGAGTGATCTTTATGAGAAGAAAATGTAAGGTTCAGTTGTTTTATTCTTATGGACTCCACATTTATTACTCTGTAAAAAAATATATATACATATAATATACAGACTCAAAACATAAATAATGAAGAAACTACTAGTCAAATCTGTGTCATTCCCTAAAAAGCCAGCATATTTAACTTGCCTGAATTTTATACTGCGATTTGAAGGGAGGGGATGTGGGTCATTAATCCATGTTTCTACATATAAAGTTGTTTCTAAGCTTTTTGCAACCCACTCATACAAGTCTGAAAAATAAAATTTAATCTAATAATAATTAAATGAATAACAACAATAAAAAGTCTATCATGCAGAGGCTGCATAAACAAAGCAGATTTCCCATGTGAAAGTTTACAAGAGATAAAACTACATACAGGTAACACCTCCGTGAATATTAAGAGAATAAATACAAACGGTAATGACAAATGATTCAGTCAATTTAAATTTTAAATCTCCACAACAGAAAACATCTGACTTGTGAACAAACAGGTCTGCCAACCTCTCAACTGTGGCTAGGAGGCCACAAAACTAATGTTCAAAACCGATTGGTTATGTTGGACAATCTTAATGCACCGGGTGTAGTAGAGAGCACAATACTAATGGTCGGGACCGATTGGTTATGTTGGACAATCTTAATGCACCGGGTGTAGTAGAGAGCACAATACTAATGGTCGGGACCGATTGGTTATGTTGGACAATCTTAATGCACCGGGTGTAGTAGAGAGCACAATACTAATGGTCGGGACCGATTGGTTATGTTGGACAATCTTAATGCACCGGGTGTAGTAGAGAGCACAATACTAATGGTCGGGACCGATTGGTTATGTTGGACAATCTTAATGCACCGGGTGTAGTAGAGAGCACAATACTAATGGTCGGGACCGATTGGTTATGTTGGACAATCTTATTGCACCGGGTGTAGTAGAGAGCACAATACTAATGGTCGGGACCGACTGGTTATGTTGGACAATCTTATTGCACCGGGTGTAGTAGAGAGCACAATACTAATGGTCGGGACCGACTGGTTATGTTGGACAATCTTAATGCACCGGGTGTAGTAGAGAGCACAATACTAATGGTCGGGACCTATTGGTTATGTTGGACAATCTTAATGCACCGGGTGTAGTAGAGAGCACAATACTAATGGTTGGGATCTATTGGTTATGTTGGACAATCTTATTGCATCGGGTGTAGTAGAGAGCACAACACTAATGGTCGGGACCTATTGGTTATGTTGGACAATCTTAATGCACCGAGTGTAGTAGAGAGCACAATACTAATGGTCGGGACCGAATGGTTACATAATCTTATAGGGAACACAGAAAATAACAACGGAAGAAGACTCCACTTCAAGGAAAGTATATGTTTCCCGCAGGTACCTACTTCTAATAATGCTAGCATTATCTACACAAATTATTAAATGAGTACTCACAATATAGGACCGATCAATCGATCATTCTATTGTATATATATTATTGGCTTGCCGCTAAATTATTTTATAAAGTTAAGTTTCCTTTGTTTCTGTTTCAACCTCTATATCTATAAAGTGTATTATATGTTGCTTAATCAATTCAATATACTTGATTCTTTGGAGAACTCAAATAGTGACTTGTATTATTTCCCCTCATCTTTCCATAAAATAGTAAATATTTCAGTCGAATGCTCTCTTATTCTTGCCTTTGAAAAAGCTTCCCGCCTCTACATTTTGGTGCCGAAACCTGGGACTAATGGCTTCCCCGCCCCGACATTTTGGTGCCGAAATAGCTCTATTATTATTACCGCAAAAGCTAACCGCACGCCCTAACAACAGGTTTCTTAATACTGGAGAAATACTGAGTAGATGTTGAAATGAGATGACCAGTGTTCCATTCCAACACGTGGGGAATCTGCTTAGCTTACACAACCATACGTGATGGAGTTTTCATTGGATTCCACTCCAAGGGCGATGTCAAACACCATCAGTGGCAAGGGGTCCTCTTGCCTTCAGTTATGTCTAGGGAACATCCGCTCTGCTGACATCACAAACATCAGCATTTATTCCCTTTATAATCCCTTCCTTTTTTCCTCTCCTTGTCATTTCCCCAGTAGCTGTAGCATGTTACTCTGCTCATTATAATTTTGTAACTGTCATTATCAATAAAACTGCATTTTAAAAAGGCTTACTTAAGTATAAAGCATTTCACGCTCATAAAAGTGCTTTTTAAAATGGCTTTCAAGCATGCTTTATACTTAACTAACCCTTTTTAAAGAGCACTTTTATTGATAATAACAATTACAACTTAAAATAAGCAGAGTAACAAGCTACAGTTACTGGGGAAATGACAAGGAGAGGAAAAAAGGAAGGGATTATAAAGGAAATAAATGCTGATGTTTGCGATGTCAGCAGGGCGGATGTTCCATAGACATAACTTTAGACATCTAAAAACCAGATAACTATCTGAGACTCCTGGAATAGTCTTGACTGTAAAGGAAGTCCTTTCCGGTGTTATTCTCATCAATCTGATCTGCTTGGAAGAAATTCTTGGGGACTACATTGCCTCTAGGAATTTTACCCTATCTACACTATCAGAAGGTGAAGTAGATCAATATCATGTAGGCATTTTAGCAAATTTCCCTTAGGGGAAACTAACTATTGAGGTTGTATTCATAACACAATTTTCAAAACATTTCTTCAAATGTTCATGATTTCTTCTCAGATGATGAAAATGAGATCTGTTCAAAACTATATGTATGCATGGGTGCGAGTGTTAACAGCTAGAAATTGTACTTGGGAGGGGGTCTAGTTTTCAGACTACAATAGACCCCTATTACTAATCATCCAACTTTGAATTAGAAATAGAAAATAGATGGTGAGAGGACTTTAATTGTGTGTCATTCCAGCACCTGGGAAATCTGCCTAGTTCACGTAGCCCCTGCATGAAAGACTTTTCTAAAATCTGCCTAATGGCTCTATTTTCCAGCAAACTCAAGCCATTAAGCCCTTTCTATTAACCTCTGACCAACCACCTCAGTCAGTGGTTCAGTTCTTATTCATTTTATTTTCAATATTATGTTATTTAAATTGGTTTTCAAAGTTTCTTACCATTGTTAAAGGAACTGTTTTTTGCAAAAGCTCTTACATTCATCCCATTTAATGTAGAAATATTCTTTTCTAGGCATGATTCTTTCACTTTCACTTGGTGGTAAGCAGCCATGATTTTGGGGTAGAGGTTTCCTGTATCATTAATGCATGCTCTTTGAAATTTAGGAGTGTTGTGTGCTAAAAGATCTCCTGAAAAATAAAAAAAAAAAACCTTATATTTTTATTACCATATTAAACTTAATTATTAAAAAGAAAGTAACTCTTACTTTTCTTATTTGGTTCCTTCTCCTTTAAATAAAACAAAAATTTAAAATAATATGTGCTATAAACATAAGATTTATGTTTATGTCATTTTTTTAAAAAATATTTCCATTCTATGTAAGGCTAATTAGGACCTGAGAAACAATATAGATATTTTGTTTTTTCTCTATTTTTAGAACTCATTCATTATTACTATGAACTATATTCACTATTTGTTCAGAAATCAAAGAAAATCTTTTTCTAATTGAATGTACTAGAGCACCTTTGAAAGCACACAAATGAGCCACCTTTTTCTAGCCATGGTGGTAGTAAGGATTTATTTAGTGAGTTACGTCGCTAAATAAATTCCTATTGCTCATTCGGAAACAAACCCAAAACTCTAGGTGTGCCAAGTGCATTATGATTGACACCCTAACACATGTGGTTAACCTGAGCCCCAAATCAGTGATTAGATCCATAGTAACTATAAAGAGCAATAAATATGGAGAGCATGATTGTCCAGAAGTAACCACTGGACTTCTGGGAACTACAAACAGGGGATTACACACTATATTGAGTTTAACTGTATGGTTACTGGCCGTCAAGGTTGGGCATCTGTCTGTCTTTCCTATTCCCACAGCATTTTGAGACAAATGAGTATGTGATTAAATATGGAAGTTCATAAAAATGTGACTTTATGGTTAACACTTTAGATGATTAATCTCATATTTAGGAAATTTTTCTTAAGGGAAATCAGCTGTGAGGTCGTACTCACGACGCAATTTTCTAAAAAATTCTTCAAATGCCCATCGATCCTACCACGGAGATGTCGAAAATGAGGTCCGCTCAAAATTGTGTGTGTGTGTGTGTGTGTGTGTGTGTGTATATATATATATATATATATATATATATATATATATATATATATATATATATATATATTGTTGCGAAAATTAAATAGATGAATAATCCTTCAGAGAGAGAGAGTCGCGTATTTGGAAAGTGTGACGTAGATCAAAGAGACCGAAAGAATGTTCTAGGTCTGACCAGTACCTTCCCGCCAGACGTCGAATGAACTAGACAAGTCCCCTTTGATGTATGCCGACAACCTATAAAGGAGCTCGAGCCAGCCGTGAGCAGTCAGCCGCCAGACGTCGGGTTACCCACAACCACAGTTCCATTTACCCCCACTCTAGACCACAACACCCCCTTATAATGGAACATCAGAGTGTTCAGTAGAAGGGGAACTATCGGGACATCCACGGCAGGTCACTCTGTCTCCCTACCATCAACCAATTCCCTCTGGAACTCGGGTAAAAAAAAAAAAAAATGAGCAGTCAGTTTATTCTCACCTGTCTTGATGTTCACTACAGGGCGACTTAGTACAGTGCGGTAAAGTGTTTTTATAAGAAGAACAGTGTTGTGCCGTGACTGTAAGTAACAGTTTAGTGCCGTGTTTAAGACAGTGCAGTGCCGCGAAGTAAAGGACAGTGCAGTGCCGCGAAGCAAAGGACAGTGCAGTGCCGTCTTTCTGTGAATTTCAGGGAATTATTGGACTGTGACTCATTGAAGAACAGTAACGCTATCAGTGTATACTGTGAGTAGTAATTACGAATAATCACCAAGTTTATTGTGCTTTGTGAAAATAAATTTTGCAGTGATAAAAACTGTGAAACTTGCGAGTATTTAATTTTGCAATCCTAAAGAACTCTTATTAAAAACGTTTATTACTGGTTTTGGTAATACAAAAACGTAACAATATATATATATATATATATATATATATATATATATATATATATATGTGTGTGTCTTTTAATGCTCTAGCGATCACAATTTTTGTTTGATCGTTACTAAACTCGATATTTAATCGTTTTATGTAAAAAGAAATCAATCAAAAAACATGGGAAATCTGATTAGTTTAGGCAGCCCCTGTGTGACGGACTTTTTAAAAATTATATATATATATAAACGTACATATGGCTGTTAATGGTCTAGCGGTCACAATTTTTGTTGTATTGTTAACAAACTCGATATTTAATACTTTTGTGTAAAAAGAAAGATCAAGTTCATTAATGGCAGAAATCTGTCCAATGGGAGGATGGGGAGGGTAATTTGGAAAATTTGCAATATCTCTGTTATTATAAGCCTGACCGAAAAATTGTATATAACCTATCGTATTGCAAATTAAATTACCTATAAATGTTGTTATATACATTCTATCTTTATCTCAAATGTTAACCAAGATATTCCATTTTTGTTCTTGTCTCGAAAATTGTTTATTTGATCTATACCATACTCAATATTTAACTCAGGATCAATTGGTTCCTCTACCATCCAGCATATTCCAGAGATATCAATATTTAACTGTTTCAGTCGTCACTAAAGATCATATTTTTTACTGGCTGAAATCGGACCTGTAATAACGGGGGGGGGGGGGGTTAGAGGGGGGTTCAAAAATTCAAAATATTTCTGTAATTCCGTAAGAACCAATGTTGTTTAACTATTGATGCTCTACAATTGTTCTTTTATACATTTTTTCGTAATTCAAATATTAAGCAAGTAATTAGTATTTTCTTGTTTTCTGTTAGAATAGGCAGCAAGATGAGATCACTAGTGTGTCTTGTAGCACTTGGGAAATCTGTGCTTAGTTGATGCAGCCCCTGGATGTTGGAATTTTTTTTTTTTAATGATCTTGACCATGGCATTGAAATGCCTAATGGAATGGTTTAAGATTGTGGTAGAGGCCCAAGTATTTTAACAACTTAAGTGCATAGTAGTTTTAATTAGGATAGGGGAATCTCATGTTACCAAATTTCTCTATGGAGTGTAGGCCAAAGGATTTTTGAGGAATGTACACTAAATAAATTCCCCTTTCCATGTCATAATCAAACTCATGAGTAAAAGTCAATCAAGCATGATGAGTCATGAGCATAAGTCAAAAGATTTGTATTGAGAGTACTTTCTGCTTTAAATTTAATTTTTTAATTATGATTTAATTTAAATGAAAATATCCCTAATCCAACTAGTTTGTATTCATACTTACCAACTGAATCAAGCTGTTCTCGAGATAAGGATATACATAATCCACTCTGTCCATACACGAGCCCACTGCTGGGATAATTTCCATCTAAAAATTTAGGTATGCTGTGAATTAGCCATATTCCACCATCTTTATCACCAGCTACAACACCTTTTGTGTGACCACATGAAGAGCAAGAGTAATCTCCTTGATCATTATATTCAAGCCGAAAAACCTAGAATTATCAGAAAGGAAAATAAATAAATAAATATATATTTATGGGGAATAGACTGGTAGTGAAAGTTAAGAAAATAAATTGAGTGACTGAAGTTTAAATGGGGTTTGCCTTGGGCACAGCAATGGATCTTCAGCTAATTAAGACTGCTAACTTGATAATCAGGGAAGAGGGAAGAAGAGAAATGATTTCTAGTTTTATTTTTATAATTTGTGTGCACCTACGCTAGACTAGGTCAAGTATTCTGCTATTCTCCCAAATGCTTGACTTAGTGCTTCCATTTATTTCCTCTGTAAGGCCTACCCACCATTGTGAAAGGTCTATTTTCATTTAGCAATCCCAATTTTCCATCATTTTTTTTTTTATTATAGTTTCACTCAGACCGTGCATTTTGACTATGATTCCTCTAAGATGTAAGTAAGTTTTCTCTTTTAATTTTTCCACCCAATGCCCCAATAGTATCATTTTTTACAATTATTTATAATTCCTTAGATGAATTGACATGGTGTAAGGGGTCTATGCTTTCATACTCTGTCTTAACCATAGCAATTCAACTCTGCAATATTACCTTTGACTTAGCTTTGTCCCTTGTGGCCAATTATTTTGTTCTTCTAATAAATTATCCTTTATTATTTGTAGTGTTTTGGATGCATTATCTTTCATTTGATTCTTATATATCATTTGTAAACATCTCTCCAGTTATATTAAGTACGAACATGGGATTAAATTAAATTTCTTTATAGCCCTAAATTGACAATAAATTCCATTCTCATAGGTTTGAAAAGATAGTATACACTTCTAAAAACAAAATATTAACATGTCTATAATACAGCGATAATTAAATATTCATTCAAATTGAAATACAGCGTAGAAGCAATTCACGATGTGGGTATTCAGCTCAGTAAATCTATTATACAGATTGCCTCAGTTATTCTGCTTAGGTCATTGTAGGCTGTAAAGCTTATCCCATCCCTACCCCTTCCATGTGGGGTCCCTAATCTGTATTGGCTCCCATTCTTCCTCATCTTCATCTATTTTTTTCTTTTATTTTTGTTGTAAAATTACTCTGGCCTCAAGGAATTTAAAATTTAATCATTGATTAATTATTTACTATCAAATTTTGGTTATAAGCCGAGACTCATCTCATAGCAGATGATTTTCTCAATGATGGATATAGAATCTCATCGTATATATCCAAGAACCAAGGTGCTCTGTGCCCAACTTCTCCAACAATTTTGGTCCATCAGAAATTTTGTTCAAAGTTAAGGTTAGAGTTGGCAGTGAAGTAGATTGGTTGTTAGCGATCTGTTTTATTATTCTTACTACTTTACAGAATCATCTTTCATGAGTGTTAAAGTATGTAGTCAAGTTGCTTTGTCATGAAAGGATGAGCTCTATGTCAATAGTCCTCACTAGGTTAAATGAGAATAGTGTACTCTACAGTTGTCTCAGATGAAGTCAGCAACTAATTAAAGACAATTCTGTGTAGATTAGTATCTCACTTAGCCACTTGAGCAATGGGGCAGGAGGATCTTCACAGAGAATGCTGATGTGGTTTTTGGCAATCAGATACATGGGACCACATTTGCAGATTATGTGATGACTACAAACAGAACCAACTCTTGTCTGGAAAGAAAAAAATAAACTAATTTCTTATACTTAAACTAACAATTGAAAAGGAATTAATATGTTTTTTTTAAGGTACATGGCGAGTGAATAATCTTGTGTTTACATTTTAATTCGACTATTTATCTTTTTAATTCGTTTTTATGAAAAATAATCCATTCTTTAATGCATCAATGACATCTACTCTTAGATGAAAAAGTGATGGGTTTCAAATATTTGCTTCTATAAAAAATTCATGGACAAGTAAAAAAATGTCCATAAAATGGAGGAGTGTATTAATATATTCTCACTTTTTGCTGGTGATTCTTGATGAATGATAATGTAGTGGTAAGCACTGATGAGGAATTAATATAATTTTTTGAAAATTGCCAGTCGTCCCTCAGATTTGCAGATGTAATAAACATATATCCATTTCCGGTTTTCAAAGAGTGCTCTGGCCTGCTCTTATTCTGAGGGAGCTTATAAAAAACATACCTAAAAATCATATCAAACAATAAATGAAAAATTAAATGTTTTATACTTATTCATTAGTTAGTTAATAAGAGCCCTTTTTTTAAAAAATTAACTAACCTAAACTTAACTTGAATGGAAGAGAGCAAATTAAACATAAAAGATTTATTTCAAATTCAGTTATCTGGAGAGAATTTATTTTGAAGTCCAAATACATTGTATTTTCCAAAAGTAAAAATGTCGTTAAAAATAAAACATAGTAATAATAAATGTTTATGTCAAGAATCTCTTGTTGGTACTTTCTCTTTCAAAGACGCCTGGTCATTTGACTATCAAGGTTATAGCGGACTGACCACTCTACTTCTTGAGGTGGGAGCCACGCTTGGAATTCTTGATGAAATGAAAAGGGGTCGGGCCAAATTCTCTGTGCAGTTGGCTATTTCTCACGAACCATGGAGCATAAGGCTGCAGTTACAATGGATGCAAGTTGTGACAGAAACAGATCTGACGAATCCGTCAGAACAATCAAACTGGTCTTTATACCGTTAGCTAACTTGTTGGTTCTCGTTCTTAAAAAAAAAAAAAAAAAAAAAAAAAAAAAACTCTTCTGTCTCTTTTTTAAGTTAGTAAATAAGGACTTCTGACAGCAGTGCAGCACCATGAGGACTTTCGCGTTCTGATCGCTGGTTGACTTAGGTCCCAGCCTCCACACGAGGCTCAGTACTCCCCGTTTTCACCGACATTAGCTAAAGTAGAAGAGATCCGCTCAGTCCATCTTGGGATCCCCAGCCTTACTTCAGACTCGGCCTCTCTCTAAATTCGATTGTACATACAACTTTGTGTGTGTTTCGAGTCACTGGAGATTTTGAGCCTCTTTTAGCAGATTTCTCTTAAGAGAAATGAGCTATTGAGGTCGTATTCATGACGCGATTTTCAAAATTTTTCTTCAAATGCCCATCAATCCTAGCACGTCGAAAATGAGGTCCGTTCAAAATTATATATATATATATATATATATATATATATATATATATATATATATATATATATCAATGATATATATATATATATATAATGAACGATGAATGATATATATATATCAATGATATATATGTATATATATAATCAATGATATATATATATATATATATATATATATATATGCCTGTTAACGCTCTAGTGATCACAATTTTTGTTTGATCGTTATTAAACTCGATATTTAATCGTTTTATGTAAAAAGAAAGATCAATAAAAAAACGTGGGAAATCTGATTAGTTTAGACAGCCCCTGCGTGACGGACTTTTTAAAATTATATATATAAACGTACATATGGCTGTTAACGCTCTAGCGGTCACAATTTTTGTTGGATCGTTAACAAACTCGATATTTAATACTTTTGTGTAAAAAGAAAGATCAAGTTCATTGATGGCAGAAATCAGACCAGTTGGAGGAGGGGGGGGGTAATTTCGAAAATTTGAAATGTCTGTTATTATAAGCTAGACCGAAAAATTGTATATAACCTATCTTATTGCAAATTAAATTACATATAAATGTTGTCTAGGAGATGACGAAAATGAGGTCACCGCTCTAGCGGTAGCAATTATTGTTTAATCACTAGCAAACTCGATATTTAGTCGTTATATATAAAAAGAAAGATAAAGTTCGTTAACGGCTGAAATCGGACCGGGGTGGTGGAGATTTAAAGGGGAGGTTTTTCTAATTTATCTCTATCGTTTATTACCAGTATTCTCTAGTCTTTCAAACAGTTTTCTTCAATCAATAGACAATTATCATGCCAAAGACAAGTGAGCTGAGTATCGCGACTCGCGAAAAAATTGTTTTACTGCGGAATCAGCAAAAAACATATCGCCAAATTGCCGATTTCTTAGGGTTGAATTTTTCTACGGTGAGATACGTTATAAAAAGATACGAGGAACGTGGTTCAACTGAAAACAGTGAGCGTAAAGGGCGCCCAACTCCCAGACTGAAGAGGAAAATAAGAAAAGAAGCTCTTAAAAATCCCGTGATAAGTTCAATCAACGTCTGGAGTCCAGGTTAGTAGCAGGAGAATTAGATATGCCTTGAATTCGGAAGGGCTCCATGGTAGGGTTCCGAGAAAGAAGCCATACATCAGTGAAACGAATCGCAAAAAGCGCCTTGTTTTTGCTAGGGAGTATGTACAAAAACCCTTAAGCTTTTGGGAAAATGTCGTATTTTCTGACGAAAGCAAATTTAATTTGTTTGGTTCAGATGGTCGAAGGACGATATGGCGACAATGTAATGAAGCCCTAAAGAAGCAAAATGTTTTAACGACTGTAAAGCATGGTGGAGGGCATGTTATGGTTGGGGGGTGTGTTTCTTACCATGGCGTGGAAAATCTTGTGAGCATCGAAGGCAATTTAAATGCGGAAGGTTATGTGAACATTTTGCGCCGTAATTTGCGTGTTAGTGTCGAAAAAATGGGAATCCAGGATCAGTACTATTTCCAGCAGGACAATGATCCAAAACATACTGCGAGGAGCACTAAGGAGTGGTTAATATATAATGTTCCACGACAGCTACAAACTCCTCCTCAGTCACCAGATATAAATATAATTGAAAATTTATGGCACACCCTTGACGAAAATGTAAGAAAACACCATTTCACTAGTGCACATCACCTTAAACAACTTCTTGTTCAAGAATGGGAACAAATAAACCTAGATTTAATTAAAAACCTAGTAAATTCAATGCCCAGACGTCTACAAGCAATTATTGACGCAAATGGCCTATTTACAAAATATTAAAACTATTAAAATTGAGTTTTAACTTGTAAATGTGGAAGTGTGCAAATACTTTTTTCCAAGCACTTTTATTGTTTTAATTATTTTGTTTGATTATCAAGTGTTTTTATTTTTTTGTAAAAGGGTTTTTTCAGTTTTTAATAAATGTTCTTTTCATTTTTGCAAAGGAAAGCGAAGTTTTTTTGTTTCCTTGAACTCATTTATTAATAAACATATGATGTGCAAATACTTTTTTCCATCACTGTACGTTCTGTTCACCCCCGCTTTATCGTTGTTGGATTACTAAAATCTGAGTGATTGAGATAGAAATTATTCTGAATCATTTCAAATTACTCCACTAGCTGTAGTAAATAGTTTTCAACAAAATTAATATGTTATATTCAGATATTTTTCATTAATTGTTCCTCTTTCCGGTCTAGAATAACTATCTAGTCAGCGCTGTGAAGTTGGCTGCCCTATTTGTTTACAATTCAGACACTTTCCGCTGTAGATATTATTAATTTGTAAATTGACTGAATGATTTATTATTACCGTTTGTATTTATTCCATTAACATTCACGGTGGTGTTACCAGTAGGTAGTACAGTATGTAGATTTATCTGTTATAAACATTCCCTTGGGAAATCTGCTTAGTTTATGTAGCTCCTGCGTGACAGACTTCTTACTCTGTTGACCATAGGTCCCAGGCCTAGCTTCTGGCTCAGTCGTTTTACACCACCGCTACCCGAAAGACCTCGTTTTAAAAGTATGATTTTTTTTTTTTTGTACTTCATTGCTACCAAACCCAATAGGACATGCTTATAAGTAATGGGTGTGTAGCATATGCTATACGGTTGCTACGAAATGGAGCATATGCTATATGGTTGCTAGGTGATAAAATCTACTGTACTGTTATCTTGTGAATAAATCAGTTGAATAATGGCGTTACTCAATGAACCGTTAGTTTTTAATATTACAGGGTGTATAAGCGTTTTTTAGAATAATGTAGCGCAAGTCGATTTCAGTGATGTATTTATAAGTGGGTAAAAAGTTGCCAGCACTACCAACTTTACAATGCTTATCTTTCCTGAGGTATTTCCGCAGAAAAATGGAGCAGTGTAGTTCTCACCTCCGCCATCAACGACAGCTGTGTTTTAGCTCCTTCTTTCCCGGCTATTCATCTTGTGTCCAGCCTCCCTACTCGTCGGAAGGTCCAAGACATACCAGTCGCCTGGGACATTTCCGAGGTAGGATACATTCTATGTCTGGATATTTTCGTTGGGCACAACAGTCCTGTTACCTTCATGAAGCGATAACCCCAGTGTTACCTTCATGAAGCAATAACAGTCGTATTACCTCTCTTAGTGGAGGATAGTCCCTGGTCCTCTTCGTGGACACGCAAATTTGTTGAGAGAACCTTCATCATTATTCCCAACAAACTCTTAATTAGCGAACGCAATGGTCTTTCTGCGTCCATACACTGATCAAAATTAAAAAAAAAAACATTGGGCTATTTTAGTCCCCCCTAGCCGCCATCTTGTTACGTCACTGCCCGACATCTTTTTTCTTGCTACCGTCCGACATACAGTCGGATGTATTGCATTTTGTTAGTGTTTACTATTCATATACTTTCTGTTATAGCTATGGATCAACAAAGTGAGTCACGACAAAGTTTTTTACTCAATTGGAAGTGCAGGGAAAGCGTGCCGTTATTGAATGGTGCATAAAAGAGTGATTCTTATCGCCTACTTACGAATGCATAAAATGTGTGAAGAACATGCGCCTGCTACAGCGAGAAAATTTTGCTGATGGATTTCAATGGCGATGCAGAAAAAAATACCAAAATCATCATGATTTTGTAGGAGGGTTAAGTTAAAATTAAAATCCCCCTCCCCCGCCCCCTCGGTTTTAACCACCGATGGCGTATTTTGGAAATTTTAAAGTGTTAAAAAAGATAAAGTTAGAAAAACAAAACCCCCACCCTCGGTGTTAACCACCGCTGGCGTAGTTTGGAAATTTTAAAGTGTTAAAAAAGATAAAGTTAAAAAAAAAAAACCCCACCCTCCGTGTAAACCACCGATGGCGTATTTTGGAAATTTTAAAGTGTTAAAAAGATAGGGCTAGAAAAACAAAATAGCCGCCATCGTCATTGTGCGCCACCAAGGGGGGGGGGGGGCTAAAATACAATTTCACCAAACATTGTTATCTAACAAAAATTGATAAAGATTTAAAGAATATAATACGTTTTGAAAGCAACTGAATTCCAACACCCTCTGGAAAAGAACTTGCTTCCGGGATTTCGACCCATCCTCATTTCTACTGGCCACACCGATGTGGAAAACCTGTCGGAAGTTGCAGATAAGTTCATAGAGGTGCCTCCATTGTCTGAAACTTACTCCATCCGAAAAGCTTCAGAATTCCGCGCGACCGAACATTCCATCTTTACCCCGTAACCCGCGAACTCCGCATGCAGATGGGAACACCGTTTTAGAGACCCGCGTATTTTTCCGCGACGTCTACGAGATCCTGCACGCTCTGAAGGTGGAGAATCTTGGAAGGAGGGCCAGCAGAGAACGGAACCAAGACCCTTGGACCATTGGACTATTCTCGCGACGCTGGCATCTACTATTATCACCAAAGAAAAAGCTCGATGCTGCACACAATCGAGTGGAAAGATCTACTATCCATGACTCACTCCTGCGTTTGTAAGAGACTTGGAGCTAAGAGCGGAGGGCCGGCAGTAGCCGTCTGAGTGCCACAAATCTATCAGATGATCGATTTATCACCCTCTCAGTGTTGAGAGACAGGCGGTTAAGCGCTCCTGAGGTTCAGGTCAGGCTCCAAATCGTCCGAGGGAGTACGGTCTTCAAGTGAGGCACCCCGCGGCAGGGCCCTAACTCCTGGAAATGAATCGAAGGGAAAGACGGTTATTTGCTGAACAACGTATCCATTGGACAGAGGAGCAATGGGCAACTGTTTGATTCACAGATGAGCCTCGATTTGGTCTGAGCCACTCAAACAGACAGTCAAAACAGAGCGAGGAGACGACCAGGGGAGCATTTTGTTCAATGTATTCTTCGCGAGTCCCGGCCATTCGAAAGTTGATCAGTTATGGTCTGGGGAGGAATGAATTTTCATGCCTGTTCCGAGCTGATTGTTCTTGATAATGGAGGTCTGATTGTTCGGAAGTAGAATTGAGGAAGTGCTTCAAGAGCCTGTAATCCCAGTTCCTCCATTTATTGGTGCTGAGTTCATTTTAATGCAGGATAATGCTCGCCCGTATACCGTATGAATTGTCACTGAATGTGACGGAAAGTGGGAATCTCAGTTCTGGACTGACCTGCACCATCTCCCGATATGAATCCTATAAGCATTTGTTGGATAATTTAGGAAAGCATGTCAAACGTCGTCATCCTCCATCTAGTAATTTAAAACAGCTCCAAATTGCTCTTCGTGTATCAAAAATTTAATTTCTTCGATGCCTGACAGAATAATATTGTTCTCTAATATTGTAATATTGTTGTCTAATACTGTTTATTACCTCCCCTTCGCCGTGCAAGTAGAGGTGATAAACAATATTAGAAATTCATCCGATATATATAAAAAAAAAAATGTAAAAATTATGAATGGTAAGTTTTTAAAAGTATTAATTTCTTGTGAAACGAAAAAGTATCGTGAAATTTAAAAAAAAAAAAAAAAATCAATGTACAGACGGGCGTTACAATTTTATATACAGGGTGTCCCCAAACCAAACGGCCAAACTTCAGGGATCGATAGAGGATCGAAAACTAAGAAAAAAAGTCCTCTGGCATATGCCTCGTTTTCGCTTCGTTTTTGAGAAAATCACAAAAAACTGAAAATAGTTGTGCAAAAAGTGTATTTTTTTTAAATAATGTATTTAAATTACAAAAAACTATTGGCTTTTTGAGTAAGCTTAATTTTTTAATTTACGAGGAGTAAATTTAGAAAACATGAATATTCTCACGCTTTCCTTATCAATAAAACGTCTAGGTTGAGTGTTTAAACTTAAAAAGAAAGGATTAAAATGTTTACTATCATTTTAATCCTTTTTGTGGGGAATCCAGCCTCACATTCTCACATTAGTGGTGTTGTTAGTACTGTTCAGTGAAGTCAACAAATATGGCTAGATTTACCAACGCTGAATACGCGGACATAGTCTACGTCTACGGATTCTGCGATGGCAATGCACGTCAGGCAGTTCGGGAATATCGCAGACGGTTTCCTGACCGAGAAACCCCACACAGAGGTGTTTTTACCAGTACTTTCAGAAGGCTTCGAGAGACTGGGTCCTTCTCATGTAATCGTCGTGGAAACCGTATGCAGGCTCCGATGGAAGCCGACCTGAGGCGGAGGGAGAGGATACTGAGGCCCTTCAATACCAAGCCTGGCACAAGCGTCCGGAGAGCAGCTTCAGTTCTAAGCATACCAAAGACATTGAGTACCCATATCGAGGTGTGGCTACAATGTAGGAGGCACCTAGCCGTGAGGCCTTAATCCATCCTACACCAATCCAACAACCTTATGGTGACTGAGGATTCGCTAAGATGGTCAGAAGCGAATCCTATGGAAGGGACAGTCTCCTACTACCCAGCTCCCACACGAGAGAACAGCTCCCACACATGTACCAGTTTACCTGGCCTGTATGTCCTCGTGCTTTGAACACACGACCACTACGTCTATGACCGGCAGTGAAGGCAAGCCTCTACTCCGGACACCACCCAGCCCGTAGTTCACATTGAGTAAGCCGCTAGAACTTACCCCATTAAGGCAGGAGTGATCCCCTGCCCGGAACAGCAAAGCCGACTAAGGACCTACTGTTCCTACGGTTCCCCTACCCAGCAGCTACACAGCGGGGGCTTACTGCTGCCACTGGGGAGGGCCGGCCCCGTGCCGGAAATCAAAAGCATACCAAAGACAACCATTTGGCGCTCATTAAGGGCTGACCGCAGGCATGCTTACCATGTACAAAAGGTACAAAATTTAATACCCGCTGATTATCCCCGTCGATTAAATTTTTGTAATTGTACAAAGAACAATTGCAAAACGATGTAAACTTAGATTCGAAAGTAATCTGGACGGACGAAGCGACTTTTACACGTGCGGGCATATTCAATCAAAGAAACTACCACCTTTGGGCACATGAAAATCCCCGCGCTGTTAGAGAATTTCACTACCAGCATGAGTTTCCTGTTTGTTATAATCGCATAATAGGTCCCGTATTTTTACCTGCTCGACTTCACGCTGAAAGTTATCATCGTGTGGGAATACGTGAAAGAAAATGTCTGCCGAGAGCCCGTCCGCACAAGGGATGACCTCATCGAGCGCATCAGAATGGTTTGCAACCAGCTCACCGCAGAACAATGTTTACATGCAGTACGATCTGTGAGTACGCGATGTGATGCGTGTATTGCAGCGAGAGGCCAGCACTTGGAACAACATTTACGTTGACGCTTTAGAAATTAACGTAATTTTAGAGAAGGTAAAACCTTCAAAATTTTCAGGGTTTTTTTTCTCACTAAGGTAGACCCATATAAAAACTGAAGCATTTATGTTTTCCAAGTAAGAATATTTAATTATTTTATTAATTTTCTAAATTTTTAATCTTTTTTTATGTTTTAATCTTCAGTTATTGTTCATAATGTTATCTACTTTAAATAGGTAATTTTTTTTATACTATGAATATTTGAATAAAAAAGTATTTATTATTTTTTCTTAATAAAAAATATTTTTTTTTTCAATTACCTTTCTATTAGTACAAGATTAGAATACAATAATTGTATTGGAATAACATTTATTGCTAAAATTCATTCAAGGAATAAAATCCGCTCTTCCATTGGCCTTAACTAGTTTTTGAACAACTATTTTTAGTTTTTTTGTGATTTTCTCGAAAACGAAGCGAAAACGAGGCATATGCCAGAGGACTTTTTGTTTTAGTTTTTCGATCCTCTATCGATCCCTAAAGTTTGGCCGTTTGGTTTGGGGACACCCTGTATATAGATATATACTCATCTTTTTGGCAACGAGGGAGGGGGGTTGTGAGTATCCATCTCAACAACAATAACGGAACAAAACTACCAAATATCAAAAAAAGAAATACAAAACCATAATATATCTGATAGATATATCGCATTTGATCTGCAAAACGTGTACCTCAAAGAGCCTTTATGTAAATATATTGAACGCAAGTTTTACTCTAGTTACTGTTATTCTGATTAACTCACGACACTGAATGCACTTTACTAATGTTTGTGTGTGTGTGTATATATATATATATATATATATATATATATATATATATATATATATATATATATATATATATATATATATATATATATATATATATGGGTGTGTGTATACACACACACACACACACAAATATAGATAGATAAATAAAGGAACAAAATTATATTACCAATCCACTGGGTTATTATTTTCATCACGGCAGTGAATATCTCCTTGCAGAGATTGATCAAGAAATCCTAATAAAAGCAATACAATGAATCCCTTCATTTTCCTGTACTGAATTATTATCCACCTTATGGCCGATGTATATATATACATCACCTTATCACCACCTGGCAGCTTACTCATTTTGAACATCTGTCAAAATAGTAGGAATAGAAATGACTAAAGCGGGCTGGTGGTTGCAGGTATTTGTATATCAACATGTATCTGGCATGTTGAGTCGGTCATGCTCCCCTTACCTCAGTAGCTATTCTGCCTTATTTGCATGAGTTCAGTAACTGCGGTCCAAACACCGCGGCGCACCCTTTGTTACAGATTCCGAAATCACAGTATCCGAAATCAGTAAATTGGAATAATTGTCAGGGAAATGCTTTATACGAGGAAGAAGAAGTTTGATTTTTGTTCTGTAATATAAAAAAAAGTTAATTTTTTTTATTTCCTAATTGATAAATTAAGTTAATTGATTTTTTTTTTGCAAATTTTGAACCGAATATTTTTTTCTGTATTTGATCATTTATAAACTTGAACTTATTTTTTTATTATATTACTAATATACTATTACTCTGTATTTATATTTCAAAATGTTTGTTCAAACTTTATGAATAATTAATAATTTTACTCTATTTTTAGTCTGTAAAATAATATTATAAAACATAAAATTGTTGCTCCTATACCACTATTCCTTCGTTCCTGAATATCCTATGTTGGTGGTTATTTATAACAAACAATTTATTATTAAAATATCTCAATCATTATTTTACCTATTGCAAGGTTGTTTTTTATATTCCAAAGCTATTTATAAAAACAAAATTGTAGCCATCCTTTACTTAGCAATACGATAACGTATAATTTTCATGCATTAGAATTACTGTAAAACCAAAGCAAAGATTAATAAACAACATAAATAAGTCAGTTATTGCTTATTTTCTAATAAAAAATAGAAAAAACAAAATGCGGTCTAAACACCCCAGCGCGGCCGCTAACGTAACTCAAATAGGCCCTCCCGCCGGAGGGTTAATAAATGCAAGAAAAACTTTATTGGACGAGTGATAGACATATAAAACTTATTTCATACAAAAAAAAAAATACTCGGCTAATATTTAAATGCTAAAAGGAAAATTTATAGGTCAACAATTGTAGAAAATTAAATTTGTAACAATATTGATTTTAAATTTTTTTGCCCAATTAATAATAACGGAGATATGTTTTTTTTTTTTTTTTTTTTTTTAAATTTTAATTTACCCCCTCTAAACTCCCACTAGTCAGATTTCAGTCATTAACGAACTTGATATTCAGTTTTACATCAAACTATAAAATATCAGTTTTGGTAACGAACCACAAAAATTAAGGCTGCTAACGTGGTAAGTAAGACGCGCAGTAGCACGCACAGTTAAGACACGAAGTTTGAACGAACGTCGTTTTTGTCTTCTTGGAAGGGTCGAAAGAAGTTATTTAAAAATATTTTCATCTGTTGCTGATCATTTAAGATCATAATCCTTTGTTTCCTATTAATTTTTGTTTTGTTTCGTCAATCACGCTCGTAACCAAAGTTTTTTTATGTTATTTAGAGTAACTTTTATCTTATAAATTTTTATAAAATAACCTTCTCTAAACATTAGTTACACATAAAACTATAGTTTAAGCCAACCATTGTGTAGACTTCCAAAAAAAAAAAGTCTAAGCAGTAGCACCATAAACTAAGCTGATATCCCACTTGCTGGAATGTCACTTTAAGAGATGTAACCATTCAAAGGAAGATAATTTTGAGTGCATTACTAGGCCATTTCAGGTTTCTCAAGGAATCCTGGGACAATCCTACTCTAATCAGCTATTGAGGTTTTACTCATGACGTGAGTTTTGAAAAAAAGTCTTCAAATGTCCTACTAAGGAGATGATGTTTTATTGGCTGAATCTCTCAGCCAATTATCACACGCCTTCACCCTCCTCTCAATCTTCACAGCTATTTGCTTTAGCGTACGATGGCGAGGTTTTCGGAGCAGGAGTCAGTACCCCTCCAGGTCTAGGCCCTGCACGCATTGCTTCGTCAGGAACTGCTTCCTTGCCTTTGTCTCACATCACCTCGGACTCCCAGGCCCTCTTTGTCACCAGCTCTCGCCGGGCACAGACCGGTGACATGCTTGTGCATATACTTGAGGAACGGCAAGGAATGGAAAGCAGCGTTTAGACAGCGGGTCCATTGCTGTAATGAATTTACCGACCACTTCGCCGATAGACCTGCGACGCAGCCAGTGGGAAGACACCACCGATCCTTGTCGATACCCCTATCACATATCCACCAGCTTCCACTATGAGAAACAGTCATCTAATACCGTGGACTAACAGCGACAGCTGAGAACAACCGCTACGACGACAAGCGATTACGTCATGGATCGCCGGCCTCTCCGCTGAGGGTGGCACCTTCGCAGAGCCTCAACTACAAGGTTGCTTGACCGCCACAGGGCCAACCTCAGCGCCCACCGCGACTACTACGATGACCCCAGGCGAAGCTACTACGACGCTCGAGACTACACACCGCCTATACCGTACCATGAGAGGGCCACCGGCAATAACTTCCAGAATACAGCGAATGTAAATCAGGCACAAGGCATTTATGCATATATTTCGCCTACTGGGATTGAACTCTCTCTAGAGAATAGCCCAGCTATACGTGTATTTATGCTTCTCGCCTGGCTGACCAGTCAACCTGTTGCTATGAGAGAGCCGAGAAAGTCTACCGGTCCATAGAGGGCGTGGGCCAATCGATCTCGCGAATCAGACAGCTCGATGGAGCCCGGTTGCCGTTAGTTCCACAGTGGGCGATACCTGACTGGATGAAGAAGGAAGCGCTAACCATCTCCGGAAAGACCACGAGGATCCAGCCCATTTCCTCAGTGCGATGGAGTCCTCCCTACCTTGTTGGAGATAGGATGATGTGCTTAGACGATGAGATACCTGAGAGGAGAAGTGAGACATGCTGGGAATCTTGACGGACACAGGACACTATCGGCACTCCACTCCTCCCTCCTAACCAACTTCAACGACAAACAACACCGAGCAGTGATAAGGAATCGATTTTATTCCACTAGAATGTAATCTTCGGAGAACACCAATGATTTCATCTGGCGGCGATTTAAGGTCTTCCGACCCCTCAACCCCAGAGCAGGCTGGTACGACGGGCCTTCTAGGTCACACGACAGCTCGACACCCACACCAGAATACCCCTGGAGTGGAAGCCGACGGACGTTCGAAGAATTCCCGGGAGAAGCAGAGAAGATCCAGTTCGAACAAACCACAGGGAAAAAGAAGAGCGCATCATCAGCAACGAGGCACTGCCTAGAGGACGTGGTCTATTTCGACACAAGGGAGGATATGGGCAACGCCACCTACCGCCTGAACAGGTCACTGCTCCCCAGGCTATGATAGCGCAAGTCCTGACAACTAAAGCTCCTTTTAGTTTTATATTGACTTAGGAGAACGATTTTAAACTCTTGATGGTACTCTTAGCTTCTAGGGAAATTATAAATGCTTATGAAATAAAGATTTAATTACTAATTAATATTAACCAGTATTTTTAATATTGTAAATGCCCAAGAGGGCGGAACGTTTCCTCTAAAACAAAAAAAGAAGAGTATTGATAATACCTGAAGATCTTCATTATTGCCTTAATTACTTTTATTAGTTCAGTAAGGATAAGGTGCATATAATATTATGTGATCTTTCTGATCACCATAGCATTAATTATCTTTAATATTCAAATTAGACTACCTCCACTACAAAGAACAAATACTTTACTAGATTTAATTATACAGTTAAAAATGCTGATTGGGAGAAAGTTGAGGATAATTTATTTGAACAGTTAAATTAAAATATTTTAAAATAATTTTGACCTTGTTAAGTTTGATAATCTTAAATGCACAATATTTAAAAGCCTCTCTAAATTTACGATTGAGGAAAACTCTTTGATTAAACCAACTAATCTAAGTTTTAAAAACTCTGACCGTTTCTCAAGTAGATAGGTTCCATGGTAGACAGCGAGCTGATTGAACTACGACAAGAAACCAACAAGCTCAGAAGGACTTGCCAAAAAACAATATCAGATTATCAGGCTAGTTCAATTCATTACAGTGCAACATAAATATCAAAAACTACTTAAAACTTAAAGCCTTGAAAGAATATTGTAATATCCTATGAAGGCTATACTACAAATTATGCTGAAACTCTGCAACATTTATTAGACTCTCTTACTAATGATGATAAAATTAATACTATATGATTTCTGATTACCAGCCTGAAGAAGACAACTGAAAATTAACACCACCAAGAGCGTGAAGACCGCTGGAGTACAAAACCGGTGCAAATCAGAAGAAAATATTTATACTGACACTGACGAGCACAAATTCGTAACCACGAATCCGAAATTTTTCCCCACATCCTAAGGGAACTCGAAATAACAGAAGTTGTGGAAACATTGGGCTTCTAAGGGATGCGACTAATTAAATGCTTAAATATTATAGATTCCCGCCTGGGTAACAGGAATTTATTTAGTGACGAACTCATTAAATGATATCCCGTAGTCTCACCCTGGCTAGAAAAGTCCTCCACACAGCAGCTGCGTAAACTAAGCAGATTTCCCACGGGTGTCACGTATTTCCATTTATCTCAAAACTTAAAAGTTCAGTTAAAACAACATTTGGTATTTAGGCTTCAATGAAAGAGCTTCATAGTATAACAGCTTGTAGTTAAGACATGGGCAGGAGAGGGGCTTTACTGAAGGCCGAAAACAAAAATGCAAATATCTCAGTTAATATTGATGTTAGAGAATAAGTGTATATAACAACATTTATTGAACATTTGGAATAAGATTGGCACTATACAATTTTTCAACCCGACCATAATAATGGAGATGTTAAGAATTTCGAAATTCTTCCCCTCTCATCATCTCATCTCGATTTCAGCCATTAATGAACTTGATCTTCCTTTTAATATAAAACGATTATATATCAAGTTTGGTAACAATAAGACAAAAATGTTAACCTCTAGAGCTAAAGCAGACATATATATATACATACATGTATATACAATTTTGAATGGACCTAATTAGGCGTAGGAGTAAAAATTAAAATCAACTCTACCTCTTTTTGGTTTAATGTTGGCCATTAACAGAGTGTTTTTAGTTTTATATGATATGGTTAAATATCAAGTTCGATAACCAATCGCTAAAAATTTAAAATGGCTTCAATTTAATTTTTACTGGGAATGATCAGTTCCCATGAAGTGTAGAAAATATTGAAAAATTAAGCCATGTCCCTTAGAGAAATTAAATAACTGGCTCAAATAAAGTAAGAAATTACAATAACGCTATGGAGGGAAGAGGGAAGGTAGGCTTCACTTGTAGAGAAAATACAGGATGGTATTAAATAATAAAAGAAAATGGTCCTTCCTCATATTTCATTTATTTTTAAATCTGCATACAAATAGAAATGAATCTGGAATATTTTAATAATACAGTCAAATGCATGCATTTCTTGCATATATAACTAAATGTCAAATGTAAGACATGTAATGTAAAGCAAAACTTTAGTGATATAACTTGCGAGCTAAGAAAACATTAATTGATTACTTTTCTTTAACCACACTCATTTTGAATATTTTTTTTCTATTGTAAACATATTTTTATTATAATGGCCTAAACTTTTTAAAACATCAATCACTTGATTGGAAAAGTGTAGTTGGTTTTAGAAAAGAAGAGGGTCCAATAATTATTAGGGTAGATTTATATTTTTATTTATATATATATATATATATATATATATATATGCCTTTTAAGGTTTTCTTCACACATATACACATTTGTATATATTCACACAAGACATAGTAGTATCAAATGGAAATCCAGTTAATTTTAAATGGTTGAAGCCAAATCAATTTATGTTCTATATAACTAATTGAGTTGCTTATTATTAATTATAGAGTTTCCATTAAATGTTTCTGCTTACACAACTTTCATACGATACCATTGTAGTTAATTTAGCATCAGTATTTCCAATTTTATATTTTGAGATGGTCACTAGGGACTGGAAATAGTTTTTTCCCCCCTTAAAATCTAATTAGTTATTTTTTTATTTTTTCTCCTTCTTTGTGCTTCAGTCATGTGATACATTTCTTAAATGGTAAATTTGTTCAAAGTATCTCCCATCTCTCATGGGACCTCACTATTAATTGTTAACCGCACTGTAATATCCGGGGTTAGCTACTAGCTAAGTTAGTTGGGTTTACCACCTTTCATTTCAGTAATAATGTTTATGTCAGATAAAAACCAGTTTTTCTTATGTAAATCTTTCTGTTAGAAGAGGAAATCTTCTATTTTTTCTACTGGCTGTTGGAAAAAGAGTATTTGTTGATTTTTTAAGAAGTTAAGTATTTTAACTTAAAAATCCAACACCTCTTATGCCACCCTATTTCATAATAATACTGTTGCGAAAATTAGTGAAGGATTGGCAGAGAGAGATGTTCACATGTTTGGGGAATGTGGAGGAGATCAAAGGGTGCCACTAATGGTCGTCCCCGTCCTAGTCCCTATCAGTCCCTCCTGGAATAGTCTCGGCCTCATCCTTTGATGTTTTGCCGCTCCTCTATATAAGCATGTACAGCTCAGCCGACAGTCAAATCCCGGTAGCGCCCATTACCGGGAACCCCTCAACCTAGCTCTATTACAACCCACCACCTCTACAACTCCCCCTTATAATAGAGCTTCCTGCTTAGGAAAAGGGAAAACTGCCATCAATAAAAAACCGACAGTCAGTTTATGCTCAACATTCTTCGAGTGATGTTCAGCACTACAGTGTGACTTAGTGCAGTGTGGTAAAGTGGTTTTATGTGAAGAACAGTGTTGTGCCGTGACTGTAAGTAACAGTTTAGTGCCGCGAAGTAAAGGACAGTGCAGTGCTTTCTTTTTGTGTACTTCAGTGACCGTGAGTGAATTATTGGACTGTGTAATAACAAGAACAATGACGCTATCAGTGCATACTGTAAGTAGTAATTAAGAATGATTAAGCAAGTGTATTGTGCATTATTAAATAAATTGTGCAGTGATAAAAACTGTGAAACTTGTGTGTGTTTAATTTTGCAATCCAAAAGAACTCTTATTAACAACATTTATTACTGGTTTTGTAATAAAACGTAACAATACATACAAATTTTAATACACACATTCTCATAATCACAAATTTGAACTTAATATTTTGACTTAACTTTATTGTTAGGAGTTCTGAAGTAATACAGCTTAAAATACAATAGCTATACATACACTCCTGGTGATTAATTTTATCAGTCTTAATGTACAAAACAAGCACATTAGTAAAAGCAATTAAAGCTCTTAGAGCTTGTGTATTTCCTTATGACTCACAAGGCATACAAGGACTGTTTACCTCAGATGGTTGTCTCTAATACCATTATTTGCATATAAACTTTTTTTCCTTTGTACATTACTCACTTTGCCTTTAATTTCACATGGTAAATCTAGAGTGGCGAGTTTAATTCCTACCTGGGCTATAGGAATTTATTTAGTGACGAACTCATTAAATGAAATCCGTAGTCCCACCCTGAATAGAAAGTCGGTTACGCAGGGGCTGCGTAAACTAAGCAGATTTCTCACATGCCGATATAACACATGTGATCTCAACTCCCCACATATTCTTTATTTCTATGAAAAAAAAATTGATGAGTAGAAGGTATGAGGGGGGGAGGGTTACTGAAGGCTGAAAACAAGAATGTATGGACAACTCGTTTAGTACTTCAGTTACAAAAAAATGCATAGAACAATAATTGTAGAGCTTCAATTGTTTAACAAGATTGATTCTATAACATTTTATAATATGACTAATAATAACAGAGATATTTTCAAATTCCCCTCCCTGACTAACCCCCCCCCCTATTCCTGGTCCGATTTTGGCCAATCACAAATATGATCTTTAATGTTGCATAAAATGGTTAAATATCGAGTATGGTATAGTATACCAAATGAACATTTTCGAGACAAGAACGAAAAACCTTAATTGATGACGTCATAGCACATTGTATATGCTTATATCTTCCAATGGTTCCATGGAAACAATATTTGATATTTAAGCTTAGAATAAAGAGGTTCATGTTATAACAGCTTATTGTTATTAGGACATGAGTAGGAGCGGGTGTTTACTGAAGGCTGAAAAAATTCTAAATATCTCGGTTAATATTAATCTTAGAGAAAATATGTAAATAATAACATTCATAGACAAATAAAAGTTATAAAAATATTAGTTCTCTCTCTCTCTCTCTAAATATATATATATATATATATATATATATATATATATATATATATATATATAAAATTTTGAACAGACCTCATTTTCATCATATCCTAGGTAGGGTCAATGGGCATTTGAGGAAATTTTTCAAAAATTGAATCATGAGTACAACCCCAATAGTTGATTTCCTGTAAGGGAAATCTGTTAAAAGGGTGGTAACATGTAGATATTCTGTCCCAAATAGCCTTAGTAGTAAAGAATGGACGTTAATAAATAATAATAATTACATTACTTGTTTATTAACTGCCATGTACCAAATGTATACTGCGTATTACGAAAAACAAAATTGTATTTATTAACACTGACTTTATGCTACTACAGTTAATTGGGATGTTTTACCTACACTTTACCATGTTCTTAGAGTGGGACTAAGGAGATTATTTGAAGAGTGTCACTAAATAAATTACAATGGCCCACGTGTGAATCGAAACTAAGATTCTAGGTTTACAAGTGTATTAAGGCCAACACCCTAACTCACATGGCTACCCTGAGCTCCTGCATATAAGACCCATTTTTAAAATTTCTTCCAAATAGTATATTACAATGAATATTTAATTTTACATTATAAACAAAATATAATGCAAAGAGCAGTAGAATTAAATTTGTAAAAAAATGGATTAATACAAATATATTAGTAGAATAAAAACATATATATATAAAATTAATTATAATAAATAATTATTCAGTGTATTTTTTTTTACAATATATATATATATATATATATATATATATATATATATATATATATATTGTACATAAAATTACACACACTCATATATATATATATATATATATATATATATATATATATATATATATATATATATATATATATATATAAAATTGTAACCTCTGTCTGTACATTGATTTTTTTCGCGAAATTTCACGATAACTTTTCGTTTCACATGTCATAGACACCATAACTGCATTTTGTTTCTTTGGTGTCTGTTTGTTTGTTTATTTGTTTGTTACCTTTTCACGCATAAACGGCTGAACCGAATTTTATGAAACTTGGTATGTATATTACTACTAGCCCAACTTAGACTTTAGGCTATATTATTATTCTCTAAAACAAATAGGAGTGGGGGTTATAAGGGAGGCCTGAAATTAAAAATAGCGATATTTCGTTTCATATTGCTTTTTCAGCAAATATGCCTATAACAAAAGTGGTTTATTTTGTAATTTAGAGTAACTTTTGTTATATGCACATTTGCCGTATACGGAAGTATAAATGAGTTATACGCTAAAATCTATAGCGGGAGTCAACAATTTATTAGGCACAAAAGATTCAACCGAACTAAACCAAACTCGGTATGTGAATTAGTACTAACGCCTTCCTTATAATAAGCCATACTAACATTTCTAGGGACGGGCAGGAGTGGGGGTTATATGGGAGGCCTGAAATTAAAAATAGCGATATTTCGTTTCCTATTGCTTATTCAACAAATATGCCCATAACAAAAGTTGTTTATTTTGTTATTTGCAGTAACTTTTGTTATATACACTTTTGCCGTACACAGAAGTATAAATGAGTTATACGCTAAAAACTATAGCGGGAGTCCACAATTTTATTTGGCACAAAAGACTCAACCGAACTAAACCAAACTCGGTATGTGAATTAGGACTAACGCCTTCCTTATAATAAGCAACAATTTGGAGGACAGTAAAGACTTACATCAAAAATTAATTTTATTATTAACAAATGCCAACAACGGGTATTAACCCTAAACAGTGGGATGGGTAAATGTCAAAATATTGTGCAAAGTAAAGCCTTGCCAAAAAAATACCATCACCATTCATAAAATCAATTCCCGGGCGAAGCCGGGTATCTGAGCTAGTATATATATATATATATATATATATACTAGAACAAGTAAATAGAAAGGGTGGGCGAGAATAGTAATTTGAAAAATATTTCGATAAGAAGGAATATATTTCCTTGTTCTTATTATTTAGGATTCAATACCATAAATCATTTCTGTCCAAATAAGCCTGTAGAAATCGTTTAAATTTGATTTTAACATTTAAAATCAAAATATTTAATGAATAGTACATTTAAAGTTACTAGCCATTCATCATTACCTGTTGAAATGGATTGTAAGCTGAGTCTGAGAGATGCTGTTAGTGAATTGGATATACCAAGTGTTCAATATCCTGTTATCTGTGATGGAAATGATTTATAATTTTGTTGAACAGCAGTCTGCAAGTGGCATGTTTAGATAGTCTGTAATTATTACTAAAACGTTTTTTGTGTTTAAACCTTTTAATGACTTGTCATGATTTGAATTTGTCTGTAGAATGTTATGTGATATAATAATCTATATGCAAATCTGAACTTTTAGATATTTTGTATTTCTCTTTAACTTATTTTAATACTTTTTCAAGTGTACCTTTATACAACTAAAATAAACAGTTGTATTTAAAGTTTGAAAGTTGACTATTGCTGATCGGTATTGTTCAATTAAAGGGATATGGATGTCTGTATTTTGGAATTTGTATAATGTTTCTTTACTGCTTGTGTTTATATTTACTTAAGCCAAACATGAAGGTATGTTTTAAACATTCTCTAATGATGTACCATCTATAATGAGTATTCTTGCCTAATTATCAGTGTTTTTTTATATATATTTATTCGTTTATATGAACAACATATATAAATATTACAAGCAAACGATATGAATGATGTAACGATTGGCATGATTATTCACTTGAGGTGGGAAGTTGTCCATTGGCAATACCCACATTGGAGCGAACATTGGATTGTACTATTTGAATTTATACTGTTAATTACACAAGAAGATCTCTTGGCCACTTACACTTCAGACGTCGTCTTGGGTTTTCTGGAATATGGGTAGATGAAAGTGATTCGAATAAACGATCAAGATGTGCAGGAAGGAGACAGTGGAATTTCTGAAGGGTATGGACAAAAGGAATGTTGAGGTCGTTATGGACAGTTAAATTGAATACGTAAAATGGGGAATCTGTAATTTTGCAGAGTATTCTGGATTGGAGGGTTTGGATTTTGTATGAATATAAAGGTTTAGTGGAACCCCAAAGTTCAAGTCTGTATGTTCATATTGGTCTGAGCACTGTCGCATAAATCATTCGTTTGTTATGCAGTGATAGTTTAGATCTGTTGTCAAGTAGTCTTAGTAGAAGTCTGTACAGTCGATTCAATTCTTGTCTTTTTATTGAGATGTGAGGATTATCAGTGTATTGAGGGCCAAGCCAATACACACTTATGTATGTCTCAGTATATTATAAATGCGCTTACGCGACCTCTGTTCTTGCTTTCGTCTGTGTATATTTGATACTGTGGAATGTGAGTTTGATTCAAATATATTAAGATACAGTTCTGGATTTATGCAATGTGAATAGTATTTAGATTTTCGAACTTCGGAAGATAGTGTTCTTGAAGTATTTCAGTTGCCTTATTAAAATGTTGTGTCGTTATTTAATATTTTTTTCCAATAAGTTTAGAGCAATTTCAAGGCAATTTAGATTCATTGCCTTTACCATGAGGATACACAGATTGTGCATGCATGTATGTGCGAGTGTGTGTGTGTGTGTGTATATATATATATATATATATATATATATATATATATATATATATATATATTACTCACAATGGTATTTTCACAGTAAAATATGTAGGTCTTCCTTAAAGTAGGTCTCTCTACTTTATTTTTTATGTACTTCTTTCTCTGGGAGATTCATAGTTTTGAGGGGGGGGGGGTGTCAATTGGGTTTTATCATAATGTTGTCCTAAGTCAATTTCCTTTGGCAGTCATACTTTCATCATTTAACGTGAATGTTGGCAATTCATTGTTAATTGTAAGTGCTTTATAGTGGCGATGTGATGGGCAGTTTTCAGTTGTATTAATGAGGCTTTGGTAGGAGTGCCATAGCTTTGTATTATTTAAGCATACTGTTCCACCTCCTCTTCTTTCTTGTGATAACTGAAACATGCAGAATATAATATAGCATTTGAATTTTAAAATTCAGCATTGAACATTATATACATTAATCAACATTTAACCATAATGTTATTTACATCTCTTTTATGGCACTAAGGCTAATTCCAGCAGGTTATCTACAGTTTATTACCTTTTACTAGACAGGTTGGGAGTAGAGATTTTATTTAATGAGTTTGCCACTAAATAAATTCCTATTGCAAAGATGGCAATCGAACCCACCATTCAAGGTTTACAAAGCAAGATTAATATTTTTTTATTTATTTAGTTTTGTGCCCCACAGCGATGGTGATTGTCATTATTAGGATGATATATTTACTCCTTCATGTGCTTACCTTTTTTGTACTTTTATATTATGGAAAATATTTCTTTAATGTCTGATTCTTTCTCATATCCATGCTTTATCTAAAGAATATAATAAAAGTTATCCCTTTTAAATCTTTTTAAGTATGCTCTAGGCCTATTATATTTTATACTATATGTATTTGTAAATGTTTATATGATTTAGATATGTTAGTATTTGTGGAATATATTGGCTTCTGTCAGTTAATAGTTCTGTCATATCTTGGAGTATTTGAAGGTTTTTTCGTTGGATGCAGTCTGTCAGTATGTGCTTTATCATAAGGTGTTTGTTGCAGTATTTGCATATAGGGTTATCAGTCCTTGTCATTAAGTGTCTATGTGTCAGGTATGTGTGGCCTATCCTGAGTCTGGCAAGAAAAACTTCCTCCCGACTAGTACTCCTATAACTCGATGGCCACTCCTTAATAGTACTTTTGATACTGCATAGGTGGTTTTTTCTTCCATCCATTTTGATTGCCATTTGTTTAGGATTCGTCTCACTATATATGTCTCACTAAGTCTTCGTATAATAAGTTTGTGTGTATTGTTTACTTTTTAGGTCTACACATTGCTTGTTAGGTTGTCGATCTTTATTACAGAATGACCAAGAAACGAAGGAATGGAGGACGTTCAAAGCACGGGAGAGGACACGTTCAAGCAGTACGATGCACTAACTGTGCTCGATGTGCCCCTAAGGACAAAGCTATCAAGAAGTTCGTTATTAGGAGATTAAGAGAACAATGGCACCTTCGTTTTCCAAATAGGTTTTCATATTTTATTTGATGGGCTTAGGTAGAGTAGGAATTTTCTTCCTGCAGATGATGTAATTTCTTACAAGTAGATGTAATGACCTACTTTTTTAAAATATTGAATACCTCAAAAAAAATTGAGTTACTGTTGCATTTTCAACACCAGTTAATGATTATACAATTTTATTAGGCCAGTGATTCCGATAAAGAAAAACATCACATTAAAGATTTAGGAATATGCTAACAATGTAACATAGAAAAAAGTAATAACAAATTCACAGAAGTGAAGAACATTAATCCAGAGGCAGTGTCAAAAACATATGAAAAATTACTCATGTAGTGGCTTAGAAAAGCAGTATGTTTGTACACACAGAGTAAATATATAATAACCTGAGGGAGCAATTGCAGAGGCTGAGGTTCTAGAAGTAAGAACATCCAGAATGCTTGAGAGTTGGTGGCAGAGGCCACAGGCCCTGCAAATACTCTATACCATAACAGTTAAACAGTGTATTTTTATTGAATAAATAGGAGATTTTCTAGAATCTCCAACCAATTTCTAAGTTTCAAAAGGCTTTATTCTAAAATCTTAAACCAGGCCATCCCCGTGTCACTTTGAGATCCAGTTACCAAACAGAGATAGCTTAAATTAGATTATCTGAACATGGGATGAGTACTTGTTAAATACCATAACCTTTTTAAATAAATAAATATTGTCTGGATACAAATAATAAAATGCATTCAACAAGGGAAAATAAATAAAGATCTATTTCTGGTAAACAGAATGTAAAATGTGATGTTTGTCATGACAAAATTTATGAAAAACTTACAGCTCTATTGATGTCACCAACACAAACCCAGGGAGTTGATACAGAGTCAGATATA
The DNA here is from genome assembly GCA_019009955.1 of Riptortus pedestris. Lineage (NCBI taxonomy): Eukaryota > Metazoa > Arthropoda > Insecta > Hemiptera > Alydidae > Riptortus > Riptortus pedestris. The sequence continues at coordinate 80,966,817 of CM032229.1, forward strand.
GCTATTTTAGAGTGATCACTATGAGAAGAAAATTGAACGTTCAGTTGTGGTATTATTACGGATTGCACATTTATTACTCTGTAAAAAAAAATATATACATATAATATACAGACTCAAAACAGAAATAATGAAGAAACTACTAGTCAAATCTGTGTCATTCCCTAAAATGCCAGCATATTTGACTTGCCTGAATTTTATACTGCAATTTGAAGGGAGGGGATGTGCGTCATTAATCCATGTTTCCACATATAAAGTTGTTTCTAAGCTCTTTGCAACCCACTCATACAAGTCTGAAAAATAAAATTTAATCTAATAATAATTAAATGAATAACAACAATAAAAAGTCTGTCATGCAGAGGCTGCATAAACAAAGCAGATTTCCCATGTGAAAGTTTACAATAGATAAAACTACATACAGGTAACACCTTCATGAATATTAAGAGAATAAATACAAACGGTAATGACAAATGATTCAGTCAATTTAAATTTTAATAATCTCCACAACGGAAAACATCTGACTTGTAAACAAACGGGTCTGCCAACCTCTTAGAGCTGAACAGACAGATAGAAAAATTCTAGACCGGAAAGAAAAACAATTACTAACACATTCCACTAACAAGAAGGAATTATATTTACACAGTATCTTGAAGAGTTCTTTCTTTTATATTTCAAGACAATATTTGAAATTACTTTAGTACCCATATTGTGGTTTGGATTGCACATATAGTATAAAGTTGATAATAAGTTCAGGGGCTCGGTAAGAAATTAAAGTGTTATCCAGAGGCATCTAGTAATTTGTTCTTCTATTCTAGTAAATATTGTTGTACTGGGTGTAGGAGAAACCATGGCATGTATAGTTGGGACCAATTGGTTGTGTCAGACTGTTCTGTTTAGTGTGTAGGAGGGGCCACAGTACTAATGATTGGAACCAAATGGCCTGTTGTGCAATCTTGTACCAGGTATAGGAGAGCCCATGATATGGACGATTGGGACAAAATGGTCATGTTGTGCAATCTTGATATACCAGGTGTAGGTGAGGCCACAAAACTAATGTTCAGGACCAATTGGTTATGTTGGACAATCTTAATGCACCGGGTGTAGTAGAGAGCACAATACTAATGGTTGGGACCGAATGGTTATGTTGGACAATCTTAATGCACCGAGTGTAGTAGAGAGCACAATACTAATGGTCGGGACCGATTGGTTATGTTGGACAATCTTAATGCACCGAGTGTAGTAGAGAGCACAATACTAATGGTTGGGACCGATTGGTTATGTTGGACAATCTTAATGCACCGGGTGTAGTAGAGAGCACAATACTAATGGTCGGGACCGATTGGTTATGTTGGACAATCTTAATGCACCGAGTGTAGTAGAGAGCACAATACTAATGGTCGGGACCGATTGGTTATGTTGGACAATCTTAATGCACCGAGTGTAGTAGAGAGCACAATACTAATGGTCGGGACCGATTGGTTATGTTGGACAATCTTAATGCACCGAGTGTAGTAGAGAGCACAATACTAATGGTCGGGACCGATTGGTTATGTTGGACAATCTTAATGCACCGAGTGTAGTAGAGAGCACAATACTAATGGTTGGGACCGATTGGTTATGTTGTGCAATCTTGTATTGGGTGTAGGAGAGCCTGTGATATGGATGGTTGGGACAAAATGGTCATGTTATGCAATCTTGTTGGGGGAATAGGAGAGGCAAAGATATGGATGGTTAGGAAAAATTGGTCATGTTGGACATCATATTGCACCGAGTGTAGGACAGGCCGCAATACTAATGGTTGGGACCAATTGGCTATGTTAGGCAATCTTTTACTGGGTATAGAAGAGTCCATGATTTGGATACTTGGGACAAATTGGTCATGTTGGACAATCGTATTGCACCGAATGTAGGAGAGGCCACAACACTAATGGTCGGGACCAATTGATCATTTTGGGCAATCTTTTACTGGGTGTAGGAAAGGGCATGGTATCAATGGTAGGGACAAACTGGTCATGTTGGACTATTGTGTTGGGCCGAGTGTAGAAGAGGCCACAACACTAATGGTCGGGACCAATTGGTAATGTTGGAAAGTTGTGTCAATCTTTTCTGTCGAAGCATGTGTGGAGAGGACAGGACAGTTACCTCAAGGTTTTGTGTTTGTCTGCTGTGACGGAATTTGTGTTGGAGAGGACAGGACACAGAGGGTTGGGACTAATTGGTTGAGCCAGACTGTCATGTTTAGTGCATAGGAGAGGCCACAACACTAATGGTTGGACCAATAGGTAAAATTTGTACCAGGTGTAGAGAGGCCACGACATGGATGGTTGGAACCAATTGGTCATGTTGTATCAAGTTTTTCTGCTGGGGTGTATGTAGGAGAAGGCAGGACACAGATGGTTGGGACTAATTGGTTGTGTCAGAGTATGTGTTGGGTCCTAGATCCTTGGGTGTTGTTATAACAAATTTTCTGCCAAAATGAGCCATGATATACTCAGTCTGTTTATTTTGCTGTGTGTGTATGACATAAAACTGGCTAATGAGAAATAGAGGAAAACTATATATAGAAAACTGATGAAAAGTTTACAAGTATATGTAGAAACAACACCAACTTTTGTTTCTGTTCTTTTTCATTTTATTCTCAATATTATATAATTTAAATTGCTTTAATAAGTTTATTACCACTGCTAAAGCGCCTGGCTTTCGCAAAAGCTTTCAGATTTGTTCCATTTAATGTAGAAATTGTCTTTTCTAGTGACCATGGTTCTTTCACTTTCACTTTCTGGTAAGCAGCCATGATTTTGGGATAGAGGCTTTTCAAGTCATTAATTATGTTTGATCTTTGAAAGTTAGGAGTGTTGTATGCTAAAAGATCTCCTGAAAGAAAAGAAAAAGAAAGCAATAATCTAATATTTTTATTTGCTAATTAAATTATAATTGTTGAAAGTAACTTTCTTATTTTCGTTAGTTGGGTCTTTTCCCTTTAAATAAAACAAGAATTAACACTATAAGAAAGAGGGTGTCCAGATTCTGGAATCTGGAATTAGAGGACCCTGCAGACTCCTGCATGAAATGGTGGGAGATTGTGGTAGAGGACTTGGCCCTGAAAAGACTGGGTGCTGGGTAGTTCAAATTAGGATGGGTTATCAATGGGTTACTATATTTCTTTACACAGGATAGTGCTAAGGATAAATGTTGAATACAAATAAATTCCATATCCATTCAAGAATCGAGTGTACAACACGAAACGAACGCAAATCAAGTGCCCTGAGAACTTATGCGTTGTCTCGTAATTTCTCTAACACTCTTTTGGTTTTCAATATCAAATTTTAACTTGCCTAGCATAATGTTGACCTAAAAATAAATTTAAGAAATCACTTGCTGGCAACAAGCTTTTTGGTACATACTAAAGGGAAGAATCAGTTTTGGTAAAGTTCACAGAAAAAACATGGGGAAATAGACTTCAGTTGAGGATCCTAAGGATTTTTAACAATTTTGTGCTCATGCGGATATCATCCATGTGGGGGGAAATTCCTACTTCTACACCATTCCTATTTCTTATTGTCACTTATACAATCCACCGAATAAACTAAGGAACATATATATACGTACATCGTGTTATGGTTTTTGGAATCAAGAGTAGAAGGAAGTTATTTGAAAAAAGAATATCCTTAATCCAAATAGTTTGTATTCATACATACCAACCGAATCAAGCTGTTCTCGAGATAAGGAAATACACAATGCACTCTGTCCAAATTTAAGCCCACTTCTGGGATAATTTCCATCAAGCAACTTAGGTATGCTGTGAATTAGCCATATACCACCAGATTTGTCACCAGCTATAACACCTTTTGTGTGACCACATGAAGGGCAAATGGCATCTCCTTGATCATTATATACAAACCAAAGAACCTAGGATTTGCAGGAAGCAAAATAGATATATACAAATAATAAATAAATAATATTATATAAACACATACACACACACACACACACACACACACACATATACACATATATGGACGTGTATATAAGTTTAAATATATAACTGGAGTATTGACAATTAGTGAAAGTTAAGTTAATCAAATAATTTGAGAGGAAGACTTCCTGTTAGCTTTTAGTTCTTGGTAACAGCTCTGCACCTTCAACTAACCAGAACTGGTAACTTGATTCTCAGATGAGAAGGGGCGGGAAGGTAGAAGAATTATTTAAAGATTGTGCAGTATTTCGAAGTTAAATTTCTTCCCACCAAATGTTAGCCTGCTATATGCATCTCACATACAAAGCTACGTTGACTAGACTGAGTTCAAGTCACTGGGGACTTTCTGCACTTTGAGTATTCTGGTTCTTGCCAGTTTAGTGCTCAAGTACTTCCTTGGCATTTACATTCATGTTCTGCATGTTTAACAAAAAATTCTATTCCTGAAAGTTTCCCTTCATTTTTTTGAAACCCGTCATTAATGTTTCTAATTCGATATCACAAAAAAGAAATATGAGTGTCTAATTAAATTTTTCTTCTTTCGAACATAAATAAGTTTTACTGTTACATGAATCCAGGGAGAAAGGATCTTGGCTATTAAATATTTGCTTGTCAATAACTCACCAATACAAATCATGGGAAAATAATAAAGAATGGCCTCTAAAATAAGGAGTATATTTATATATACTCACTTGCTGCTGAGGATCCTTGAGAAATGGTAATGTTCGTCTAAGCAGAGATGATTTGTCATCAATAGTATTTGTTGAAAACTGCCAGCCCTTTTCCAGACTTGCAGATGTAATGAACATATACCCATTTCCAGCTTTTAAAGAGGGCACTGAGCTGCTCTTTAACTTAGGAAGCTTATAAAAAACATACCTAAAAAACCATGTCAAGCAATAAATAAGAAAATAAAATGTTTTATACGTATTCATTAGTTAGTTGTTAAGAGCGCTGTTCTTAAAAGTAGTTGACCTAAACTTTAACAACTTGACGGGGCAGACTGAATTAATAACCAAAATTTAACATTTATAACCAATTTTGTAAGAAATTTCATTTAACAATACAAAATATTGCTCCCTTATTATATTCTAATTACAAGAAGTATATAAAATCCATTTTTTAGTACTTTGCATGTGATCAAAAATGAGATGAGTAATACTTCGCAAGCGAGAGATGCAACACAGGTTAATTTACAGTGGATATTATGCTAATATCCTTTAGATGCAGAATACACTTTTTAAAATAGTAGATACAAATTTAATATTAAACTAAAATGACATTACTAATATCAATGAAGTCAAAATTATACCTACTATTTGATGTTTTAAAAACTTGAACTTAATTTATGCTCTGAAGAAGTAGAAATGTAATTTAATTAAAAAGTCTTTTATCCTTAATAAGATTCAAAACATGAATTCACATGTTTATATATATATATATATATATATATATATATATATATATATAAAATATCAATTCTTTTATAGTCTCTTTTTACTTCTTATTCTTCTAGTAAACATTTTACAAATTCAACCTCATTACGTTATTACAATTACCTCATTTTGTTACGTCCATTTATTTTTAATTTAATTTTTATTTATTTTAACTATTTTACATGTACCATATTATTTCTCATTGCAATTCCGGTTTCTATTTAAATTGCAATATAGGTGGTAAAGACTACTAAGTAGTAGTCAGTACATCCTAATTAAAAAAAAGTCCGTCCCGCAGGGGCTGCGTAAACTAAGCAGATTTCCCACCTGAAGTTTTACAATAGAGAAATCTGCCTACAAATAACAGTAGTAGTAACGAGTCTCTAAACCAATTTCACGAGAGCCAAACAGTTAAGGAAACGAACAAGCTTTCGGCGGAAAGTCCGAATAGAACTGGCTTCAGCTGATCTCAACTCTCAGGCACACACTTAATAAAGTTAATATTAATTCTTATGTTGTAGATTTATTATAAAACAGTACTACACAATTTGCATAAGATAAATGGTTGATATAAGTAGTTTTCTATTATCAATTGAAGGTGAAAGGGCTTTATTCTAACATTTCCTGTATTATTTTTAAAACTATTTCCAAGATTTTTCTAATATTTGTGGGTCATACCTTTCAGTCAGCTTATGGAGATAGAGAATATGAAAGGGAATGAAAGAAAAACTCTAATCCAAAGGTTTTGTAGATTACAGTCTTAAACCTTAATACTTATAGATAGAATTACATATACTATGCATGCTCCTTCTTGGATAGCTCTTTTATAAGTATGATGATGTGGAGTATTCTTGTCTTAATATCTCATCAATTTTAGGGCTAAATTGTTTTTGTGTCCTTTAATTGTTCGTGACAATTTTCTGTCATTTCTATGATGAGCTAGTATAAAGGCAGAAGATTAAATAACACCTGTATTCCACACCCACCATCACTAAAACATCTACATACAGTAGTCATAATATGATAAAATATGTAGGCACTGTGTTTCAAAGATATTATAATCCAATAATTCATACGAAAACCCAAATTCCTATATTATTATGTGTACATTACTTTTATTATGCTAAAAATGATGTTAAAAATTAAAAACATTTTTTTTTTTAAAATAAAAGCAAATAATGGCTCAAAAAGTTCTAAAAAAATAGCTTGTATGACTAAAAAAATAACTCAAAATGAACTTATATTTTAAATTTTTGAACAAAACAACTTTTAAAACACAGCAGGTCATATAAGAGAATTCAAAACATAATATATCCGTTTAAACAAGGCTAATATTTACATTAATAACCTACCACTTTTAAATTTTCTTAGTGTAAGGTACAAGAACAACAAGAATACTCATGAAAGGTTCATGCATAATTTTTTAAGTAAAGCAAAATCCATTAACAATAGTAGAACTTTATTTAGTAAAAAAATATAATTTATTATATATAGTATGTTAAAAAAAGGAACAGAATTATATTACCAATCGACAGGATTATTGTTCTCATCTCGACAGTATATATCTGCTCGAGCCCATTGTCCAGAATACAGAACAAATAACAACAAGCCAATAGTTTTCATTGTCAGAATGAGACTGAGCCATAGTTGACAGAGGATGGATGACAAGAGTGAGTCAGGCTCTTATCACTATTATCATTGCTTCAGTAAAACCTGCCTGTTTTAAGGGGATAAAGATTTACAATTTATTGGAGGCTCAGAAAAGATTTAATATTTATTTTTATTTTAAGAATTAAAAATAATTCATTCCAAATCCACTGAAGATAATTTAGATTTATTTATTTTTCTATTTTAATAATTTTAGAAAGAGTGATGATGAAACATGTCTATTTGTGCTATAAAACTTGATAACTCAGTCTATACATTATTTTAAAATTATTCTTAAATCCTTGCTGTATGTTCTTCTATTATAGAACCATTAGCTTATTTTCATTTTAGCTACCTATTTTTGTTTTGCATTACTTTTATTTACATAGCATTGCTATTTTTCTCAATTTTTTTCTATCATAGTAATTCATCTTTTTGAATTACTGATTTCACACATTTTAATTATTGGCTTTAACTTCAAAAACCCTGCTAAAAACTGCAATCTAAGTAGTTGGCAAATGGCTTAATTGTTTGTTGAGCCATATTTTTAAAAGAATCATTCTTAAATGAGACATCTCCACTCATTGTACTAGGAGAAATATTCTTAAAATTCTTTGAAGACTACTGGCTTTGAATATGAATTGAAAAAAAGGTAACCAAATTACTCATTGGGATAAAATGTTGAGAGAGAAATCTATATTCTGTTTTCAGAACTCTAAAAGTCATAAATATTCAAATAAGCCCTATATCAAATGTTATTCAGTGTAAAATGTAATTATATTTCTTTTTTTGGATCTTTACAAGGTTGCTGCTATTGGTACATTAGGGTAGAGTGAAAAAAATCAATGAATGAAACTTTGAAAAAATTCTGTAAAATATTTTGAGTCTGAGCATTTGGTTTAAAGTTTTGATTTTTTTTTTTGGTTTTGTCAATTTTCTTAATGTATTGGAAATGAAAAAAAAAGATGTCTGGTATTTGCCAAAAGGTAGAATAAGGCATTAAATATACAGATCATTTTTCAAACCCATTTAAATATGAGTTCTGAATGGTCTCTTTTTGAGGTTCCATCACACACTCAGGCAGAAAGAGTTGTCAAAGAGGTAAGTGTTTAATCAAAATTGGTTTGTGATCAAAAGAAAAGAGAAAGCTTAATAAAAACTAGTGTTTAATAGAAATATTCGGTCAATCCACAACACAAAGAAACAATTTATTTGTTGAAGAATTATCCGAAAAATGTAAACACATGCTCTCATTTGGTTGGGTGGAAAGGAGACATTTGTGGGACTTGATATACAACCTCCTACCCATGGTGAGTCCTGGGAAGTTTCATAGGAGCTGGCGAATAATACACAGTGCGAGGTAATAATAAAAGGTTTTTATGATTCTTTAAAAAATATTGACAGGGAAAATTGAGTTTAAAAAATGATGAAAATATTGGAAATTTTAAAAATTTGATGAACTTTGGGCATAATGTGCAGTCTGAATCTGTAATCTAAAATGGTTTTAGATAGTGATCTGAGTCTCTGAGGCCTTGTTCTACCATTTAACTATCACCCGCCATAATTTTATTGGTTTCCAATACTTAAAGAACAATTGACAAAATAAAAAAAAATTCAAATCTTTAAATCAAATACACTGACACAAGATGAAGTCTTTCACAGAATTGTTACTAAGCCTCATACACAGTCATTGAAAGGTACCTGTTTCAGAAAGTAACAAATTGATTTTTTTTTACTTCACTCTAGTTTATATACATATATTATAAGGCAACAAATCCTTTGAAACACCTCTACACTTGATGATAAATAATCTCCAATCACTGGGGAGGGGGGGGGGGTACTCCCTTCCTAACACCTTAGTAACTTGTAAATAAGTTTCTGCAGAATTTGCATTTTTATTATACTTATTGAATCCTGTATCATCACCAACATAAATTTAAAACTACACTGTTAAATATAAAGTATAACATTGGAAAATGTTGATAACAGTGATCAGGATAATTGTAAACAAAACAGGAATGATTTTGAAATAAAAGAGATTATACTGTAACACATCATGTACATTCATTACAGATTATCCTCATTAATTCCAAGAACTATACATCTTTTAAAATGAATTATATTAGTCTTATGAACTTGAGAATATTTAATATTTTAATATATGCACTACATTTAAAGTTTGGCTTTCTAGAAAATGTGTGTGCTTAGATTGTCTGATAAAGTCTATTGGCAGTTTTTAGTTGAATTGATGAGAGATCGAAAAGAGGACCATAATTTTTCATTGTTAAGACAATAAGTTCCACCTCCTCTTTTTTTCTGATGTGCCTAAAAAATAAAAATACACTATATTTACAAAGGCTCATAAAATATGATAAAGATTAGATGTTGGTCTGATAAGTACAATTTGTTTATCAATGATCACCTAATCTCAAAGGAAATTAAGTTTTCATAATCATTCAAATAATTTTTTATAGAAAATTCGAAGAATAATAGTATTAAAGGTTTAACTGTTTAGATTTTTAAAACAAATACTACATATTAGGGAGTGTGACCAAAAGGTCAACTACAATTGCATTAACTCAAAGTTTATATGTAGTCATTGATACACTTTTTATTAATATGGAAACTCAAATGAATCAAATTACTTAATACTCGTTGACTAGTTAGAGAACTTTTTGAATAATAAAAATACTAGGCAATTGTATGTTTGTAATGAATCTAAATTTTTTTTAGTGAGGAGTAAGATATATGTAGTTAATCGACCGTATAGGTCTGTTATAACTCAGAGTTAAGTGTTAATTCACACTTACATGCATGCACACATTAACACCACACATGCTTTGATGTTTGCTACTTAATTGTTGTTCATAAATAAGGTGCATTACATATAAAATCGAAGAAATTATCAAAGAAGACTTACTGCTCTGTTGATGTCTCCTATGCACACCCAAGGAGTGGAAACTGAAGTTGAAATAGCAATCTTAGAGTGGTCTCTGTGTGAACTGAATGTTACATTTAACTTGGGAATCTTCATAGAATGAACATTTATTACCCTAAAAAAAACATGAAAAATTTAAATAATGATTCTGGTTTAATTCAATTATTATTACTTTTTTGTAAAGGCTTTAGTTCTGACCAGATTTGTCCCTGGTCCATAGACATATTGCACCAAGACTTCAGAGATCAAACTACTCAAAATTTACAAACTCCAAAAATTACGTGTTTAAAACCCCACTAATTACAAAAAGTATCTATAATGAACTGGAAACAACAAATCCTCCCATTCATGAAATATTCTCACCAATGCCCTATAATGTTTCAAAACATTTTAGGTTTAACATATTATGTTAAACCTGTAATAAAATGAGTGATTTTCATAGTCATCACTTTTAGCAGATTTTCCCTAAGGAAAATCAGCTATTAATGAATTTACATGGTAAGACCAAGTCTGGAGACTAATAACTTTAATTTCAAATACATTTTATGCTCCTGGAAGACAAAATACACATGGATTCATTGAAATTTGTTTTTGTGAGAATCCACAAATAATGCAATTATATATATATATATATATATATATATATATATATATATATATATATATATATATATATATATATATATATATATATATATGGAAAGTTGTTTTGCCTTTTTAATTTGTGGTAAGAATTAGTTTTGTTATAGATTATTTCAAGAAAGTGTACTGTAAAAATACTTTTTATTATACAAGTGTACAAAATAAACCTTTTTCCCCTGAAGTTTTCTGATGCAGGATGGTAATATAATAACCATTTTCCCCAAAGAGGTGTGCTGGCCAGTGGAAGATAAATATCAAGAAGAAATCTCCAAAACTGGCCTTCCTTCAAAAAACACTGTTGGTTGTTCTTCTTAAAACAATGTGATGAATTGTCCCCATTTGTTCAGCAAAGGGTTATAACCCAACCTTATATATTGGATGTTCTTTATAAGTACAGCATTTCATTCTTCATGAAAAGAAATTTGAAGCTGTTTTTGGTTAATAGAAGTAGGATGACAATATTTTATAGGCCTCCCTAAATTATCCCACAAATGCTCTATTGGATTCATGCTGTGCTATTTGCAAGCTAGTCTAAGGCTGCATGCCCCCACATGCTCCCAGTACACAGCGACAATTCTTGTGGTATCAAAGTGAACTGTTCACCAATAAATGGAACAAACGTATCTCAGCCATGGGGAGCACTTCCTCAATGTATATTTGAGCAGTAAGAGTCCCATTATCAATGAAAATCAGTTCAGTAGCGTGGAAATTTATTCCTCCATAAACCTTAACTTCGGAAAGACTGTGACTCATGAACGGTGTATTGAGTTGATGAACACTGACTGACTGTTAGAGATCAAAGTGAGACTTGCAATCTCCTTTCTTTACAAAGTCTGTTTAGGAGTTGGGCCCCTTCACAATTTGCCTCACTCCAAGCCCAAGCACTATGTCCCTCTCATACAGTGTTTCAACATAGATGGGAATTTTTTTTTTTATTTGATGTTTACCTCAAACCCCCAAGCACAGTCAAATGACAACCTCTCAATATTGAGATCCTCATAAAATGGTCTTTATATCTAGTTATAGTACTCAGTCTGTCCATTCATATCTTCCTGTCTCCAGAAAACACTGGAGTGTATCATGAATAGTGGATATAGCAACTCCAAGCATTATTGCAATGTACCAGGCAGTCCTGCCTTCTATTGCAAAGGCTTCTGTTCGAGCTACTTCTTCACTTGAAATAACAATTGGCCAGAATGGAGAAACCTATGTTTTTTAATGAGAGAAAATACGTGGTTAAAACATTAAAGGTCTTAAAATGCACAAAAACCTAACAACTGAGAAGAGTTGAGTAATATAGAATCGAGAAATAAACTATCCCGAGCCTTATACCCTGCCTTGCTAATCCTGTAGGGGTTATTTCAATAAAAATAATCTAGGCATACCCTTTACTATCCAGATGACTGACAAACCAAAAACAAATTGCTTATAATCACTGTTAAAAAATACAAAATATCAATCATCCGGTTTTTGACAAAAATGTGGTCCATTAAAATACGTGATATTCATCAATATCTTCTTTAATATTGGTTTTAAAATGAAAAAAAAAAAACGAATTGTGTTTGGAATAATGATTATGGTCCTAAAGTATTATTCAAATATATGAACTTCAAAGTGTTGTCTTTTGACTAAGGCCCAAATAGACTATTCATGAAAAAGTTTTCATAGAATTTATAAATATTTTGAATATGTATTAAATGAAATCAATATTATTCACATGCACTATTTTATACCACTCTCAGGAGTGGGGGTTTACTTCACCTTAAAACATATTTTGACAATATCTTCATTAATATTGGTTTTTTTTGGGGGGGGGAAGTAAAGAACGAATTGTGTTTTGAATATATTTTACAGTCCTAAAATGTTATTTAGGTTTATTAATTTTAAATAATACTTAGCCTAGATAGAATTGTGAAATGTTTTGTATGCTATCGAGGATATAAATATTGTCAATGTAGGTAATTTTATACTTTACTACCATCCACAGGAGTGAGGTTTACTTGGAAGTCAGTACTTGCCATGAAGGAAAAAATGTAAAGAACAAAGTTGTGTTTAAAAAGTATTTTTCAGTACTAAACCATAAATCACAAGGTAATACATCTATTCTCTAATTACAAAACACATCACATTATTTTTGCTTTACCTATAATTTAATTTGCAGCTCGATGGTAGGGGGAATAATTCATTTATCCATGTTTCGACTAATAAATCAGTTTTCAGGTCAGACGCGACCCACTCATACAAATCTGTAAAAAAATAAAAATAAGTAAAATGTGTTTATAATAATGATTAATAAATTAAAACTTCAAATTATAATCCATGATATGTTGATGCAGTGACTCTACATACTATTTGAGAATCTAATGTGAAATTCTACTGACCTTACTGTTAGAATGAACTTGAGTTGCAGTGATATATATATATTAAACCACTCCGATTTCAGCCATTAATTAGTATTACATAGACTAATTATTACAGGAGAAAAATAGACAATAGAAAGTGAGATGATATCAATAGGTTATTCTATTATGTGATAAATCTGTTTAGTTTATGCAATATTTGCATAACGGATTCCTATTACCCACATGGAGTTGAAACTAGAACTCGGGGAATGCAAACATCATGTTTAGAAAGCAAACTACTAAATATTAAAGAAATGAATATCTCTTTCATCCAAATATAATCTTTTACAGAATTTTTAAATATGTTGGAGTGAACTATCCAAATTGTTTACGCTTTTTCCCCTATGAGCTATTTTTATCTTTTATCATTGTTTTTGGCAGTTTTTCCGTGACCTAATTTTTAAAACCTATTTTCTATGCATAATTTGAAGTTTTGTTTTAAATATTTTATTTTTAAAAGTCATAAAATAAGATTAATAATACTTGTATGTTGACTTTAGAAAAATAGTTTTATTTATTTTTTGTAGCTCTGAAGATAGCATTATAGATTACTTTAAGCCTTAGGATTTAAAATTATTTTCTGTGGTAAGCCATAAAATTGTGTTTCTGATATATCACAATATAAATTCTCTTGAGCACGAGCAGAATGTTTACTTTTGGAACTAAAATAGTTCTCAATTTCAAATTAAGTTAATGTATTATTGAAAAAATCAGTAGTAATGGAAAAAAGAGTGCTAGTAATTGGGTTTGACAAGATTAACCATACCTTTATGAAAGGGTCCAGCTTTTGCAAATGCTTGGATCTTGTTTCCGTTGAGAGTAGTTATTGATTTAATTAGTGTCCAAGGACTTGTAGGTTTCATCTTTTTAAATGCTGCCATAATATTTGGGTAAAGACTTTCCAGCTCCTTGACTATATTCCATCTTTGGAATTTAGGCGTGTTATATATGAGGAGGTCACCTGGAAATGAATATAATTAAATTTTATGCTAAAAAAAAGAAAAACAAAGTGTCTTAACGTCTCAACTAAGCCATCTTTATTATGTAACACTTTTGGTTACTCATAGCTTTGATCATAGTTTATAAGATATTTAATATAACTTGCCTACAGAATTAAGTTCTTGCTGAGACAGCGAAATACAGAGAGCACTCTGAGCATTTCTGTAGCCAGTTCCTGGGTAGTTGTGATCAATTAAGCGAGGTATGCTGTGTATTAACCATATTCCTCCGGATTTATCTCCTGCTACCATGCCTTTTGTATGGCCACATGTAAAGCAGAAGCCTTTTCCTTGATCATTGTATGTAAACCAGAGAACCTAGGATAAGAAGTTTGAACGTGCAAATTATTTTGCCACTAAAAATTATTTCTAACTCCAATACCCGATGAAGTCAGGTAAAAAATATATTGCATGCTTAATGGAATAAAGATCATCTTTTCATCTTAGATATAAATAGGTAAGTCTATTAAACACACAACATAGTGTGTAAGAAAATTAAATAATTAGCAAGAGGGTATTTTTATAGAAAATATTACAGAATCAAATTAATTTAATTTTTGAAAAGTTTTCAGTTACTATTAAGTAGTTAGTAATTTTCTTTTATATTTTATGGGCAGTACTTGCATATATACTGAACTGCATCTTGTTCAGGCTATAAATAAATAAATTTTTGGGTGATCCAACTCATGAATGCATGACATATAAATTAACTGAAACATGATTTATTCAAGTTGATGCCATAATATTGATATTTTTTGCTTATTTGTCTTTGTTGATGATCATAGTATGAGCCAACTATACTGAGAATTGCAATCACTTAGAAGTGAAGGGCAATGCAGTGGATATTAAAGTTATTTGTGTATAAATACAATTTTTAATTATACTGTTCTGGCTAATTATACATGCTTTGATCCTGGAAATTTGCATGATTATGCAGTCTTGTACTTTTTCAGATGATTTAATGAATTCTCTGACTGACATCACTGTTTATGAGTGACTGGTGTGCTAACCTTAATTTTAAATTCCTGGAACATTCAGTGCATTCAAAAATTCATTAGAAAATTGTTACATTCAATTATTTTTATCAAATTTCCTCTTCATTTGGAATTGCTCAGTCCTGTTGATATATTTTGTTCCGAAATCTCAAACATTTCGGCACCTAGAGAGTAAAAAACAAAAATCACACACACAAACTCAATTATTTTTTTACTTTATTGTCTCACTTGTTTTGGTTGAGCATGATTCAGATACGGCAATGTTTTTGCAAGTATTGAACTATTTCCATCAATCGTATTTTTAGAAATTTGCCATCCATCGTTTAAACTTTCTGAAGTTATAAACATGTATCCATTTCCTTTTTTTAAAAAGGGGTTGGAGTTTGTTTTTAATCTGGGGAACTTGTAGAGAACATACCTAGAATAGAGGTTAGGTAATAATAAAGGGAATTTCTATAAGTAGGTCAGTAAATTATAAACATTTAAGGCCATTTGCATCTTACAAGCTCAATAAATACCAATGATAGGCCAAAGTCTACCACAAAGCTAATTAGTTCTTGTTTTTATAAGTAAATTGTCAATAATGCCATTTTGAATATTCTACATAGTTAAATATAAGCCACTCATGAAAAATTAAGGACCTTTTACAATGTAATGACTTTTTGGCTCCTGAGTATGTATAAGATTTGTGAAGTATATATAGGATAAATCTACACTCCAGAATTTTGAAAATTCTGAGCAGGGACTTTGAAGGGTCAGATTGCCTATTATCCCTTTAAATCACTGGTTTCAAATCCTGTGACAAACACTAACAAATTTTTATTTTATATTAGCTCTAATGACTAGTCCATCTTTGATGTTTATTGAAATTTAGAATGACGTGAGAAGTTTATAAAGCCATACCCACCCATCTTACGAGAGTGTGACATCATCAATTAAGTAAGAAAATGTTTATTTAATCTATACTACATTCAATATTTAAATGTCTCTTCCACAACTAAAGACCATGTGTTAATGGGTAGAATCAAATCTGGAAGAGGGAGGAAAAATATCTGAGATATTATTAGTCCAATTGAATCATGCTGTAAAATCTCACTTGTTAAACATTTAATGGTCCACAGTTGTTGTATCATAATTTCAATATTAAATAAGTTATTTATATTTTCTTGTTTGCAACATTCACTAAACTCCCTCATTCACTCATCAGATTTTCACTTTGAGTAACTGATTCACTAAACATCGTATGTCCAGTTTAAAACTCAACTACAGTTTACATAGGCATCTTGCTTTGGGAGGATTAATGAATAAATGGAGACATGAGATTATCATTGTGATAATATCAAAATGAGATTACCATTGTGATAATACAAACTAAGATGTCTGTTATGCCAATCAATGTACACTGGGTAAACATCTACAGAAAAGAATCTATCAAGAATATAATAACTGTAAAATTATTTATAAAAATAACAAAGAATCAACATCAGTCTTAGCTTAGAAAGTTAAAACTTACAGCATGAATTTGATTTTGAAATAATAGAAATACTTTACAAAGTAGATTTTTCTCAAAATAAAATATCTAGATTCCTTACATATACCAAAAATGTATAATATACTGTGCACTATAAAACAGATTCAAATAAAATACATTTATTTTACTCAAACAAATTTAAAAATATTAGGAAAATGATAGTAATAAAATTATTTATATTTTATAGATTATGGACGCTATTTGTTTGGAACGGTAGATAAAATTCTCAAATATTCACATAATAAAAATATAACATTTTCTATTTAACTTTTTAAGAAAGAAATCAAAAAAAATATTTTATACAAAATGATTTAAATAATTATTTTAATCATGTCTTCAGTAATATGAAACCTCACTTTAGGTGTATTTATTTATACTAAAAATTCTTTAAGCCCCAAAGTTTTATTATAGAAACATATTTTATTTGAATATGTTATATCATATTCACTTTATTTGAAGCTTAAATGCCAAGTATTGTCTTCATTGAACAAATATTAAGCAAATTATTCATACTTTTTTGTTTTCAGCCATTAACCCCACCGCCCCCCCCTCCTTGTACTACTCATCGGTTTTTTGGTAGAAATAGAGAATATATGGCGAGATGAGATTGCAACTATGATGCACCAGTACATGGGAAATCTGCTTAGTTTATGCAGCCCCTATGTGTCGGACTTATAATTTGATGACTGGAAGGAAGGTACCCTTGGGGAAACATTGTTTTAGCTAAATAACCTCAGTGCAGAAACGAATGACTTATTATTGAGCTTACACAAATATAATAATAAAAAAAAAAACAAGGGCACTAATTAATTAAATGGAACAGATTTATTGCATTTTATCTTCCCTGCAAGAAATGCATTAATGCACCTGTAATTCAATAGTGAAATATAAAGAAAGCAAGATTCAGGCTATGCTTAATTCTTTTGGGGTAAAAAGTAACTAAATTAAATTACCAATCCACAGGGTTATTGTTTTCATCACGACAGTAAACATCTCCTTGCAGAGATTGATCAAGAAATCCTAATAAAAGCAACACAATGAATCCCTTCATTTTCCTGTACTGAATTATTAGCCACCTTATTGGCAATAAAAATGTATTACCTTATCACTACTTGAGTAGGTTACTCATTCCCTTTTATCTTAATAAACGAGTTTAATAAAAGTTTTATTAGAAGAGTGATGAGTAAATAGTTATACATATATAGGAAAACATAAAAAAGTTGTAATCATGTTCATGGTGTTATTTACCTGTAATTTACTGTATTTACCCATTAAACTGAAATTCCACTTTATGCAGTTGAGATTCTTTGTGGAACTTAAACAGGTCTCCACACTCCACCTCCTTGGAACCACTCAATATTGTGAGGAAATTGAGGAGCTAATTCTACAAAAAATTGCAGTTGAGTGTGCGACAAACATGGGAGAAACATCATGATGACCACCCACTAGAAATAGGTTGCTATTCCAAAGTAGAATTTATTAACTTAAAAAATAAAAAAAATTGTTTCATGGTGTGCGAGAAACACAAAATCGTTTCATTGGATGGATTATTTCTCCTTACTTAAATAAAGACTGTCATGCAGGGGCTGACTAAACTAAGTAAATTTCCCTTTTTTGGGTATGACATTTCACCATATAATTCATATGTATGTCATTTTTCTAGCCGACTCATAATAAGGGATATAAGGTCCGGGACAAAAAGAAAGCCCACCCTATATTTTTTCTCTTAATCAATAGGGGTTAAGGATTAAAGGATTAAGGATTCATTAAGAATTAAGGATTCATTAAGGATTAAGGATCCATTAAGAATTAAGGAGGTAGGAAAAACAGCTTGTGAGAATTAATATTATTACTTGATTTGGGGTAAGACAAAAAGATAGCACACCTATTGTTTCTTTACAAAGAAAATCAAATCCCTCTGAGTAGACAAGGCTAATCCAGTTCTGTTTATTCTTTTAAGTTGTTAACATTATTTTAGTGAGATGGGACGAGCAAAATCATTATCACCAGGTGAAAAAAATATCATTCAGCGAATGAAAAATCGAGGGTTTTGTATTTCCGATATTTCAAAAAATACCGGTAGGAGTAGAAAAGTGATTTTAAATTTTTTGAAGTCTCCAGAAAGCTATGGGACAAAGAAATCTCCTGGAAGGCCGCCGGCTTTAACAACACGGCAAAAACGAGCAATTTTAAGGGTTGCATCCAACTCATGATTACCGGCCAGTCAAATTGCGGCTAGAGCTGGTGTAGTGACGAATTTGAAAAACGTCCAGAGGATCATTCGTGAAGCTCCTCACATCAAAAGAAAGAAAATGAAAGGTATGCCACCTCTAAGCATGGCGCATGAAGAAAGGCGTAAGGAGTTTGCCCGTGAACATGTCCAATGGAAAGACGAGTGGAAAGAAATCTTGTTCACCGACGAAAAAAAATTCAACCTCGACGGCCGTGATGGCTGGGCTCACTATTACCATGATCTACGGAAAGAAGAAAAAATGTTTTCCAAGAGGCAAATGGGAGGAGGCAGCGTCATGATATGGGGAGGCATTGGCTATGATCACAAAACTGATATCGTGCTTATTTATGGTAGAATGAACAGTCAGCAATATGTTAATTTGTTAGAAAACCAACTACAAAAATATTTTGAACTTGTTCCTAAAGAGAACGTAATTTTTCAACAAGATAATGCTCCAGTTCATACGGCGAAAGATGCAAAAGAATTTTTTAGAAAAGGAAGGATCAGAATTATAGATTGGCCGGCTCGTTCCCCGGACTTTAGTATCATCGAAAATGTATGGGGACATCTTGCTAGAAGTGTTTACAGTGGGAGCCGACAATTTGAGTGCGTTGAAGAATTAAAAAAAACAATTCAGGAGGAGTGGACCAAACTACCTCAAGAGTTGATTCGTCGCCATTTTAACTCACTTTCAAATCGTATGATTTCTGCATTAGAAAAAGGTAGTGCGTATGCAGGATATTGAATTTTCATTTGTATTCTTTTAACGTATTTTTAATAAAGGATTTTATTATTATTGTTCACTGTGCTATCTTTTTGTCTTACCCCAAATCAAGTATTATTTATTAATTCTTACAAATTATTTTTTTCCGACTCCTATTAGATTGATCATCGGTTCAAATTTGAGCAGAATACACTACATATTAATAAATACAAATTATATCAATAGTTAAAAATGATTAAGAGAAAAAATATAGGGTGGGCTATCTTTTTGTCCCGGACCTTATTTTTGACTCACCCCCTCCCCTTCCACTGGCAAATATCTCCGTTAATATTCACGATAGTAAAAATAACATATATAGCAACATTTATAAAACATTAAATTTGCAATGAAAATTATTCAATCCAATGTTTGGATCGAAATATAACAGACATATTTCGAAATCCTCTCCGCCTCTTTCATTGGCCCGATTTTAGTCACTTATTCAATATATATGTATATGTACATATAGTTTTGAACGGACCTCATTTTCGTCATCGCCTAGGTAACATCGATGGACTTTTGAGGAAATTATTGAAATTCGTGGTATGAGTATAACCTCAATAACTGTTTGTCCGTAAGATAAGTTTGTTGACAGTCGTATATGGGTGTCTGTGGGTTATAAAAACAAACCAAACTTGATAAATAAAATTTTAAAAAATGATAGGCTCTGGTGGCCTCAGGTAAGCAAGAGTAGAAAATTGAATGGGTCTAAATACCTACATAATAAGGAATATTGTAATAAATCAGGGAGCGTTAGGTTAGAAATATAAACAAACGGGTCTGCCCGCCTCACACCGGAAAGAAAAACAATTACTGAAATATATCAGAATATAACATATTAATTTTATTGAGAACTATTTACTATATCTAATACTATACTAGAGACCTTAATAATGAGTCAGAATAATTGTTATCTCAATCAATCAAATTTTAGTAATCCCAAACCTTAAGACGGGGGGGGGGAGTCACAAGAACATATTTGCATGTATCTCGTATGTATAATAATGGTCTCTTCAATACAATTTTTGGTATTTAAACTTCGAATAATGTAATTTATTATGTAGCAGAGTATTGTTTATGTAACATGAATAGAAGTGGCGGTTTGCTGATGGCTGAAAACTAAAAAATGCAAATATTTCGGTAAATATTCAAGATATTGAATAAACGTATATAACAATATTTATAGTTAATTTAATTTGCAATAAGATTGATTCTGTACAATTTTTCGATCCTACCTATGGTAACGGAGATATTTCGAATTTTCGAAAATCTTCCCCTCTAAACCCCCCTCTGGCCCGATTTCAGCCATTAACGAACTTGATCTTTCTTTTTACATAAAACGACTAAATATCAAGTTTGGTAATGATTAAACAATAATTTCGACCGCTAGAGCGGTAACAGACAAATATATATATATCTATCTTAATATACATAAATCTCCTGTCACGATGTTTGTCCGCGATGGACTCCTAACCCTAGAATAGTACCTATACAAAACAATAGTGAATGGTACCTATACGTCTTATAGACGTACAGCCCTGAAAAGTGCCAAAAAATGGTATAATAAATATTTTATATTCTGTAAATGTCAATAAATCTTAATTTCTTCTTCTATTTGCATACTTACTACATATCATAGAATGAAAAACTGCTCTTAGAATTAAAATATTAAACAAAACTGCTCTTAGAATTAAAATATTAAACAAAACTGCAAGTAAGAAAACATCATTATAGAAAATAAATTCCCAGGAATTTTTTCAGGTTTTTTTTCAAGCAGGTAAAAATGTTTAAATGAAAGGATGAGGTATATAAAAAACACTTTAATGAGATTTAAACAAAAATTGGTCATAAATTCATTATTTTTTACAAACTTGGCAAATGTGAAACAATGTTCGCCACACACTGGCTTTTCTCTCGAGTTTCTCGTGAATCAAAACGGAGAGTGTTGAGCAAAAAATGATGTCTTTTTGCAGAAAATGAGGCATGATATTTTTGACCGCATTCTTTCGTGTTGTGTAACGTTTCGATCTTCATATGGTTGTCTTTCTTAGCCCCTGCGAGAATTGTCACACCGATAAGGGCTCTAAGCTCGACCAATGATAGGTCCTTCAAAGCAGAAGCATTGATGTTTTTATATGACTCTCTTTGCTTTGAAATTTCAGCATTTGTGTTTTGCACTATAATGCTCAACATCGATGGAGTAAAAAATAGATTGAAGCACTCAAGAGGGTCGGAAACACCTACAGCTTCATTTTTGGTTTTTCGTCTGACATGTATAATGTTTTTAGCTGCGGTTTTGTCAGATGATCGTGGAAAGGGAGTAGTTTTCCAGGAAAAACCATTACGCCCAAACATATTGTCACAATCAGGGCGCAGCTTTTTGTTCTGATGTGAATGGTCCTCACAATCTTGGCCAGACCTCTTCCGCTTTTTAGATGATCTTGTGGCTTGTTTTACTGGCCCTGACTTTTGAGATCTAGGTATAGATCCAGATGGTGTTGAAGTTGGTTGAATCGTTTGAAGTATCCTCTCCTCTATCTTCATCTTCTTCAGAAGAAGCTTCGTAGTCTGGATCTAAATCAGAATCATCAGGATCCTCGGGAAAAGCATCCTCATCTACCTCAAGATCGTCTTCAACCTCGCTGCATTCTGATTCGGCCCTCTGACGAAGTAATTCTTCTAATACTTCCTCATCTGTTGTGAACAATTTGCGTGTCTTGGACATCTGAAACGTTAGAAAAATTGCTGTGAATGTGAAGATTCTAACGTATCAATGGTACCACCACTACGCCAGTCAGACGTGTAAAAATAACCTCATAAATAGTATCAATAGGTCTGAAAGACGTATGAAGGTAACCCTGTGAATGGTATCAATACGCCTCCAGGACGTATAAAAATACATCAAGAATAGTACCAACACGCCTGAGAGGCGTGGTAGGATTTGTTAGATAAAATGCACTGACCTTGATGTCAACACTTCTGAGGTTTGAAGTACACTAATCCTCCAATGGAGAGTCAGGTGTAGCATATCTAGAAGGCAGGGGTATTATTCTCCTCCAAAACAAAATGGTGGCCGTTCAACTACTGAACTACGTCTAATAGGCGTATACGTACCATTCTAGGGTTAAACTACTTAACCGATTTTAAATTAAATTGGCACACCGTGAGCAGTCTGGTCCAACTTGAGAGATAGGGTAGCTTAGATCTTTAATTATAGTCGCAATTTTATTTTATTGCAAATTATTTGTCTATAATTAATTGACAGGCACAATTATCTGTTAACTCCAAAAGATTCTAACAGATGTGCATGTCATATGTTATTCACTAACAACTTTGTAATATGATCATTCGTTACAAAATTAAATGGAAATAATAAATTTAAAAATTAATTCTTTTGTATTGATTTCTGCTTAATATAAACTGTAAGAAAATTTTAATCAATCGTGTTCAACGTCCTTCCCCTTCAAATCCTAATCCCTTGAATTTGTGTACCAACTTCAACATTTCCGTCTTTGTTCGTAAATAATTTCATTGTACTAAAGGGTTGTAGTCGTAGAAAATCTGTCATGGAGGTCACCATATTTTTTTACAAATACCATCTATGTAAAAAGCATGGTGGACCCCGTGACTGGTGTTCTCCTACCGTTCCTCTTAAATTGTATACTACAATGTAATATAACAATAACTTTAGCCACAGCAACGCGTGGCCGGGTCTGCTAGTATATATATAAAATTGTAACCTCTGTCTGTACATTGATTTTTTTCGCGAAATTTCACGATAACTTTTCGTTTCACATGTCATAGACACCATAACTGCATTTTGTTTCTTTGGTGTCTGTTTGTTTGTTTATTCGTTTGTTTGTTTGTTACCTTTTCACGCATAAACGGCTGAACCGAATTTTATGAAACTTGGTATGTATATTACTACTAGCCCAACTTAGACTTTAGTAATTCAAATAAAGGGTTAGAACCGCCAATATAAATGATATTATTGTCATACCTCTCGGTGGAGACCGTCGTCATTGGCTGATGGTTGAGTACCGCTGGCAACCGCTTTCGATGCGATGGCATCATCTTCAAGCCTGTTGATAGTGTACTGAGTTGCTTGTCCGTCAGTCAGTGGGTTTTAAGCTCTGTTTACAAATTACAGAATTACTAATAATAACAGTAATAATAACAGAATTACTTCCGCTTCAACAACGAGATATATATACCCACAGATGGACTCGGAATGGGAAATCCCACTTCTTCTATACTTACGGAAATATTTATTCAACACATCGAAGATACGCACATAGAAAAACTCATGGATAAACATCAAATTACAAGATATTTCAGATTCGTAGATGACACATTTTGCATCGTGGAAACAGATGACATCAACGGGATTTTGAAAGACCTCAATAAACTCCACCCCAACATACGCTACACCATGGAGACTGAAAACGAAGGAACACTAAACTTCCTTGACCTCATGATTACCAGGAAAACCGACAGATTGGAGTACGGCATATATAGAAAACCTACATCCACGGATACAACAATACACGCCACTTCAAACCATCCAACTCAGCACAAACTAGCTGCATTTCGCCACATGCTACACAGACTACATACCCTTCCGCTCTCAAAGGAAAACTACGACAAGGAGTTGAATACAATACACGAAATAGCCTACAATAACGGCTATAAACGACACACGATCGATAAGTTACTCAAGAAAATAACTAGTAACGCCAAGCAAGACGCGAGCACTTCGGCTGAACCAATCACCAAACGACACGCAATCACATACACGGGTCCTGATACATATAAAATCACAAACGCACTTCGGAAAGAAGGACTTCACACTACGTTCAGAACCAACAACAACCTACGGCAGAAGCTCACAAATGACATCGAGAACAAGGACATCTTCAATATGAACGGAGTATATAAACTCACGTGCAGCTGTAACAACACATACATTGGACAAACTGGAAGGAGATTGAAAACGCGATACACCGAACATATCCGCTCGTTCAGACTTAACAAACGAGATTCCAATTTCGCCAACCACCTGAACGACCATTGCCACGACCCGACGAGTATAGCCGACAGCATGAAACTTCTACACCGACAAACGAAAGGCCGACGATTGGATATACTAGAGAATATGGAGATATACAAACAACGGACATTCAACGGAGACATCATCAATGAACAGCTCAACACTAGCTTGGACACGATCTTCAGACCACTACAACTTCTTAAAAGGAATAATAAACGGAAGACGCCAACAGACGGAATCACCCAGGATTACCAACAGGTAAAGCGACGACGCAGGTAGTTCCATATAGTATTTAATCATTTATTTATTCATTTTTCTATGATGCAAAATTTTTAAATGTATAATAACAATGACACAAATATTATATTATACCCGTATCTACATATCATATTTATCACACCATACCACCATACACATTAACACTTGAAATGTAAACACCCATACGGATGAGGACAATGACCCACTACACGATAACAGTTTACCTGAACACTAGTTTAAACGCACCTCGTGTGACAGTTCTGAATGGTAAGTAAACAGATCTAATAAAACGCTAACAACCCACCACACATAACAATTTACCTGAACACTAACACACCGTTGACAGATCTGAGTAGTAAATAAACAGATCTCGATTCAAACGTAAACAACCCACCACACGAAAACAATTTACCTGAACATCAACATCCCTCGTGTGACAGATCTTAATGGTAAGTAAACAGATCTGGACTAAACGTAAACAACTAATACGGTGAACAGAGCTTAAAACCCACTGACTGACGGACAAGCAACTCAGTACACTATCAACAGGCTTGAAGATGATGCCATCGCATCGAAAGCGCTTGCCAGCGGTACTCAACCATCAGCCAATGACGACGGTCTCCACCGAGAGGTATGACAATTAGACTTTAGGCTATATTAATATTCTCTAAGACAAACAGGAGTGGGGGTTATAAGGAAGGCCTGAAATTAAAAATAGCGATATTTCGTTTCCTATTGCTTTTTCAGCAAACATGCACATAACCAAAGTTGTTTATTTTGTAATTTAGAGTAACTTTTGTTATATGCACTTTTGCCGTATACGGAAGTATAAATGAGTTATTTGCTAAAAACTATAGCGGGAGTCCACAATTTTATTTGGCACAAAAGACTCAACCGAACTAAACCAAACTCGGTATGTGAATTAGTACTAACGCCTTCCTTATAATAAGCCATACTAACATTTCTAGGGACGGGCAGGAGTGGGGGTTATAAGGGAGGCCTGAAATTAATAATAATGATTTCCTATTGGGGTTTCGGCAAATATGCACATAACAAAAGTTGTTTATTTTGTTATTTAGAGTAACTTTTGTAATATGCACTTTTACCGTATACGGAAGTATAAATGAGTTATACGCTAAAAACTATAGCGGGAGTCCACAATTTTATTTGGCACAAAAGACTCAACCGAACTAAACCAAACTCGGTATGTGAATTAGTACTAACGCCTTTATTATAGTAAGCTATACTAAGATTTCTAGGTACGGGCAGGAGTGGGGGTTATAAGGAAGGCCTGAAATTAATAATAGTGATATTTCGTTTTCTATTGCATTTTCGGCAAATATGCACCTGAAAAAATTAGTTCAAATGTATGTCAATATTTTTTCCCTTAATAATTCAAATCTATGCATAATGCTCAGGAGACTGGAAATATGACAATATGCAGGTCAGTGAAGTCTTACATAAAAAAATAATTTTATTATTAACAAATGCCAACAACGGGTATTAACCCTAAACACTGGAACGGGTAAATGTCAAAATATTGTGCAAAGTAAAGCCTTGCCAAAAATATACCATCACCATTTTGCCTCAAATGAATTCCCGAGCGAAGCCGGGTATCTGAGCTAGTATATATATAAAATTGTAACCTCTGTCTGTACATTGATTTTTTTCGCGAAATTTCACGATAACCTTTCGTTTCACATGTTCTAGACACCATAACTGCAATTTGTTTCTTTGGTGTCTGTTTGTTTGTTACCTTTTCACGCATAAACGGCTGAACCGAATTATATGAAATTTGGTATATATATTACTACTAACCCAACTTAGACTTTAGGCTATATTAATATTCTCTGAGACGAACAGGAGTGGGGGTTATAAGGGAGGCCTGAAATTAAAAGCGATATTTCGTTTCCTATTGGTTTTTCGGCAAATATGCACATAACAAAAGTTGTTTATTTTGTTATTTAGAGTAACTTTTGTTATATACACCTTCGTCGTATATCGAAATATAAATGCGTTATACGTTAAAAAGTATAGCGGGAGTCAACAATTTTATTTGGCACAAAAGACTCAACCGAACTAAATAAAACTCGGTATGTGTATTAGCACTAACGCCTTCATTATAATAAGCCATACCGACATTTCTAGGGACGGGCAGGAGTGGGGGTTGTAAGGGAAGCCTGAAATTAAAAATAGCGGTATTTCGTTTTCTATTAGTTTTTCTGCAAATATGAACATGACAAAAGTTGCTTATTTTGTTATTTAAAGTAACTTTTTTTATATACACTATCGTCGTATACCGAAGTATAAAGGCGTTATACGCTAAAAATTATAGCAGGAGTCAACAATTTTATTGTATGAATTAGCATTAATACTTTGATGATCATAAGGTATAATACAATTTTTTAGGTTCGAACGGGAGTGGGGGTTAAAAGGGAGGCCTGAAATAAAAATTCGCGACATTTTCTATTTGTTTTTCGTCAAACGTGCACATAACAATAGCTGTTTATTTTGGTATTTAGAGTAACTTTTGTTTTATACATTTTTTTGTATAACAGTGTAAAACGAAGTAATTTGCGTAGAAATATTGATATGCTCAACAATTCATTCCAATTTGAACTATGAGGTACCTCACCTGGATAAATGATTTCAAATCTATGTTAATATTTTATCCTTGATAATTCAAATCTATGTTATTTTTTAACGTCAGTAACAGCTTGCACCATTAAAGTATACTGCCCTCCTCCCTTCTCTTCACCCAAACATTATTCATGAGAAATGCCGGTTTTCCCTATGTGTATTTAATAACAACCTGAAAAATATTTGAACAAACAGTTTTAGTATTGTGAAGAAAATGTAATCTGATTTTTTCATATAATTTAAGGTATTACAGGATTAATATCCTAAATGAGTTGGCAGCACTGAGCATAGGGAGGTGTCAAGCTACTTCCTTTGTACTATCAGATTTCCCGCTTCCCCGCCGACCTCATATTGGTTTATGTTTACATGTTAATTGATGCTTATAGCAATGTAGTGTTATTCTCAGGAATGTGAATTTTTTTAATGGCCAAAAATAAATAATTTAAAAGGACGAACGCTGGGGAGGTGCGCCCAGTTATTTCTGGTATTTATTAACTCTGCTTCGTTAATGTATGATGTACTTTACTCAACACCAATATCAATATACAGTTTACAATCCAGACTTACAAAAGAGTAGTTTTAATAGCGGTTACGACGAACCTAAAACAGCTGTCACCATTAAGCTTTGTACCGCATCAAGTATAACAAAGTATAAACGTGGTATCTCTGGAATATGCTGGATGGTAGAGGAACCAATTGATCAGGATCCATAAGAAGGCCAAGTCCTCTACAGTTTTTTATTATAATGCAGAGTGCACTTTCGGAGTCAATGCTCCATCCTCAGTGCCTGATTAAAGCTGCGTTGCCTGGACCACGACTGCCGGATGTAATATACTGGGAGAAGAATGTTGATAACTCTAATGCGAGAGCGGAAATAGACTCCAGGCTAATAAAGTTAATTGAGTTTACTTATTTCCTGAATTAACTTAATTGAGTTTACGTATTTACTGTGCTTAGCCAGATCGCCAAGATGCGGGTGCTCCTGTATAAATAAATAAAAATTTATTTCCTGTAAAATGCTGGTACTACGGGAAGTGATTTCCACTGAGATCTACTGTTACGAATATAAACTTACGTGCTAAACTATGCTTAAACTATATGTGCTCAGATTTGAAAGGAAATATGTTCATTATAGATGATAATTAATTATAATAAATGCTATTCATGATAATGGTAATAATTATTTTAAAACGGTGAGTCAAAAAGTGTAGAGGGATAGATTAGGAACACATTTTCATTTATTCTTCATAATTAAAATTTCTATTTTATAAATACCCAAAATTTACCTATAGGTTTGGTTATTTCGGAAAAACATTACGTCGTGGAGTGAAGTGTATTTGTACACATTGAAGTCGTGCTATAAGAATACCATCATTAGTCAGTCAACAATGATTTCCCGGGCATCGCCGGGTACCTTAGCTAGTATATATATATATATATATATATATATATATATATATATATATATATATATATATATATATATATACAGTTTTGAACGGACCTCATTTTCGTCATCTCCTGGGTAGGATCGATGGACATTTGAAGAAAAATTTCGAAAATCGCGTCGTGAGTACAACCTCAATATCTGATTTCCCTTAAGGGAAACTGCTAAAAGTAACGAACAGTACCACTACTTTATTTTAGATGGTATAAATTAAATTTATATAGTTGAAGTTTTACACTAGTGGCTAAAGAACACATGTATTTCTAAAATAAATTAGCTCTGAAGAAAGTAGAGGATTCCGGATTTTTTTGCTATTTTCTGTGGAAGAGGAGTTTACTCAGCTGAGGAATTTGGTTTAGGACTGAGCATAGTAGTGGGTCACCTTGGGGTTAGCTAGGACTACTATGTGGTAGATTCCTAGCGGAAGGGAGAGGCGATAAGGGCAGTGGAAGAAGGAGCTGTTTGAAAGAAGGAGCGGATGTCGGCCGTGTAGCCGAGTCAGGTGCTGTTAATTGTCTTTCCACCACTGGAGGAGCCCTTTAATTAAATTCCATGCTGTCCCCCAGCTCTCAAGGAGGTCCTGATTCAACCGCTCTTCTCTACATGTATTCCCTCTCCCTCTCTCTCTCCCTCTCCCTCTCTCTCTCCCTCTCCCTCTCCCTCTCCCTCTCCCTTTCCCTCTCCACCCTGGCCCCATGGTAACTACAAGATAAGTTACCGTCTCTGGAAATTTTGGGACAGTCTGTTCCAACTGAATACTGGGAGGGTGTTTTACGTCAAAGTCCCCTCATAAGTAAAACACGTTTTACTCACTGAATATTTAGTTTAGCCTCCTTCAGTCAATCGGATGACACCACCGTTGCTTGCCTAACTACACTTTCTCTCAAGCTGCCTCGAACTACTAAACTGCTAGCATATACAAGTCGTCGTCTATCAGGGGCAGCCAAGGTAGAGGCCCTAGAACTGCTCCATGTGGACCGCTCTTCGTCATATTTACTACATTGTCTAGTCTGCCACAGTCGGGGATGTAGGCTTTCCGGTCTTAGAGGAAGCTGCTGATCATTGCCTGAATTTTGCTCGGTAGCTCCATTGATTGTAAGGACGCTAAAATCCGACGCCACCATGCGTCATCGTAAGCTCCTGCTATACCATGGAAGACGGTTGGTCCGCTTTCAGGCACTTGATGACTGACCTCTTCTGTTGATCGTTCTGGGATTCTCTCTATGTCTCTCTCCATTCCTCTCTCTCTCTCTCTCTCTCTCTCTCTCTCTCTCTCTCTCTCTCTCTCTCTCTCTCTCTCTCTCTCTCTCTCTCTCTCTCTCTCTCTCTCTCTCCATTCCTCTCTCTCTCTCTCTCTCTCTCTCTCTCTCTCTCTCTCTCTCCTCTCTCTCTCTCTCTCTCTCTCTCTCTCTCTCTCTCACTCTCTCGCTCTCTCTCTCTTCTCTCTCTCTCTCTCTCTCTCTCTCTCTCTCTCTCTCTCTCTCTCTCTCTCTCTCACTCTCTCTCTCTCTCCTCTCTCTCTCTCTCTCCTCTCTCTCTCTCTCTCTCTCTCTCTCTCTCTCTCCCGTTGTTATGTTTTATAATTGTACTCATGATAAGTGAGAGACCCAATTGCTGATTTATTCCTTAATAAATTTCAGTGTCACATTCCTTTCTTGATTATGTTGGTGATGAAAATACCTCTATTTTACACAATAAACTGAATATCGTACCGGGACTGCTCATGGCCATTAGAAAATTACACACTCCCCCTTATTATCTAGTCGTAAAATCCAAATAAAGTAGTGTTATGTAAGCCCCCCTCCCCCTTAGCACCTATGACAACTCACAGAGGTATTTGCGTGTTCATATTTAGGCGAATTATCCAGTCTGCCTGTGTAAAACCTGTGAGCATGTATCGGTTTGGTTTTCATAACATTTGAAAACGAATAAAGTTCCACAAAATGACCTTTATGTATTGACGATGTAGATTTTAACATATTAAATAATCCGATGAAATAGAGGAAATCCCTTTCATGATTTTATCATAAGCTTACTTTTGTAGGTGGAATTTAGAAATAAAGAATTAATGAAATTCGCCAATATCAAAGCTATGATCTCGTATGAATCATGGTCCATGCTGACTAAGAGGTTCTATGTCATTTGTTGATGAATGTTGTGCGGTCGTCCCCCATGTTATTAGTGATATGGTAAAAATGATTAAACATTTGTCTTTACTCAAAATCAATTACACTTTTTACGTACGTTGAGAATCCAAAATACCTTTGTTCAAGTAATATTTACATTTTTCTCAAATAATATTTACATATTTTGTTCTTCTGTCGTTATTAGATATAATGTACGAACTTGTGGGCGTGGGAGCATCATAGAGACACGATTTCCAGTTGCATCTTTCTTAAGTAAATGTAAATGTAATGTATTTTTAACAAACTGAACGAGCTAAAACAAGGCGCTACAGTTCTTGGGAATCTGAGATTCTACCATAATCTTACAAAAATGTCATGTAATCAAACTAATTCGAAATTTAATTTCCTACAATCGACGTTCTTTATATTTTATCTCTAACATTTACCGCGATATTTGTAGCTTTTAGTATTCAGCCTTCAGTTAACCCTCACTTTTACTAATGCGATTTTCATTTGGGTCACCCGAGACTCTAAACATCTCATGCATATTTTTGCGACATCCATATCTATACTTTTAATAAATTATTATTATACTTATACTTTTAATAAAGTTCTTTATTATATTTGTTAAATATAATATGAGGTGGTTCTGGCCAATTACCTCCTTTTGAATTTATATTCATTATTAAATTTGATCTATTTTGATTAAATGTTGAACAGTCATAAACTATATGTTAAAACAGTACAACTTTTGACGGGCTTGGAGGTGGTGCTATCGCATCGAAAGTGCTTGTCAGCTGTACTCGACCATCAGCCAGTGACGACGGTCTCCACCGATAGGTATGACAACAGAATGTAAAAACGTTTGTGTTGTCTGTGAGTCGCAAGTACATTTGTTTTTCTCTTGAATTTTAAATCTTGTTAAATAATGTCCTATCTGTCCATATTCCGTTAGAAATTGTGGCAGAGTTTAGAACCACTTTTGTGCTTTTTTTCCTTCCTGTAAGTATATAATGGTTTCTGCACACACTATTTAATGCCTATAATTAAGTTCTATTGCATGCAACATTTTGAAAAATTAATTGACTTCACTTCCCTTTGAGATGAATCCGCCATGCTTCATTATAATGAGGACTTAGGGAGCTACGAAGCGGGGAAAAGCGTGAGGGGGGAGATACACACAAATTTAATAACCTCAAAAGTGTTCGCCATTGTCTCGCGAGAGAGCCGCCCAGAATTAATTTCGGAGCTTCTTTAAACCCTCAAGACGCAATATCCCCTTAATACAATATCCTGTCGATAGCTGCTAACAGGAGGAAATGAAATTTACAAACGGCTTTCTTTATTGGTTCTCGAGGAGGAATGGTCCTGACGTCAGGTGAAGAAAACCAACTTATTGCCTCCAAATCCTCTTCCTCAATCCCTTCTTGCCCATTATTTGGTCTTAGCGGGAGAGGGGGGAGGGGAGGGCGGTAACTTTCTTCATCTATGAACGATATTCTAAGATTTTTTTTCTTATTTTTAGCGAGTTTTCTCTTAGAGAAGTAAACTATTACCTAAGTCGCAGGATCTTAGCTTAGGGATCAGGATAACATTTCGTCGTATTCATGCTCATAGATAACAAAATTGCCCAATGGTAACTTCTAAAAGGCTTATCTTGACTGAGATAATAAATATACAGTTCGTGAAAGCTTGCACACACACATACACGCACACACACACACACACACACACACACACACACACACACACAGACATACACACACACACGCACGCACACAAACACACACACATACAAGGTACATAACTAGACTGTAATACAGTCATAAATATGTAATTTCATCATTCTAAGGCTAGTCGTTTATTAAGTTATGAAAGATAACTCGGTTAATATTCATTGTAGACAAAACATGTAAACATCATTTGTAGTACATCACATCTGCAGTAAGATTGTTTCTATACAATTATTCGATCCGACGAATAACAACAAGAGATATTTCGAATTTTCAAAATTCTCCCCCTCTAAACCCCCCCCCCCCCCTCTCCCAATGGTGCGTTTTAGTCGTTAACGAACTTGATCTTCATTTTTACATAAAATGTTTAAATATCGAGTTTGATTATGATCAGACAATAATTTGCTGTTAGAGCGTTAACAGATATTATGTATATCGGTTTTGAGCGGGCCTCATTTTCGTCATCTCCTGGATAGGATCGATAGACAATTGAGGAAATATTTCACAATCGCGTCAAGAGTACGACCTCAATAGCTGATTTCGCTTTGGGTAAATCTGCTAAAGCGGTATCAGGGAGGGCGACCCACGATTCCGCTGAAATCTGAAAACCGAAACTATTTTTGATACAATGAATACTCTCTTTATTTCGCACAAGGAGGTCAAAAATGACGTCCATATCTTTTTGGGGGATAACTCACCCTGATGTTTACAGTTAACCCGAATTGCAATGTGATATTAAACTTAACTATGGATCATTGCACTGTACAGGGTCTTTGAAAAAGAATGAACCAATTCCATTAAGCTACCCGTATATCTAATCAACAGACAGTAATACAAGATTGCAATAAAGACACATGTATTAGTTCCATTTCATGCTCCTTTACACCCAAATCAATATGGATTCACGCCCCAAACAAGTACTGTTGACGCACTATACAGAATTACTAATTTACTACGAACGAATCTAACAGGAAAGAAACATATTGTGATCGTTTCGATGGATTTTAAAGGTGCCTTCGATCACGCCTGGTGGCCTTCGATATTCGAATCATTACATAAACAAAAATGCCCACAAAATATTTACAAATTACTTAGAGACTGTCTCAATAATCGACTTGTATACATGACCCTTCAAAACACTACTGTACACACTTCTCAAAATAAAGGCACGCCACAGAGCCCAGCTTGCTCACCTCTACTGTGGAAAATCATTTTAGACAGTCTACTTAAAACAATACTACCAGAAGGAACTGAAATTATTGCATTTGCTGACGACATTTTACTTATGGTTATTGGAATAGACTTAATTCCAATCGCCCAACTTACTAACGCTGTTTTGGTACTAATCAATGAATGGGCTAAAAAACACAAACTCAAATTTAATTTAGAAAAAACATCATACACACTGTTTACAAGACGCACCTACCTTAGACATTAAATTAAATGGAGTGACAGTACAAGAAAAATATATCTTAAAATATCTTGTACTTCACATTGACAGGAAATTGAAATGGAACTATCACATTACTACCTAACAAACAAGACTGCTTTCAATAATAAACGGACTCTCGATGGCTGCTAGAGTGTCTTGGGGTCTTAAATCCGACGCTCTGACCACATTATACAAAGGGGCGATCGTTCCCATATTGACGTATGGAATTGAAATATGGGGTCATGCCTTGGTCGTGAAAAGAAATGTCAAAAAATTAGAAAGAGTGCAAAGGCTAATTGCGATAAAAATTGCTAAAGGATATCGTACTTTATCTTATGAGGCTTCATGTGTATTAGCAGACACTTTGCCAATTTACATCAAAGCTGAGCAAATGATAAGGCAACATATGTTATTGTAATTGGGTGAAATCCCACAAGACTTTACATTAAAAAATATTACATCAAACGAAATAGAAAAAGACGTGAGACATACTTACTGGTTACACCCAAAGGACTACATTAGACCATTAGACAACTTAGACATAACGTGGACATATCATATATACACTGACGGAAGTAAAAACAAGGATGGCGTTGGGTGTGTGTACATTATTTTAAAAGACGGCAATATTATACAGAGAGGACAATACAGACTATCACCACTATGTACAAACAATCAAGCAGAAAACCTTGCAATTACTGAGTCACTCAAAACACTACACATTTCAAGTGACAGAGAGACTAGTATAATCTATACGGACAGCAAAATTAACATAGACCGCATTTACAATAACGAAAACCATAACTAACAGACTGAACAGATCAGAACACTAATTACACTATGTAGACAGAAGAATGTAATAGTGGCAATAACATGGATAAAGGGACACTCAGGAAATTTAGGAAATGACACAGCAGACCAACTTGCTAATACAGCTTCAAGAGACGAAACGGTACCTATAAATACTCTAAACTGACTAAACAGACCATTAAAACTATTTTGATAGACGAATCTTATAAAAAATGGGACGAAAGATGGACAAACAATTACTTGACGGACCAAGAACAAAACTCATCAAGTATATTATTTTACAAAACGGAACTTGGCCGACGGACAAACCGAAACTTTTACTCAAATTCAACAACGGATTTAATGCATTTATTCAAGATTTGGACACCATTTTGTAGATATACACCTATTGTTGTACACATATGTAATGCTACATATGTTTTATTTTCTTTCTTTTTTTTTTTTTTTACTTTTTTGTTTTTATTTAATTAATTTATTGTTTTATAATGTTTACAATTATTATATAAGAAATATTATAATGTAATGGTGAAATGTGTGTAGTATCCAATGGATGGAGCACACAACATTTAAATAAATTCCCACGTTAGAGGGATAATCGGCGTGGAAAACAGGAACAGGAATCACCATCATATCAGCATTTCAGTGTTGTATCACAATTAGTCAAATATTAAGAACAAACAATGGCTAGGTCTTTAACTTTTAAAAAAAGAATTATTAATTAGTTTCATGCACTTTCCATCAGAACTCTTTTTGGAGCTATTTAACTATGACCCAGGTTTATTGTGAGTATATCGTCTTACAGATAGGCAATAATATCTTCACAACCAGGACTTCATTCTGATCGCCAAAAAATACAAGTATTTACTCATGGGGCATCCCCATCCATTCCTTCGATAAAGTAATATAATTTTACTAGTATGTATTTAATATTTATTTTATTTCATTAATTTTATGCATTTTAATGATATGAATTGTTGACATTCGCAAGGTTTTATTGATTTTGTAGTGTTATATGATTTATCGTGAGTGCTGGTCAATGAAGATGAAGTAACAGCACTGAAGATGTGCTTCTAAATTTTACTTCAGTAGCTGGATAGTAACAAACGTTATGATTTAATTTCTTTTTAGCCGAAGAAATATATGGAAAATGAAAATGATTTTTTTTTTTTGGTGGCATCTATTCTATTGGAGATAGCCGGTAGGATCATAGATGATTTTGATGGTTGCTTTTATAAGGTGGATAGGGAGATGGCTGACAAAGGTGGAGGGGCAACGAGCAACGATACCCTCCCTTTGAACTCGGCCCTTACTCCCTAATTAATAATGTACTTTGAGGAGGCCATTAATAAATAATATATCCCTCTTAAGTGGATGCTCTACTATCCCTACCTTATCTACTTATTTATTTTTTAAAGAAGGGTTTACTTACTTTTCTTTTAGTCCTACTTTTCCCTCTCTGGAAACCCGCAGTGTCATATAAAAAGTCCGTCACGCAGGGGCTGCGTAACCTAAACAGATTTCCCACGTAAATTTTAATAATAGATTAACCTACATAGGTACTACTAGCACAACTCCACAGTGAATATTAGGTGAATAAATACAAACTGTAATAAGAAATACCCCCCCCCCCCCTCCTCGGAAAGCGTCTCAAATGTAAACAAACAGGTCTGCCAACGGCTTTCAGTTATTGGTTTTCTTATTCGACACCGGAAAGAAAAACAATAACTGAAACATCAGACTATAACATATTAATTTTATTGATAACAATGTACTATATCTAGTACTGTAATTTATAATGAATCATATTAAATTTCATCTAAATGAATCAAATTTTAGTACTTAGTCCAAGAATTTAAGACGGGGGGGGGGAGGTGGATCACAAAAACACATTTGCATGTATCTCGTATATAAAGATCTCTGGAAAACAATATTTGGTATTTAAGCTCCGAATAATGTGGATTACTATATAACAGAATATTGTTTACGTAACAAGAGTAGTAGTGGGGGTTTTTTCCTCTCTGAATTCGTGATCCGATTTCAGGCATTAACGAGCTTGATTTATAGTTTTGTATTAAAGTGAGATAAATTTCAAGTTTAGTTATGATCAATAAGAATGAGTGGATATACGAAGGTGATCTTCAAATATATATATATATATATATATATATATATATATATATATATACATATATATACTAGCTAAGATACCCGGCTTCGCTCGGGAAATCATTAGAGGCTGAATATTGAGGGTATTTTTTATAGCAAGGCTTCAATGTGTACAATTATACATCCTGTCTGGGCATGTTATTTTTCCATAAGGGAAATGTAGAGGACTTATACAATAGAAAAAGTCCGTCACGCAGGGGCTGCGTAAACTAAGCAGATTTCCTGCGTGAAGTTTTACAATAGAAAAATTTCAGAATAGAGAGTCAAACAGCTACGGGAACGGCCCGAACTAGCTCTTGACGGAAACTCACGACTAGACCCGAAGTTAGCCGATCTCATCTCAGAAGCTGAAAACAGAAAAATGCAAATATCTCGGTTAATATTCAAGATAGAGAATAAATATATATAACATTATTTATAGTAAATTTAATTTGCAATAAGATTGATTCTATATAAGTTTTCGATCCGACGTATAGTAACGGAGATATTTCGAATTTTCGAACATTCTCCCCTCTAAACCCCCCCTCCCACTGATCCGATTTCAGCCATTAACGAACTTGATCGAGTTTGATAACGATCAAACGAAAATTGCGACCGCTAGAGCGTTAACAGACAAATATATCTATCTATCTATCTATCTATCCATCTATCTATCTATCTATCTATCTATCTATCTATCTATATATATATATATATATATATATATATATATATATATATATAAAATTTTGAACGGACCTCATTTTCGTCATCACCTGGGTAGGATCGATGGACATTTGAAGAAATTTTTCGAAACTCGCGTCATGAGTACGACCTCAATAGCTGATTTCCCTCAAGGGAAATCTGCTAAAAATTGATTTTAAAAGAGTACATGAAAACTATTTCCCAGGCAATCCCTCTCTACTGTTTGACACTCCGTGAATAATTCAAATCATGATCATGGATAGCATTTATTATAATTAAATAGAATCTATAATGCACATATTTTCTGTCGAACCCACTCCGAGCACACATCGTTTAGAATTACTCGGTTATAAGTAGAAAGAAATTCCAATAGTGCCAACATTTAACAGGAAATAAGTTAACACAATTAACTGTGTGGGTCTCCGTCCAACTTACCCTTCCGCTTGAGATTTATAACCTCACTAATGCGAATTATACGTAGATCTACCATATAAGTCTAAAAAGCATAACATTATTCAGCTTATATCAAATAAACATTAATTAGTAATAATGCAATTGGTTATAATTGGTGGGGCTATAGTTTAGCGTATACCTAGTTTATACTTTGTTAAACATCAAAAGTTACTCTAAATAATAAAACATATAACATGGGGCTCAGGTTAGCCATGCGAGTTAAAGCGTTGACCTTTATCTCACATGGTAAACCTAGAGTGGCGAG
Source organism: Riptortus pedestris (assembly GCA_019009955.1). Taxonomy (NCBI): domain Eukaryota; kingdom Metazoa; phylum Arthropoda; class Insecta; order Hemiptera; family Alydidae; genus Riptortus; species Riptortus pedestris. The sequence continues at coordinate 81,005,439 of CM032229.1, forward strand.
TTCGATTCTTGCCTGGGCAAAGGAAATTATTTAGTGACGAAATTCATTAAATAACGTCCTATAATCCCACCCTGGCTAGAAAAGGGTGGTAACCTGTAGATAACCCGTCCCGATTAGCCTAAGTTGCAAAAAGTGGACGTTAATAAATAATAATAATAAAATAAAAACCGGGAATGTGCATGGGATAAAAGGCTTCCCGGATACCCCCCCCCCTTTGTCCGTAGAAATCCAAAATAACTTATTTTCATGGAGGAGAGATGCTAATATTACATACCAAATTTTGATTTTTCGGTTGTCTTAAGCGCGCAATAAAATTCTTGACTTCCGCTATAGGTTTTAGCCTTATATCTTGTTTTTACTTCGGCATACGAAAAAAGTATATAAAACAAAAGTTACTTAAAATAACACAATTAACTACGTATGTTACGTGCATCCGCTAAAAATCAACGGGAAACGGAATATCGCAATTTTTCATTTCAGGCCTCCCTCATAACTCCCGTTTGGACCTAAAAATTTTAATGTAGCTGTTAAGCATGGAAAAATTAATGGTAATTCACATACCGAGTTTTGTTAAGTTCGGTTCAACCGTTAGTGCCCAACAAAATTGTTGGCTTCCGCTTTAGTTTTTAATGTATATCTCGTTTATACTTTGTTATTCGGGAAAAGTGAATATAAGAAAAGTTGCTTTAAATAACAAAATAAACTACTTTTTGTCATGTGCATATTTGCAGAAAAACCAGTAGAAAACGAAACACTGCTATTTTTAAGTTCATGCCTCCCATACAACCCCCACTCCTGCCCGTCCCTAGAAATGTTGGCTAACAGGGATGTACGTCCAGTTGATCTCTCGCTAAAACTCTGATCACGAATCTCTTGAGTCTCGGGGGTGGCTAAAGATCTCGATGATCTATAATGCCAACAGAATATATATCTATCTATATATATATAAAATTGTAACCTCTGTCTGTACATTGATTTTTTTCGCGAAATTTCACGATAACTTTTCGTTTCACATGTCATAGACACCATAACTGCATTTTGTTTCTTTGGTGTCTGTTTGTTTGTTTGTTTGTTTATTTGTTTGTTTGTTTATTTGTTTGTTTGTTTGTTTGTTACCTTTTCACGCATAAACGGCTGAACCGAATTTTATGAAACTTGGTATGTATATTACTACTAGCCCAACTTAGACTTTAGGCTATATTAATATTCTCTGAGACGAACAGGAGTGGGGGTTATAAGGGAGGCCTAAAATTAAAAATAGCGATATTTCATTTCCTATTGCTTTTTCAGCAAATATGCATATAACAAAAGTTGTTTATTTTGTAATTTAGAGTAACTTTTGTTATATGCACTTTTGCCGTATACGGAAGTATAAATGAGTTATACGCTAAAAACTATAGCGGGAGTCCACAATTTTTTTTTGGCACAAAAGACTCAACCGAACTAAACCAAACTCACTATGTGAATTAGTACTAACGATTTCCTTATAATAAGCCATACTAACATTTCTAGGGACGGGCAGGAGTGAGGGTTATCAGGGAGGCCTGAAATTAAAAATAGCGATATTTCGTTTCCTATTGCTTTTTCAGCAAATATGTACATTACAAAAGTTGTTTATTTTGTTATTTAGAGTAACTTTTGTTATATGCACTTTTGCCGTATACGGAAGCATAAATGAGTTATATGCTATAAACTATAGCGTGAGTCCACAATTTTATTTCGCACTTAAGACTCAACCGAATTAAACCAAACTCGATATGTGAATTAGTACTTACGCCTTCATTATAATAAGCTATACTAACATTTCTAGGGACGGGCAGGAGTGGGGGTTGTAAGGGAGGCCTGAAATTAAAAATAGCGGTATTTTGTTTCCTATTGCTTTTTCAGCAAATATGTACATTACAAAAGTTGTTTATTTTGTTATTTAGAGTAACTTTTGTTATATGCACTTTTGCCGTATACGGAAGCATAAATGAGTTATATGCTATAAACTATAGCGTGAGTCCACAATTTTATTTCGCACTTAAGACTCAACCGAATTAAACCAAACTCGATATGTGAATTAGTACTTACGCCTTCATTATAATAAGCTATACTAACATTTCTAGGGACGGGCAGGAGTGGGGGTTGTAAGGGAGGCCTGAAATTAAAAATAGCGGTATTTTGTTTTCTTTTGGTTTTTCTGCAAATATTCACATGACTAAAGTTGTTTAGTTTGTTATTTAAAGTAACTTTTGTTATATTCACTTTTGCCGTATAGCTAAGCATAAATGAGTTATACGGTATAAACTATATAAACTAAACTGTATTAGCACTAACGCCTTCCTTATAATAAGCCATACTAACATTTCTAGGGACGGGCAGGAGTGGGGGTTTTAAGGGAGGCCTGAAATTAATAATAATGATTTCCTATTGGGGTTCGGCAAATATGCACATAACAAAAGTTGTTTATTTTGTTATTTAGAGAAATTTGCTCAACTCTTCTTTTCAATATGAACTACTACATAAAAAAATAATTTTATTATTAACAAATGCCAACAACGGGTATTAACCCTAAACACTGGAACGGGTAAATGTCAAAATATTGTGCAAAGTAAAGCCTTGCCAGAAATATACCATCACCATTCAGCCTCAAATGAATTCCCGAGCGAAGCCGGGTATCTGAGCTAGTATATATATATATATAAAATCTAATGGGTAGAAACCATGAGCATTTCAAAGGGGGGGGGAAATTAAACCTTTATTAGAGTTGTTTATTGGAGAAGGATTTCCAATTATGTTTCCATTCGAGAAATTCCAGTAGATAAGGGAGACTAGAGTGAAGGAGTAATTGAAGGGTGCTCGAGGAGAGGTTGAGGGTGTAAAACTGGAGCACTTGACTAGCAGGCCCAAGGAGCCAGTCCACCATAACCTACATAGATATCCACCTTTCTTAATAATCCAATACTTCCGAATATCTTTATCAGTCCAAGTTCTTGTAAAAATGTCTTTCCCCTTTTTTGTTTTTCAGGAGTGGTTACTCTCAATTTACATTTTTAAGTTAATAATAGCATAGATAACGTAGAGGTTCGGTGAAACAATCTTGGTGTATGGTCTTCTATTGGCCCTCGTGTTAGCCTCAGAGAAATTCAGTAGTTTTTTTCAGTTGCAGGTGACCAGCCTGCGCAACTATTACTCAAGCCCAAGAAGCAACTTTTTGGTCGTAACTCTATTCCAACTTCCCCTTGGAGTATTTATTATATTACACTTTATAGGCAGCAAGTGGGGGCCTTTCCCACATGTCTTACCACTGCAAATTACATTTCTTACAAGCACTGTTTCCAGTTTCAGTTCACACAGTTCTTTGCCACTTCATTAATTTGACGAGGCTTCTAAACCACCAACAAACACTGTTTTCTGAGAACCCAATCTCATCAATTTTTGAGATGCAGGACGGCGAAGAAAGTTGATCTTAGATAGGAACAAACAAACGAATGCCTCGTTCCTTCACAGTTATTTATTCTATGTGACAGAGCGCTTTCGTATTACACGCTCCATCGTCAGAGCCTTCTTCACAATGCATTCCTAGACCCCACACACCCTTTCCTTCCTGGAGTCACAAGGAATCCTTGGCTCCTCTAGCCTCCATGTGAAAAGGGCTCTGGTGATAGAGCGTGTGCTCCGAATCGCTCTACCGTATAGAATAAAATTAACTGTGAAGGAATGAGGACTTTGTTGGTTTGTTCTTACCCGTATTCCACTTATATGTTTTGACTTCATTTCAATTTTTGGTTCTTTTTAGAGATCTCTCTCTTCCTTGTGGATTTCTTAATATTCAGGGTCAGTCAGATTTGCACCAGGGTTCGTTATAGCGATAAAGACCAAGCGAACCTTTGACCATCTTAAATAAACCTGTTTTGGAAGCAAAGCAACCGGATCGTTCATCGATAACCTTTGTATGACTTAGGGGATCAAAAGGTTTCCTGAAGATTTTCAATCTAATGCCGAACCTATCCCGCACTATTTCCAAGCTTAAGACATGTGTAAGTACCCACTAACCTCTACAACTATTACTCCCTATCACGACTACTCGTTTTAGTACCTGGGGATGTAGAGTTCAAAGATTTAGATTAGGCTCACTAGGCCTAAAACTCTACTATTTTCGAGCATGTGATTTATATCAATGAATTTATCAAAATATTATATGCAATGAAATTCATTATTTGGGAAGATAATAATTGTTCCAATGAAAAAGGCTATCTCCAGTTGCCGAAAACTCTGTTAGAACCACTAGGAGACCATGAATACTATATTTTGTCACTTTCATTAATGACCCTGTCATGATTTTTCTTATATCTAAGAATTATGAATTGTAGTTCTTGTTATTAGGAAAGTCCAGGCCCTTTTGAAAATATAGTTTACATCATCCTGCCAATGTTAACCATAAGATATAGATTTATAAATTCGGTCTATATTATATATATATATATATATATATATATATATATACACTATATAAATAAATATAAGTATTATACGGATAGGGTAAAACGATGAATTATGAAGTCTGAGGAGAATAACTTTATTCTCTGCTGAAAAGTTTCCATGGAAACTTTCACTCTATAAATTTCCATTTAAGAAGAAATTAAGCTGAATAGTAATTGAAAATTATTGTCTAATGCTTTTATGATAACGATCCAAATATTCGGAAGCGCTCTCTTTTAATATTCTTAGGACGTAGAGCACGTGAAGTAAATTACGTACCCGAAGTACCCGTATTACTAAGTCGCTGTTCGCCATATTCTCTGTAATGGAACTCGACTTGCGTTAATGTTTCTCCAAATGTTTCTCTGCTTTTTCTAGGGATTACAACTGTGAGTGTAAGTTTATAGTCATTTCTGGAAAAGGCAATAAGGGATAATCTATTTCATAGGAAATAGAGGAAACTGGAATATGTACAAGAGCACGATCTGAGCCCTGTTAGTGGCAACAATTGTGAATTCCCTGCAGCCAGAGAGAAAATCTGACATAAACTACATAAAGTTTATGCACTTGTTATTTCTCTTCTTTTTATTATTTTCTTTATCCCATTTTAGATAAGAGAGGGAGATCACGTTATATCGTAATTTTATGCTTTTACTGTTATATGGCCAATCTTCTGGAAAACATTCTTCCTACAATTGTTATTATTGTGACGTATCTTTTAGCAGATTTCCCTTGATGTCGTACTCATGACGCGAGTTTCGAAAAATTTCTTCATATGTCCATCGATCTTACCCAGGAGATGACGAAAATGAAGTCCGTTCTAAATTATATATATATATATATATATATATATATATATATATATATATATATATATATATTTGTCTGTTAACGCTCTAGCAATTTTCGTTTGATCGATACCAAACTCGATATTTAAACGTGTTATGCAAAAATAAAGATCAAGTTCGTTAATGGCTAAAATCGGATCAGTGGGAGGGGGGGTTTAGAGGGGACGATTTTCGAAAATTCGAAATATCTCCGTTACTATACGTCGGATTGAACAATTATATAGAATCAATCTTATTGCAAATTTAATTTACTATAAATAATGTTATATACATTTATTCTGTATCTTGAATATTAACCGAGATATTTGCATTTTTCTGTTTTCAGCTTCTGAGATGAGATCGGCTAACTTCGGGTCTAGTCGTGAGTTTCCGTCAAGAGCTAATTCGGGCCTTTCCCGTAATTGTTTGACTCTCTACTCTGAAATTTCTCTATTATAAACTTCACGCGGGAAATCTGCTTAGTTTACGCAGCCCCTGCGTGACGGACTTTTTTTGTAACAAAGATATTGACGGGAACTTTTTTTTTAATTTAAACTATATGTAAACCTCTCCTGCTCATCTGATTTTCACAATAAGACAATATTTGATGAAATGTTAAATTCTCATCTCTAATGTCATATGCTCTTTAAATTCTTTTACTCCTGTGGTTTGGGGTTAGAATTGACCCTAGATTCAGTTTTACAGGGAGTTGGAAACCACCGTCGATACCAGTCCCAAGCGTGGGTTAAAAGATGATTCAGCTTGGGGAATTGGCATCCTCGCCACAATAAAAAAAAATCACTTGCCAAAATCTGCCTGTATGACAAATTAATCTGAAAACAATGAGAGAATGGTGATACCGTTCCCGGGGCAACCCCATTCGGATTCGCATACGGGGGGGAGAGGGGGAGGGGTGGATGTTCCATTGCAAACCATTTTTTAGCATGTGTTTTGTAAAACTGAAAACTTCCGTCACGCAGGGGCTGCGTAAACTAAGCAGATTTCCCTCGTGAAGTTTAACAATAGATAAATTTCACGAGAGCCGAGCAGTTATGGAAACTACCTTTTGACTGAAAATCACGACTAGACCCGAAGTTAGACGATCTCATCTCGTCCGTTACAATTAATAAAAATGCAAATATTTCTGTTAATATTCAAGATAGAGAATAAATGTATATAACAATATTTATAGTAAATTTAATTTGCAATGCGATTGATTCTATTCGACTTTTCGATCCGACGTATAGTAACAGAGATATTTTGAAAATCCTTCCCTCGAACTCCCCCCCCCCCCCTCCACTAGTCCGATTTCAGCCAATAACGAAATTGATCTTTATTTTTACATACAACGTTTAAATATCGAGTTTGATAACGATCAAGGAATTGCGACCGCTAGAGTGTTCAGGCTAATATATATATATATATATATATATATATATATATATATATATATATATATATATATATATACAGGGTGGGGCAAAAAGTATGAACCTGTTCTGAGCGGCTATCACTCGGCTTGTGGTGGTGTGGGGAAGAGGGCCAGGTCTTTGTTGTGGGAGTGAGAGGGTATAGTTTTCAGTAGCATTGGTCGTTACTTTTTCGAGGATGTCACTGTCACTGCTGAGAGTTATGTGACTATGCTAGAAGAGTTTTTTGAACCTCAGCTGGAAGAATTGAGTGAAGCAACAAATCTGGGAGACATCTGGTTCCAACAGGACAGAGCTATATCCCACAATTCTAGGATTTCATGGTCGGATTGAGACAAAATGTTCCCTCAGCGCTCCATCACTGTGAGAGGTGATGTGGAGTCAGCTGCACGCTCACCTGATTTGAGCATTTGTGACTTTTTCTTTTGGGAGTACCTAAAGGAAAAGGTTTTTAACACATCGCCCACATACCCTGGAAGAACTTATGGACAGAATCAGGGAGGAAGTTATGGCCATAGCCATCCAAATGTGCAGAAGAGTTGTTGAAAACTTCAGAATTCGCCTTCAAGAGTGTATCACTGCTGATGGCTGCCATCTTTCTGATATCATCTTGAAAACTTAACATAAAAAAACTAGATTCTGTACTGAATAAAGAAAAATAAACATAATTTCCTATAAGTTTAGTTGTTTTTGTTTTACATCCCTTTAAAACCGGTTCAAACCTTTTGCCCCAACCTGTATATATATATATATATCGATCCTACCTAGGATATGACGAAAATAAGGTCCGTTCATATATATATATATATATATATATATATATATATATATATATATATGAACGGACCTTATTTTCGTCATCTCCTGGGTAGGATCGATGGACATTTGAAAATACTTTTTGAAAATCGCGTCATGAGTACGACCTCAATAGCTGATTTTCCTTAAGGGAAATCTGCTAAAAGTACTTTAACTCAATATCGGAGCTTGTAATGTGCAGAGCATATTGCATTCAAGTGCAAGTAGAACGTGGGAGACTGCGCTGAAGTAAATAGATTCAGTGACACTGCCGGAGATCCAGCAGAGAGAATTTGATACTGTTTATCTTACTGAATATGTTCTAATTAATAGTGTTGCTAAGAGATACGAGAGATCACCAGGTGTATGATTAAAACAAATCGTGGGCACGCGCTATTGGGATTCTCGATTATCAGTAACAGACTTGTCTAGCTTCCTCAATTCTAATCCAATCAAATCAAATTTGTTAACGTTTCTCTTTATCTTTGAGGGACAGCCGTATATTTCGCATTGCCGCATTATGGGAACTGTGGCGGTTATAAGTTATAATTTACCACATTGTACCACCTGATGAGTGATAATCATCATCTGTTCATTATGTTCCAATTGATATTTATAAATCAACCTCGATATGTTCAGACAAATTTGTCCAGAACTTAAGCGTTTCCTCCATAATTGATTTTTTACAAGAAATTTCCACACAAATCATCTTTCCACCTCCTGAGGGTGGAGTTTCTGACGTACTGTACTATAGAGGAACCAATTGATTTGGTTCAATGCAACTTGCTATAAAGATTTGTTTCCTTGTTCTTTACTCTTACTATGAACTTACTTAATTTCTAATTTTTATTTAGTTTTGTATTTGAATGACTGCTTTTCATTTATCCTTAGCCAAGAATTTGATAAATGGGTGGTCTTATTTCAGTTTTGTTTTAACTCTTTTTTAGTTTTGAAGAAACTCTTTTTTAGCTGATCCTGAATTTTTATAATTTTATATTTTGGGAAAATAGTGGATTGCACGTTTTGTGATTTATATTTTGTTTTTTAAATGGCCACATGGAGTCGCAATGTTCGTTGTCAATTAAATGTTAATTATATTGTTAATGTTTACTGAACCATTACAAAAGTTAGTCCGTCCCACTTTCCATTTATAGCATACGATTAACCACTACCCTCTGCTATAAATAATATTTTCCAAATTCCTCCCTCCGATTGTTCCTCATTAACAATTTATTATCTGTTCCTCTGAAATTTCATCATCTATTTCCAACTGCTGGCAGTCCCTGGCGGCTCCAAGCGATTATATAAATGCACCGATATGAACAGCAAGCAATTAATGCTACCATGTAATTAGTGTTTAGCACATATGGTCCATTGTCCTCTAACCAATATAATATCAAACTATATCTGTTAATTCTGTAACAGCAATGGTCAATGCAAGCTTATTCAGGACCAGAATAGCACACATAACAGCCACATTGGGATATTTTTATAATTATTTTAAATTTTTAGTGGAATCAAATTAATACCAAGCTTTACACAAGAACTAACTTGAACCATATCTTGACAGCAATTCATAGAAATGTGTTCAGGAAGAGTGAAAATGTTTGCTTGAGGTTTTATCTTGACTTTACGTGACTGAAACACATAAACACACACACTCCCCCCCCCCCACACACACAATATTCCAATGAAATTATCAATGAAAATGAATAATGTAATGTGCAATAAAAGCACATACATCATATAAGAGTGTACGATAGACAAAAAGAAAATTATGGCACCCTGTGGCTGCATATACTAAGTAAATTTTCCAAGGACTGGATGACACACTGTTGTCTCATCTCATCATATTTCTCTATTCTCTGTAAAAATGCTAAGAGGATTAGACGGGGTTTACCGAACGCTGATAAAAAGAAAGTACCAACAACTCAATTAATACTTGAGTCACGAGAAAATGTATGGATCAACAATTGTAGAACATAAAAAGTGTAACAAGATAGGTTCTGTAGTATTTTCTGACCCAACTCATAATAACGGAGATATTTTGGTTTTTCTTATACCCTCCATTATTCCTCGTCCGATTTCATCCAATAACGAATATGATCTTTAGTGTTGAATAAAACCGTTGAACATCGAGCACGGTACAACATTAGGAGGACAACATTTACAGGAAATTAGATTTTCAACTAAATTAGTTAGAAGCAATTTTTCTAACTCATAATAATGGAATTTTCCAAATTCTCCCTCTAAGCCCCCTCTTCCCTCTAGTTCGATTTCAGCCCTTAACAAATTTAATCTTTAGTTTTATAAGAGAAGCTTATACATCTATATATATATATATATATATATATATATATATATATATATATATATATATATATAAAATTGTAACCTCTGTCTGTACATTGATTTTTTTCGCGAAATTTCACGATAACTTTTCGTTTCACATGTCATAGACACCATATCTGCATTTTGTTTCTTTCGTGTATGTTTGTTTGTTTGTTTGTTTGTTTGTTTGTTACCTTTTCACGCATAAACGGCTGAACCGAATTTTATGAAACTTGGTATGTATATTACTACTAACCCAACTTAGACTTTAGGCTATATTAATTTTTTCTGAGACGAACAGGAGTGGGGGTTATAAGGGAAGCCTGAAATCAAAAATATCGATATTTCGTTTTCTATTGGTTTTTCGGTAAATATGCACATAACAAAAGTTGTTTATTTTGTTATTTAGAGTAACTTTTGTTATATACACTTTTGTCGTATACCGAAGTTTAAATGTGTTATACGTTAAAAATTATAGCGGGAGTCAACAATATTATTTGCCAAAAAAGACTCAACCGAACTAAATAAAACTCGGTATGTGTATTAGCAGTGAGGCCTTCATTATAATAAGCCATACCAACATTTCTATGGACGGGCAGGAGTGGGGGTTATAAGGGAAGCCTGGAATTAAAAATAGCGATATTTCGTTTCCTGTTGGTTTTTCCGCAAATATAAACATAACAAAAGTTGTTTATTGTGTTATTTGGAGTAACTTTTGTTATATACACTTTTGTCGTATACCTAAGTATAAATGAGTTATACGTTAAAACTTTAGCGGGCACTAACGGCTGAACCGAACTTAACAAAACTCGGTATGTCAATTAGCGTTAATTCTTCCATGATTATAAGTTATATTAAAATTTTTAGGTTCGAACGGGAGGGGGGTTAAAAGGGAGGCCTGAAATAAAAATTCACCATATTTACATGCATAAAAGACGGGAAATATAAAAATATCAAAGGCTGTGAAGCCTTATCGAACAAATAATTCTATTATTAGCAAAACCACGGCAAAGATGGGTATCAATCCTAAACACTTGGACGGGTAAATGTCAAAATATTGTGCAATGTAAAGCCTGCTAAAAAATAGCATCACCATTCAGCCTCAAATGAATTCCCGGGCGAAGCCGGGTATCTGAGCTAGTAGCTTATATAGATCAAACAAAAACTGCGACCGCTAGAAGTGTAACAGACAATATTTATTTTAACTGTAACAGTATATTTATTTATTTGTAAATATATTTACAATTTTAGATTTTATCAAATATATATAGCATCGATGGATATTTGAGGAAATCTTTCGAAAATCACGCCATAAGTACAACCTCAATCTTAAGGGAAATCTTTTAAAACTAAGTGAATATAGTACAGGGTGAGGCATAATAACGAGCGATTTTTAAAAGACTGTTAAATAAAAACATTTTGTTACAAAAATATGTTTATATCACAATATTAAAATACATGAAAAAGCATTTTCTGCAACAGTAAAATGTCTGTTATTTTTTGAAAATAACTCCAGTAAGATGGCGTCCGTTTAGACGCACACATTCCTCGAGTCGGACCTTGAAGTGACTCATCACATTGCGTAGCATTGCCAGTGGGATTTGACCAACTTCCTGCCGGATCCGCTCTTTCAGGGCTTCAATTGTTCGAGGAGGATTATCTTGGTAAACTTTACTTTTAAGATAACCCCACAAGAAAAAATCACATGCTGTGAGGTCAGGTGAACGAGAGGGCCATGCAATATCTCCATTTCGGGAGATCACATGATTTGGAAACAACTGATTGACAATGCCATTGTGACTAAATGCTATTTCGCTCCAAACGTAACTGACGCTATCCCCTCCACCTCCATCCAACGCAGCTTGGTTCGCGCGCTTTTTTAAATCGCTCGTTAATATGCCTCACCCTGTATATATATATATATATATATATATATATATATATATATATATATATATTTGTCTGTTAACGCTCTAGCGGTCTCAATTTTTGTTTGATTGTTACCAAACTCGAAATTTAATCGTTGTATGTAAAAAGAAAGATCAAGTTCGTGAATGGCTGAAATCGGACCAGTAGGAGGGGGGGTTTAGAGGGGGGATTTTTGAAAACTCGAAATATCTCCGTTATTATGCGTCGGATCGAAAAATCGTATTGAACCAATCTTATTGAAAATTAAATTTACTATAAATATTGTTCTATACATTTATTCTCTATCTTGAATATTAACCGAGATATTTGCATTTGTATTCTGTGTATGATCGGCAGGGGTCGGCTTTGTTCGGGACGTTCCGTCGAGAGCTCTGGCGGCCGTTTCCATAACCACTCGTCTCTCTTGAATAGGTTTAGAGATACCTTACGACAACAGTTGTTATTGGGCAGATTTTTCTACTGTATAACTTCACGTGGGAAATCTGCTTAGTTTACGCAGCCCCTGCGTGACGGACTTTTCTTGAAGGCCTTCAGTAAACCTCCATTCCTACTCATGTCATATTAACAATAAGCTGTTATATAATAAAGCACATTATTTAAAGCCTAAATACCAAATATTATTTTATTGAACTTTTACGTTTTGAGATAATTGTTAATAAGAGAGGCTCATAGGAAGTCTGCTTAGTTAACGCAGTCTCTGCGAGACGGGCGTTTTTGTAATAAAAGATCTTGTATGATTTGAGCTGGAATGAAAATGAACTTATTGATGACATCAAATAAGTATACTTAGTCTTATACTTTTTGACACCCTTTGTTACGCTGCTCAATCAAGAAAGATAGTTCAGAACACAGGTTTTGTTATTATTTTCGGCTTCCTTGTTGAGAGGAATATTGTGGCCTCCCGTATGTTGACTGATGAAGAGCTTAGAGGCTTGCCTGTCCCACACAGCTTGGAGGGGAAAAGTACAACTTTAACTATAAGATTACAAGGCTCTGGCAGAGCCCAGGTGGCCCTAACAAGAGTAGCAGTAATGCAAGTTTAATGAGAGGGCAGCCCCTTCTTTGGAACCTCCCCCTGGAGCTATCATCAGCCGAACCCAACATCCTCCGCCCTAAACCAATCCTGATACTAAATCAAGGAATTAATCTCACAGTACAAGACACATTATACGGAGGGGCCTTGTAATACCCGGCGTTCGTGATTAATCTGCAAAGAGGAAACAAGTTACTGCCAATGTTTCTCCTACCCTATATCATACCAGAGATATACAATAATTCGACTTTCCCTCGAATAGTTAGATACTTTTTTAGTGTATTTCCCTTGGAAAAAAAAACATCCTTTGAGGTTGTTGTTAGTTAAGTATAAAGTGCACAAACAGAATAAACGTAAACAACGTTTACTACTACTAATACTGGTGAACAGAAAACCTACTGACCAACGGACACCTGACTCAGTACAACTCTAGACGGCTTGAAGATGGTGTCTTTACATCGAAAGCGCTTGCCAACTGTACTCGACGACAAGGCAGTGACGAAGGTCTTCACTGACAGATATGACAACAGTATCATCTACGGGCGTTTCTGGCGGTTATAACCCTTTATTCTGTGTTGGTACTCTGGCAGGTGGAAGTTACTTCTAAAGTAGGTAGGATGAAAGAATAGGCTATGCTTCCACTATAACAATTTATTTAAACGTCAGAGCGCCCTAACCTTTATTAGATTATAAAGTACAAGTTAATAGCATTATATTTACAACTATCCGTGTTACCCGTAGTTGACGCATACAAATAAAAAGATTGGATTGACTTATGAAGAAATAATCCCGTTATTTTTACCACGTAACTGAAATGTCCTGTACAAGTACAATAATGTACCGTAAGTCAGTTCTAATACACGTGAAGCAAAGTGTGCCAATTGGACGAATTGAGTTCATAAATGGTTGCTTTCGAAATGTAAATATTTAGTTAACTAGGTTCAGGCTAATGACTTTGTTTTCATAAAATAGCCGAGATAATGTTTTTTTCGTGTGATGCACGGAATGGCTATTGGACGAATATTGACGAATGAGGGTGATGAATCAGATTATTCAGAACACTGTTTTGTTGCTCCTCACAATTTATTAAAAAACAAAAGAAAAGAATAACGCTTAGAACATTCGGAAATTTACATTCCCGTCGTCAGAGCGTAGGACGTGCTTATAAAGATGCTACTGGGCTGAACTATGCTGATGCAGTCCGTCCAACCCAGTAGCATCTCTATAGGCACACCCCACACTCTGGCGCTATGAGGATGGGAATGTAAATAACCGAAAGTGCTAAGCCATTTTTAAAGAATAAATTGTGAGGAGCCACAAAACAGTTCTGAATAGCCCTATAATAGTTTCCCTAGCCTTGTATCAGCCTACAACTGATTGACAAGATTTTGAGAAAAGAGAAGGTATAAAGGGATAATCAACTGATGTTCCGGCCGCGGAAATGAGACAATTCCGACATTTCTGTTAGAGCTTGACCTGTCGGAAGTGCTCCCTGAATTTGACCACCTGGAAGGTATGTCCCTGCCTAAATGCTTGTTAACAGTAGTTTACGATAGCATACCATAGATTTGATTGCAACTAATCGTTAGCCAACTTGAGATTAAAGCATTTCTTGTTCGAAATATCTCAGTTATTATGGATCAGATCGAAATTATGGGCGCAATTTCTTAAAAAAAAAAATGCCCTACAATAATTGTTCTATACATTTTTCTATAATAAGAATCGAGCTATTTGTACGTTTTCGGTATTCAATAAACCCAACTTTTCATCTTATACCCCCAATTCAATTTCAATTGATATTAAATCACCTAACGTTTTTCGTCCAGCATATGTTTCAAATCTTGTCAATAAGACGTCTGAGGATTATCGAATAGAAAGTGTATTGATCCTCCACTTGCAGAATCTATTTATTATTAATATTATTATTTTTACATTAGACGTCCATATCGCTTCAGGTGATTGGGGTTCTACTTATGACGTCTGTTTTGGAAAGTCTTCGTATGTCTTTGGAATATACATCGTTGATTACTAAATGTGTGTTTGTATGTGTCAATTTATCTTTTAACATTTTGGCGGTTTTAGTATTTGTTCGAATGTTGTTGTTGTTTCCAGTATATATGTACATATGTATTTATGTGCAAACCACTCTTACCGTCAAGTGCAGTATTACATGATAATTAATTGAGGTATTATTAAATTTTCTATTTTTTGCGTTTTTCATTACCAATGACAATAACGCCCAGGAATTGAATATAAGTGTGTTATTTGTGGGCTTATTTATATATTTCATATGCTGCTTTATTTCAATAGTAGTCATGATTTCCTGGGGTCCTGCTATAACCCAAACGATTGTACAATTGTATTTGGCCACTATTAGATTATTTCTAGATTCTCCTCTCCATTCTCCTCTATGTTTTCCAGTTTTCCTGAATGACATTGTTTTGTATTTAGTATGTTTAAGAAGACTGAACTAAAATTCTGTTGTCACCTTATTAGTACAAAATTACTATGTCTCTTATCGTTTGCTTTATCTTCAACGAACCCAACCGTAAAATAATGATAAAACTCTAGAATAGCTTCTCGGCTTATTATAAACGCACTAATGCATTTCATTTAAGTAAAGTTTAAGAAAAATACATCTGTTGAATACAATAATAATGAATATAAATTAAATTCTTGGGATATAATTATGTTTGTAAGGACCGGACATACATGAGGATAAGTATGACGAATGAGGGTGTATAAAATTGTCGAACAGCTGATCCGTGAAGGGTGCTACTTCAACCGTGAAAGGAAACCAAGTTATAAACCTCTTGGGGACGAATGGTTCCTGTTTATTACTGTTATTAACTGGTTCGACACAGATATAAGGCGATGAAATAAAATAATACAACAAAAAAAATAATTTCTTTTCCTGTCATTTTTCATAGCTGAAAAGGTACTCGTGTGAAAAGGTTTCTTGTTAAGTTCTCAACTGCTGTTGATACTTGTTCCATTTCCTCAAATGGGCAACTGAAAAGGCGTGGCTAACTCACCAATTAATTTTAAGCCTGTGGATTGCTTCGTTGGGTCTTAGAACCTCCTTGCCGCCTGATGAAAAAGGAACTTCTATATTTTCCATTTGGAACACCAATAACATCTCATTTCAAGCCTTAAAGCCTATATATAACATGAGTGTGTCAGGATATGAGGGCTGCGATTCTATAACACCATTTCTGGATCGTTTAGTAAATGAATGGATTTTTTCTGAGCTGCTGTTTGCTTCAAGGGCTCTTTAAAATGGATTAATAAAATATCTAGTTTTAGTATATAACATTTATTCACGAGTGTCTTCGTTAATACTCAGGACTCTGGTTAGCTAAGTGTGTTAAGGCGTTGGACTTAATTTGACTTGATAATCCTAGTGTCGTGATTTCGAATTCTCACCTGGACAATAGGAATTTATTCAGAGACGAACTTAAAAGGGTAGAGACCTGTAGACAACCAGTCCCAATAAGCCTTAGTAGCATCAAGTGGCCGTTAGTAAATAATAATAATAAAAATTATTGGTTTTATCAGTAAAATGTAAACAATAAGATTGGATAAAATAAATACTGAAATACCTCCTTTCTTTTAGCATATTGAGGTTGTACTCATGGATTTTCGAAAATTTTCTTCTAAAGTATAAAATATCTAGTTTGCTAAACAAAGAGACTTTATTGCTAATATCATTTTATGTTACTATTAAAACAGAATTCGAGAAAAAAATTATCAATGAAGGAAGGTAGTGCTGAATGAATAGCCAGATAACATGAAATAGTATTATTGTATAAACGATAAAAGGACCAAGATAATATACTGATTTATGACTTTAAATACTCACCCACTCACACGTTCATACTTATATCCCAGTACGAAACACATATCTAAGGCATAATAATATAAGTATACAAGTGAATAAAAAAAATACATTATCAAAACATATCGCCCACTTAAGGTTAATTTAAGAATATGCGCTTAAACAATGTTTCTTAAAAATACAATTAAACTCGTTAATATTTTCCTTACCGGGAAGTTTTTAGAACAACAGTTCTGGAAAACACTTGATCGACACAATTTGTGATACCTATAAAAGAAAAATCAATTGTTAATCTGAGTCTATACTCTGATAATGTATCATGTAACAATAATTTATAATAATTGCTCTTTATTTCCTCAATTCATTATCTCTTATTGCTGCCTATTCCAGGCATTTACTACTCAAATATATGTTCATTTCCTTGTGAACTGTTAAGCCGAGTATTATTTATTGTAAGAACCACCTATACAGTTAAATGGTAGATAAATTGAATAACTAGAAATTGTTGATTTGTACAATAACTAGGGGATTCGCGGAACAACTAAATATGTGGGAGACTAGAAACATGCAAACCCAATACAACACAAACAACACCTGTTTAAATATTACGTATGTAACCAAATGCACATTGGGAACTCTGTTTAGCTCCGTGATATGAGGAGTTAATTTGTATTCCGTTGTTAAATCTTGAGTCATGAGTTCGATTGCCATAAGGGTAAAGAAAATTTGTTTTCTAACGGCCTCGTTAAATTAAACCTTTATTCTCACCTTTTCTAGAAATGAGTGATAACCTGTAAATAAATGGATGGACATTTGTAATTAGAAATTGATCTGGGGCCAAGAGTTTAACGAGAAGCAACAAATTTAGTATCTTTTACAATAAACTGAAATCATACATGCTAGTTTTATAATATTATAAGTCCTTTACTGCTTTGTTGTTTACGCTTTGACATATGTGCAGGAAATAATATTCTTGAAAGTATACATTTTAGTAACTTTGCTCCTTTAAATATCTATCGCATGAATTAATATTCAAAATATCAAGGTCAGCAGTTGATAAACTCGCTACTATTGGGCAAAAACAACTCACCATCTATTCTCTATTTCTCCCGTAATAAGAAACCTTTGTAAATATGAATCTAAATACCAGTTGGGTATGATATCTTAATATATATAAATCTCCTGTCACGATGTTTGTCCGCGATGGACTCCTAAACTACTTAACCGATTTTAAATTAAATTGGCACACCGTGAGCAGTCTGGTCCAACTTGAGAGATAGGCTATATTAATTTTCTCTGAGACTAACAGGAGTGGGGGTTATAAGGGAGGCCTGAAATTAAAAGTCGCGATATTTCGTTTTCTATTGGTTTTTTCGCAAATATGCACATAACAAAAGTTGTTTATTTTGTTATTTAGAGTAACTTTTGTCATAAACACTTTCATCGTATTCCGAAGTTTAAATGAGTTATACGCTTACGACTATAGCGGGAGTCAACAATATTATTTGGGACAAAAGACCCAACCGAAATAAATAAAACTCGGTATGTGTATTAGCACTAACGCTTTCATTATAAGAAGCCATACCAACATTTCTAGGGACGGGCAGGAGTGGGGGTTTTAAGGGAAGCCAGAAATTAAAAATAGCGATATTTCGTTTCCTATTGGTTTATCGGCAAATATGAACATAACAAAAGTTGTTTATTTTGCTATTTAGAGTAACTTTTGTTATATACACTTTTTTCGTATACCGAATTATAAACGAGATATACGCTAAAAATTATAGCGGAAGTGAAAAATGTTATTTGGCACAAAAGACTCAACCGAACTAAATAAAACACTCAGTATGTGTATTAGCACTAACGCCTTCCTTATAAAAAGCCATACTATTTCTAGGGACAGGCAGGAGTGGGGGGTATAAGGGAGGCCTGAAATTAAAAATATTTATATTTCGTTTCCTATTGTAGTTTCGGCAAATATGCACATAACAAAAGTTGTTTATTTTGTTATTTAGAGAAATTTGCTCAAGAATTATTTTCAATATGAACTACTAGCTGATGAAACTTTACCCACAGCAACGCGTGGCCGGGTCTGCTAGTATTAAATATGGCATTGATAAAATAAAATCTTGTAGATAGCCTTTAGTTAATTATATATCTTTAGCTAGTCTTAGCCATAAACGAACCTGATCTTTAGTTTTAAATAAAACATTCAATACCGAGTTTGTATGTATAAAACTAAAATTGTGGCCCCTATCTATATATTATATATGAAATATTTATATATACAATATATAAGTTATGTATAATTTGCCTGTTACGCTCCAGCGGTCGCCACTTTTTTTGTATCTTTACAGAACTAGATATTAAATGCATTATTTAAAACTAAAGATCAAGTTCAATAATGGTTGAAATCGGACGGAAGGAGGGAGAGGTTAGATGGGTGGGAAATAAAAAATTCTGAATATCTCCGTTATTATGAGACAGAACAAAAAATTGTATAACAAATAAACGTTGTGAATGCATTGTTTCTATATCTGGACAATTAACGGAAATATTTGCATTTTTTATTATTCAGCCTATATAGTAAACACTCGCTTTACGCTCATCGGATATCCAATTTGGCGCATGAATTAAGTAATACGAGGCTTCTCTTTATGGAACATATGCCAACGAATAGAAAAGGGGGGGGTGAGTGGTCTGTATAAAAACTGAACTATAATTTATGGATAGACATGATGTATTTTAGTAACTACAACTAATCTTCCCTGAAGGGCCATGGTAACTATAGGTAATATATGATAACGCTGCATTTTTGGCATTGCACGATCTGGCACTGGACTTCATGGCTGGTGATGGCTGGACTTCATGGTTGGTGATGGCTGTACTTCATGGTTGGTGTTGGCTGGACTTCATGGTTGGTGATGGCTGGACTTCATGGTTGGTGATGGCTGGACTTCATGGTTGGTGATGGCTGGACTTCATGGTTGGTGATGGCTGGACTTCATGGTTGGTGATGGCTGGACTTCATGGTTGGTGATGGCTGGACTTCATGGTTGGTGATGGCTGGACTTCATGGCTGGTGATGGCTGGACTTCATGGTTGGTGATGGCTGGACTTCATGGTTGGTGATGGCTGGACTTCATGGTTGGTGATGGCTGGACTTCATGGTTGGTGATGGCTGGACTTCATGGTTGGTGATGGCTGGACTTCATGGTTGGTGATGGCTGGACTTCATGGTTGGTGATGGCTGGACTTCATGGCTGGTGATGGCTGGACTTCATGGTTTGGCCATATTATTTGTCATAAAATGAAGTACCTCATTGATTGCCTCTCTCAGCTGTGCTCTCCCTCTATCCACGCTCAGCCGCTCTCAAGATCCTTTCTACATGGCGATCATTAACTTCGTTGACGCCACGCGAACAGTAAGTGGGCTCTGATTCGTTCGTCGACATTTTTTCACGCACTGTCTGGGTGTTTGTTGAGCCATGTAGCAATGGAGGTAGGCATCGGGGTAAGGGCTCCTAGGCATTAGGATGTGCTACTGGTCCAGAACGTTGATGTCATTTGCATTTTTCAGTTTTAAGCCGTCAGCAAACCCCCACTTCTACTCATGTCATATTAACAATAAGATGCTGTATTATGAACTACTTCATAACAAGGTTAAATAACAAATATTGTTTTCATTGAAAATTTACTTTGTGAGATATATGAAAATACGCCCCCCCCCTCCTTCTTTTGTTCTTTAATTTCTAATATTTGAGTGATTGAGATAAATCTGATTCTGATTCATTACAAATTACAGCACTAGCTTTAGAAGGTTGTTTATCAATAAAATTAATAGTCAGATACATTTCATGAATTACTTGTCTTTTCGGTCTATCTATACAGCGCTACAAGGTTGGCTGGCCTGTTTATTTACAATTCAGCCGTTTTCGCGTAGAGATTATAAACTTGCAGTGGAAATTGACTGAAAGATTTCTCATTGCCGTTTGTATATATTCACTTAACATTCAAGGTAGTGTTTACCTATATGTATATTTATTTATTGCAAACCTTTGCGCGGGAAATCTGCTTAGTTTACGCAGCCCCTGCTTGACGGACTTTCTTTATATTTAAGTATGCTGTGGATGTTGAGAGATATGATGTAGTAGGCAGAGAAGGAAGCAGGGCAGGAGCAGGTGATGACTCCTAATCGGCCCTGCTCACCTGGAGCTCGTTATCCAATCACCATCTCCTCGGGACACTTATTTTTTACCCCAGGGTCTGGCCCCACTCGGCAATTAGCTGCACGCTACCTCCTTTCATCTTACAGTCCCATTTAAGTGGCTCCCTTTGTCTTCCGTTTCTCTTTATAACTGCATGTCGTATCGTCCCAGGTAAAAATGGTTTGCTTCTCATATGGAAATAAATATCGGAAAACAAATTTCTCACGGTTCGGCTTAGTATAATGACAGCAAAATTCTTCAATGTATATTAACAACTTAAATATGATTTTGCAGTGTTTCATCAACCCAACTACACAATATAGGCTACGTGGTTCTATATCCAAGAGTGGGGATCTACTTTGAAGACAAAACATTTGTTCAGGAGTGCCTTCGTTAATACTCAGGACTCTGGTTAGCCACGTGTGTTAAGGCGTTGGTCTTAATTTGACTTGATAGTCCTAGAGTCGTGAGTTTGGATTCTCAGCTGGGCAATAGGAATTTATTTAGAGACGAACTTAAAAGGGTAGCCACCATTCCCAATTAGCCTTAGTATTATCATTGCAGGAGCATGTAAAACCCAGATTGTGTACCGGAACCCTGTATATTAGCTCTATACTTCGAGGGTCTTTTCAGAAAGGTAAAATTGAAAATGTACAAGTACATATTGTACGAAACGTTATATTTGGAAGTGAAATGTGAATGATCTCCAAGGAAATATTTGAGCCCTGCTGGTCTCTGAGTGGAGGCTATTGAGAAAGATATCTGGAGTATTAAGAGAGTATCACAAGTGGATGATTAGAAGAAAAGGACGCCGAACTGATCGGCTGGTATGGCATCTCAATAATCAGTGTTACCCAGTAGAGCAGGATGTAGTTGTCACGGTTCGTTTAGAGAATGAACCCCAGCACACCGCCAAAGAACCAGGTGCGGCGAAAAAAGGCTCAGACATGAAAGGTGGCTGAACGACCTGAGGGAAGACGCCGCGTGGCGGTGGTAAATCATTGGGCTCATAATTTCATATCCTGGGGTTGCACTCTTCATTTCATTTAGCCCTAAGGTAAGAGGCGTATGAGGCTGGACTTCTGGAGCCAAGTACTTTAAATTTTTTTTTATCTAAGAATTAATATCGAACAGCTTCTACGAGCTCCTTGCCAAACTATCCACTAATCCTGGTCCTGAAACACAAATCCTCTCCTACCAAGGAGATTACACAATTTTGTTCTTATTGTTATGAACTCGACATAAAAGCGTTTCATGCAAAACTAAAGATGATGACCAAGTTGGTTAACGGCTGAAATCGAACAGAGGAGAGGAGGAGTTTAGGAGAGGGGGGGGGGTAATTTTGAATGAATTGAAATATATCCGTTATTATTAGACGTATTGAAAAATTGTATAAATCAATCTTATTCCAAATTTAATTACCTATATATATTGTTATATATAAATATTTTCTCTATCTTGAATTTAACCGAGATATTGGCATTTTCTAGATTTCAGCCTTCATAAAACCCCAATTTCAGTTATGCTGTTAAGAATGTGCTAATATATCATGAACCGTCTTATTTCAAGCCGAAATGCCCCCCGTCTTTTGTTCTTGGATTACTAAAATTAGAGTTATTGAGATTATTCTATTATTATAGATTACAATACTAGATATAATAAATAATTTTCATAAAAATTAATATATTATGTTTGTTTGTAATTCAGACGCTTCCTGTTGTGGAGTTTAATAAAATGTAAATTGACTGAAAATTTCTCATTCAATCATTTGTATTTATTCACTTAATATTCGCCGTGGTGTTATGTGTTACCATTATGTAGATTTATCTATTGTAAAACTTGGAAATCTGCTTAGTTTACGAAACCCCTGCTTGACGGACTTTTGATAATCAAAAATAAATCATTGGAAGTGTCTACAGCACTTGTCTTCTTCTGCCATGTTTAATAAGTTAATAGTTCTCGCGACTTTTTAAACCACTGCAGCATGGATTTGTGATAGGGGCGAAATGGTAGCATTTTCTAACTCACCTAAGGACCACTTCAAGTGAGGAATCTAGATGGCTTTTGGAAATTCACTACCTTAAGAAAATATTGACTACATTGAAACAATTTTCTAATACTATTAATTGTAGAAAGTAATGTAACTGAGCATTAGAGCAGAAAAATAATTGTGTCTACTAGAAGTATACTAAGAAGTTATCGCTCAGTATTGATTTTATAGAGACTTCAAAAATAGTAGTAGTAAATCAAGAGTGAGTCATGTAAAATTGTATAACTACATATAGGCGCTAAAATCGATTAATAAAGATTTCCGAATTGACAATAGAGAGTACATTTTGTTTCAAAGGTGCGTTTTTTTTTTTTATTTTTTATAGAATAAATTTATTCTTCCACTTGTAAAACGACTATTCAGTAACCATGTTATATATATTTTCGGATCAAATGCTTGAGCCGTAAAGCAATTATAAGTTCAAAGCCCGATTTGTTCAATTGGCGTTTAATGAGAAAGAGCGGAGGATATATCGATCGTTATCTCGTTGAAGGCAGCCATCAAAGGGCTGTATAGTTTGGGTGAGTTGCCATGGTTAGGTGTGTCTCGTACTAATTGGACATACCACTGCAAAAAAAAAAGTAGAAGTCTTGATGAGGGTTGAGGGGGGGAGGGAATGGTGATTGAACAAAGAGGGCAATGGGCTGGTGGAAATTCGTAAACACACAGAAAAAGAAGTGGTTTTCTTTTTTTCACATGAAATCTATGGTAATTAACGCCTCTGCTACAATGAAACATGTGGTTCCATGGTCTTGCTTTGTATCAACTGATATTGTTACTCTTCTTTTATCTCATTCTACCCCAGAATAAGCTTCATTAATAAAAACGCAATATGCTGATTTATAAGAACACAATGGATTAATCCTTCTTTAGTATTAGATTTTCTCATAGGTTTTTTAAGCGAAGTACCATTAAGGTGAATTATTTGCTATTGAATATTATGGAATTGCCAATATTCGAATTCTTAATATGAGAATTCAATCTCCAAATTGTATCAAAATCTCAAATTCGGGAGTCCTATACTTGATCAAGGTCACGAATTACTCATGACACGATTTTCGAAAACCATTTTCAAGTGCTCGTTGATTCTACTAATGAAATGACTAAAATGAGGTCCGTTCAAAATTATATATATATATATATACTAGCTCAGATACCCGGCTTCGCCCGGGAATTCATTTGAGGCTGAATGGTGATGGTATTTTTTAGCAGGCTTTACATTGCACAATATTTTGACATTTACCCGTCCCAGTGTTTAGGATTGATACCCATCTTTGCCGCGGATTTGCTAATAATAGAATTATTTGTTCGATAAGGCTTCACAGTCTTCGATATTTTTATATTTCCCGTCTCTTATACATGTAAATATGGTGAATTTTTATTTCAGGCCTCCCTTTTAACCCCCCTCCCGTACGAACCTAAATATTTTAATATAACTTATAATGATGGAAGAAATAATGCTAATTGACATACCGAGTTTTGTTAAGTTCGGTTCAGCCGTTAGTGCCCGCTAAAGTTTTAACGTATAACTCATTTATACTTAGGTATACGACAAAAGTGTATATAACAAAAGTTACTCCAAATAACAAAATAAACAACTTTTGTTATGTTTATGTTTGCGGAAAAACCAATAGGAAACGAAATATCGCTACATAGAAATGTTGGTATGGCTTATTATAATGAAGGCCACACTGCTAATACACATACCGAGTTTTATTAGTAGAACACAAAACATAAAAGGAACATAGAACACAAAAGGAACACAAAACATAAAAGGAACATAGAACACAAAAGGAACACAAAACATAAAAGGAACATAGAACACAAAAGGAACACAAAACATAAAAGGAACATAGAACACAAAAGGAAGACAACAAATAAAAGGAACATAGAACACAAAAAGAACACAAAACATAAAAGGAACATAGAACACAAAAGGAACACAATACATAAAAGGAACATAGAACACAAAAGGAACACAATACATAAAAGGAACATAGAACACAAAAGGAACACAATACATAAAAGGAACATAGAACACAAAAGGAACACAATACATAAAAGGAACATAGAACACAAAAGGAACAAAGAACCCAAAGGAACACAAAACATAAAAGGATCACAAAACAAAGATAAAATACGAAAAACAGAGATGAAATCAAAACAGAAATGGGAAAGAAATTGAAACGCAACACAAAACGGAAATGGAACTCAAAAAACCAAATAGAACTCAAAAAGAAAGAATGGAAATCAAAAAATAAAAATGGAACACAACAAAGAACAAAATAAATGAACAAGAGAACAAATAAAAACAAAATTCAAAGCTAGGTACAAAACTGAAAATCGAAACTATTGATATTGGGCAATAGGGAAATCATTAATAAAATATTTAAATATTCAATAAATAAATAAGTAAATCAATAATTAAAATAAAATTGGTATTATGTAAAACTAAAGATCAAGTTCATTAACCGCTTAAATCGGACCAGTGGGAAGGGGGGGGTGTTTGTCGAGGGGGAGTGTTTTGAAAATTCGAATATCATCTTGCAAATTTCATTACCTATAACTGTTATATTCATATTTTCTCCATCATGAATATTAACCGAGATATTTGGATTTTTCAATGAAACGTAACGTGAATCAAAATATTCGTATTAGAAATAAGAAGAAAGAAACCTGTTTAAAAGAAAACTGAAATAACCATGTAAATAATATATAGATACATATCTAATTTTAAACACAAGTAAAAATGAATACATTGTCAACAACAAGTCTACATAATTAGCAAATCGATAGTTCTGTCAAAGAGTTTGATATGACTATACTTCATCTGGGAATCTATTTCTTAATCACCACTATCCTGGATACTTACTCCATTTTCTATTGGTGTTAACATAGCTCTGGGCAATTGTGCCTATTCAATGCAATTTTAGGTATGAGAATACACTCATGGATACGCTAACAAAAAAAATATATTTGGAGTAGTTAATAAAATGGAGTAGAAGTCGATTTTACTTGATGACCTTCTTATAGCTTCTATTCCATTTATGAATGACATGCCTACTTGGTTATGATACGAAAGACTTTAAATGTAATGATGTTATTTTCTCGGTATCTTCTATTGCTTGACTGTATTTCGTCTTAAATATTCTAAGCTGTGATTTATTTCGAGTATTTTTATTCTAGCAGTGCAGATATTCTTTCTATGTATATCCCTTTGCGGAATATGTTAAGAGGGAGAGAGAGGGTTGAAGAGGAACGAGTTGAAATAAGAGCGGTACAGATATAGCCCCTGGTGGAATCCCTTGCTGGAAGTCCCATGGGTGTCAGTAATGGTCTCGGAGGTTCGCTTTAAACACCTTCTCATGCATTATGTAAGCTCCCCTCTGGCTAGTGCCTGTCGTCTTTGTGCTTGTTATGGATTCCCTGTTCCAAATCTATTTACAGATTCCGTTAATTCTAACTAACATTAGCTCTCTCAGTGAGAAATACTCATGCCATTTGGACTAATGGGGGCTTTCAATACTATGAATAGGTTCATAGTGGAACTCGAGTGTCCTTTTGTATGAAAATAATTACAATATTTGCTATACACACTCGCTGCCTACTTCCTCTTGTGTAAATATAACAACTGGGGGAGGTTACTAAATCCAACTGATTACTAGTAGTAGTAGTAGTTACTACATCCAATGCTCGAGTGGATTGAACATTATAATGGATGTTGGAACTATGCAACTTGATCTAGGTGAAACAATTTTGTATAAGGCATAAAAATACATTCGAAGAATATCTTCATGGGAACACTTCCTGATTATAAGATCTGATTCCCCAACGCGAACTTTCACACGAAACATTTAAATATCAAGTTTGAAAGCGACAAAACAAAAATGACAACATTACAGGAGTAATATCATTATTGGTGCCTTATATGACTAATCTTTATGTCGTTATTATTAACCTTTGTAAACTAAACATTTTAATTAAAATTGAATATGAGATGTTTAGTTATGAATTAGCTTAAAGTGGTAGTTGTTTGGACGGTTCACGGAAGGCTGAAAATCAAATAGATGGGGGGAAAATAAATCCAGCAATGATAGAGTAAGAGAAATGTTCTGAACAATTATTGGAAAAATAATTTGATTAGCATGTTAACGGTAATGGGACACTCACTTTGTTTTTAACTTTTCAGGAAATCTATTCGAGTGTCATCTTCGACATTTTGTTCCCACAGACTACAATTCCTTTAGCAATTTTAACTTATCTACACTGTTATAAGCCTGTTGGAAGTCAACAGAAAGGTGGTGCAGATGAAAATTACAGGCTCTTTCTAATATCTCCTCAATATGGAAGATCCTACCCAGACAGCGTTGATCGTCATGTAGGAAAAGCATTCTATTGCTCTACCAGTAATCTTTCGTCCCTATCCAGCAACCAACGGCATATGGCCGACAGCATTTTCTAAAGTGTGTTCAGAAACGCTTTGCTCCTATAATTTTCACATTTTGACTTAATGTCCTCTCGATCACCTGGAATAGATTCCTTATTATTGATTGGATGTACTAATGATCACAAGCCACGTCCGTCTGGTCTCAACATTAAATCTTCTTTGAAGTACTGGGACCATATACCCTTGATTTCATTCATCTAAAGGAGAAGGTTACCATGTTCGTTGTGACTGAATAAAAACGGCTCTCAGAAACCCTGTAGAAAAAATTCAACACACGTTTAGTACGTACGGGTTTATCGTATCTGAAAATGCCGATGTATTTCATAGATTCAAAACAACTTTTCATATTAAACAATATTAATATATTTCCCTTCATAGACCTCAGCTGTGGTACCTTATAATGATGAATTCTATTCAAAATTATGATTAATATCATTTATTTTTTAATTCTCTTAAAAATTTCATATGTTCGCTAAAGTTGGCGATCACGACAGTCCATTGTCAAGACTTGCGATAAAATACCAATCATTATTCACTCTCTAAAGTATTCGAAGAGAACACACAAGCGGACCATTTCCCCAGAAATGCTGGTGACAGATATCACCCAGATTTAAATTCAATCACTCACCAGGTTCACGGCCTTTACAAGCTGATGAATCATTAAACATTCCCAACATACATGGACTCATACTCACAGGCAATAAGCTATCTAATAGAATATTAATAAAATATCACGTATATAAAATTATAATTTGAGCAACCTAATTCCCTAAATTCAAATAGTTCTAATTCAAATAGTATCAAATCTACTACGAAAGTTAATAATATATATGTGTGTGTATATGTATATATACATAT
This sequence comes from Riptortus pedestris, assembly GCA_019009955.1. Lineage (NCBI taxonomy): Eukaryota > Metazoa > Arthropoda > Insecta > Hemiptera > Alydidae > Riptortus > Riptortus pedestris. The sequence goes on from CM032229.1 coordinate 81,033,646, forward strand.
ATATATATATATATGAGTATATATATTTATATATATATATATATATATATATATGCAAATAATTATTATATCTGTGGTTTCATAGATGACACGTAAGGTGTATGTCGCTAAAAGCGGAACACGATAAATACATAAATTAACTACTGAATATATATATATATATATATATATATATATATATATATATAGAGAGAGAGAGAGAGAGAGAGAGAGAGAGAGAAAAGAAGTGATTTGTCTGTTAAAATTCTAGCGGTTGTAAGTGTTGCTTGATCGTTATCAAAGTTGACATTTAGAAGTTCTACGTAAAACTAAAGATCAAGTTCGTTGATAGCCAAAATCGGATCAGAGAGAGGTGAAATCAAGAATCCATAATGGCCCATTCCTATGAATCTGATGGAAAAATTGCATGGAAAAAATATTTTTTTTTAATAAATGTCGTTCAATGTATTTTATCTCTATCTCGAATATGAACCGATATATAATGAATGCATTTTAGCAGATTTCGTTTAATGGAAATCAGCTATCGAGGTTGTAATTATGACGTAATGTTTGACAAAATTTCTTCATTGCTAATCGACTTGGGGTCCACTTTTCAACTGTCGCGCTGGTCTTGAAACGATTCAGAGAGATAGGAGGATACGCAAGAAGACCTGGATCGGGCCGACCACGGGTCACATCAGCGGAAGACGACCGTTTTATCCGGCTCCAGACTCTCAGAAATCGGCTAATAACAGCAAACGACTTAAGAAAATTGGTCGCTGGTGTCCGAAACTTACATGTTTCGGAATCAACAGTTACGAGACGAGTGAGGAATAGTGGACTAAGGGCACGAAGACCCATGGTTGGACCACTTCTCTCCAGAGAGCACCGAAGAGCCCACCTTAGGTTTGCCCAGGAGCACCGAGATTGGACTGTTGATGACTGGAGACGAGTCCTGTTCATTGATGAGACCAGAGTGGCGCTAAACTCTCCTGACGGACGCAGAAGAGTGTGGAGGAGGCCAGGTGAGCGATACAGCCAATGTTGTATAGTCGGATGGGAGCCTTATGGTGTGGGCTCCGTGATGTTCTGGGGTGGCATCTCATGGGAAGCTCGCACGGAGTTAGTTTCGATTCGTGGGGGCCCTTTGACTGCACAAAGATACGTGGCAGACATTTTGGAGGACCATGTCATGCCATACATGCCATTTATTGGTGAAAATGCATTTCTTATGCATGATAATGCAAAGCCACATGTTGCCCGTATTGTTAGGGCCTACCTAAACGAAATCAATATCGACACATTGCCGTGGCCAGCGAGGAGCCCTGACCTAAATTGCATAGAACATTTATGGGACAGACTAAAAAGAAGTGTTCGAGCCTGGGAACCAGCACCGCTCAACCTCAGGGAGCCTGAGGCTGCCGTTTTGGTAGAGTGGGAAAGATTACCTCAGGAGGCCGTCCAGGACTTGATCAGGAGCATGCCCACAGGTATGGAGGCTGTCATTCGAGCAAGAGGTGGCAACACTGGTTATTAGTGTAAGAATAGTCAATTTAATTTTTAAAAAAGTTAAAATTTTGTTTTTTCATTTTTAGGATAAAATTTTATTTTTTTTTGTAATTAAAGGAATTAAATTTTTTTTTCTGAAATACACTTTTTATTACTCCTATGTACTTGTATTATAAGACACAATAAGGTATGATTCTCTGCTTCAGTAAAAACCCAGTGAAATTAATAAATTTTAGGGTGTTGCGTTTTTTTTGACGAGGAGTGTATATTAAGAACTGTATCATATTATTACTGATAATCTACAGTTTTTGATCTATACATTTTTTCGTATCTGGAATATTTAGCGAGTTATGCGCAGATTCTTGTTTTCGGCCTCCAGTAAACCCCCAGTTTTACTTATCGGAGTATTACATAGAAATAAGAAATATACGGTGGAAGTGATGAATACCAGTAATTAGGAAAATCTGCTTAGTTTGTGCACTCCTGTGTGGCGGACTTTTTTTGGTTTCAGCTTCTTATAAATCCCATCACTCTTCTAGGTTGCCGTTCGCTATAAATAAGGTAATCTCGCGTAATAAAAATAACACCAGATGTTTTTTAGATATAATTAGTGAAAAAAGGGTAAAGAGAATTGCGATTGCTAGAGTTCTATTTTTTTGTGTCTTGTGCTAGCAGCGACTGTTTTATGTTGTGTTAGATGCGCCTGCATAAAGTGACAGTTGAAACTGTACCATTGTAAATTCTGTAAATAGACTTTTTGGTTGTCCCCTATAAATATTCCTACTCAAGAAGAGGGTATTGTTCTTATATACAAGTTATGAGTGAACAGGACTATTCATTTCCACCCCAAGTCCACGAAACCCTTTTACCGTCACTCGATTTTCTAATCATCCGAGTTTCACTTTGGGTATCTCAGTCACATATCTCGTGTCCAGTTTACATTCTAATTCTTGTTTTACATCGTCTTCTTAACACTGGAGGAATGGAGAATAGTTAGAAAGATGACATTTTCCGCGTTTCATACTCCAACACGTGGGAAATCTGCTTAGTTTACACCGCCCCAGCGCCTCTGACTTTCATGCGTCTCTCCTGTATTCAGAACTCATTATATGCTTTACGAGTTCTTCTTTGGAGCATCCTCAGCTGCGTCTCGTGTCTTGGCTTAATTACCTTCTCACACTCGGTCTCACAACAGCAGCTCTCTGCCATTTCATTCCTTTGTCCCAATATTTGCGCACCGGTAATTGTATCTCTCGACTTCTCCCAACATCCTTTTGCACAGCGGTCTTCTTTGTTCCATTGTCGAGACTGGTTCTGGAGGATCTCATTTTAGTGTAGCTTGTTTTCATCTACCTGCATCTTCGTTCCAAGGGTCCCATCATTCTTTTTCAATGACAGTGTGCAATTAAAATCGAACCAGAAGGAGTCTAAGTTTGGAGAAGGGGTAAAGGGCAAAATATCTCCGTTATTTTCAGGCGGAACGGTAAATATTATAGAAATACATATTCCAAGTTGGTTTTCTGGCAAGTGGAAGTGAATTATTTTCCAGGTTAAATAAAACGATAAAGATTTATTGTGGAAGTGTGCAGTTTTGCTCAAGCTAATATATATATTGTTTTATTATTTATAATTTAAATATTGGTTTTAGGATAGATACGACAATGCTGCGAGTTTTAGCAAATCAATATAATTGAGCAGTTCAACAAATTGTAAAATTTTTAAAAATAAGTTGATTCTCTCAATTTCATACCACGAATGCAAAATTATAACCTTATTCGGTTCAGGATGAACTCTGAGAATTTAAGAAGAATGCATTATTCAGAGGAAGAGGTAAGAAATAGAATTACACGGGTATAAAAATTGAGAAACATTTGCTGAATTTTAATAGAAGGTTGAGAATGCCTAAAGCATGGCATAGAATAGGTTTGGTTATTTTTTCTGTATTTGAAAAATGTTGGATTCTGTTTGAACTTACAATGGAGGAAGAACGTCAACACTGTCATTCATGGCCATAATCGGACTAAAAATAATTTTTATAATTAATTTTGGGTTACATTTTAGGTGAGTTACTTACTTACCATAGCAAAGCTGTCCCTGTAGACGACAGGGAAAATTTAATTGAACGGGAGGGCCATTATCAATATCCATGAGAGACATTCAAGCAGTGATTAAAAATATTTCTTCCAATGAATTTCACATTATAGTGGAGCGGAGACCAATTTCATACTCTGAAAAGTCTCTCCAGAAACCTGGTTGTATGGATTATCGTTCCATGCCTGATAAGATCTTACTATTGGCACATAAGGATCACGAAAAAGCCTCATGAATACTGTGCAAGAGGGGTGAAAAAGTAACATAAAACTTCACGTGTGATATCTGATTAGTTTACGCAGCCCCTGCGTGCCTGACTTTTGTAAAACTTCCTGTGGGATATCTGCTTAGTCTACGCAGCCCCTGCGTGCCTGACTTTTATAAAACTTCCTGTGGGATATCTGCTTAGTTTACGCAGCCCCTGCGTGCCGGACTTTTGTAAAACATCCCGTGGGATATCTGCTTAGTTTACGCAGCCCCTGCGTGCCGGACTTTTGTAAAACATCCCGTGGGATATCTGCTTAGTTTACGCAGCCCCTGCGTGCCGGACTTTCCAGTCTTCAAGTGAAATCAAACGACGACGTCCTGAGCCACCTGCTGAAGTGGTAGATAGTTGTATTAGCTGTAGCCGAGAATCGGTTAGAGAAAGAAAGTCCTATTATTGAGCGGAAGGTGAGGATTGTGGTCGCAGCTAAAATACATTAGGAGAGAGCCATTACCGAAAAGCTGCGGGCTCTAACAGTCAGTTTAGTGGTCGTATTAGTTGGGATAATGTCCCTTAGGATTAGTGCCGTCTTACTTACTAATTACCAGCTCTCTGCCCCTTTCCAAAGAATATTATTTCATTCTGTCCGACCCAGGATTAGTTTTAGCACTACGTCTTCCCCCAAAACAAAACCCACGTGGGAGTCATGTTTACGCAGCTGATGAACAATTACGGTTAAAAGAGTCACGAGATATTATTACTATAATTCGTATTATTCTATTACACAAAAAGACTCAGCGGATTAAAACTTGATAAAGTATTCTTCAAAGAGCAGGGCGTGTTTTTTTTTTTTTTTTTAATTATTTATTTATACAGGAGCACCTGCAATTAGGCGATTTGGCTCAAAATTTAACAATGTAAAATAAAAACAAAATTATAGAAATATAAAATAAAACTGGACTAACAAAAAAAATAAACATTAAATACGAGTAATAATAATAACAAATAAAAAGTAAACTAGTATTAAAGGCATCAATTGAAAATAGCTATAATAAAAAAAAAATATGTCATTCCTATATACCAGTACGTTTATATTATCCTATATTGTTCAAAATTACATTAAATTTCTCCTTATAAAGTTAAAGAAAAAGGAGAGAAGTTAAATTTTGTAAATCAAATTCAATTTTTTAAAGTTATTTAGTGTATTATCGATTTGTCTATAAGATGATCATACATGTTTTGTGGAGTCTCTAAGTATGCAATGTTCCTGCTGTTAGTCAGTATGTGTTTTTATGGTTAACGGTTCATGGCATGTTCTGCAATGAGGTCTTTCTGTTCTAGTCATGAGCTATGAGTGCGTTAAATGTGAGTGTCCTATCCTAATTATCCTTAGTACAAGTTATACTCGTAAATTGTCAAGCCACTAACTTATAAAAGGCTTTATTTATTTATTATTATTTACTTATTAGTAAGTTACGAACTAAATAAACATTATTTTAAAATAAAGCTAAAACCTACACTTAAAAATATTAAATTAAACCTCAGTAAACACATATATTTATGAAACCTGAAATTTTAGGGCGCCTTTCTTGAGAGCAAAAGAACCCTCACGTGAGGACTGCGTAAACTAAACAGATTTCTTATACTCCAGTGATATATGCTGATTTTATATTACGTTCTCAATGTATATACTAAGAGGAAGCTTAATTTAAACAAATTAGACTTTAAGGGCGTGCTTATAGTTGTTGTTTGATACATATTTTCGTAGTTCAAATATTAATTGAGTAATTTGTAATTTCTTGTTTTGAGGCTTAACTAAATACCCACTTCTACTTAACAAATATTTACTTCAAGTAACTCAATCATTGAACATCTATGTCCGTCACTCAGTTTAACAAAACTCTCAATACCTGTTCACATAGGCGTTTTACAACGGGAGGAATATTAAACAGATTACGATATGAGATCACCATTCCAACAAGTGGGAAATGTTAGTTTTTAGCAGCCCCTGCTTAGCGGGCTTTACTACATTTTAGAGCCCTACTTCTCGTGGTTATATCTGTTATTTTTTTATCTCCCGTGTCTATTTTTTGGAACAATTAGTTCGGTAGAAATGTATTTCTTAAAAAGTGACATATTAATATAATCGAGGAGTAGTCCGTGAATAATTTAAAGGGTGGGTTTGCCCCCCTTCATTCCCTAGCCTTGAGAGAGGAAGAGGAGAATGCGTTTTTGATGATGACAGGGGCAGAATATTAAATGCTTTCATCAGAGGAGGACCGTTCTTAATGCGGGCCGTATAGGCGGAAGAATTAAAGTGAAAATGAGTGGCTAGCCGGAGGAAGGCTATGGAAATATGAGGAGTGGTAGCTAAGCCGCTTAGGACAGTCCATCACGGGGGTAACAATTTATCTGCTAGAGTCAGCCTCCCCTAATACCCCTTTATTTATTGCCTCCTACAGAGGGATGAAAACGAAATCTACTGGCGCATAATTAATAATCACTTCTAAAAACGGAAGCATGAAAGCGTGTAGCACGAAAGCCGCTAAGAGTGAGTGTAATTTGACTTTATACAGCTCGGGAACAAATTCACATGTGCTTACATTGTAACAGCATCTGTGGACGTTGTTCCTGATACTGGATGGAATTCACTCATCAATGCAGTTGGGGTTCAATCTACACAATTACATGGACAAGATTGTTTACAAATTTCCAAACACCAGAATCTCACTCGCCAATTCAAAAATGACTTTATATCCATTTTCCACTGTTCCCAAAAGGGCCATTCGAGTTTCGATAAACTCTGTGCCACTGTTATAATATTAATGCACATAACACCCTATTTCAGTGAGCCATATACAATAACCGATAAGCGTAGTATCTACTAAGATAAAAACTCATAGTTACATAGGATAAACTCTTATATTTAAGTATAATACACCTCTTTTTGCGTATTTAAGTCCTTCAATTATATATATATATATATATATATATATATATATACATATATATATATATATATATATATATATATATATATATATATATATATATATATACTAGTGGACCCGACAGACGTTGTCCTGCAAGATATTAGGATATTAAATTTAATATATCAATATATTATGTTTAAAACAAAAGATACTTTTAATAACACAAAAATAACTTTTGTTATGTACACGTTTGCCTAAAAACAAATAGAAAACGAAATATCTCAATTTTTTTATTCAGGCCTCCCTTGTACCCCACTCCCGTTCGAACCTAAAAATTTAATATAGCTTATAATCATGGAAGAATTAATGGTACTTTACATATAGAGTTTTGTTAAGTTCGGTTCAATCGTTGTGTCGTCAGTAATAAAATTGTTGGCTCCCACTTAAATTTTTTAGTGTATATCTCGTTTATACTTTGTTAAACGACAAAAGTGAATATAACAAAATGTACTCCAAACAACCAAATAAATAACTTTTGTCCTGTTCATATTTGCAAGAAACCAATAGGAAACGAAATATCGCTATTTTTAATTTTAGGCCTCCCTTACAACCGTCCTGCTCAATTGGCCGGAGATTTGTGAATCTAAACCATCCAGGGCGTCACCCAAACGCACACAAAAAAATTCGTTCAAATCCGTCCAGCCGTTTAGGAGGAGTTCAGTGATATACACACGGTGTATACCCTATACAGGGTGTAGAATTATACATGTAAAGATATATATATATATATATATATATATATATATATATATATTATATATATTTATAGTTTTAAGTAGAGAGTGGTCAGCTAGACGTACAGGCCACGTTAACCAATGAAGACCTGGAAAGAGTTTTCTCCAGTTGACTGACTGGCGCCGTTATACCCTTGGGATCGTTGGTTAGTTCAAAGACCGTCCTGTGGACAGGATCTAAGACAGTCGTAATCATTATTCATCCAGAGGGACTGTCAAACGTATACACTCATTAGATTCCATCTTTGAGACACTAGCGTGTTCAGGTAGCGAAAGAACTAATGTTTTCCTTTGGCAGCGATTGAACCACCTATTTGAGAGGTGCTTGTATGGTCCACATAGAGCGCTCTAGCGCCACAATTTTTGTTCTATCGTTCCCAAGTTCATCGCTACCTTTACAGACAGATTGGCTGACGGACGAACCCTATTATTATAAATTACAGCGACAGTTTTGGTGGGCATTCGTTTACAAGTGGATTGTTGTGTCGAACATTTGTAAAGGGATCTCGGTTTAGATGTTTTTTACTGTTATTTAAAAGGGAAACTAAATATATAGTGTATAAAGAATTTCATCACTTACTAACATCCTAAACTTTATAGTAGTGCTGTACTTATAATCGAAACGCTTTTTAGCTTTAAAATAATGACATTATTCCTTCATATCTCCAATACTGAAATCACACTTAAGATTCTTATTTTGTCAATTTTCTTCGTCTATCTCTAGCTGATGCAATGCCACTAATTACGTATAAGACGGGAGAATGTGGTACTTCAAGCTGTAGTTCGCAAATTGATACTAGCTAAAGCCTATGCATGTAATCTGCAATGCCGAGTATTTTTCACGATAACCTTATTCCTAGTAAGCCTTATCTGAAGGCTGGAGATATCGCTCACGTGTCTGTGCTGGAACTAAGTCACCCCCGGTAGGTTGCACTACCTTATCACCCACCACCTGAATATGAAGCTGGGCCTCAGATAAAAAAAAATTAAAATAAAAAACTTCTCCGTGGGCCTTCTCGGGTGTTTATGTGAAGCTACAAACATTCAAGTTTACGTAACATTCGGTACAGCGATTAGACAATTACATACATATATTAAAATTATTTTCCTATTACGACAGATGTTGGTGTTTTATGAAAGGATAACCTCTATTCAGATTATTACCTTAAGCATAAATAATTTAAAAAAAAAAACAAAAAAAAAAAACATGCCGAAATGAAATCATTTTGTAACTCCATTGACTCATGGAATGGAAAAATAAAGAAATGGCTTATCAAGAGCTAACTCAAAGTTAAAGCTTGTTAAACCATTTCGCTCTGCTCTCTACATAGAATTTTCTTCATTAGTGGAAATATTTGGAAAAGAGTGCTTTCATTTAATTTGAGAGAATTCTGAAAGAGTTAAAGTCTTTTTTTAACTTATTTCATTTCAAAGAAACCTTCTTGTTATTAAAATGTTAGACTATTAACCGACCTTTTGAGCATTAAGTAATGAGTATTAGTAATCAATTTCTGTTAATAATTAGTAATTCGTAAGATACTTTCATTATGGATATTTTACCTTTTTTTATATTATTTCATTCTTGGTTACACTGACCTTCGCTGTAGTTGATATTGTATTGGCTAGGGTAACCAGGATGTACTCAATTGTGGTTCTAGGACTTTTAATTAACTTTTATTCAATATTGAAAAAAAATAACTACAGAACATTTAGTAAGAGCTGGGCATGCTTTTAATATAATCCCGAATTCTTTTCTCTATACCTATAATCCAATCATAGCCAATATAAAGGACACTTCACTTGAAAAATAAGAAAGTTTTGGTTACCTGAAAAATACAATTGATTGATACACAAGCCAAAAGTGAAAAAGACGTGTAACTACATTGCTACAAAAATTACAGATTAAAAAATTACGGAAATTAAAATTATACGTAACTAGGAACAAGAATAGTTATTAATTGATTGGGAATTGAGGGAAATCAAAAACATTATGGCAGAATGGTTATCAAATAATCGAACTTCAAGATGACAAGAGGTGGTTCTTGTACGAATACGATTTGGCTACTAGCGTCCAACGCATAAGTACCTTATGGCCACATCTGAACCTCCAACTTGTTCCCTATGAAATAGACTACTCACTATAAAACACTTACTTACTGACTGCAGAAGATGGCATAATATAGACCTACCTTACAATCTGGATGAACTACTACATGACAAAATACATACTTGGTCGTTTTGTTAGCATGTTTAAAAAAGTCTGGCACGCAAGTGCTCCGTAAACTAACTAAGCAAATTTACCAAGAGCTGTTATAACATACTCTTGATCTCAACTCACCATATAGTTTATATTTCTAAATAAAAACCCGATAGGTGGATGTGGGGTCTTTCTGGAGACTGAAAAAATGAAAGTACAAATACCTGGCTTAATATTTGAGCTGCAAGTAAATGTATAGAACAACAATTGTGGAGCATCAATAGTCTAACTAGATTGGTTCTATAACGTTTTTCGATTCCATTCATAATAACGAAGATTTTATTTTTTATTTATTTAAGTTCATACGAGTGCGTATTGAAAAGTAAGGTCTCCTATTTTTTTTTTCATAGAAAATTTAATTTATTTACAACTTTGGTTACATCGTTGGAAGGGTTAAATAATTACCTATTTTTCTACATATTCGCCTTGACGATCAATAACTTTTTGCATTCTGTTTACCAGCTTTTTAATGCCGGTGCCGTACCACTCTCCCGCCGCGTCACGAAGCCAACTGACGACTGCTTCTTGAGAGCGGGAAACAAGTGGTAGTCGCTGGGGGCAAGGTCCGGGCTGTAAGGAGGGTGGTCGATGATATCCCAGCCGAATCCATTGAGTAGGGTGGTCGTTTGATGTGACACATGTGGACGCGCATTGTCATGAAGTTAAAGAAGCAGCCGTCAGTTGGCTTCGTGACGCGGCGGGAGAGTGGTACGGCACGTATTAATTTTTAATTATTATCATTAAATTATTTATTAACTTCCACTTTTTGCAACTAAGGCTAATTGGGACGGGTTATCTGCAGGTTATCATCCTTTTTAGCTAGGATGGGACTAAGGATTTTATTTAATTAAATTCCTTTGCCCAGGCGGGAATCGAACTCGCCACTCTAGGTTTACGATGTGAGATTAAGGTCAACGCTTTAACTCACATGGCTAACCTGAACCCCAATTTTTTTCAATTATTTATTTTAATATTAGCGATCGGGATATAAAATAGTTATATAAGTTATTACTCATCATAGTTTTTAATTATCTAGTTATTTTATAAGATAATGTTGGGCTATTGTTTTCCCCCCTCTTTTGTTGATTTCGTTTTCTGCTTTTTAAGTTGAGTTTTATTTTCCCATTCGTAGTATATCCAGTAAACCTTTGGTTATCAATTAAATTATGTTATTATTATTATGTATGATAATTATTTGTGAGTGGCAATCAAATACTTTCCTTGATACTTGTTGTGTGTGTATATATATATATTAAAAGTCCGTCTCGTAGGGGCTGCGTAAACTAAGCAGATTTCCCACGTGAAGTTTTACAATAGAGAAATCTGCCTAATAACAACTGTAGTAGTAAGAAACCTCTAAACCTACAACATTATTTAGGGCGTAATAACCCAGTAGTTTCTAGCCCCAAAAAACAGTTAACCTAACCTCTAAACCTATTCACGAGGGACGAATAGTTATAGAAACGGCCGCCAGAGCTCTTGGCGGAAAGTCCGAACATAGCCTACTGGTGACCACACGCAGAATACAAATGCAAATATCTCGGTTAATATTCAAGATACAGAATAAATGTATAGAACAATATTTATAGTAAATTGAATTTGTAATAAGATTTATTCTATATACTTTTTCGATCCGACGCATATTAACGGAGATATTTTGAATTTTGAAAAATCCCCCCTCTAAACCCCCCCTCCCACTGGTCCGATTTCAGCCATTAACGAACTTGATCTTCCTTTTTACATAAAACGATTAAATTCCGAGTTTGGTAACGATCAAACAAAAATTGCGACCGCTAGAGCGTTAACAGACAAATATATATATATATATATATATACTAGCTCAGATACCCGGCTTCGCCCGGGAATTTATTTGAGGCTGAATGGTTATGGTATTTTTTTGGCAAAACTTTACTTTGCACAATATTTTGACATTTACCCGTCCCAGTACATTTACTGTCCTCCAAATTGTCATATTTCATATTTTGTTATATTGCCATATTTCCCGTCTCCTGTGCATAATGCATAGATTTCAGTTACTAAGGACAAAATATTAACATAGATTTGAATTAATTTTTCCAGGTGAGGTACCTCATAGTTCAAATTAGAATGAATTGTTGAGCATATCAATATTTCTACGCAAATTACTTGCTCCACACATTGTTCCTGGAGAAATGTATAAAACAAAAGTTAATCTAAATAACAAAGTAAACAACTTATTATTTGCTTGTTTGTCAAAAAACAAATAGACAATGAAATATCACGAATTTTTATTTCAGGCCTCCCTTATAACACCCACTCCCGTTCTAACCTAAAAATTTTAATATAGCTTATAATCATGGAAGAATTAATGCTAATTGACATACCGAGTTTTTAAGTTCGGTTTAATCATTAGTGCCTAATGAAATAGTTGACTCCCGCTTTAGTTTATAGTGTATATCTCGTTTATAATTCGGTATAAGAAAAAAGTGTATATAACAAAAGTTACTCTAAATAACAAAATAAACAACTTTTGTTATGTTCATATTTGCCGAAAAACGAATAGAAAACGAAATACCGCTATTTTTAAATTCAGGCCTGCCTTACAAACCCCACTCCTGCCCGTCCCTAGAAATGTTGGTATAGCTTGTTATAATGAAAGCGTTAGTACTAATACACATACCGAGTTTTATTTATTTCGGTTGGGTCTTTTTCCCCCAAATAAAATTGTTCACTTCCGCTATAGGTTTCAGCTTATATCTCGTTTATAATTCGGTATACGAAAAAAGTGTATATAACAAAAGTTACTCTACATAACAAAATAAACAACTTTTGTTATGTTCATATTTGCCGAAAAACCAATAGGAAACGAAATATCGCTATTTTTAATTTCTGGTTTCCCTTATACCCCCACTCCTGTTCGTCCCAGAGGATATTAATATAGCCTAAAGTCTAAGTTGGGTTAGTAGTAATATACATACCAAGTTTCATAAAATTCGGTTCAGCCGTTTATGCGTGAAAAGGTAACAAACAAACAAAGAAACAAATAAACAAACAAATAAACAAACAAACAGACACCAAAGAAACAGAATGCAGTTATGGTGTCTATGACATGTGAAACGAAAAGTTATCGAGAAATTTCGCGAAAAAAATCAATGTACAGACAGAGGTTACAATTTTATATATCTACTAGCTCAGATACCCGGCTTCGCCCGGGAATTGATTTGCGGCTGAATGGTGATGGTATTTTTTAGGCTAGACTTTACTTTGCACAATATTTTACCCGTCCCAGTGTCTAGGGTTAATACCCGTTGTTGGCATTTGTTAATAATAAAATTAATTTTTTATGTAAGTCTTCACTGTCCTCCAAATTGTCATATTTCATACTTTGTTATATTGTCATATTTCCCGTCTCCTGTGCATTATGCATAGATTTCAGTTAATAAGGACAAAATATTAACATAGATTTGAATTAATTTATCCAGGTGAGGTACCTCATAGTTCAAATTGGAATGAATTGTTGAGCATATCAATATTTCTACGCAAATTACTTGCTCCACACGTCGTTCCTGGAGAAATGTATAAAACAAAAGTTAATCTAAATAACAAAGTAAACAACTTTTGTTATTTGCATGTTTGCCGAAAAACAAATAGACAATGAAATATCGTGAATTTTTATTTCAGGCCTTCCTTATAACCCCCACTCCCGTTCTAACCTAAAAATTTTAATATAGCTTATAATCATGGAAGAATTAATGCTAATATATATATATATATATATATATATATATATATATATATATATATACCGAGTTTTTAAGTTCGGTTTAAGCGTTAGCACCCAATGAAATAGTTGACTCCCGCTTTAGTTTATAGTATATATCTCGTTTATAATTCGGTATAAGAAAAAAGTGTATATAACTAAAGTTACTCTAAATAACAAAATAAACAACTTTTGTTATGTTCATATTTGCCGAAAAAAGGATAGATAACGAAATACGGCTATTTTTAAATTCAGGCCTCCCTTACAACCCCCACTCCTGCCCGTCCCTAGAAATGTTGGCATGGCTTGTTATAATGAAAGCGTTAGTGCTAATACACATACCGAGTTTTATTTATTTCGGTTGGGTCTTTTGTCCCAAATAAAATTGTTCACTTCCGCTATAGGTTTTAGCGTATATCTCGTTTATAATTCGGTATACGAAAAAAGTGTATATAACAAAAGTTACTCTAAATAACAAAATAAACAACTTTTGTTATGTCCATATTTGCCCAAAAACTAATAGGAAACGAAATATCGCTATTTTTAATTTCTCGCTTCCCTTATAACCCCCACTCCTGTTCGTCTCAGAGGATATTAATATAGCCTAAAGTCTAAGTTGGGTTAGTAGTAATATACATACCAAGTTTCATAAAATTCGGTTCAGCCGTTTATGCGTGAAAAGGTAACAAACAAACAAACAAACAAATAAACAAACAAACAAATAAACAAACAAACAAACAAACAGACACCAAAGAAACAAAATGCAGTTATGGTGTCTATGACATGTGAAACGAAAAGTTATCGTGAAATTTCGCGAAAAAAATCAATGTACAGACAGAGGTTACAATTTTATATATATATAGATATATATATATATATATATATAAAATTTTGAACGGACCTCATTTTCGTCATCTCCTGGGTAGGATCGATGGACATTTGAAGAAATTTATCGAAACTCGCATCATGAGTACGACCTCAATAGCTGATTTCCCTTAAGGGAAATCTAATAAAACTGGTCGTGGGTTTTCTCGATTTAGGAACCCTCCCTCCCCACTTTGAGGCCGGTCTCTCTGTCCCGCCATTATATTACACGCTACGAGTAAACTCCCAGTCTTCCGCTCCTGTTTTAATACCTCATGTGTACCCGATTATTTGATTTAGGAATTGAAGCCAGTACCTTCTCTCTCGTTCTCTGGGAATCCGCAACTCTTAGTGTGTGTGAAATCAGCATTTTCTTCTACATCTTTCCCCATGGATGGATTGGTGAGGTCATCCTTATTTCCTTCAGATCTTGTCCTTCATCTCTTTCCTTTTGTGTCTCCCTTCAGTGCAGTTTGTCTAAGAGTAAATATGGTTAAAAAGTCATCTTATTTCTTGAGATAAGACCCCTTGAGGGAAATCAGCTATTGAGGTTGTACTCATGACGGAATTTTCGACATTTTTCTTCAAATGTCCATCGATCCTACCTAGTAGATGACGAAAATGAGGTCCGTTCAAAACTGTATATATATATATATATATATATATATATATATATATATATATATATATATATATATATATTTGTCTGTTACCGCTCTAGCGTTCGCAATTTTTGTTTAAGCGTTACCAAACTCGATATTTAGTCGTTTTATGTAAAAAGAAAGATCAAGTTCGTTAACGGCTGAAATCGGACCAGTGGGAGGGGGGGTTTAGAGGGGAGGATTTTCGAAGATTCGAAATATCTCCGTTACTATACGTCGGATCGAAAAATTGTACAGAATCAATCTTATTACAAATTAAATTCACCATAAATATTGTTATATACATTTATTCTCTACCTTGAATATTAACCGAGATATTTGCATTTTTATTAAATCTGGCCGGCTAACGGACGAAGTGGCTTTCCCGCCAAAAGCTAGTTCGGCCGTTTCATTAACTGCTCAGCTCTCGTGAAATTTCTCTATTGTAAAACTTCACGTGGGAAATCTGCTTAGTTTACGCAGCCCCTGCGTGACGGACTTTTTTATTATATATACTGCATTTTTAATTTGCTCATATTCCGCCCTCTGCTTGTCTGAGATCATCAGTACCAACATTTTAAAAATTTTGTTTATTAGTAGGACTGTTTCTTATATCGTTAACCCACAGTATTGATCAAATAAAAAGTTTAACATTTATCCATGTACGTATCCCTCATGAAAATGTCCTATGAACACAATACGTGGTTTAAGGGTTGAATAATATATTGACTTATTGTTATGTATTGTAAAAGTTTAAAGCAAAATAAAATACAAATAATTCATTAATTATTGGAGTTGAAGGTAATGTGTATAGAAAGGCAATTGTAGATTATTTGAGCATTAACAAGATTGGTTACATGGCACCGTTTTGAATTTTTGATTTTACTCATTCTCTAAATTTCACTACTCCAAATTCCAGCTATTAACAAACTTCATCTTCAGTTTTATATGAAACGCTTTGAAAATTTTAAAAATTATAAAATAAGTGATAAAAAATATTAATATAATATTACAAAATACTGGACATTTTTTAAATTTTTTTTATCTTTGCTAGTCACTTCCTGTCTTAAAATGAACTTCCAAAAATATAGAGAAACGATTATCTAAAAATGGAAATGAGCAACACTTCTTTGGAGGGGTGAGACAATGAATTAAGTTTCCTTTAGAATTAAGGATAACACAAACAAATAAATTCTTTCCCGTGATGGACTGTCGTGAACATTAAGTTAAAAGCGAGTTCATTTCAGTTTAAAATTAGGTTACAAAATTAGTTTTCAGATTTAAGAGTGAGGGTGACTAATGATCTAGGAAGTTTACTGAAATAATAAGTTAGGAAGGAGGGCATGGGCCATATACAACTCAACATATGTTTGGGGTTGGTAATAATAACGATTTTAGGTGGCTTATGTCCTGAGTAAAGATTGGTTCTGAGCAGCGGTGAGAGGTTGGATAACCGTTCCAATCTCAAAATGTTTATATATATATATATATATATATATATATATATATATATATATATATATATAATTGTGTTGACTTTTCGACCAGGTTATATTTATATATGGTGTTATTATTGTTTTTCGAGTTTTGGTCAATGTTGGTGAAAAAATCTTAGTTTATGCCCATATTTCGAGAATATTTATTTTCTTTCTTTTCTCAGGGCTGTATAAATACAGGTACTACTATATAATATTGCACATTGTTATTAAACTAGAGAGTTACAGCTTAGTCACATAATAGCTTTAATAAATCAAGAAGGTGACTTTGATAAAATATAACAATAATTGTAGTAACACATAGCTTATAATAGTTGTAACATAATAAAATAACATTTAAATAGTAGCTTTGGTACAACATAAGAATAGATTTAATGAAATATAACAATAATTGTAATAACACACAACAATAACTGTTGAACCATAAAAAATATAACATTTAAATAGTAGCTTTGGTACAACATAAGAATAGATTTAATGAAATATAACAATAATTGTAATAACACACAACAATAACTGTTGAACCATAATAAATATAACATTTAAATAGTAGCTTTGGTACAACATAAGAATAGATTTAATGAAATATAACAATTAAATAGTAGCTTTGGTACAACATAAGAATAGATTTGTTAGGGTTTTGTTAAGTTCGGTTCAATCGTTCGCGCCCAATAAAATAGTTGACTCCCGCTTTAGTTTATAGCGTATATCTCGTTTATACTTTGATTAAAGACAAAAATGAATATCACAAAAGTTACTCTAAATAACAAAATAAACAACTTTTGTTATGTTCATATATGCCGAAAAACGAAATACCGCTATTTTAAATTCAGGCCTCCCTTACAACCCCCTCTCCTGCCCGTCCCTAGAAAGGTTGGTATGGCTTAATATAATGAAAGCGTTAGTGTTAATACACATACCGAGTTTTATTTATTTCGGTTGGGTCTCTTGCCCCAAATAAAATTTTTCACTTCCGCTATAGGTTTTAGCGCATATCTCGTTTAAAATTCGGTATACAAAAAAAGTGTAAATAACAAAAGTTACTCTAAATAAAAAAATAAAAAACTTTTGTTATGTTCATATTTGCCAAAAAACCAATATGAAACGAAATATCACTATTTTTAATTTCTGCCTTCCCTTATAACCCCCACTCCTGCCCGTCCCTAGAAATGTTGGTATGGCTTATTATAATGAAAGCGTTAGTGCTAATACATATACCGAGTTTTATTTATTTCGGTTGGGTCTCTTGTCCCAAATAAAATTTTTCATTTCCGCTATAGGTTTTAGCGTATATCTCGTTTAAAATTCGGTATACAAAAAAAGTGAGAGTGAAACCAGAGAAAACAATAGGAAACGAAATATTGCTATTTTTAATTTCAGGCTTCCCTTATAACCCCCACTTCTGTTCGACTCGGAGGATATTAATATAGCCTAAAGTCTAAGTTGGGTTAGTAGTAATATACATACCAATTTTCATAAAATTCGGTTCTGCCATTTATGCGTGAAAAGGTAACAAACACACCCGAACGAAACAAAATGCAGTTATGGTGACTATGACTTGTGAAACGAAAAGTTATCGTGAAAGTTCGTGAAAAAAATCAATGGACAGACAGAGGTTACAATTTTATATATATAGATATATATATATATATGTATATATATATATATATATATATATATATATATATATATATATATAAACACGCTTATATACATGTTATACATAAATCAGATTTATACGTATTAATATATACTATTTGTTTTGTTTTTTATGTGCAATTTTAAATATTTATTATGCCCTTAACGAACAGCACATGAAGCAAACTACTGTTAGAGGTCATTGGAGAATTCTGTGAACAGAGATTTGAGAGAAGAGGCGGAATTACAGCGTTGTCAAAAGTTTGCGGTGCCCCTAAACGAAGTCACCTAACTCCCGTAACTGTAAGATAAGAATTGTAGTCTATTTTTCATTTTAAACTTCAAGCTTTAGCTTTCCTTCTTTTAAGTGTTATCTTTTGGAGTATAATGTATGAATAATCCATGATACCACAACACTTAGGGGTAACATTTGACATTTTAATGAAGATTATTGTTAGTCGTATATTCACAATAACCAATACTCATGTTTGGGGGCTCATCTTAGGGGCTACGATTATTCATGTGAGTTAAGATGCTAATTTCGCATGGTAAATCAATAGTGGCCAGTTCGATTCCCGCCTGGCCAATGGGAATTTATTTAGTGAAGAAGTCTCATCCTAGCGAGAAAAGTGTTACAACCTGTAGATAACCAGTCCCAATAAGTCACAGTACCACAAAGTGAAATTTAATAAATAACATCAACATCATGTTTATGTTACAAACAACATAAAACTATTATATAACTATTAACTATTATAGTTCTTGATTGCCGTTACTAATATAGATACACACACAGACTCAGAAACACAGGCAGACACACACACACTTAAATATATATATTTATAAAATATATAGATGTAAAATTTATCTACAGTCGTTATCAAGTATTCGGCGAGAATCATAAACTATCATTTATATAAATAAAGGCACGAAGTAAAGCCGCTTTTCTCTCCACATCAAAATTTAATAGAAATTTCATTTTTAAAAAAATATTAAAAAAAAGAGATATTTTTTTAGCATTACCCAGTTAGCCAGATTAGGGCGCTGTCACTGATGAGAACCCTCCAGAAGGAGGGCAGCTTGTTTTGTTGTTGTATATACATAAATATATACGTGATTACGTTTTAAAAATTAATAACGCAACTCGAAGTTCACGAATTCTAAATGTATATGTTTGAAGACAAATAAGAAAGATGAAAGGACCATCAGAAATTTACGGAAAGTTATTGAAAATTCTAATGCATTATTGGTATTCTGTATTGTATTTTCTTGCTTGAAAAAAAGTTTTGAGAGAGGTGCTGGATGAAGTGTGAGTTAGAGAGTTGGAGGACATCATTTTCATTGGGTTGAATAGTAATAATTTGAGATGCCGATAATAGTCTCCAGCAATAAATACTGTGCAGAGGATTTAAAATGTTACACTAAAAACGTTTATTGGATTATTTTTGTCAGTGGAAGTGTAGGATAAAGTAGTGTATATTGACAATTTTCATTCCATTAGCACTTGTTACAAAAATGTCTATTTTGTCTTTTTGTTTATTCCCCTGTTTTGGCACTTTGTTCTTTCTTTGTGTTGTGTGTAATTTATGTTATTTTTCGATACAATTACTGTGAAGGAATTTCTCACGTTTGAAACACTTACTAAGGGCCTACGCAGCTTTCCATATTTTCCGAAGCTCTCACCGTCCTTGTGTGTGTAGAAATAAAGCCTTTTGTAGACCAGGAGAGGAATCTGAAGTAAAGGAATGTTTCTGTAGAAATGTGTTTAAATCCAATAAATTTCTGTAGTAATGGGTCTGACAGCCAGTTAAAAAACCCCACCATACATTTCCTGTAAACCTGGAATGAATTTGGGAATAGGCATGGCTGGTCAAAACTAGTATCCAACGGCCAATTTAGTGGAGAAGAACATGAAATGGAAGATCCCCCACATAAGGCTGGAAATCGATAGAGAGATATATAAAACATGAATAAAAGTAAACGAGAAAGTTGTCGGGCTGGGTTCGGACTCCTTTCCACGTGTGCAATATGCATTATTGATGCCACTCAGGGACTTAGCGAGACGTGTGCCGGCTTCGAGAGGACCTACGAGAGGTAGGCTAAGAGAATTTAGCAGTGAGGGGGGGGGGTGCAAGGCTGGGGGGAGGGGAAGTAGTAGCTAAGGCTGCCTGATAGAAGTCAGTCTGGGACGGTTGGTTAGCTCCACACGACCGTCCAATTGGATATTTCTCTTCAAAATGGAATTGGCTCTGCTGCTCCTCAGAAAAAGGGCAGCTACTGATTTTTTTTCTCTCTCTTTTTTCCCTCTACTGGCGAGGATCGTTTCATGTCTAAAGGATTACTTTTATAGATTCCGCTTGCTGACTCTTTTGAAGAACGTATTAGAGTGACAGAAAAATATGTGCCCGGCTGGCCAGATATATCATATAAATTCCTCCTGACATTAATCAACGAAAAATTGAAGGTTGATATCGTAAAAGGTCCTTTTTATACCAGAGATGTCATCAAGCCTTACTCAGGTGTTTTGAAGTTATTCCTTCTGCATGAGTAGCTCCCTCTGTTTTATTTATATGAAGACTATTATTAAAAAATCTAACTTATATCTTAAACGAACGTATTTTTATTTATAGGACTTGGCTATAATTATCCCTCAGCGAAACGGAACAAGCTGGAAGGAATGCAAATGCGGGCTCATTGTTGCGGGGGGTCAACAGGAAGAGGTTGGAATTAGATTAAATTAAACCAGGAAGGTTTAATTGTGAGTAGTAAAAGTAGAAGGCTGATAAATAAACTCAAGCTTATGAGCGTACCATAAACGACGGTAAATTTATTTAAAGATAAGATTATTAAAACGAAAATAAGTGGTTTTCAGATTTTCCATAAAAGTAATTTTTCAGCCTCTGATTTTTGGGCATACCTAGTCTTGAGTGTGAACCTGAATCGATTCAGACTAGATGGGTCTTAGATTGTAGAATACGATTCTTCTGGCAGGCCTAGAACACAAGTAAAGCGAATTTTATATTTATGTTATTGTGGATGAAATTACTTTAAACTTTGTATGTGAAGGAACAAATGTTTGAACAGGGAGCTTTAGGCGGATTTCCAAACTCTCCATGAGAGTGGGCTAACCAAATACGCCAATGCGACCAGTGAAGACCAAATATTTCTTCAAAGAGTTTCGCCCAAAACATACGCTATTACTCTTCAAAGAACTTTAAGCTTATTTGTTTTATTTATTTGGAGCTTCGCAGCTGTGGCGATGTTGCTCGGGGAAAAAACTGTATAAAATTGAAAAAAAAAACAAAAAAAAACAAAAACGCATTCATCCTTAAATAGCCATTGGACGCATTCATCCTTAAATAGCTCACATGAGGGACGTAATATGCACTGTACGTTATTAGTCGTCCACAATGACACTGAAATTAATCTTTTGGCTTATAGTACCAAGGACTTATTTTTGATTTTATTTTACTATATTTTATTTCATGTGCGGCGGATATCCTTGGGTTTCTTTTAATTTTCAGTTTTCTGTTCTTTATTAAAACCAAATTGCGTTTTATATTCCCGTTTTCTGGAACATAGAACATTTTCTTTAGATGTCTCTTAAGTTCGAACCCATAAGGTATATTACATATTGAAAAGTTAACTTTCTTATTAAATATTTTGTAAAATGGATAACATTAATTTGATTTTGTACAATCACAGTTTTGTTTAGTATTCAAGAAGATATTTTGAGCTTGGATGTACGAATGTGTTGAAGTTAATCTATAAATCACGGTTTCCAATATCTGTAGCGTGAACATATTACATTACCATGTGAATGGCTAGAGCTCATAAAGTATTTGGTATGTAATGGGCCCAATAAATCGGAGTGAGACTATCTAAAGAATAGATCCAATAGAGCGATGTCTGTATCCAATATAGTGGATTCCTCGCAGCCAGCAGAGCCTATAACGCATTGGCACTGATAGCTGGGTGCGGGGCTCTGATCTGAGCGGTTTGAGGCAGCAATAAAGGGAGGGGATCTGGGGAAATTGCACAGAGCTCCTAACCCTGAGGGATGCTAACTGAAAAGAGATTTGTTTGCTCCTTCTAAGACCCTCACTGAGTCATATGATTTATCCCTTACTTCAGCCCCTCCGGCAAGGTTTAGATACAACACACCCCCCCTCCGACGTCAGCAACACATGTAAATTCAACTGTACTTTCATTTCGCGCGGAATGCATGTTATTTCTCAAGCTCAGTAGCCGTCGAGAGGGTCGAGGTAAATCTATATAAATAAAGACCCTTCACTTAGGTTCTCCGTAAGCGAAGCAGATATTCCAAGGGCTAGAATGGAACACAAAATGCATTACCTGAATTTATTTTCTCTCTTGAAAACGCGACACACACCTTGCAGGAGTTGCATATTTAGGTTTTCCTAAGTGCCTACTTTTTAGGAAGAATACTATACCATCAATGTACTATGAATTCTGCAAAAGGTAGTTGAGACCATGGAATGTGGTTTGAAAAACTATTCGACCTATGTTACAAATACTTTGAAGTGCGTTTTCTCTAAACAGCGCAGTATTATGTATAAGTAAGAAAACTGCAGTTGGAGAATCAATGGATCTGGTTCTGGAACATACTTATGAAAGAAAGTTTTACTCATTATTCTGAAGAAAAATGATGCACAATAAGAAACCTATAGTACCAAAATATAAAACTCTTCAAGAAAAATAATACAAACAAATATTGTCGATTTAAATGTTCTCTGACACTGGGAATGAAATAATTTCAAATAGACTGCTTGCATTGAAGCGAATCTCCCTAATAATATTTTTATTAGTAGTTTTAGTGGCTCATGACTTGACCTTGAGAGGTAATAACTTATAAGGCACCGACTCTGGCAGCATGACAATATTTCTGAAGATGGAAGCATGGTGGGCCTCATTTTTTTAGGGCGAAAGATGTAGACAACAAAGAAATAAGAAACGGTCTATTAATATTTCAGCTAATAATTTATAATATATGGAACAACAATTATAGTTAAGATGGAATATGTGACATTATTCCGTGTTATACACGAGAGTTATCTATTATTACTTTTTAACCTTGTTTCTAAACCCTCGAATCGTCGTGTTCGGCCAGGAACGTACTTGATATTGTGGTTTACAAGAAATCCTTAAATATCAAGACTCTCTTCTTTTTTGCACTTGAACGCAAATATTTTTATTGTAGCATTATTTTTGAGTACCTATTTTTGATGCACCTTTTACTGGCAAGCAAATGTTTTGATTGTTCTGTTATTTTAGAGAAATGGAAAACTTTATTTTCATATTCAATAATTTTCATTGATACTACATTTTAAAGGATGACAAATGTTTTCATTGTATTGCTGATTTTTTTCTATCAGGACGGTAGGTATACGTTTAACAACCATTATCGACTTGACTTATGTATCCATCTGGGTGACATAACCGCGATTACATTAATTAACTGTCGCAGCCATAGTTAATCACGGATAATTGTCGCTAGGTGTGGAGAGATTGTAATCAATGTTAAGCCGCTGATTAACGCATCACAATGGCCGCTGGGGTAAAGCCGAAGCATATGGCATGAGTATTGAGGTTGACAACGAGGAAATGTCACTTGCCTTATGGAAGAATTACGAACCGTTCAACAAGGTTCGTTGCATTCTAAATTAAGGTCTTGCTGTCGGATTTGCAAAAGAGGAAACACCTCATGATGCAACTACCTATTTCACTAAACAATCTTCAAATGTGCACCGATCCTATCTAGTAGCTGACGAAAATGAGGGTTTTTGATATGTTTTTCTGTAATATGTATATCTGTGTAATATATGTATAAACTTAAAATTTATTTATTTATAAGTTCCTTTGGCCATTGCTAAACACAAGCAATAAATTCGTTTGAATTTAATCTGGATATTCGTATACGGTTGAAATAGCTTCGGGAGTAGGAGATTAGAGAATATGTGAAATATAAAACTTCGCATAGAAAAGCCAATATGACAAATCTTAATATTCGATTTTTTTTTCATATTATCTTCATATTGTTTTAACTATTCACTGTTTTCAGTGACCATTGAACACTCATAACTTTTGCAATTTCACAGTTTGCTAATAATTCTCGAACAATGTTTTGCCTTGTTCAAGTACCTTGTATTGTTTATTGGTATTATGTAGTTACAGGCCGTATCACGTAATCTGTACGTGATATCAGTTATTAGCAGATTTCACTTAAGGGAAATCAGCTATTGAGGTCGTACTCATGACGCGATTTTCGAAAATTTTCTTCAAATGTCCATCGATCCTACCCAGGAGATGACGAAAATGAGGTCCGTTCAAAATTATCTCTCTCTCTCTCTCTCTCTCTCTCTCTCTCTAAATATATATATATATATATATATATATATATATATATATATATATATATATTTGTCTGTTAACGCTCTAGTGGTCGCAATTTTTGTTTGATCGTTACGAAACTCGATATGTAACCGTTTTATGTAAAAAGACAGATCAAGTTCGTTAATGGCTGAAATCGGACCAGAGGGAGGGGGGGTTTAGAGGGGGGATTTTCGAAAATTCAAAATATCTCCGTTATTATGCATTGGATCGAAAACCTGTACAGAACCAATCTTATTGCAAATTAAATTTACTATAAATATTGTTATATACATTTATTCTCTATCTTGAATATTAACCGAGATATTTGCATTTTTATGAAGTCTGTGGTGGGGTATAGTTCGGATTATGTCGGCCATCTTCGTCATTTCTCGGCTCAGGCGGAAGCTTCTTCTAACCTGGCGTTTTTAACCTTACCTTACCTTCCTTACTTTGTGAGATTTATGCAAATACGTTTAGTTCATCCGCCCCCCCCTTCTTTAGTTCTTGGACTACTAAAATTTGAGTTATTAAAATATAAATTATTCTTACAATTCAGAAGCCGTTTCAGTTGGGTATTTATTTTAATTAACTGAAAGATTTCTCATTATCTAATCACGGTGGTATTGTGTTACCAGTATGCAGATTTCTCTATTGTAAAACTTCACAGGGGAAATCTGCTTAGTTTACGCAGCCCCTGCGTGACGGACTTTTTTTTTTAAATAATTTATTAGTAGATTACGGCTTGATGAGTCGAAAAATGTGACAATTAGTTCAAGCACCCATGAAATATCATTCAATGAAAAAAAATAAATAAATTAAATCTTTGAAGGGGCTTTTGCTCAAATTTTGGGGCAGTAATGTGACAGGAAGTATTAGAATTACAGTTTAAAGTCAGGAATTGATGTGTTTGTTATTAAATATCTTAAATGAATTATTGAATTTACTGTTTTATTTAATTGTCTTTATCTTCTGGAATTAACTTTATTCAGCGTCCTAGAATTCTTATGTTTTTGGAGTATTTATTTTTCATATTTGAGATTTGGCCAAAAAGAAATAAAGTACATACTTGGAACTGTAAAAGTATAGAACTATAATAAACATATATCTACAGCGACTTGATGAAATTAACAATGGTGCAACTTTTATTATCTCTCCCGAAATTCTGGACGGTAGAGGAACCAATTGATCAGGATCAATATAAAGACCTTCTCCTCTATTAGTGTTTTAATTTATGCATAGTGCACTTTCGGAGTGAAAACTCCATCATCAGTGCCTGATTATAGAAGTGTAGCCTGGACCAAAGCAGCCGGGAGTAGTGCTCAAATTATTCGGGAGTCTCCCGGCTACTTTGGTCTAGGCTACACTTTTATAATCAGGCACTGATGATGGAGTTTTCACTAAAGTGAAGGCACTACACTGCATAAATTAAAGTACTAGTAGTCGACAAGGCATATTTATTGATCATGAACTTTTATATCTTTTAATAGACTAAGTGTGAATATCAAATAACTTTTAATTATATTGATATTTAAGGGTTTTTTCTTTCAAAATTTATAATTAATGTACCCTTCCAAGATCGAGTAAAATTATTGTCTAAATTAGAGGCCACCTTCATCTATTTCATGACAAAGTTCTCTGATGTTGAGCAGTAATTATTTAATAAAATATTCCTATTTTTGGGTAAATATATTACCCTTGATTGCTTTACTGAAATTTGGCCTGAATAATAATTTTAAAAAAATCGATTTTATTCTGATTGATTGTATGGAGGACAGTTGGAAAACACCATGCAAAAAACAGTACAGTTGATGCAACCCAAAAAATAAAAGTAAGGCTAAAAGTAGTCTTTGGAAAATATGATTATATTCTTTTGTCTTCTGGTAGTCATTTCAGCAGAGTGCAAATGAGAAAGCCTGGTGAGAGTAGGCCTGGCAAAAAAAGAAACAAAATACAACTGTTTTGAAATGTAGGGGCACCAGCCCTTTCCACATCATTCTTTTGTTTGCTTAAATTCATTTGCCGTTCTCGCCTTTGGGGCTAAAAAAAAATGTTAAACAATAATATTATTTGCATTAAACTAGGTCAAGATTTATTAACGCTAAACTTAAGTTAATATATTTACTCAATTCATTGTCGTTATGGTGGGAACAATGTTTAATTCCTCAAAACTAGCAACTAACTAGGATACTTCCCTAGGTATCTAGGATAATGTTGTGATAAAATTAGAGGTGTAAAATATGATAACTTGTTTGTATAAAGAATTAAATTTATGCCACAGTTCTGTAACAAAATTTGAATCTTTTTATATTGATAACATTATAGTAGTTTATATTCGAGATAGAATTGTAGTAGTTTTAATAGGTTTTCGAATTTCACTAACTAAAATTTAAGAATACTACTTAACGAATTAAAAATCTTATTTTATTATAACCCCGAAAGTTAGTGATTTCCTCACAAATCCATGCCAGTAAGGCAAGAGTTGAGGCACAATGAGTTCTAATTTGCATACTAATAATTATTGTATATTAGAAGTCAGTCTATGTACGTCTGGAGATACACCTGAAACTCTATGTGTTTTAGGTGTGAAGTGCATTACTATTTCTGATTAACTGTATTCCACTAAATATCCAGGATATCTCAGTTCGACTAGCTGTCAGAACGGAGAATTTTTCCTCTCATTTAAAGAATAATGAAATTATTTATTTACTGTCGGCGTATTCTTCATATCAGCTGGGGTTGGACCAGGAGGATAAGAAAATGATACATTCCAGATGTCTCCGTTATTATGAATGAGATTATGAAGTATCAACCCAATCAACTTTTTTAAACTTGTTTTTTCCTTATATAAACTTAACCGAAATATTTGTAATTTGTAGGCCGGGGGTTTACTGTCTTGCCCATATGCCTATTGAAATAGGGCAATATATCAAGAATTGTGTTATTTCACGATAAAATACGACGTAATGTTTTTTTTTTTGGAGGAGTTTGGTTTTATAAGTAAGGTGAGTAAAATAAAAAATTAGGATAAAAGTTCAATGATCACCATTATTATTACTCGGATTGAAATTAAAAAGAGTTGTTGGAAATGTAACACTCTAAAATTCTTGATTTATATATTTGTTCTCTAACTCGGATATATATAAATACTCCATATTATTTGTGAAATAGGGAATACAATGTGGCGGTTATAATTTTCAGATGGGTGTCTGTTGGAGATATACTTAATTTACGCGGTGCTTGTGAGTTGTATTTTTATTATTCATTGTTATCAACATTTCTGTAATAACCCATATTAATGGATTCTGTGAAATAATGTCTGATTTAGCTTTTTTACCCTCAGAGCTGTTGGCTTTTTACAATAATTTATATGAATTATGGTTTGAAACACACCCAATTATTTTCGACTGTGAAAATAGTTGGCTCCTAAAGTGTTATATTCATAGTAAGGTCTCGTATTGAAATGTTAAAAAGTCTGGATGGAGAAAATAAGATAATTAATGTTAATAAAATGACAAACTCGTTTACAAGAGTTGGAAGATAAATTAGGACACATATAATTAGTGCTTTATAAATGAGAACTTCCCAGAAAACTACGTGACACTTTGAGAAAGTTTGGGATTGCCTCATTGTGTATTCTCGTGGTGACATTTGACAAGGGAGTTTCTCTAGAGCAGATTTCTAGTGAAAAGCTTAGGGCTCTATGAAAATCTGTTCTAAACGCCAGACAGGCATGTAGGATTCATGTCGGGGCGGGTGTCACTGGCAGGCGAAGACAAGGGAGCAGGGTCCTGCATTATCTAGGCCGGGAAGAAAGCCGGGCCACTCCCGTTTAATATTTCACCTAATGGAAGCTCGTCAAAGACACCTTCTTTTACATTATTTAAAAGAAACCCCAAGTCTGAAGGCATTAAATATTACTTGGGACCTTTAGCTGAAGTGGATCTTAGAGGGAAGGAGGGCACTATGGAAGCCTTCTATTACAGTGCGGACCACTTCAACGGATCTCCTTCAAAATTTGCCCCTCTCAATTAGGATAAATATTTTAAAAGAGAAATTCTCAAATTTATATTTAGGAAGAGTTACTGGAGGAATGAATTTTCCAGAGGAATTTTTTAGCGTGCGGCGTGCACAAAGAGTTTGGGTAGTGCTTAAAATTAAAAGGCGGAAACCTGTCTTTTTCCTCCTCATTTTCTTTGAGTGTTATTCTGGTAAGAAAATGTGATGAGGCTCCTTTAAAAAAAAGAAATTGGTTTTTTCTGGGTTTTTTTCGTGTTTTAGCCGTTTAAATTACGATCTTTCAACCAAGTTTTAATAGCTTACTTATATTCTCCTTCATCGGG
The DNA here is from genome assembly GCA_019009955.1 of Riptortus pedestris. Lineage (NCBI taxonomy): Eukaryota > Metazoa > Arthropoda > Insecta > Hemiptera > Alydidae > Riptortus > Riptortus pedestris. The sequence goes on from CM032229.1 coordinate 81,062,525, forward strand.
ATTTTCTGTTTAGTATAAATATTTTAATATTCTTTTGATAAAAGTTCTCAAGAATCACGGAGAAATAAATTTTCTCTTATAATGATAAATTAAATATCCCAGATACCCCGAAAAACTTAAACTAAACTAAAAGCTATTCTGAACGATATCTCTGAAATATTCATTGTAGTTCACTAATTAATCATTAAGGACAATATAATTGTAAATAATTAAAAACTTCAACCTAAGGAGAAAATGAAATAATTAAATGAATATTCCCTGAATATATTAATGTAATCGCTAATCTAGTGGCATGGGTTGGCATATTGATGACAAACAAACTCATAATTAGATTGCAAATCACGTTTTTAAATTGAATACTTTTTTCTTGCTTATTCTATAAGCAATATAATATATTTCTGTATATCCAGCTGGTCTCCAACTCTCCTTCCGATAGAGCGTTTTATATTTTTTTTATATTCTTGACATTTCTGTTGGCTTTTGTCTCAACTGCAGTACACATATTTTGTATACCATTCAGTTCGTAAGTAGTTTTATACACTGACTTTTAAACTATATTATAACATTTATCTTATATATTATAATCAAATATCACTAAAAAATAACAATCCATCCTTGTTTGTTATTAATATAAATGTAACTTTGCAGGCCTTGACTGAGGTTATAAATTAAACCGAAATGTCGGTAGCAAACTGAAGTAATTTTATTTCAACCTTAGTGACCGACAACCATATCACATAAGGATAGCTCCAACAGTGGTCATCACTAAGAATATTCACTATAGATCATATTAATTAATGGTTGAAATAGTACCCGGATTAGATAGGGGGGAGGATTTGCAAAGTCAAAATAAATATCTCCGTTATTATGAGTCGGGTCGAAAAACATTATAGGACAAATCTTGCTAAGCTATTGACGTTCTACATATTTTCTCTTAACTAAATGAATTAAGCGAGTTATTTGTACTTCCTTGTTCACATGTGTGTCATACCAGCACAAATCTGCTTAGTTTACGTAGACCCTGCGTGACGGGCCAATTGTATTTATAGGGCTGTGGGTTTAGTAAAGCTGAGAGTTGCCCTACTCTATTTGATAAGGGGTGCAGGTGGGGCTGTCTTCCCTGTGAACACCTATCTACCTTTCACAGGTTGTCTAGGACCTGCCTTCTACTACTTCTATTTCAACTCTTTTATTAGAGTGCTCAACTCCTCGCTTTATTATATACTTCTTACCTGTCTCATCTGGACCAAGTGAATCCTGGAAAAGCATTACTATCATTATGAGACTGGCAGTACTAGGAAAATTATTAGCATAGTATATTTATTAAGCTCTACAAGCACTGTACAGTTTTGTATCTTAAATTCCCGACAGTGAGGTGTCTCAGGGTATTCAGAACAGAGTTTCGTGGCTCCTCACAACTTATTTTTAAAAAACACAAAGCGCTTTCAGGAATTTATATTCCCATAATCAGAGTCACAGAGCATAGGACGTTCCTAGAGAGATGCTACTGAGCTGAACTCTGCCGATGCACTCAGAGTACATTAGCACAGAGATGCACTCACAATAAATTGTGGGGAGCCACAAAATTGTTATCTGAATATTCATCACACTCACCACCAATAGAAAATAAAAATGAGTGAGGGGATGAGAGTAAAGAGAAAAACGCACGATCGATGTAGGAGATAAACAAATAAGGGGAATTTAAAGTTAGCTTCGTAGTCTTAGCAAGATAATATTATTATAATGAATTGTCGTAGAAATTAGTTTGATGTTACATTTCTGTAAAAAAAAAATTGAAACTATTTGTATTGAAAAATGTTGTTCATTTACGCCCAATTCATGAAACTATGTGTAATCGGACAGGGTTACCTACAAGTTAGTACCCATTTCCTGTCAAGCCCAAGCGGGGTCGAACCCACACTACTCTAGCCTTACCAAGTTCATTAAGTCCAACGCATCAACTCATATGGCTAACCTGAGCCCCCTATTTATATTCAGGATAATTATATTTGTTCATTTCGACTTCAAGCCACGGTAGTTTTATGGTATAGGGTTTTATTTATTTTTTATGATTACTGATTCAGAAATTTTAAATCAAAATTTATTTGAACAATATACATAAACTCGTAATTCACAAGTAAGCCATTCAAGGAAATCAGAAGGTACATTAAGTTGTAGTTTTCATTCACATTATGGTGCATTAGTCAGCCTATGTAGTCTTGTGGGAGATGGTTCTCTATAAATTTTTGGCGAGCTAGATTTTACAAGTACTTTATTCTTCCTGATTCCTTTATTGCATCCCCCAACATCCTTTCATCCAAGCTTCTGGTACATAACAGTATTGTTGTATATATTTCTTAACTGTAAAAAGCAATAACTCCTGAAGAATGGAGCTTCTGACACTACTTTAGAGCAGTGAGTGTGACCCACAACTAGCTCCTAGAACTAGAATTCCCCAATAGCTGGCCCCTAAACACCAGTGATCTTTCTTCTTCTTACCTGGTGAACTGTAAAACATTTTTTGGGTATTCTGTTGGTCTCATGTAGACCACTATGCATGTGTTCTTACTTTGTACGTTTCCTGGTGGGGGGGGGGGAGGGACACCCTTTTAACGTGGCTTAGTTACATGGTTAAGCTTTTGGACGCAAATTAATATACGATTATACGAAAAATAGGGGGGGGGTAAAAAGTAATTTTTGTTGGCGACCCTTGCCACCAATCTAAGGAAAACTTCTGTCTTCATGGGTCTAGTTTCACTGTTTGTAGTCCAACAAACTGTAAGGTATTAACCAAATGGTGGGAGTTAGGCCGTTGAAAAAAAGTTGCATTTATCAGAACGGTTGCTGGATTCGATTATTCCTAAAAGGTTTTCTAAAGATCATTCAGACATTTTTTAGTGGGACCCTTTCATTATAATGACTCATTGTCTAATGTCTCATATGAGTGTCATCCAACCCGTAGATATTTGTTTAAGCAGATCGTCTAAGGCAAATTTGTTAATGTTTATTTAATTTTGCTCCCTTAAAGTTCATGTGCATGAGGACTCGCTTGTTCAGATGACTTGGAATTCTTCACATTTCATGAAACATTTCCTAATATTTGAATTTCTTTTCATTTAATATACAATCCAACGGTTTCTTTGCCTTAGAACCGAGAAAATTAAGCCTTCAGGGCATACATAAGTCATATTGTTACTTTCTTTCTATCACTAAGTGTTAAATATCTCATGCTGGATATGTATAGTGTCTGCGTGTGTGTTCAATCTTGATTAAACTCAATATTTAACTTATTCGTGTAACAATGGAAGTTAAACTCATGAATGGCTGTTTTCGGAGGGGGAGAAGAGGAGTTTTAGAAACGGAGTATAGATAGATGTTACATAACGAACCTTGCTAAAGGTGTTATTTAATACATTTCCCTTTTTATACTTTTTGCTTCAACCCAAATAACATCTTCTTTAATTAAAATTTCCTTTTTCATACTTTCGTTTAGCCCTTCATCTTCTCGGGTTTTTTTACATTTATAAGATACTTCACTATGTTTATTATTGGTTTTTAAATATCTTACAGAAAACCATTCTTATGAAATATGCAAGAACAATTAGATTTAAAATCTAAAGAGAGAATTACTCACTGGAAAACGTCTAGCAGAATACTTAACAACAAAAACAACTTATTCCATTTTCTTTTATTTCTTTCAGTCACGGTCTTTATCACCTGTACCTTAGTGTGAGTCCAAGCTTTATAACAAAGAACAGGATACAATATTGTTAGGTTTATAACAAAAGTAATAAACGTTGATTAATAGGGTTCATTGCCAAATTGGCGTTTTTATCACTGAAAAATTTATTTGATGATGGATTATACACTAGGTAAATTATTCTTCACTACTATCACAATATGTACTCATAACTTCACTTCTTATTACACAGTACAATAGCTCACGATCTCGCGAATCACTCAAGTTCACAGAACACGTCATTGCGCTGATCATTACAAGAACACGATGCTACACTGATCTTCACAAAAATACGGCACTGCACTGATCTTCAAAAAGAAACACTGCAGTGTACTTAAACTAAAAGCACTGTTCACTAAAGATGCACTGAATGCACTGTTATTCACTAGTAAGAAAACTGAGAACTCACTAACTGTCGAGCGTCGTAATTAACTCAGCGTAATTTTTCAAGTACGCCGTTTTCGCAACTTTACACTTCTGTTACAACGCACAAACATAATTTATTTATTATACATCACTTACGTACTACCATTAATGTTATGCTCATATTCACTAGATATTATTTCATTGTGGTGAGTTAAAACATTGTGGTATGCAATGCACATGATTATCAGATGAGCAATGGATTTTTGGGTTGCCGGTAAATACTTCTGTTTTAGTTGCTGGCATAACCATTGGTTTCATGACATTGAAGTGCTGCGGACAGTCCCATGTTATTAAGTAATTTATTTAGTGACGAACAATAACTAAAATTCTTAGTTTCATCCTAGCTAGAAAAGGGTGATTTCCTGTAAATAATCCGTCCCAAATAGCTTCAGTAGCAAAAAGTTAACGTAAGCAATCAACATTATATATAAGTATTAGAAATAAATAAAAATATGCTAAAGCTCGTATTCCTCCCAAAAACAGTCCTGTATACGGACGCTTAATATTTTGTGTCATACAACTTACATAAAAAATAGGTAAATTGGAATTATGGAAAACTACATACGGTGTTACGGCCCATTTTTACCGTCGCCGAAGACGGGCGATTGAGAATGAAGACAAGCGGGAGATTGGTACGCGCGGCAAGCTGCGCGAGAGCCGAATACAAGAAACGATCGCCGGGGACAAGCGAGCAGCAGACAGAAGCGTCAATCTCGAGCTCTAGTGAGGATTTGACTCCCGATAAATGCTTTGTCAGATCAGAGTGTAATACAGCTTGAAGAATAACAGTTATCTCGTCGGACGAGAGGTACCAAAGTTATGTTTATTGTGTATACACAATTAAAAAAAAGAAAGGGCCTATTTATTTGTATTGATAAGTCCCCCATGGGGAGTATTGTTTAATCCTTTATTTAGTTATTATTTTTTTATAGTTAAGATATAGTTGATTGATTATTATAAATAAACTCATTTGTTTGAAGAGGTTTTGGTTTCGTTGTTTCTTGAGAAAACAAACAACGTACTATTGATATGAGGCTAGTTAAATTTAATTTATAAACCCACACCCTTCTCCACTGAGCTTGGCAGTTTGGTTACCCAGTCTGTGGGTAACAACTGGTAATTTAAAATAAATGATTCATTGATCATTCATACATTCATATTCTTTGATGATAATGCATGATCCCTAATCTAAAGATGTAAAAATCTTAATTACAACATGAAAATTTCTTTACTCAACAAAATTATATTTTTTAGTCTCCACCCTTCAGTGAAGAGCAGCTCAACCACTAATCACTTCATATTCAGCTTATATTTCAGGTCCTGATTAAATAGGCTTTTTATTAAAAGAGAAATGGATGATAGATGGTGTCTGATTAGTACTCTGTCCAGGATCTGAGAAATCTGCTTATTTTTCACAGCCTCTGAGTTGACTGGTTACTGACGATAGAGCGCTGGAAAACTCTCTGTCTGTAAAATAAGCTGAGGCCTGGTTTTATTCTTCTTGAAATCTACTTTCCATCGCTCTGCATTTTTTGGAAAATCGTTGTTTATTAAATATAATAAGTTATATTTGGACTTACAACAAATTGGGTATATTTAGTACAACTCTTGATAATGATAAAAGGGAGCGTGAAACATGTCAAAATAAATGAAGTGATTGATAGAATAGTTTTTCCTATGTATGATCCGTGTCTCATGACAGTAAACGAATGTAGCGTACTTTTGGATCAACAATGAAAGTAATGAACAAATTCGCATTTCACTTAAAACTTGAATCCTTACTGAACATGCTAGAAAAGACTAAGATAAATAAAGTTTTGATGCGTAGCAATTTATCAAAGGCAACAAGAGATAAGGTTACATTGGGGAAGTTGGAAGCGCGAACCCCTTTATTGGAAGGTGGGATTAGGAGGTGTAGAACAAAGAGCCTTTGTTGTATTGGTCCTTTATAGCAATGCTATAGAATTGATTAATTCTGAAGATTATTTCCAACTTCTATAGTCTCATAAATAATATTAGTTCTCAAGACAATATGAAGCCAGCAACTATTAATTTACGATTGGTACAGAGTTTGTTTTCTAAATCTGCTTAAATTTTATTAGTCCGGACAAATTTAACATTAAAATTTAATATGATTGATGCCTAACGGCAAAGGAACTTCCAAAAAAGTTTATTGGGGTTTAAGAATGGAAACTAGAACTATGAAGGATGTGAATTCAGAAGACTTTACCTACTATTTTCTAGAAAATTAATTTAATTAATTTTTACTCGGAATTAATATTTTTTTTATTTTATTTATTAACGTCAACTTTTTGCAACTGAGGCTAATTGGGGAGGGTTATCTACAGGTTACCACCCTTTTCTATTCGGGGTGGACTAAGGATTTTATGTAATGAACCGGAATTAACAGCCAAATAAAAAATAAATTGTTTATTATTGACTTAAGAAGATATTGCCGTATGTACTTAATGATTAGTTAACTAAGATGAATTTGGATGCTAGTTTCTTTCGATCACTGTACTCGAACTGTGCAAACCTTAACGTGCAAAAAATGTTCCTAACTTCTGCTCTCAAAAAAGACTGACGTTGATTTTTTGATGTGGCATCAACACTATATTCATGGAATGAATGACTTTCATGAGTCGTTTATTGTTAAACTTTATTATCAAAATGTTTGCAAGAACATCTGACTCCATGTTGAATGAACATATGATGAAGAATCCCTCTGTTTGGGTTTTGGAGAGTTGTGTCCATACTTACTTAAACCCATGTACGTTAGTATAATTTATCATGGATTCCTAACTAGGGTTAACAATATTGTTGAGTGGGTATGTTAAGAGGAGAAGATGGAAACAAAACTCTGTGTTGGAAGACGAAGGGTACGGATCAAGATCACAGAAAGAGGCTGGTGAATGATTTATTACAGCGGAGCACTTTCATCTTCATAGTTAAAACCAAGAGGTTCTTGAGACACATTTGTAATGTTACAATATATCACATGTATTCGTAAGTTGAAAACTTTGGACTACATAGTCTCATTATTTTGTTTATCAAATAGCATTGATACATTAGGAATACTCAGTGTAACGTGCAATTCTGAAGCTAATTTGCGAGAATGAAAAAAAAAAATAAATATATATATATATATATATATATATATATAAATTATCAAAGTCATCCGAAACTTTTTTAAATTAAATTAAATTTAAAATGGCTTTTTTCTGTAATCGTTGAATAATGGTAACATTACTAAACTGAAATGAGTGAAGAAAGTGAAACATTTTGCAATAAAGTGAAGAAAGTAATCACTTTCTTCAGAAGTGAAGAAAGTGAATTGCCTTCTTAATTAGTAATAAGTATAAATTAAAAAATAATTTGAAGTTGGAAATTAAATGCTTTTAAATGTTTCTTAACATTGTAAGAATTTATTTTAACAAAATAAATTGAAATGTGAATGAATTATTGGTGGAAATAATCAATATATTTTAAAATTTAAATATAATAATAATTACCTTCCTTGTTTATAACCTGCACTTGTTTATAACTGCACTACTTCACAATCATCACTAGTTGTTTTATAACTATGCTTATAACCTTTCACAACCATGCTTATAACCTACCAACAACATACCATAATCTTCACAACATCCTAATTTTGTTCATATTCTGGTTAGATCTGATCATGTATTACACGATTACAGAAAAAATTTAATATTACACTCGTGACAAAAGTAGAATTTACAACTCTCGTGAAATTACCACCCTGCTTCTAGCTCGTGTGGGATTTCACTCGAGTTGTAAAATGAATTTCGTCACTAATAAATAACTATTCTCCCAGGCAATCATCGTAAATACTAGCCTATAGTGAGATAAAGGTCAACGCTTTAACTCGCATGGCTAACCTGAGCCCCTTAACTTATTTTATATACTTCTTTAGTACAGCTAACTTGATGTATATTAGATCGTATGTTCCATAATAAATTATAGACAATGGCAAAACCTGGAATGCAGTAGCGATTCTATAGGATTAACCAAGAAGGTGGCAAAACCTGGAATGCAGTGGAGTTTGTATGGGATTAACCAACTTTAAACTCCACTCAAGGCAGGTGTCTGGAAGGCTGCACAAGCTGACTAAGACTACAATTTAAATTCTTATAGGAACTTTTATGATATTCTACGAAGTGGACCAAGAATCAATTTTCACTAAGCACAAATTCCGTTACAGTGGAATAAAAATATTTATTTCAATACATCTGAACTAGGTTTGGAAAATTTGTTGAAATAGGGCTGGGCAGTTTTGAGTATGAAAGCGCTTCAGTGACACAAGTTTCAGCGCTTATTTGCTAGGGGATAGAGGAGGACGATTTTCTCTTGCTATTCTGTCTTAATGACATCGACATTTTAGAAGTACGCAGTTTGTGAAAGATAAAAGTGGAAGAAGGACTGGAAAACCAGAAAGCGTATTAATTTGGCACAAGCAAAAGTAAATAAATCTGAGGCGCATTAAAATTAATCAAAAGGAAGTAGGAGACATCTCGTTGGCGAGTTGTATTGAGCTCGTTTGAAAGCTTTTGGAGTGTGAAACCTCCTTAATTGGAAGGAGTGGTGGTGGGGGATTTGGAAGTGCAGCACAAAGGGCGGCAGTTGTATAAAGGTACAGATGGAAAAGTAATTACTAGGTGTGTGAAGGCTGGCTTCAGTCAGCTGTATTGTCAGGGGACTCGGACTACATTGTGTCTATCCATGTACATCTTCTCTATTAGCGGCCCTGCCTTGTCTCTTTGTCAAACCCCTTTTCTGTCAGTCCCAGCCCCTTCCCTATCTCCATCTTTAGCCTGCTTTATTTTTCTTCTATTTTCTCTCCTCATTTTTCTTTTATAACTAAGTTGTAGATGATGGCCTATAGAAAGGAATATACCCTCCGATCAACTGAGTTATATTAATATTGGGGCCTCCTGACGTGCCTTCTTTTCATTGAGATGTCTGAAAATGATAAATCATTTTGTATTTACTTTGGCTAATCCTTTGTAAGTCCATCCGAATTAGATTCCATTAATGTAACAAGCATGTCATCTTTTCCACTCTGTACAATTCCTTGCTTTCGAGAGGATCTAATTAACGAGTGTTATAGTTGTCAACCATTGGTCAAAGCATTTATTTAAGCTTAACCAATAGTATTCAGAGTATCATTTATCTATTGTCATTGAGAGACCCTGTTCAATTCAAGACATGAAGAACTGGCCAAAAGATGTCTTTCAATATTACTATACAAACGTGATTTTGATATGGACATACTAATGACATTTATGTTTAGTGTTTATAAACTACTTTTCCGAAATGTTAAAATTTTCGTGTTAATTTGTAATTCTTTAATAATAATAATATTACATAGTGGGTTTCTTCCGCCAGTTTATATATTATATTATTGTCGCACCAGTCGGTAGATGCCAACAATGCTGGGTGTAGTAGTCCAGCCACATGTCCTCGACGATTAGCCAGTAATTACGGCATCTACTGACAGGTATGACAATAGAATAGTAACATTGCTTGACATATTGCTTTAGCTAACCAAACGTGATTTATTAATGAATAAACAAAGCCCCTGAAAAGAAGGAGCTAGAGGGTTGAGCTGAAATTGGGATGTCCGGCATCGCTATTAAAAGCTAGATTTGAATCAGTGACAGGTCTCGGTGCTTTCGATATCCGTCTAGATCTAACCCTTGCCGACAGACGGACGGACCTAACAAGGACCGCCAGACAGGAATTGATTAGACCATCTTTCTCCTAGGGGGCCGGACGTGACCTGTGATAAGAAGAAGCCCTCTCTTCTACAAAGTGTCAACAGCCAATAAATTATTCATGACGTTTGTCCCCTTCCATCCAATAATGTACATCCTTGTAGGATAGATAAAAACACTTATTTGTCCTGCGGCTAGCCCATGTTCTATTCCCCCACTAGGTCGCGGCCAACCCCTCAACCAATAGATGTTATTTATAGCCTTGTCTCTTCCTAAAACCTTATCATGCTTTCCTTCTTGTTTAGGCTCTTCGTATTTTCTTGTTACGAAACCAAAAGAACAAAACAAATCCTTTCATTCAAACAATAGGACCCAGCAACATCATTTGGTGCTTCCAAAATGTATAAGGAAATTCAATTGGCTTCCATTTCGCTTAATATACGCGCTCAAATTTGATTTTAGTGATTGTAATATAAGGTGACTAAATCATGCATATTAACAGAGTACTAACAGCTCGAGGATCTATGTTAAACTATTTAAGGTATCAAGACTCCATCCTTAACTTCACCAATCCACCATATGCTACTCCATCACTGATTCAGCTAGAATACATAAAAAAAAAAAACCCACACAAACTCCTACCTCCTTAAAAATAAGTTTTGCGGGTGGGTGGTCAATCCCCCAAGGATCAATCCACCATCCCAAAGTATTAAAAGATTATAATTAGTTTCAACTGACATGATGAATTTATTTGTTTTAATTAATGATTCTCGTGTTCAACCCGAATCTAAACTTTTAAGAGTTTCAGTTGATGACAAGGAAATGTCGTTGCCTTTTTTACTTTTTAATACTCTTTCAGAGATGTACGAGTATTACACTTGTGCATATATAAGGACCTTGAGTACTGAACCAGTGTTATCCTTTGCTGAAATATTCAGACGACTTATAATAAATCAGACGATCTCATATTATTGTTCTGAGCTTTACGGATGCGATTAGAAGATTAGGCCTGGTAATCTACTAATCAACCCTTAAAATTGGAAATCATATATTTTAGCAAGCTAGTGAGTGAAAGTAAATATATTTTAGTACAAGTGTACTCAAGTTGTAGGTGCCTTCGGACTGATTTACAAAAAGGCACATGCGAATTTATCGTTGGCTTATTACTTGAACAGTTACTTGGCGCTTCAGTCGTTGAAGGACCTTGGCCACTTGCACCACCTTCTTTGACAATTCCTCGTGGTTACACGAGCAAGGCATCTCCAACAATGAATGGCCAATTACTGCAAGTTGACCAAGGACCTACGCCTGGATATACTTCTCATATTATTTCTTCCTGGTGTGCCTATCATTGCTCTAACCACCACACGGTGTCGAAACTCATACTCTTGTACAACCCATGGAATTAAGGGACCAAACCTCCAATATAAACCATCTTAACTGCATTCATTTCTAGAAAGTCGATCATTCATGATATGGCTTGAGTTCTCAGATAGCGGCAAATATGTTTAATATCTTGAATGGTTCCCTTGTAATCCATTTCTCACATTTATTATCCTCACGTGCTGAACATGATTTTAAGAAGAAATGACACTGATGGCAGTAGGCCGTAATTTTCAGGTTCCCTACATTGTTCTTACTTATAACATTGATAATCATTCTTGATGTGGTCCGATTTACCTTATAGACGTGGGAGAACTGTAATCTCGCTAACCCATTATATGTTCTAATAATATATATTTTAAAATTTTTTTAAATTGGAAATAATGAGTTCTAGATAGCCGTTTTAATTTCAAAAATAAATTAATTTATTGCTTTTATTAAACGACAGTAGCGTATACACAGACAAAAGAAGGGATAGGTTACACTGTTTTAATTTTAAACTAATCCCTAAAGATTTAAAATAAACGTATGATGTTATTCCGGAAGCATATTTATGATTTCGGCCGACTTTCATTAGATTGTCCCCTGCCTCCCCTCTGTATGAGATTTCCAAAGATCATAAAGCATATGACCCTCCCTTTTTTCCCTGACCAGTACTCCGGACTAAAAGGTACTAACCCTAATCCTCTGGGTATGTTTATACTGTGGGCCGGCTTATTTATGCTTTAATAACGATGCGCACACATTTACCCTATCCCCGGGCCGCCATTAGCCAGCCCAAGTCCCGCAGTAGACCGCCAACTTTAACTAAATGTCTCTTAGCAGTTCGTTACTGTCTAATTTGTCTCAAAGTTTTGCCCGTATGTTTAACCCACCGGTGGTTTCGTAGGTGATGTCCCTTCAAGCTTTATTCACTCCCGTCCTCCGAGACTTAAACTTTCTCTCCTTCTCAACGAGCCTAAGCTGAGTCCAACTTATTATACAGGGCCTTTCAAGAAGAATGAACCGATTTCAGGATGCTATATCTTATCAACAGGCAGTAATACAAGATAGCAATAAAGATACATGTATTTAACCGGTGTTGAAGTTTTGCGGTGTCATCAGCAACATATTTCCATTTCCAGGATCGCATCACAACGTGTTCTGCTAAGATGGTGGTGTAAAGCAGCATAAAGCTTTGAAATCTGTTCATTCTTTTTGAGATACCCTGTATTTGACGTCAGGTAATTTGTAAATTGATCATGTGATGTGTCGCCACTACTTCAGTCATGCTTATAATTACTAATAAAGAAGAATAGAAAAATGTATTTAGGTTTCATTTTTCTATTTCGGGCTTAATAATTGCCTGATCGGTAACTAGGTTGAAATTTTCCTTTTAAAATTAAGAGAAATCTCTAGGAAAATGATTTCTATACAAAGTAACTATTTTATTCGGAGTTAAAGAAATTTTGTACACTTGACGTGTGAGTGTGCGCTTTGTCGTAACTGAATGAATATTATTTAAATAAAGTTATTCTCGTAGATTTGCACATACCATCTCATGATATCCAGTGGTATTATCCGGACATCTGGTATTTTCTGCCAACGTTTCTCTAACCTGCTAATTCTGTTAGTTTCCTCAACTGAGAACCGGGTATGAATTTATGTGTGTGTGTATATATATATATATATATATATATATATATATAAAATTGTAACCTCTGTCTGTACATTGATTTTTTTCGCGAAATTTCACGATAACTTTTCGTTTCACATGTCATAGACACCATATCTGCATTTTGTTTCTTTCGTGTATGTTTGTTTGTTTGTTTGTTTGTTTGTTTGTCTGTTACCTTTTCACGCATAAACGGCTGAACCGAATTTTATGAAACTTGGTATGTATATTACTACTAGCCCAACTTAGACTTTAGGCTATACTAATATTCTCTAAGACGAACAGGAGTGGGGGTTATAAGAGAGGCCTGAAATTAAAAATAGCGATATTTCGTTTCCTATTGTTTTTTCGGCAAATATGCACATAACAAAAGTTATTTATTTTATTATTTAGAGTAACGTTTGTTATGTACACTTTCGTCGTATAACTAAATATAAATGAGTTATACGCTAAAAATTATAGCGGGAGTCATCAATTTTATTTGGCTCAAAAGAATCAACCGAACTAAATAAAACTCGGTACGTGTATTAGGACTAAGGCCTTTATTATAACAAGCGATACCAACATTTCTAGGGACGGGCAGGAGTGGGGGTTGTAAGGGAGGCCAGAAAATAAATATAGCGGTATTTCGTATCCTTTTGTTTTTTTGGCAAATATAAGCATAACAAAAGTTGTTTATTTTGTTACTTAGAGTAACTTTTGTTATATACACTTTTTTCGTATACCGAATTATAAACGAGATATACGCTAAAACCTATAGCGGAAGTGAACAATTTTATTTGGGACAAAAGACCCAACCGAAATAAATAAAACTCGGTATGAGTATTAGCACTAACGCTTTCATTATAATAAGCCATACCAACATTTCTAGGGACGGGCAGGAGTGGGGGTTGTAAGGTAGGCCTGAATTAAAAAATAGCGGTATTTCGTTTTCTATTCGTTTTTCGGCAAATATGAACATATCAAAAGTTGTTTATTTTGTCATTTAGAGTAACTTTTGTCATATTCATTTTTATCTTTTAACAAAGTATAAACGAGATATACACTATAAACTAAAGCGGGAGTCAACTATTTCATTGGGTGCTAACGATTAAACCGAACTAAAAAAACTCGGTATGTCAATTAGCATTAATTCTTCCATGATTATAGCTATATTAATATTTTTAGGTTAGAACGGGAGTGGGGGTTATAAGGGAGGCCTGAAATAAAAATTCGCGATATTTCATTGTCTATTTGTCTACGGGAAATATGACAATTTGGAGGACAGTGAAGACTTACAATTAATTTTATTATTAACAAATTATATTTCATTGTCTATATGTTTTTCGACAAACATGCACATAACATAAGTCGTTTACTTTGTTATTTAGATTATCTTTTGTTTTATACATTTCTCCAGGAACAATGTGTGGAGCAAGTAATTTGCGTAGAAATATTGATATGCTCAACAATTCATTCCAATTTGAACTATGAGGTACCTCACCTGGAAAAATTAATTCAAATCTTTGTTAATATTTTGTCCTTAATAACTGAAATCTATGCATAATGAACAGGAGACGGGAAATATGACAATTTGGAGGACAGTGAAGACACACATAAAAAATTAATTTTATTATTAACAAATGCCAACAACGGGTATTAACCCTAAACACTGGGACGGGTAAATGTCAAAATATTGTGCAAATTAAAGCCTTGCCAAAAAAACACCATCACCATTCAGCCTCAAATCAATTCCCGGGCGAAGCCGGGTATCTGAGCTAGTATATATATATATATATATATATATATATATATATATATATATACTAGCTCAGATACCCGGCTTCGCTCGGGAATTCATTTGAGGCTGAATGGTGTCGGTATTTTTTGGCAATGCATCACCATTATTAATTTCAGGCCTCCCTGATAACCCCCACTCCTGCCCGTCCCTAGAAATGTTAGTATGGCTTATTATAAGGAAAGAGTTAGTGCTAATACACATACCTAGTTTTATTTATTTCGGCTGGGTCTTTTGTCCCAAATAAAATTGTTCACTTCCGCTATAGGTTTTAGCGTATATCTCGTTTATAATACGGTATACGAAAAAGGTGTGTAAAACAACTGAGGAAAGAAAGAGGGAGTGAGAAAGGTTCTAGATTACAGGAAGGTCTCCCCACCCGTCCCTGACGCTCCAGGTTAACTGTCTGTACATTGATTTTTTTCGCGAAATTTCACGATAACTTTTCGTTTCACATGTCATAGACACCATAACTGCATTTTGTTTCTTTCGTGTATGTTTGTTTGTTTGTTTGTTTGTTTGTTACCTTTTCACGCATAAACGGCTGAACCGAATTTCATGAAACTTGGTATGTATATTACTACTAACCCAACTTAGACTTTAGGCTATATTAATTTTCTCTGAGACGAACAGGAGTGGGGGTTATAAGGGAAGCCTGAAATTAAAAATAGCGATATTTCGTTTTATATTGGTTTTTCGGCAAATATGCACATAACAAAAGTTGTTTATTTTGTTATTTAGAGTAACTTTTGTTATATACACTTTTGTCGTAAACCAAAGTTTAAATGCGTTATACGCTAAAAATTATAGCGGGAGTCAACAATATTATTTGCCAAAAAAGACTCAACCGAACTAAATAAAACTCGGTATGTGTATTAGCAGTGAGGCCTTCATTATAATAAGCCATACCAACATTTCTATGGACGGGCAGGAGTGGGGGTTATAAGGGAAGCCTGAAATTAAAAATAGCGATATTTCGTTTCCTATTTGTTTTTCCGCAAATATAAACATAATAAAAGTTGTTTATTTTGTTATTTGGAGTAACTTTTGTTATATACACTTTTGTCTTATACCTAAGTATAAATGAGTTATACGTTAAAACTTTAGCGGGCACTAACGACTGAACCGAACTTAACAAAACTTGGTATGTCAATTAGCATTAATTCTTCCATGATTATAAGTTATATAAAATTTTTAGGTTCGAACGGGAGGGGGGTTATAAGGGAGGCCTGAAATAAAAATTCACCATATTTACATGTATAAGAGATGGGAAATATAAAAATATCGAAGACTGTGAAGAATTATCGAACAAATAATTCTATTATTAGCAAATCACCGGCAACGACGGGTATCAATCCTAAACACTGGGACGGGTAAATGTTAAAATATTGTGCAACGTAAAGCCTGGTAAAAAATACCATCACCATTCAGCCTCAAATGAATTCCCGGGCGAAGCCGGGTATCTGAGCTAGTATATATATATATATATATTTAAGAAAACTCAGTAGAGCTCTGTGCAACCAAGTGTGTGTCATCAGTTTGTCTTAATGTATTAATTCCAAACATCGTGGAATCAATTTCCGTGTCTGCAACATGAATTTTTATGGAGACTTTAAAAAAATCCTCAGACACACCCTGAGAAGAAAACGGTGGTAAACTAAGATAGAAATCCTGTGATAACTACCCGTTTTATTATAGTACAAAATGGGCGATTTTTTTAAATTTAATAATAATAGAAAATAAAAACCTCACCAACTGTATCACAACATGTATTGTCTAGCGATGCCATTACTTTTCTTTCCAACCCTTAGTTGCACAAAGTCGGCGTTAATTTTTTTAATTAATCTACGTTCTGTTTTATTACCGTAAATACTTGTGGCACCACATTTAAAATCTGAAATATAAATTTCCATTAAGTTTTAAATTGGCTCCAAATAGTAATAAGAGAATAGTTACAACTAGCTTAGTTTTCAGTCATTGTCTACGGCTGAAGAGGGATTCTAAATGCTCCTAGACTTTTTCAAATATCTTGGGATTTAAGGAATGGAGAAGGTTTTTCATGTTGCTACAACATTTTCTAAATAATCCAGAAACATAGTATAACTGTTGTGAAACATTGTTCAGCGATATAATTCTGGACTATTCTTCAAAGTATCTTTGGTTGAACATGGTTTTCCGTCTTCTACGACTATAGTTGGATTTAATGTCATAATTCTTAGTAATGAGTACTTAAATGGTTCGCATGAGGTGTCTGTCATTCACGAGATCACGAACAAGGGACTAGTGACACAAAGAGAAGTGATTCTTATTATAATTGAAGCCTTAAATGAGTGAAGATTTGTTAGCTTCTTGAAGGAGGGAATAAACGTAGGATGGTGGTTTTAATGGCGGAAAAGCTGGAAAAGTAGGAAAATTCCTTTACCCTCTGGCGGACCCTTCTCAATCTTCAAAGGGAAGTTGATGCTTCAATAGGCTTTGGAGTCGAGTATCACCTTCTTAGCTCTCTTCAACATTTTCCTATAAATATTCTTCATAACAAAATAGCTCAAGTAGCAAAGCTTTATTTCAAGGCTCTAATCTATATTGATTTTCATACTCTTTTAAGATGTGAAAACTAAGCTTAGTGTTCACCAAGGTCCTTTGCAATTATGACAGCTTGTCAATCGGTCGGTATAATCCTTAATGAATTTTATTAAGCATTTGAATGAATGACTGATCGCCTAGTAAACAGGCTGTAAGTCACAGAGTGAATAATAATACTGTTACGTTTTATTACCAAAACGTTGCTAATAAGAGTTCTTTTGGATTGCAAAATTAAACACTCACAAGTTTCACAGTTTTTATCACTGCACAATTTATTTCACAATGCACAATACACTTAGTTAATTGTTCTTAATTGTTACTCACAGTTTGTACTGATAGCGTCACTGTTCTTCAATGAGTCACAGTTCAATAATTCACTTCCGGTCACTGAAATTCACAAAAAGACGGCACTGCACTGTCTTAAACACGGCACTAAACTGTTACTTACAGTCACGGCACAACACTGTTCTTCACATAAAAAAACACTTTACCGCACTGCACTAAGTCGCACTGTAGCACTGATGTGAACATCAAGACAGGTGAGAATAAAACTGACTCGCTCGTGGCTGGCCGGTTCTTTATATAGGTCGTCGGGATACTTCAAAGGGGAATTGGCTGGGCCTTTCGACGTCTGGACTGGAAGGTACTAGTAGGAGCCAGACCCTCTGTCGGCTTCTTTGATCTACATCCCACTTCCCAAATACGCGACTCTCTCTGCTAATCCTTTAATTTTCGCAACAATACAATAAAAACTGCATTAAAGAAAATTGGTATGCGGAGTTTCTTATTTTGTAGCCCTTCGATTTGGATGCCTTAACACAAAGTGCAGGAAAGCAATGGTAAGTGTGCTTTATAAAATGATATATAAATACGGTAAAATGTATATAAAAATCAGAGCCGGACAGGCCAGGTCGGTAGGTCAGCAAATGCCTAGGGGGGCCCAAGGCCCCCAATTGAAAACACAACAAAAAAAACAACAAAAAAACAAAATTTAAAAAGGCATTAATTTCATTATAAATTAACACCCCAAATAATATTTATTAATATTTGTAAATAAATCGCTGATACATATTTCTATTAGCAAATGTTTCAATTCTATTTTGCACTTTATACAAATCTTACAGTTTTTTTAAAAATTGGTAATGTCCTGAATTATTATTACGGGTAAATTTGGATAAATTAATTTTCGTAATAGTCTACAATCCTATAATAAGAGGCCTCCCCAGCCACATATAGCTCTGCGAAATATCAAAATAACCTAGTACATTAGTACGTTGGTTTCAAGGCACACTGCCAAGAACTCCCGTTACAAAAAAAAAAGAAAAAAACAAAAAAAAAAAAAAAAAAAAAAAAAAAAAAAGGGGGGGGGGTGAAACCGAAAAAGAAGTAAATAATGAAACATGAAGCAGAAATATTGGAAAAAGTAAAGTAAAAAAAAAATAACGAAAAAGAAAAACGGCCTAGAGTGCATGTGTCTGCGATTTCCCATGATCGGGGAAATCAACTACTGTTCTGCGAGCGCTGGCCATTGATGACCTTGATTTTTTTTTCCCCCGAATCCTACAATAAATGTTTGTATGAATAATATATGCACATTTTATTACCTCTAATTCATCAGCTTATTATTACTTATTTTATTAATTTCAATAAAAAGTTTCTCATTAAAAATATGCTAGTAAGGGTATTATGATGTGTGCGTGTATATATATATTTGTTACTAAATAAACATTTGTTTGAATTATATTTGGTATAGCTGCCAGACCGGTGCTAATAAAAATAAACCTTGAGATTTTTTGAGTCCTCATGTTAAGATAATTATTAATTTTCTGAAAAACCTACGAAATAAATACTCTCACTCCCGTCATGATCAGATATTTATCAAATTACAAGTAAACCATATCACAGTGTCATTCATAAAAACATAATTAGCATATAATTTTGTAGCTCTTGTGAAAGCTAAGGTCGTTAGACGTTAAATTGCTTTTTTCTTTTAGATATTACATGCGTGTTTACATCCTGTAAAAATATAATGCGCTATAAGTTGTAGAACTAATTTCTATTCTAATGCCCTAGTCCTGTGACTTCCGGTGTCCTCTGAGGGAAAAAGCCAAACAGGAAGTTTACACTCATTAGTCAGAGTCATCAAAGTCTCTTTAGCTAGTCGCCTTTTATATGGTACCTGCTCAAATTGAGCCATCAAATCCTCAAGTCACGAGTAACAGACAATTTTAATTACAGGAAATGAGTATCAACGTTTCCCTCAATTTTTCGTTTACACCTGAATTATTGATCAACAATAATAAACTATTCATAACAATAACAATTAAGTACTCTAGTCTCAGTAAACGTGGGTAACTTGAATATTTACAAGGAAATTAACTAATAGGCTATTGAATATAATTAAGATTACTAAACATTTGTTTTGGTATTATACAGGATATTACTGCATTTTTTATGACCGTAAAAAATGTAAAATATATGAAAAAAACCAACTGTTGCATGTACATTTAATTAAACAAAAAAATGAATTTATATGAATATAGGGGCAGATATCAGATGGGAGCTTTCAATTACATCGAGCTCCCAGTTGCATAACTTTTCATTTGTGTTCTTGTTATTATGAGCCGTTTGTTAGAACTTAATTAGTTACTCATCCCTTAGGATTAATCAATATTTGGAATTCGTTATGTAACTCTTTTTTTTCTCGGGGGATGGGCAACGATATTATCAAAATATTACGCAATGCATAATTTATTTATTTATTTTCTTTTATCAAATTCATGACTGAAATTAATCATCAGCAAATCAGAAAATGAAGGGAATAAAAAAGTCCGTCACGCAGGAACTGAGTAAACTAAGCATATTTCCCTCGTGCTGGTATGAGACACTACTTGTCTCATCTCACCATATTATCCTCTATTTCTAAGTAAAAATACGAAGAATAGGATTTGGGGCCTAGAGAACTCTGAAACAATAAAATACGAATAGCTCTCTTAATATATGAGTTACGAATAAATGTATGGAGTACACTTATAGAGCATCAACTTTTAAACAAGTTTGATTCTATGGCATTTTTCAATATTCATAAAGGAGTTGTTTTAAACTTTCGAGCCTCTCCCCTCTAACCCCTATCGATTCAATAACAGCCATTAAGGAATACGAACATCAGAGTCAATTTAAATGGTTAAATAGTAAGTATGGTATAGATAAAATAAACATTTCTTGTCAAAACCGGAATATCTTAATTGATGAGGTCATCAAGCCACATATTTCATGTATCTCACACAGTAAAAGTTCAATGAAGACAATAATTGGAATTTAAGATTTGAATAATGTGGTTCATGATATAAAGTTATTATTAACATGGCATGGGCTGGAATGGGGGTTAATAGGAGGATGAAAACATAAAAAAATGCAAATATCTCGATTCATAATCGTGATTATGAAACAACATATAACGAAACTTCCTCTAATAACGCTTTTATATCCAGTTCTGTAACGATCAAACAAAGTTTGATAAGGTTAGAGCGTTAAGAGACAAATTCAATACATATAGTTTTGAATGGAACTCATTTTTATCCGCTGGGTAGGATCGATGGACATTTGAAGAAAACGCGTCATGAGTTCGATCAGCTGATTTTCCTTAAGGGAAATCTGCTTAAAGTACTGATGTTAGGAAGATTAGCGAAAATAGATTAACGTAACATAATACTTGAAACGGTAATTAATGAACTCACGTGCGGGCGTGTGGATAAAAACTGAGAACGTACTCCAAGAACTTAAAGAAAGAGAACAGAATCAAAAGGCATTATGTGGAGTAATATCTTACCAGAAGAGATTAGAGAAGATTATAGATGTTGAGTAAACTAAGAATTTCCTACTCCCATATGCAAGTCTTGTAACTCAAAAAAAGTCCATCACGCAGGGGCTGCGTAAACTAAGCATATTTCCCACGTGAAGTTATACAATAGAGAAATCTCCATACGATAGCCGAACAGTTGCGGCAAAGGGCCGAACTAGCTTTTGGCGGGAAACCCGTTCGTCATCCGTTATCGACCCAAATTTAATAAAAATGCAAATATCTCGGTTAATATTCAAGAGAGCGAATAAATGTATAGAACAATATTTATAGCAAATTTAATTTGCAATAAGAGTAGTTTTATACAATTTTTTGATCCAATGTATGGTAACGGAGATATTTCGAATTTTCGAAAATCCCCCCTCTAAACCCCCTCTCCCACTGGTCCGATTTCAGCCATTAACGAACATGATCTGTCTTTTTGCATAAAACGTTTTTATCTCGAGTTTGGTAACGATTAGTCAAAAATTGCGCCCGCTAGAGCGTTCACAGACAAATATATATATATATATATATATATATATATATATATATATATATATATAATTTTGAATGGATCTCATTTTCGTCATCTCATTAGTAGGATCGATGGCCATTTGAAGAAAATTTTGAAAATCGCCTAAAGGGTACGACCTCAATAGCTGATTTCCCTTAAGGGAAATCTGCTAATATCGAACTACATGTACTCACTGAAACCTCCCTAAACTACGGGGACATGGGTACATATCGGATGACATAATTATGAATTTATTATTTCATTCATTACTTAAATGAAATTTAAATATTCTAACTCTTTAAAACACAGTAATTTATTAGGTTAATAGACATGCAAAAATCTGTGAATTTGAGGTTTAAATATAAACATGCAATCAACTCACTTATTAACGTACTTAGCCATTAAATCTTATGTTTTAGAATCCTGATTCAAATTAGGATAAATAAATTAAAAGTCAGTCAAGTAGGAGCTGGCGTTAACTAAGCAGATTTCCCACTTCGTCGCGTATTTGCATTTATCTTAAAAGTTCAATGAGAATAATATGAGGTATTTAGACTTCAAATAAAGTGCTTCACATTATAACACCTTATTGTTAATTTGACATGAGTAGGAGTGGGGGTTTTCTGAAGACCGAAAACTAAAAAATGCAAATAAATCGGTTAATAATCAAGGCAGTGAAAGGATATGCACTAGAACATTACATTTGCAATAAGATTGGTTATATACAATTTTAAATTTTCGAAATTCTCCCCTCTAAACTTCCCTCCCACTGGTCCCATTTCAGCCATTAACGAACTTGATCTTCAGTTTTACATGAAACGTTTAAATATCGAGTTTCGTAACTATCAAACAAAGATTGCGCCAGCTAGAGCGTTAACAGATGTATATATATATATATATATATACATATATATATATATATATATATATATATATATATATATATATATATATATATATATATATAGTTACTATGTGCTTTTCAAACATATCTATATTTATTTTAACTCTTAAGTAGGAGTGGGGGAAGCGAAAGCCCTTTTATTATGTGCTTGTATTTACACCTAACAATTTTGGTTATCCTTTAAAATAATTTATTTTATGAACTTTATTATAACTTACACTTGAATGCTGAGGATGTATAACATCATTTTCACAGAAATTAACTAGTGTTTGACTCCCGCCTCATTTGTACTGTCCTCTTGGGACTTTGTACCTTTGAGCAGCACTAATGGGCGCTCTAAACAGAGAGCAAATGAGGCGTTTACACATCGTTAAGATTTCATGAGAAGATAGCGGTATGTGTTTAGATGTTAAGCTGGGGTATAAGATACTAAGGGGCTGTGACTAGTAGGAGGCGAGGCAAATAGTCCTTGATCCTCTACTAATCTATGAGACGCATGGCTAGGCACGCTCGGGGGTTACGCTAATATACCACCACCCTCTTCCCAGACTGCCTGCCGCCTCAACACACCAGCTGCTCCTGGTTCAGTCATGCCACATCCATCAACGCCGTCAATTTTGCGGCAAAACCTTCACTCTACTGATATGGGGGATGCGCTGTTATAATCGCGCATCTTTATTCAGATTTGATTTCAACCTGAAATTAGTTTGTTTTTTTAAAGCAGATTTCAGCTGTACTGGATTTCAGCCATAACATATAGAGAGTGTGAAAAAGTGTCGGACAAAGGACTCTGCAATAGCTGAACATTTTTGGGAAACGAGCCACCAATTAAAGTTCGATGACGTTAAAGTATTGGCGAAAGTTAACCAATACCAGGAAAGAATAGTCCGACTAACAAAACAGAAGTCACTAGTGCGCCGGCTCCGGCCCAAGTATCCGAGGACACCACCTGGTTGGGAAGACTCCACCCAAGACGACTGGACTATACTAGTGTCTTATATATTAGTTATATACCTGAGAAGGTATAGAACTCTTCAGTCTCAGAGAAAGCACTGAGGAAGCAAGAAGCATTTCTAGGGAAACCTTGGCAAACATCATGAAGACACGGTCAATACCCCAAGACCTTAATAGTTCTAACAGATTTCAGCTATTGAGGTTGTATTCATGATTGATATCCTCAAACGTCCATGAATCCTACCCAGGAGATGACCAAAACATTGTTTTCAATGCAACATTATTACGTGAGAGAAATGCAGATATGTTGTGTGATGACGATTTTACGTTCTTGACTTGAAAATGTTTAATTGATACATACCATACTCCATATTTCCTTCCACACAAGATCATATTCGTTAATGGCTTAAAGAGTTGAGTTTGCTTCGTCTCAAAATTAATCAATAAATTGGAGGTGTCTAATAAGATTTTATTTATATTTTTATTGGATCCCGACAAAGATCATTGGTGACACGCTAGTAAAACCACACTAGGTGAGTATCGGCAAAATTTATTGTAGGTGCTAATAATATGTCGTTCTCTTCGTATTATTAGCCGATTTCTATTATGAGAAATCAGCTCTAGTGGTTGTACTCACGATGAAATTTTCAAGAAATTGCTTCAAATGCCCATCGTAGGATCGACAACACTAGATGACGAAAATTAGGTCCATTCAAAATGATATATATTTGTCTGTTAACACTCTAGTGGTTGCAATTTTCCTCTGTCGCAATTTTTCTTTTGTCTAATCGATATGAAACTCCGTATTTAAAAATGAAGTTAACAAGTTCATTAATGACTAAAAACGAATCAGTGGGGGAGGTGGGGGTTATAGGAGGGGAATATAAAAAAATCGAAATATCTCCGTTATGCGACGGGTCGCAAATTTATAAAGAAGCAATCATATTGCAAACGTAATGTTAAATAAATGTTGTTATGTAGGTTTCTTCATCATCTTGATTATTAGTTTTCGGTCTTTATTAAACCCCCCACTTTTATTTATGTCATATTAACAATAAGCTGTTATATAAAGTAGCAAATTATTTGAAGCCTAAATACCAAAGATTGTCCTCATTGAACTTTTACGTTTTGAGATAAATGCAAATATGTGACACAAGTAGGAAATCTGCTTAGTTAACGAGCGTGACGAACTTTTTTTACTTAGGTTTAAGAGAACTGTGCCATTTTTTAAGCAATTACTACTTCAGAGGAATGGAAACATTTCAAAATGAATAGAAAGCATTTTTCCCAAAGACAGTTGGACCACCGCTTTTTAGTTCGCATAGCTTTGGTCATTCGATTTGATCAATGTGTTCATTAAACTCTACGTGGCTGTTTCTATAAAATTCATTGTATTTTTCATTCTAATACTACAGTCTCAATTCAACATCAAGCTCAGAGGAAAGAAATTAAATAAATTCTGAAAGATATACTGGTGATGTGCATTTTTTGTATGTAACTGCATCATGTTTTAAGATTAACTCATTCATTGTTGTATGTATACAATGAAGTGAGTACTGTTCATATGAGATTGCCAGACTGTCCAACTAGCTTCTAGGAAGTCTGCTTAAGAGACGTGGCATTTACAGCGTAACGGAGATTTTAAAAATAAGTAGATATAGAAATTTCGTAAACAATGCATTTTAATAGCAGAGGACAAAGGGGAACCAAATTTCCAAAAATGTGTAAGTTATTTTAACATTCTTTGGGAGTTAAATGACGTGACACTAAATATAACTTGAAGATTTTTTTTTCCTCCCCCGGATCTTTGTTAACAAACATATACTGAATTTAGTGATATTTGAAGAATAATTTATTTAAGCCTTGTAAACTTACTTCATAAAAATACAAAAACTTCGCAAGGACACCTCACGAAGCGGCCATATATCTTGGGAGATCCAGGGATGTCTTAAGCCTTAGATGTGTGTGGTGTTCGGGAATGTTAGATGGGACGGACGTGTGTCTTTGGAATATTGCTGGAATCCTTCTTAACTTAGCAGACCATAGACCAGTTTACATTATCAGGAAAACAAATCTAGTTAGTTTTGATGAGTATGTAATAGGTAGTGAATACATACACACACCGGCACACACACACACACACACACACACACACACATTTATATATTTGTTTCAGGTGTGCATTTGCATATTGTATTTGGGAGGGGAAACTGCCCTCTTTCTGGAGGTTTCCCACCTGGAACAGCCTCCTTATAAGGATATATTTGAAGTCATAATTTTTTTTTGACTAGTGATTGCAGTTAAATTTTGAATTGGGACATATAGAAGTGATATAAACATTATGTAGTCCTTTTATTTATATAATTGATAATTTATAATTTTCGCCGAATGCTTGATAACACTGTAGATAAATGTTGTACGTCTGTTGTGGTTAGTTCCAGTACTTCAAATGCACCGGTTTGATATCTTGAATGTATACATACCTATGTATCTCACAGCTCTTGGACCTATCAGCACATCCTTAACACTCTATTTTCTAAAAGAGTAATTTCTCTTTAAGTATCCACGGAAAGGTTCTAAATCTTGTTATTGTACTAATCTTTTGCTTTTGTGCTTCAATTGACTGATTGGTTTCGAATCTCACTCTGGAATCTAGTCCTTTATTATATAGTTAAATGTATTAGATAACGAAATTAGTTTTTGTACGAAAAACTATATCTTGATTGAACAATTGAATGATACGTAAATGACTAAAAAGAATTGAGTGAAATTTGGATTGTTAACTAAATACAGACAATAAGGTACATTAATATTGTTACGTTTTATATTACCAAAGCCAGTAATAAACGCTGTTAATAAGAGTTCTTTTGGATTGCAAAATTAAATACTCACAAGTTTCACAATTTTTATCACTGCACAATTTATTTCACAATGCACAATACACTTGGTAATTATTCTTAATTACTACTCACAGTGTACACTCATAGCGTCACTGTTCTTCAGATTACACAGTCCAATAATTAACTCAGGGTCACTGAAGTACACCAAAAGACGGCGCAGCACTATCCTTTACTTCGTGGCACTGGACCCTAAACTGTTACTTATAGTCACGGCACAACACTGTTCTTCGCATAAAAACACTTTACCGCAATGCACTAAGGCGCACTGTAGCACCGAACGCACATATGAGCACTTGAGAAGAAAACTGACTAGCTCGCAGCCGGTTCTTAATATAGGTCGTCGGCAAACAGACCCTTCGACGTCTGTACTGGAAGGTACTAGTAGGAGCCAGACCCTCTGTCGGCTTTTTTTATCTACATCCCACTTCCCAAATACGCGACTCTCTCTGGTAATCCTTCTGCATTTAATTTTCGCAACACTGCCGCCCACTTAAGCCTTTTCGTCCCTAATAGGCTCAATATTGCCGTTGCCATACTTGGCTAGTCGCTCTATGTGTACCACTTTCATTTTAGACCTCGCTTCACCGGTATTTATTTCATGTTTCACTACAGCTGTTCTACCTGGGCTTTTATTGCTTAGGGCGAAGACGGAGGCATGTGTCCTTTGCAACACCTTTGCTTTGTTTCTTTCAGGTGATGTCAGTCCTTTCATCCATTTTTTTTTTCTTCTTCTGCAAGTAATTCGCGTTCCTTGGCTGTCATTTTCGGGCATCCTGAATTTTTGGCACAGTCAATTATTGCTTCTGTTGGCTCACATTGACCTATTTCAAAATTTTTTACTAATAATCTTCTCATTGTTGGATAGGTTAAGTACTCTCACCGGAACTCGTCCATCGTCGTAGGTTTTCACGAGGCCTTTAGATGTTATAATGTCATCTTTTAGTTCTTTTGGTTCTACTACCCACAACCGGTTATTCTCACAATCTTCTTCCACACGCGCCCATACTATGGTTTCCGACTGGGGTGATAATTTCTGGCGTCCGACGGTAAATGGTTTCCTTACTGTGGGGTCCCTTAGATTGTGGGGCCAGCGGTTGTAGGAGCTAGCTCTTGCCCCTCAGTGCTAGCTCGTTTTAGTTTAACGGCGTCTCATGAGATTTGGGGTTATTCGTCCGTTTGTTCTCCCTTGGTGGCGAAACAGATCTTGACCTTTTCTTCGGTGATTTACAGTTACGTTGAAAACGGCCGGCCTTGCCGCAGTTGAAGCACTTTGAGCGTGATCTGTTCTTTGCTCCTCCATTATTCGCTTGACTAATTCTTCTATGTCACTCCTTGACATTTGGGCGTCATTTTGAATATCAGCCTCAAGACGTCGCACCTTGTGGACTTGTGGTTTTGAAATTACTTTAGCGGTCTCCTGGGCTAACGCATAAGAGATGGTTTCAGCAAAGGATGATTTTTGCATAGCACACCCAGCAAATTTAACATCTGGGTCTCGTATACCATTAACAAATGCTTCAATCTTAAACTGATCTAGGAACGGATGATTTTCACCTAGGTAAGTCTGCTGCACCAGACGTTCGATGTCCATGGCAAAATCTTGGAGCGTCTCATTCGGTTTTTGCACTCTGCCCCGTAACTCCATCCTGTACAGTTCTCGCTTATGCTCACCGCCAAACTTGCGCTTAAGGTCACCATAATGTCCTCATAATTATTCCTGCAAGCGGCTGGTAAACTCTCCAGGATTTCTGCAGCGGTTCCCTTCAGTGCCAAAATCAATTCGACCGCTTTCTCCTCATTATTCCACCCGTTTCTACTGGCCACCGTCTCAAATTGGAATTTAAAAGCTTAAATGGTACGTTACCATCAAAAGTTGGGGTCTTTATCTTGCTGGAATGTTGTGAAATGAGCCTCACCGGACCCTCTCGAACATGTAGATTATCCATTTGGAATTGTAGCTCACGTATTTCATCGTCTATCTTTCGTTCTTGGTTGGTCATTTTCTCTTCAACATTCTCCTTAATGCCGCAGAGTTTTTCATCAAACTCGCCGACCCTTTGTTCTATTGCTCCCACTCGTTTGTCCAACACCTCTGATATTTCGTGGAGTTTTTGGTATGATGTTCTAGGAAGCTTCCTGGAATTTTTCTTCTAACCTCTCGCAATTAGCTCTAGAAGCTTCCTGGAACTCTTGTCTGACTTCCGCTTACATTTTCTCACTTTTGCTTCTAGAAGTTTCCTGGAATTTTTCTTCGAGTCTCTCACAATTAGTTCTGGAAGCTACTTCTGATCTCTCGTAATTAGCTCTAGAAGCTTCTTCTAATCTTTCGTAATTAGCTCTAGAAGCTTCTAAGAGTTTCTGGTTATTTTCCATCATAGCGGCTAAAATCGCATTTAAGTCCAAATTGCTGCTTGAGATAGGAGTACTTACAGCAATGTCTTCTTTACCACCAAACTCGTGTGTACTTATATCGATTCCTCGTCTTTAGAATTCATCAGTCAACCACCTTTGTAGTTCACCCTTATTTCCTGTTGTTGGCAGATCCAGTTTAGTCAGCCCCTTCTTCAGGTGTTCTACTTTTAGTTCTTCGAACTTCATTTTTGTTGATTTTAATTTTGCAATCCCACTTCTGACACCAGTTGTTACGTTTTATATTACCAAAGCCAGTAATAAACGTTGTTAATAAGAGTTCTTTTGGATTGCAAAATTAAATACTCACAAGTTTCACAGTTTTTATCACTGCACAATTTATTTCACAATGCACAATACATTTGGTAATTATTCTTAATTACTACTCACAGTGTACACTCATAGCGTCACTGTTCTTCAGATTACACAGTCCAATAATTAACTCACGGTCACTGAAGTACACCAAAAGACGGCGCAGCACTATCCTTTACTTCGTGGCACTGGACTGTCTTAAACACGGCAATAAACTGTTACTTACAGTCACGGCACAACACTGTTCTTCACATAAAAACACTTTACCGCACTGCACTAAGACGCACTGTAGCACCGAACGCACATATGAGCACTTGAGAAGAAAACTGACTAGCTCGCAGCCGGTTCTTTATATAGGTCGTCCGCAAACATCAAAGGGGAATTGGCTGGACCCTTCGACGTCTGGACTGGAAGGTACTAGTAGGAGCCAGGCCCTCTGTCGGCTTTTTTTATCTACATCCCACTTCCCACGTTCTATACGCGACTCTCTCAGCTAATCCTTCTGTATTTAATTTTCGCAACAATATGTTTTAGTTAGGAGAGGTATTTCAAGTGAAACCAGAAATTATTTATCGTGATATTTCTTTTCTTACTTTTTTTCTGTCAAATACAAACATGACCGAAGTTGGTAATTTCGTTCTTTATAGTAATTTATGCTGTGCAAATTACATACAAGACACTTTAAAGCTGTGGATATGAGTAAAAAAAAAATTATAAAACTTTTATTCAATTCAATTTGTCATCCTGTGTCTATAATTAAATCCATGATATTTCGTTTTCTGCAAATAGCAACCGCAGTACCCTCTATATTTAATAATTTAATAGAGTAATGCAATGTAATAGGTTACCAAGCACAGTAGTCTCTACATTTATTTATTTAGGTGTGTCGCAATTCACACATTTTCTTGTTATAATACTAAAATAGGTTAGGTAAAGCCACCTTATATAAAACAAAAAAAAAAGGTTAAAAATCTACAAAGGTAGGTAAAAGTACGGTTATTTATTTATTTTTCTCCAGTGGATATTATTCTAGTCTAGTGTTTGATTATTTAATGTTAAATCTGGTTGTAAATGTGTGTGTCTTTGAGGTGTTTCATGATTTTTGTAATCTATGGGCTATTGTCGTTTAGTAGTTCTGATAGGTTGGTGGGTAAGGTCTTGTCGTTTATGAGTCTACAGTCTGTAAGTAAGAGTTTGATAGTTAGTAGTGTATTGCAGAGTGTACATAATGGTGGTTCAGTCCTAGTCATGAGGTGTCCGTGCGTTATCCGTGAATGACCGTATCTCAAACGAGCAAGGGCCACTTCTTCTCCTCTAGTGTCCCGCTTACTTGACAGCCATTCACGAATAGTGTCTTTTATTTTTCGTAGTTTTGTGTATGTCTGATGCCATTCCGCTTCCCATTTTAAGCTGACCTCTGTTTAATGTCATCGTGTCCTGTAATGTGATCAGTGCGTAATATGTCAAGTTGAGTTGCTAATTTTGCATGTTTGTCAGCCAAAATATTTTCTGTGATGTCTGAATGTCCCGGTATCCAATGGATAGTTATTACTTTATCCATCTGTATCTGTAAGTTCGTTAGTAGTACCTGAAGTTGTTTCGTGAGTGGGTGAGTTGAGTAAATATCAAGTATTAACTGTATAGAACTGTAGGAGTCAGTAAAAACATGAATGTTGTCTTGTTGTACGTTAGTAAGGTGTTGCAGTTCAAGAAGTAAGCCTTGTAGTTCAGCAGTGAAGTTATTTGATATGTCCGGTAGTCTACACGTTAGTACTTGGTTCCCCACTATGGCGGCTGAGCCACATTTTTCTGCTTATTTAGAGTCATCAGTATATATGAAAAGTCCTGTCCTGTTTTCTGTAATTATGTTCCGGTACTCGTGTTTATAGTGTAAGGAAGAGAGTGGGTTAAATTTTTTGAATTTTTTAAGGGAGAAGTTAATTTTTGGTATATGTATTGGCCATTGTGCTGTTTTGTGTTGTATGAGATTAATGTTCGGTAATGTAATGTTGTAAGTAAGTAGCGTTTGAAACAGTCTGAAGTGATAGGGTTTATTCGAATTGGGATTTTCAATATAAACAGTAATGTTTGGATTTTGTGTGATGTTGTTATGCTGTATTTCATGATATTATATGAATATCGATGATTTAATGGAAGTTCTCCAGTTTCTGCACACAAGCTTATGCTTGGAGTTGTTCAAAAAGCACCTGTTGCTAATCTTAGGCCTGTGTTTTGGATGACCTCGAGGATTTTTAAGATAGATGGTTTGGCTCCTGAGTAAACTATATTTCCATAATCTAAAATAGATCTCGTATACGAGCGATATACTAGCATCATAGTTTTTCGATCTGCTCCCTATTTTGTGTTTCGAACAACAACTCGCAGTATATTAAGCGATATTTTGCATTTTTGGGATAGCATTTTAATATGAGGTACCAAGGTCATCTTTTTACAGAAGATTACTCCTAAGAATTTTATTGTGTCTGTTGAAGGTATTTATTTTTGGTACAGATATAAAGGTGGTGTTTCAAAAGTTTTATAGTGAAGAGGACAGTTTTGGTTTTTATGGTGGAAAACCATAGACTGCTTTCCTCACTCCACTTTTCTAAATTATTTATGGTGTATTTTATGCATTCTGTTACCACATCAAAGTGAGCTGAGATTGAGGAGACGATCAGATCATCAACATACAGGCAGTTATGCACATCAGGTGGTATACATTCTGTGACATTATTGATTGCAACATTAAAAAGAGTGGTACTTAAAACACTACCCTGTGGCACGCCATTGGTCTGTATGAACGGGTCTGAGAGAGATGCCCCTTGTTTAACTCTGAATGTTCTATTGCTAGGGAAAGACTTTATGAACATAAGTATTCTTCCCTGAATATTCCATTCAGCTAGCTGAGACAGGATTGATCCTATCCATACTGTGTCATAAGTTTTTTCAATGTCAAATGAAACGGCTATTACGAGTTTCTTTTTTATAATTGCATTTAGTATGTCACTTTCTAATTTTACTATGTGATCTATGGTGGAGTAATTAGGCCTAAAACCACATTGATAATTAGAAAGGAGTTTGTTTGATTCTACGAATAATATAATAGGTTAACAACCACAGCCCCTACATTTAATACTGTCATACAGTGTTATATGTTACCAATCTTACAATCCACTGTTTATATTACCATGTATTCCCTTAATGCTTATTACTGTTGAACAGGCCCCTAAATGATCCTTCTCAAGAGGATTATGGTTTCTTAGTCACAATGGGGACTTAATGATTCCCTGATGCTCCCTGTTTCCTCATGGAAATTCCAGCAACACTTGGTGAATAGAAGCAGGACTATTGGAATTCCTCACACATTCATACTCGAGAGTTAGGAGTGAGATAGACATTTAACTCACTGACGAAAGAAAGGGAGACACGTTCATTTAGCTCTAATTGAGACAGAGCTCCCAAGCTCCAACTCCCAAACTTGCTTTCCAAACTACTTCAAATTAGCTACTCGTCTCTTTCATCCACCTTGTACAGTCGTTCTTTTCAAATTCCCAAGCTGAATAGAAAAAGTTAATGAGACTTTGAAAGCAACTTTTATTAAACTTTATGAAGAGAGTTATTAAATATATTTCGTAATAATGCCAAATAGATTTTAGTGACGCTGTTTTGGCCTCGACACATTCCTCGTTGGATATAATGAGTTTGGGGGAAGGATAAAAATAAGTAAACAGAGGAGAGGGAAACTCTAAGAATAAAAATATTCATCTAAATTTAATAGAATAAATAATAACGAAGGCATTATGATTGTGATGTGCTGAAATTCCTTGGATAATTCTGGCGGACAAAAGCTTGCGACAAATTAAAGTAACAAATATCCAAAGGTGTGTTTTAATTTAAAACCTAAACTTTTCATCTTCCAACATAATATCTGGTTTTTAAGTGGACGTATTAATCTGTAAAGGCGAGGATCTGGAAAAAAACTATTAATTTTTACATGAACAAACGTAAGTGATGGGAAAAACGATAATAAGGTGGTGCTTACGTGACTAATGTGACGACTTCCTTAATATGGGAACTTCTCCATAAAACACCATGGAGATTCGTATTCCAGACTAACCACAGCTAATTTGTGCAGGCCTCCAAGAATGGTCATGTCACATCTGAAATGTCTCCCTAGTACCGGAGAATGTTCTAGAGCTGACCCATTCAGCTTCAACGACGATTCAGAAATGTACTTTGCCTGGAATGAGACTGATAATGTCTACCACCAAATAATCGATTCTCCATCACCATTAAAAATTGTACCCAAACGAGTGGGGGCGTACAATTTTTAAATATACAAATTAAATATTTAAATTTACTAATAAAACTTTATAATAAGTAATGCCCAGATCCTTTCCTGCAAGAATAATTTTCAATTAACTAAATGAATCTCTTGATTAACGAGGCCTAGTACAATAACATTTAATCTACATTGTGGGAAGGCTTTTCTTCATCCCTATATTTGATAACTCCGGTATCCTAAACATTATATACTTACATTACTGGTGCTTACTGCTTCAGCAATCAAATTTTTCAAACTCAATATGATCAAAACTCGTACCCATATTCTTTGCCTGGATAGTTTTGTTTCGACTTTCTGGTTTGGGAACCTATGCTTTTATTTTCAAAGCTGGATTGTATAGGTGTTTTCCAGTTCCATAACATCACAATTTGGTCGGTTTAACTGACCGTTAATTGGGTTGGATTTCGTTATTCCAGATCTCTAATTTCAATTTCGCTATATTGAATAAGTCTCTCGAGAGCCACGAAATGCTTAATACTGACTATTTTCTATTTACCCTACTTGTCATTTATGATCATGGTCATAATCATTATTTGTCCCAGGTTATCAACTAACTCTTCCTGGATTTCTGCCCTGAATAGAGTATTCAAATGATATAAGCATAGGTCATTAACGCCAGTTATTATAAATTATCAATTTCAGAATTTTAAAAGGTATTATTTTAATATATTAATTAATCAATATTATTATTAAGATTATTAATGAATGTGTGCGATACGAGGTATACAATGTAGGGAGGGTTACGTAATAGCTAATTTTCTGTTGAGAAATATTTGATTAAATGCAAAACTTTTTTCTCTCCTTAACGTTATGTATTGTTAAAACAGGAAACAAAAATCTTGTTTTTACGCTTTAAACCTGAGTAACTCCAAAAGCATTGTTGGTGTTTGATAAGAAAATACAGAATAGACGTATTTAAAATCTAAACAATTTTCAGAGGTCGAGAGTAAAAACCCACCAATTTAAAAAAAAACGAAATGCCCTGTTCCAAAGCATTGGATTGAAATGTACCATAGAACTTAATTTATACATAATTTCATGATAAACAAAAAAAGGTCCTATATAAATATGTTGTACCTCCAGTTGTCACACCTGTCAGTGGAGACGGTTTGGTATCTCTAGTATGTATGGAGAAATTTGATGTTTTTTTTTATTTTTTTCATTTTTACTCCCATCTAAACATCCCTTCCTTCGTTAGTCGATTTCGATAAAACAAGAGATGTGCGCAACTACATTTCCACATATGAAATTTCAAAAGCAAGCCATTTTGAGTTGTATGAGATAAGAACGGACGTCACGCCGAAACTAGTCAAAATGGGTTCAAAGAGCAACAAAACGGATTATTCCGTTGGAATCTGAAAAGTCAAAAGTTTACGCTAAGATAATACTTCCTTTAGTAAAAAAAAAAGTTTGTTACAAATACCTTATTATAACCAATTAGAGGCTTCTTCAAAGATGGCACATGAGAATAGTTATGATATAATTTTAAGAAAAACATAATATTCTTATGGAGAGGCTAATCAGATTTCTGATATTGTAACGATTTATTGAGTTATGGAGAAAAATCAACGATTAAAAATAAAATAAAAACACAAAACCTCTAAAATGAATGAGAATCAGACCCAAGACCTTTTTGTTGTGATTTTTTCCCCCAATATAATAATTTTTTTTTTTAAGGGAGTCCCATGAAAAATATTTGTTAATATGAATATTCGTCAAATGGATCCGTAGCCACGAGGTTTGGAAAAACAGGAAAATATTAAAAGTTCAATGCACTTGTTCCAAAACAATTGAATACTTTTTCCTTTCCTCTTGTATTTCTACTTTGTTTCCATTACAACTTAATTTAATCTTCTATTTATTTAATTACCCCAATTCTCTGTATTTATTTGTATGTTTTCCCTTTGATTTTTCATAATCCCCCCCCTCCTTCCTACATGACTGAAAAATAACTAATTAAAACAGTAGGTTCTAATAAACATTACATTACTGTATGTATTCTAAATATAGTCTAGATACATATCTACGATTTGCTAAATTCAAACGGCATATATAAGTAGTTTAAAATTTGATTCATTTTTTGATAAATTAGTTTTTTAATAAATTATGATTCTTCAAACAGATATTTTTTAAAAAACGTAGCTATGATGAGATTTTATTTTTAAACTTAATTTCCCCAGGAGAAATCAGCAATAGAAGTTGGAAAATATCTTGAAATATTCGTAGACCAAGTGAAAGAGACGACGAAAACGAGGTACGTTGAAATTTATATGCATATCTGTGTGTTGTGTGTGTGTGTGGGGGGGAGTGTGGTTTTGTGCGTGTGTGTTTATTTTATTTGTTGTTATTGACTCGCCCTATAATCCCCGTTAAATGACGTCTGGAATATATTATCTCCAGAAGCTGACGGACATCATTTCATCCAGTGGTTCCGAAGGTCGGACCGCCAGCTTTCAGCTACAAAGTCAGCGGAATTTATGTGAATCAAAGTCCTTAGTCATACCGACGTTCGTGTCAGGTCGATTTATTCCCTAGACTCCCGATACTTTACTAACCATGGGGGTCTAGAGAAGTCTGGTACTGGACTCAATGAACTACTAATTTTCCCATCAAAGTTTGTATCAATTATATTGTGTGTTGAATCAAGTACAAGTTTGTATCAATCCAGCACCTACTTTCCCCCTCTCTAAATTGTTTATTTGTTAATTTTTATTTTTAGGGGTATAGAGAAGGGATAACATGTACAATCTAAAATATTTCCGTTATTGTGAGTTCAATATTTACATTTTTGATGCAACACTAGAGCTCAGGTTCCATTTGGCCAAATGAGTGAGGGTTTAGAACACGTATGGGCAACCTTGACATATTGCGGGCCAAACTTTAGAGTGCAAATACGTATATTTTTGTTTAATTGTGTTTTCAAAATGTCTCCCGTGTCGGTTTGCCCACACATGATATAAACCATCCATGGCCAACCCTAGAATCCACCAGTATCAAACTACTCAGGTTGTGTTGGCGCTATATTTTGGCACAAAATTAAATACAAATCAAATATTTTTAATCCAGTATTTCTGATTAATTTAAGCCAAAATTAGCATTCTTGACGTTTGTTGCATCTCGAACATTAACGGAGTTATTTATATTTTTTTGGCTTCAGTCTTTCCTTCTCATGTAGCTTTTAGAAGGAGGAAATATATCAACACTTTGATAAGTCCGGCTAAAATGTCAGGTATGTTTTAAGTGGGGTTCTCACTTAGAGCGACAATGGAAAGAAGTTAAAATTATTTCAACAGTTTCAGAACGAGGAAGCTAAACAACTCTAAATTTTCGCGGTCTGGGCTTTTTGTTAACTGACATCCTACTAGAAACACAACCCCCTTACTAGGGATCAGAAGGTACTTCAAGAGAAATAATCGAAATCCAAAGGCGAAAAGGGGCACATCTGAAAATAACCGGTATTGTCCATCCGTATGACCAGAAGCCGTAGTATGAAGCATAATTTGAAATGATAAATATTATTGGGGAAAGCCAATTCTGTGAGACTGACTACACAGCTGAGTGGCTCCCTTGAAAGGGGCCTGTTATTTGGATGACGTAACTAATCAGTACATTCACGATTACATACTGTCAGTAACAGTAACCTCTCTGTATTTTAATTAAACAAGGCGTGACTTCCGTTCGGTGCTAGCCGACACATGTCATCGCCCGGAGCACGCCACCCCTCCCTCACACCCTCCGGTCTACGTGTTCCTCCGAAATGCTTTCCGTTTCATTAAATGTAAATAAAGCAGGGGTAGGCAAAGCAGGAATACATGTCCGTTCAAACAGCCGCCCTCTCAATATAAATTGATATTTGAGCCAAACAAATTGTTGTCTTTCATCTTTTGACGCGTGAATAATTCGACAGTTATACAATACATCCATAAACGTGAGCACCCCTTTGATTTTCACGTTCACAATCACATTGAGCTCTTCCTAAATTGTGAACCTTAACGTAAATCTGAGAATTATATACCTTAGGAACAACTGACATTAAATATGGTTACATGATAACCAGGCTCATGTCACAGTTTTGAAGTTAAGAATTCTGGAGCTTACTTTTTGCTTTGTAAACACGATGAAATGAAGTATTAGCTACACAAAATATTCTATAAAAATTAAATATTTTAAAAATATTGTCTTACAAGTATATATAGTGGAAGTTGTGCTGACTACGCTTTGGCCATTCCTTGCTGACCCACGGGCATTTAATAACAAACAAGGACACACCGACTTGTAGAAATTGTAACGAAACTTTGACTGTACACCACATATTGACTGACTGTTGACGAAGAGACAATTTAGACATTATAGATGACTTACAGGAACTTTTGATTGATAACAGTAATTACATAGACACAAACATTAATCATCTAAAAAACATTAATATATGTAATACTCTATAGTCTACAATTTCGAAACACTACTCTTCACTTCTCTTCTACATTAGCAGGGAGTATACACGTTAATTTTATATATTTGTTATTTTTTTCTGGTTTTCGGTTTTTCTTCTTCTCTTTACTTTATTTTTTTTATTTAATATGTTTATTTTTTTAATCCCTTTTATATTTACATTTTCATTTGTATTATTTTCATTGCCCTGATGTTTCCATACACAATAACTGATATGCCAATGAACTGTTTCAGGAATCACCGTATTCGATAGTTCAATCCTTTTCTATTTTCGTTATTCTTTTTGCTGTTTTTTTTTTTGTTTTTTTTGAGCACACCAACTTAATGAGTCACCGGCGTTGCAGAACCCATTTAAAGAAATAAATCCAGCGACTGTCATCACCAAGAGTATTCATCGAGAGCAGTATGGACGTGAACCGGAAGTATGGAAGGCTTTAGCAAAGGTTTTAAATTACACCGAAATTTCGGCAGCAAACTGAAGTAGTTTTATTTCAACCTTAGTGACCGACTACCCCATCACATAAGAATAGAATAAATAAATAAATTACAATTGTATGCACTAATTAGAATATCAAAGAAACCTAGATGCTGCAGTCTTGTAAGGTGGGTGTCTGCCATCCTCTTAGATAAATTTGAAACAGGTCCTCCAATTGCAGGTCATTATCTCTGATTCATCCAGTTCTCATTTACTTTTGGGGCAACCAGGGGTATCATACGTTTCAGTTATTTTATTTGTTGTTGGAAAAGAGTTTAAGCAGGAGAAAATAATAAATTATGTTCGAGTTCACGGAAACAGTGGCCAGACACATGAAAGTAAAAAAAAAGAAATAGAATTATTTTTATTTTTAATTCATTATAATGTACATTTAATAATTTCATTAATTACAATGAATCAGGAGTGGGAGTTTATTTATAGTCAAAAAGAATAATATAATAATTTAAATCTCATGAAATGTAAAATAAAGGCTTAGCAGGGCTCATCATTATTTTTTTTTCGTGTATACGAAAGTTCCTAATGAACTGGAAAAGGACGAATAAGGACGTATAGCTTAATCTCGTTGCCTCCAGCCAAAGTCAATCCTTTCAAAGGGAAAAATAAACTGAAAAAGCAGGACTCCTCTTCATACACCAAAGGATTATCTTTTTTTAAACATTCAAATTTGGGCATGGCTAAAACCTACTTTTTCCTTTTAAACCATTTTAATAAACCTAATCAAAGTGATATTTCACAGATATAAACATGTTTTTCTTCTTATTCAACATAGAGAATATGAGTACTATTATTATAACTTTTAAAGAAATTGGTTTGTAATTTATCCATATATTGGTTTGAAATATACTATAATTTTTGTACAAGGAATCTTTCTGAATGTAGAATTTATCATTGGTAATATTTAACC
Organism: Riptortus pedestris; assembly: GCA_019009955.1. Classification (NCBI taxonomy): domain Eukaryota; kingdom Metazoa; phylum Arthropoda; class Insecta; order Hemiptera; family Alydidae; genus Riptortus; species Riptortus pedestris. Next base: position 81,101,856 of record CM032229.1, read on the forward strand.
TAATTAGCGGATCACATATCTTGATAAACTTAAAAAGGAACACTTTTTTTTAAAAATCTTTATGAATTAAACAATATTAAGACACCACGATCAACGAAAATAGGTCTTGTGTTCTAAAAAAAATTATTCTCTGAAGTGAGTTCTTAAGTGGACCTGTCATCATGGGTGGGTAGAGTCGAGTTATCTGAAGCAAATCAGCCGGGCAACTCATGCACTAGAATACTTCAAACAAGACGACTCTAATCAGACAATCATGAAGGAGATTGTGCTTCGACAGAACACTTTCCACAATAAATATTTGTAGATGATAGACTTTTTTTATAGATACTGATCAACTGGTTCCTCTTCCATCCAGCATTACAGGAGGAATTTAATGAATGTACAGAATAATTTTATTATAGTTTTATTGCTCATAGTATTTTTCGAAGAAACAAGTGATTACTGGACGTCGTTTATGGGTTGAAATATGAATAGTTTCCCGTGAAAATATAAAGATTGTTTTTTATTATTTATTAACGTCCATTTTTTGCTACTATGGCTAATTGGGATGGGTTATCTACAGGTTACCACTTTTTCTAGCCAGGGTAGGACCAAGGATTTTATACTAGATAAATTTCTATTTGCCCAGGTAGGAATCGAACTTGCCACTCTAGGTTTACCACATGAGATTAAAGTTAACCCTTTAACTCGCTTGGCTAACCTGAGTTCCATATTTAAATAAGATTGGATTTGCAAAATCATGCCGGTATAATCATTAATAACACAAATGCCCTATAACATGATCAGTAAAAATTCCTGCCATTCATTTGTTTTACCCGAGATACCAGCATTTAGATAAATCTATGATTAGACTTGTTGTTATCCGGACTATCTGAAACTGTCTGATATAATAATGGTTGTCAGTCGAAATATAAATATTGGATAACCGAAGCCCTACGAAATCCACTCGCCATATTTTATTAGTCATATGTTTTGTTTCCGAATGACCCCTTGACAAGGAGTGTGGGAATCCTTCACAGTTGTTTCTATACAAAATTAGTACAAAATAAATGTGGTGGGTTAGTGAATCGAAGAAATTATTTTTCTTAACTATAATGGCTCAAAAACTTTAATTTTATATATATATATATATATATATATATATATATATATATAATGGTTTTTCTAAACTTGAACGTTTTATCCAAAACTAAAAAGATCATCAAGATTACCTTTATCTCACATGGTAAACCTAGAGTGGCGAGTTCGATTCTTGCCTGGGCAAAGGAAATTTTTTAGTGACGAAATTCATTAAATAACGTCCTAAAATTCCACCCAGGCTAGAAAAGGGTGGTAACCTGTAGATAACCCGTCCCGATTAGCCTAAGTTGCAAAAAGTGGATGTTAATAAATAGTAATAATAATAAAAAGATCAAGTTTGTTCATGGCTGAAATTGGCCCAGCTCATTTATAGTAGTTAACTTTTTGTTAACTACTAGGTGCACACTTTTACAAATATTCCGAAGGCGCCTCCTGAGTAGAATCTAAAAGCCAGATGTCCTTTAAGAGTTAAATCATAAACCCTAGCATATTAGCAACGAAGATCGGGGTGGGGTGGACTGAATGTTCCTCTTGGTTAATTGACGAAATAATTAAAAACCAATAAAATAGTTCTAACCCAAATATATGACGACCCAATTGGGAAAAGCAAGTGTGTCAATTACTGATCTGGTAACGATAAAAAGTCCGTCACGCAGGGGCTGCGTAAACTAAGCAGATTTCCAACGTGAAGTTTTACAATAGAGAAATTACACGAGAGCCAAGAGTTAAGGAAACGACCAAACTAGCTTTTGGTGGGGAAGCCCAGTTAGCCACCCAGTTTTAATAAAAATGCAAATATCTCGGTTAATATTCAAGATAGAGAATAAATGTATAGAATAATATTTATAGTAAATTTAATTTGCAATAAGATTGATTCTGTACTATTTTTCGATCCGACGTACAGTAACGGAGATATTTCGAATTTTCGAAAATCCTCCCCTCTAAACCCCCCCCCCTCCTACTGGTCTGATTTCAGCCGTTAAAGAACGTTTTACATAAAAAAACGACTAAATATCGAGTTTGGTAACGATCAAACAAAAATTGCGACCGCTAGGGCGGTAACAGACAAATATATGTATATATATATATATATATATATATATATATATATATATATATATACTAGCTAAGGTACCCGGCGATGCCCGGGAAATCATTGTTGACTTACTAATGATGGTATTTTGATAGCAAGACTTCAATGTGTACAATTACACTTCCATCCAAGACGTAATGGTTTTCAGAAATAGCCAACCCTGAAGGGTAACTTCAGGGGATTGATATAATAGAAATTTTAGTTTTGAAGAATAAATGAAAATATGTTCCTAATCTATCCCTTTACACTTTTTGACTCACCTTTTTTCAATACTCGTAATTCAAACCATAATCATGGGTAGCATTTATTACAATTAAATATCATCTATAATGAACATATTTCCTTTCAAAAGCCAATCCGAGCTCATATAATATAAGGCAAAGTTTTTGCACGTAAGATTATATTTGTAATAGCGAATCACACTGGAAACTACTTTCAGTAATGCCAGACGGGAAATTAGTAAACTCAATTATCTAGTAAGGCTCCATTCATCTTCCGCTCCCGCATGAGACTCCTCAAAATTCTTCTACTTAAATTATTGATTCAAAACATTATTTTAATAATTTATCTACTGGATGGAATTAAATAATAGAGGTACCCTGAAAATATCATATCATATACGCATATAGTTTAAACGCATATTGTTTTTTGTCATAATGACATTACCATTAACGTTTAATTATTATGATAGCACATATTTGTTTCAATAACATCAAGGTACATTATACAAACTAAATAATGGAAATGCTCTTATAGTTTATATTTCTATTGGAAATAAATAACAAAGCTATTTTCTAGGAAAAATAAATAAATGAGGAGGGGGTGACGAAGAATTATACCTCACTAATCCGAATCATACTTTGAACTATCATATAAGACGAAAACATAACATCATTTGTCATAGTATTCATTTATTAAAACCCCTTAAATGAGTACTAATATAATTATTGACTCCCGTTTAGCGTATATCCCGTGTTTACTTCATTCACACTCCGAGTTTTGCTAAGTTCGGTTCAATCGTTAGTGCCCAACAAAATTGTTGGCTTTAGATTTTAGTGTATATCTCGTTTATACTTTTCTACACGACAAAAGTGAATAAAAAAAAAGTTATTTTAAATAGAAAAATAAACTACTTTTGTTACATTCATATTTGCCGAAAACGCAATAGGAAACGAAATATCGCTATTTTTAAATTCAGGCCTCCCTTACAACCCCCACTCCTGCCCGTCCCTAGAAATGTTAGTATGGCTTATTATAATGAAAGCGTTAGTACTAATTCACATACAGAGTTTGGTTTAATTCGGTTTAGTCTTTAGTGCTAAATAAAATTGTGGACTCCCGCTTTAGTTTACAGCGTATAACTCATTTATGCTTCCGTATACGGCAAAAGTGCATATAACAAAAGTTACTCTAAATAACAAAATAAACAACTTTTGTTATGTGCATATTGGCTGAAAAAGCAATAGCAAACGAAATATCGCTATTTTTAATTTCAGGCCTCCCTTATAACCCCCACTCCTGCCCGTCCCTAGAAATGTTAGTATGGCTTATTATAATGAAGACGTTAGTACTAATTCACATACTGAGTTTGGTTTAATTCAGTTTAGTCTTTAGTGCCAAATAAAATAGTGGACTCCCGCTTTAGTTTATAGCGTATAACTCATTTATGCTTCCGTATACGTCAAAAGTGCATATAACAAAAGTTACTCTAAATAACAAAATAAACAACTTTTGTTATGTGCATATTTACCGAAAAACCAATAGAAAACGAAATATCTCTATTTTTAGTTTCAGGCTTCCCTTATAACCCCCACTCCTGCCCGTCCCTAGAAATGTTAGTATGGCTTATTATAATGAAGACGTTAGTACTAATTCACATACCGAGTTTGGTTTAATTCGGTTTAGTCTTTAGTGCCAAATAAAATTGTGGACTCCCGCTTTAGTTTATAGCGTATAACTCATTTATGCTTCCGTATACGTCAAAAGTGCATATTAAAAAGTTACTCTAAATAACAAAATAAACAACTTTTGTTATGTGCATATTTACCGAAAAACCAATAGAAAACGAAATATCTCTATTTTTAATTTCAGGCTTCCCTTATAAGCCCCACTCCTGTTCGCCTCAGAGAAAATTAATATAGCCTAAAGTCTAAGTTGGGTTAGTAGTAATATACATACCAAGTTTCATAAAATTCGGTTCAGCCGTTTATGCGTGAAAAGGTAACAAACAAACAAACAAACAAACAAACAAACAAACAAACAAACAAACAAACATACACGAAAGAAACAAAATGCAGATATGGTGTCTATGACATGTGAAACGAAAAGTTATCGTGAAATTTCGCGAAAAAAATCAATGTACAGACAGAGGTTACAATTTTATATATATATATATATAGATATATATATATACATACACAGTTTTGAACGGACCTCATTTTCGTCATCTAGTAGGTAGGATTGATGGACATTTGAAGAAAAATTTCGAAAATTCCTTCATGAGTACAACCTCAATAGCTGATTTCCCTTAAGGGAAATCTGCTAAAAGAGGGAGCCCTATAACCTGCATTGATAAGCCATTACCTTCCTTGATCTGTCAAGGCTTGCTAACATAGCCTCCTGCAGTTTAGGAAATATATTGGCCTAAATTAACATCCCACATTCTCCATTTTACTACGAGCTTTAATTAACGCATTGAGCTATCAGTTAGTATTTATCAGAACTGTTTAACATTTTTGCAATGAGATTCAAGTGTACGGTTATAGAACACTCCTCTTTGGCATACTTCTGTATTCCCAATACACTTCATCAATTATTTGGTATAATTTGTAATATGGTAAGGGTCCGTGAATTTCCCTTGTGCATTTACTACTTTGAATATTCCAATATTATAAAAAGCCCGTCACGCAGGGGCTGCGTAAACTAAGCAGATTTCCCACGTGAAGTTTTACAATAGAGAAATCTGCCTACTAATAACGGCAGTAGTAAAGAATCACTAAACAAATTCACGAGGGACGAACAGTTACGGAAACGGCCGAACTAGCTTTCGGCGGAAAGTCCAGAATATGGCCGACTTCTGCCGACCACTCACACAATACAAATGCAAATATCTCGGTTAATATTCAAGATACAGAATAAATGTATAGAACAATATTTATAGTAAATTTAATTTGCAATAATATTGGTTTAATACAATTTTTCGATCCGACGCATAATAACGGAGATATTTTTAATTTTCAAAAATCCCACCCGTAGAAACCCTCCCTCCCACTGGTCCGATTTCAGCCATTAACGAACTTGATCTTTCTTTTTACATAAAACGAGTTAATTCCAAGTTTGGTAACGATCAAACAAAAATTGCGACCGTTAGAGCGTCAACAGACAAATATATATATATATATATATATATATATATATATATATATATATATATATATAAAATTTTGAACGGACCTCATTTTCTTCATCTCCTGGGTAGGATCGACGGACATTTGAAGAAATTTTCGAAAATCGCGTCATAAGTACGACCTCAAAAAACTGATTTCCATTAAGTGGAATCTACTAATTCAAAGTTTCTTTATCTCTATAGCATAGTTTCAGACCAAACCTGTCTTTCCTTTCTAGATTTCTGCTGCTTTACGACCGTAGATCTAAAAATTTCAAATATGCAAGTATTGCGAATTTCAAGGAGTGTAGACTATCGGTTACCTACTATTAGTTATACTATTAGTTACATGGTAATTACTGAGAGAAAAATAGAAATCAGAGTTTTCAGGCGACCTCAGATATTTATCATTTCTGCGAGGGAGAAATTTGCAAAGAATTTGGAGCTTTTGTTTATTGTACTGTTGCAACCACAATTTCCTTTACGAATCTTGTAGATCAGGTGGATATCCAGTCCGCTATGTAGAACTCTTTTCTCAAACCAGATAATCTACGTCATTCTATTGAATCGTTAAAATTTAGTGAAGAATTATCTAGCCGAATAATAATTGCAATAATAATATTTTAAGCTTCTCTATAACTTGCAAGAAGTACATTTGCAATCTAGGACCATCTATAGAAGGGATTTCAAACATCCACACAACATGGTCTTAATACATTCATAAGCCGATAAGCCTTCTAAACTTAGTTTCTTCAAGTGTTTAGTTGTCGCCAACTTACAACTAATAATTGAAGTAAAAAGTACTGATACCATCAAAAATCCAAACTATATACATATATAGTATATACAAGTACATCTTGTAAACGTAGACAGACAACGGTAGGACTGAAATTAGGTTAACAGGAGGAATGAAATTAGGTTCTCTTATTACGGGTAACATTACAAGCAGTTAATTTGTTCACGAAGAATATTGAGTTGAGTATCAGATTTATGGTTTATTTTGACGATTCTAAGAAAAGGCTCTTACGAAAGACAATTTGATAAAGCCACGAGTGTATTGAATTACAGAAATATTTTCGATTGTTGATATTAATTTGGTTCAAAGAGTTGTTTCAATTTTTAATTTAATTACTAATTTATTTTCTCCATATATTTCAAAATCATATTACAATGACGTCTTGACGAAAGAATATCTTTTAATTGTGCAGAATGGATGTTGCTGAACTATAGCCTTCCCAAGCATATAATGTCAATTAACTGCAGGCCTTAAATAAAATCATCAGATTGGATAGATTTTTATATTTTTGAACGAGTACGTTCTCAGTACAGTTCAATTTCATCATTGTTTAATTGTGTTACTATTATCTACAAAGAACCTAATTTTTTCTCTGAATTTCTTCTAAATTACGGTGCACAGTGGTTGGAAGTGCTAATAAACGGCCAAAAATGAATTGAGTATCATTACTTTTCAATTATACCTAGGCACCTGGTGTATTAGTAGATTTCCCTTAAGGGATTAAAGCATCTTCATTTGATCACTCCTACTAAATTATCGTTGACAAGCGTCATACAAATATGTAAGAATAGTATTAAATAATGAAATATCAGTAAATCAGTTAAAAAATTAAACTTGTAAATAGTTGCATTCGATACAGTACAAAAAAAAATGGACTGTTTTGGTCCAATGAGGAGTATATACAAAACAGACCTTATCCAACCACTGTGCGGTGGAAATAACATTTTTTTATGTTTCAAATAATTCTAAAACTAATGTCATCCAATCAATAATGTTTTTACGGCAAAGGCATGCTGGTTCTGAAAGATATTCCTCTACTTTTAAGATGAAGTTCTTACTGTATTTGTAAATAATAAACATTCCTTGAGCCTATATTTAACAAGCTATAAAATATGTTTATAGGCCAGTACTTAGATTTACGGCCACATTTCAGATACTGACACATTTGTGTGTACTATTCTAGCCTCTTTGGTTCAAATATAGTAGAAAATTAATTTCAGGCTATTCAGTAGGCTCGTTGATAGCATAATCATCATGAAGAGTTTTCTAAATCTTATTAAATTTTGGATCGATGTACTCTTTGAGAAATATTTTTTCTTAATTGTTTTTCTGGACTAATGGAACGCCGATGAACCAGCTATTACCGGATTACTTCTAAAAACTGGTTCGAAAGGTTTTTCTTGCTACACTCACAAGAGGCGCCATAGAATAAAAAGAATTTCAGGCCAATAAAAAATGTATGTAAAATGTATGTGCTAGGGCTGAGAGGTCTGGTGAGTTGTAGAAATAGAGTAGCGATCCTCGAGAAATTGGTTTCTTGCACAGTCTTGGCACGCATTGATCTCTCCAAGGATAAAAGTGAGGGTAGACATTTCCTAGATATAGGCTGGCGTGGAAGGAGATCACATCGCCCCTACGGGCTGGGCTTCTCAAGCCTTGGATGATACTATTCAGTTTAAACTTTTATTATCAAATGTAAGAGTGATATGAAAATGAACTTTCTTAATCTGCCTTCATCTATAAGCAGTCTTGTTTGTGCTGTCATGTAATACATGTGTTATTTACCATTCTTCAACGAAGTTTTTGTGCAATTACTAAAAGTGTTGTGTCTGGTCATTGTGCTCAATTCATTATAAAGTTCACCCATTCGACAGACCGAGTTTATAGAAGTGCATACTTCGACGGGCTATAATTATAGTTTCATTCGACAATTTCAATAAAACCAATAAGTTCGAACGGGCAAACAAAACCAATTGCCATTGTGAACTTTGAATGTCGTTCCTTCCCTGGGCTGAAAACAGGCAGAGGAAAGCCGCCATCAGAGGAGTAATAATAGTAAAGCTGATCCCCGGAGAAGTTGCAAACGATAGGGTCATTCCATGGTGTAGAGGGGTGTGAAATGGGAGAAGTTGGCCCTGCGGTTCCTACGACCAATGATGGCTGTAAACAAGTTGTATACCAAGCCACTATCTGTATATGCCAACAACAACTCAAACTAAAATCACCCCGCATTAAAGATATGTCTTTGTGCCGCTACTGCAGGCATAAATTGCTATAAGTTCATGAATGGGACGTTGAAAAAATACATTTAAGCTCTCACTAAATAGCATTCTGACAGACTTTCCGTTACATTTGCCACTATCGCATCTGTTAGTAATTTATTTGTTTATCGCTTTAGACTGTAGACTGAAGGGAATAAGGAATTGTCTAAATGGATACACTTTTCATAAGAGCCCTTCAATCAGGCACATGGGATGTTTTGCCATTTCTTTTCTTCTTCTTACTAACAAAAATAGTTGTGTACATGTGGTTGAGGTTTCATGGAACAGAGGCAGTGAGTAACCTATTTGCTATCATATCTTTCCACCTTTTTGGAAAGCGTATCTGTTCTTTATTACACTTTTGCAGTATCTCTATTGTAATTTTTCTGTGTCTTCTCAACCATTACTCCAGTAAATGAGTGAATAATCATTGCCAGTGAGATGATTGATCATTCAATTGTTCACAGTGAGGACTAATTATTCTATTTTTGCCTTGATTGAATCACTCTCCACTCAAGTAATCGTCTCATCAGTAGCATACAAGCTCTGGGAAAAATCCTCAATTGTATATATTTGTATGTGGCCTCCACGTTTTTATATATTTTGTTATATATATAAAATTTTGAAAGGGCATCATTCTCGTCATCTCTGATCGGGGAACATTTCGTCATCAGTAGATGAAAACGAAATAGCTGATTTCCTATAAGGGAAAATTATGTAATATATGTTTGCATGATTCTATTGCACTCTCAAAATATAAATGCTACTTTTAAGAGATTTCCCTTAAGGGAAATCAGCTATTGAGGTCGTACTCATGACGCGATTTTCGAAATTTTTCTTCAAATGTCCATCGATCCTACCCAGGAGATGACGAAAATTAGGTCCGCTCAAAATTCTCTCTCTCTCTCTCTCTCTCTCTCTCTCTCTATATATATATATATATATATATATATATATATATATATATATATATATAAAATTGTAACCTCTGTCTGTACATTGATTTTTTTCGCGAAATTTCACGATAACTTTTCGTTTCACATGTCATAGACACCATATCTGCATTTTGTTTCTTTCGTGTATGTTTGTTTGTTTGTTACCTTTTCACGCATAAACCGCTGAACCGAATTTTATGAAACTTGGTATGTATATTACTACTAACCCAACTTAGACTTTAGGCTGTGTTAATATCCTCTGAGACGATCAGGAGTGGGGGTTATAAGAGAAGCTTGAAATTAAAAATAGCGATATTTCGCTTTCTATTGGTTTTTCGGTACATATGAACATAACAAAAGTTGTTTATTTTGTTATTTAGAGTAACTTTTGTTATATACACTTTTTTCGTATACCGAATTATAAACAAGATATACGCTAAAACCTATAGCGGAAGTGAACAATTTTATTTGAGACAAAAGACCCAACCGAAATAAATAAAACTCGGTATGTGTATTACCACTAACGCTTTCATTATAACAAGCCATACCAACATTTCTAGGGACGGGCAGGAGTGGGGGTTGTTAGGAAGGCCTGAATTTAAAAATAGCAGTATTTCGTTTCCTATTCGTTTTTCGTCAAATATGAACATAACAAAAGTTGTTTATTTTGTTATTTAAAGTAACATTTGTCATATTCATTTTTGTCTTTTAACAAAGTATAAACGAGATTATACGTTAAAACTTTAAAGCGGGAGCACTAACGGCTGAACCGAACTTAAAAAATCTGCTAAAAACTCGTTACGTCAATTAGCATTAATTCTTCCATGATTATAATTTATATTAAAATTTTTAGGTTAGAACGGGAGTGGGGGTTATAAGGGAGGCCAGAAATAAACATTCGCGATATTTCATTGTCTAATTGTTTTTCGACAAACATGCACATAACAAAAGATGTTTACATAGTTAGTTAGATTAACTTTTGTTTTATAAATTTCTCCAGGAACAATGTGTGGAGCAGAAATATGATATCAGGTACCTCACCTGGAAAAATTAATTCAAATCTATGTTAATATTTTGTCATTAATAACTGAAATCTATGCATAATGCACGAGATAATGGAGACGAGAAATATGACAATTTGGAGAGCAGTGAAGACTTACATAAGAAATTAATTTTATCATTAACAAATGCCAACAACGGGTATTAACCCTAAACAATGGGACGGGTAAATGTCAAAATATTGTGCAAAGTAAAGCCTTGCCAAAAAAATAACATCACCATTCAGCCTCAAATCAATTCCCGGGCGAAGCCGGGTATCTGAGCTAGTATATATATATATTTGTCTGTTAACGCTCTAGCGGTCGCAATTTTTGTTTGATCGTTACCAAACTCGATATTTAAACATTTTATGCAAAAAGACAGATCAAGTTCGTTAATGGCTGAAATCGGACCAATGGGAGGGGGGGTTTAGAGGGGGGATTTTCGAAAATTCGAAATATCTCCGTTACCATACGTCGGATCAAAAAATTGTATAGAACCAATCTTATTGTAAATTAAATTACTATAAATATTGTTCTATACATTTCTTCTCTATTTTGAATATTAACCGAGATATTTGCATTTTTATTAAATTTGGGCCGTAACGGACGACTGAGTTTCCCGCCAAAAGCTAGCACTTTGTCGTAACTGTTCGGCTCTCGTATGATGATTTCTCTATTACATAACTTCACGTGGGAAATCTGCTTAGTTTACGCAGCCCCTGCGTGACGGACTTTTATTTATTTATTTTTTATATATATCACGAATGTGAATGTATGTGAAAAATATTCGCAGTGCTAATAACAGGGATGCTATAATTCTGGATTTTGGTTTAAATACATTTTGAATTCCGTCCGGATGCGATGAGTATGATGTATGGAGACGTGGGGATTCATATAAATAAGAGGAGAGAGAGTAAGTTATTATGGAGTTGAGAAGATTTCCTTCCATGTTGAACCCTGACTTAAGAAGCTCTTGCAACTTGAAGGCCATGCATCATTTATTCCAGCCTGCTTTCTCCGTCCTACATATACAATGATCTAATCCATATACATCGCGGCCCTGCGGGGAAAATGTTTCCAAATGTCATATCGGTCCCATTCCATTCCTATTTTCCTTACTTATATTTCATGGTTGATTATTAAACCTATGGGCAAATATTAGCAGAACGTGTAGAAGTGTATTATTAACTTCAATAATGGGAATCTCTGGGTGACAAAGGCTACTACAGTGCATTAGCAATATACGAAATATAAAGTAGAAATAGGGAAAATTGTGAGGGTCAAGTTCAGACAATTCTTAATTAAAAAATATTCTATTTTTTAAAAAAAATAATTCCATATAATTTTGGCTTAAAATAATCAGAAATGCTGGATTAAAAATATTTGATTTGTATTTAATATTTTGCCAAAATACAGCGCCAACACAACCTGAGTAGTTTGATATTGGTGGATTCTAGGGTTGGCCATTGATGGTTTATATCATGTGTGGGCAAACCGACCTGCAAGACATTTTGAAAACCCAATTAAACAAATATATTACACTAATTACTCCAAATGAGGAAGTTTTGTACGTTTGGCAGTACTTATAAATGCGAACAGTTCTTTTCAATGATGAAAGTTAATAAATCAAAAAATCGTACAGTCGCTGACTGACGATAATTTGGAAAATTCATTACGTCTTTGTATCAGTGGAATTAATCGAAACATTGATGGATTAGTTTCCCAAATTCAAGCTCAAGTGTGTCATTGATTTCGGTGTCGCTATTTAACTTTCGTTGTTTCCAATAATTCTAAATTTTACGATTTAATTATAATGCTGTACCTATTTTTTTCATTTCATTTTGTTATTTTAATAAACTGTATTATAATTACATTGTCGTATAATTTCATGTCTGATATCTACCGTTAAAAATTATGAACATTACTTTATAATGCACTACTTTTAAAAGCTGCCCTCAAACGTATTTGCATACTAAATGTCAAAGGTCAACCACCCTCAACATATCAAAGGTTGACCATACCTGGTCTATATTTTCAGAATATCGATTTCTTAATATTATTATACCAGATAAATTAATGATTGACATAAGTATTCTTATTGATAACTTGTTATTAGAATATGGCTTTCATTGGATAATCCATCATTTTTGGGAATCAGGGTTAGTATGAGTTAAGTACTATGCTATTGAAACAGAATAGAGAGATCTTGTTTGATAGTCCTAGGCTGATCGTCGAGTACTCGGGATATATATGTATATATAATTTTGAACGTACTTCTTTCTCTTTATATCCTAGGTAGAATTGATGGACATCTGAGAAACCTTTTTCAAAATAGCGCCATGAATAAAACCTCAGTGTCTTATTTCCTTAGGGGAAATCAGCTAATATGTATTAGTGGAACATGTAATGGAATCATACAAAGGATTCCGAATCTCCTTTTCCTTTTCTTATTTCCAAAAATGTTGTCTTTTCAAATCTTTAGCGACCCTACTAATAGTATGTTTGTTTTTTGAATATGTATTTTCGGAAAGGACGAGCTTCGAACCACCGAGATCATACAACATGGGTCATTGCTGAGCAAGCTTGTACACCATTGTGCTACCAGAGTGTTCCAATGTCGCTGAAGTAGTGAGAGTTTAAGAGGCACGGTCGATCAAGGTCAGTTGATATAAAATGTCAACATCTCACTACTCTATACGTACTGCAAAGCTGGACAAGGTGAGCAGTATTCTATGCTGGTAGGCTAGGCATTGCCACGCTCAAATGTGGTGAAGCCTGTCAGTCCACTCGAAACGTTTCATTATAAGTCCATCAACGTTAACAGAGGTCAAACGTTAAAAAAGCTCTATTGAGTTAATAAGCCCGTTGAAAATTACATGATTACAAAAATATGTAAAGTCCATCACGCAGGGGCTGCGTAAACTAAGCAGATTTCCCGCGTGAAGTTTAATAACAATAGATAAATCTACATACCGGTAACACAACATCACCGTGAATATTAAGTGAATAAATACAAACGATAATAAGAAACCTTCTGTGGGGAAACATTTGAAATGTCAACAAACAGTTCTGCCAACTTCCTAATGGAAAGAAAAACTATTACTGTAATACATGTGAATATAACGTATTAATTTGATTGAAAACTATTTACTATATCTAGTACTGTAATTTATAATGAATCAGAATAATTTTTAACTCAATCAATCAAATTTAAGTAGTCCAAAAACTTAAGAAGGGGCAGGCGGGTCACCAGAACATATTTGCATGTATCTATCTCGTACAATAAATGTCTCTTGAAAACAATATTTGATATTTAAGCTTCGAATGAAGTGGTTTATTATATAACCTACTATTGTTCATGTAATATGAGAAAAATGCAAATAACTCGGTTAATATTCAAGACGGGGAATAAATGTACATAACAATATTTATTGCACATTTAATTTGCTATAAGATTGATTCTATACGTTTTTTCGATCCAACGTATAGTAATGGAGATATTTCGTATTTTCAAAATTCTCCCCCTTAAACCCCTCCTCCTCCAGGCCCGATTTCAGAAGTTAACGAACTTGATCTTTCTTTTTACATAAAACGACTAAATATAGAGTTTGGTAACAATTAAACAATAATTGCGACCGCTAGAGCGGTAACCGGCATATATATATATATATATATATATATATATATATATATATATATATAGTTTTGACCGGACCTCATTTTCGTCATCTCCTGGGTAGGATCGATGGACATTTGAAGAACAATTTCGAAAATCGCGTCATGAGTACAACCTCAATAGCTGATTTCCCTTAAAATAGTACTAGCCTCGGAATTCAACTCCATTTAGGGAAATCAGTTATTGATGTTGTTCTCATAACGCAAATTTCAAAACATCTCTTCGAATGTCCATCAATCCTACCCAAGAGATGAAACATCCAGTTTCAGTCCTATGAAAGTTTGAGCAATCGTTCGAAGCCCTAAAGATGTAAACATGTGGTTTCTGATTACTACACCTTGTAACCTTGTATAATAATCTAGGAATAATTAATTATGAAATGTTCCTAGACGTGCTGTTAAAACCTGGAAACTGAAATTTCTCGAGATTTACATACTTATATACTCTACTACTTATAAGGAAGTAAGAAAAAAACAGTTTCATTAACAGAAGTGCATGTTTTGTCGGACTGAGTGATTCAATTTATCAAGCAGACCATAATTGAAAATAACAAGAACACGACTAAACAGGAAGCAGGCAGTGATCAGAGTAATTACTCTACAACAACAGCAATTCCTATCCCAGCACAATACAAACATTTATCTTCATAAAGTGGTCTTAATCAATAGCCTGTTATCTCATTGATAGGTACTTCATATAGAAAGCAACTGACTATCCATGAAACAAATTGTTTTTCAGTTTCAATATATCAATAATTCTTCATTTATTATTTAAGACGAAGACGATGTTAAAATACGAATGATTTAGTATAATTAAGGCTGTGAGTGAAATAATTTTGTAGAACTGTGATCTTTTTTATGCTAAGACAAATTCCATTAGTTCTAACTTTATCAATTTAAAAAATTATTTTTTCAAATTCAATTCACAATTAATGACAAGGGTAACCAAAATATCGAATACATTTTCAACTTATTACAATTATAACGGTTATCTGAAAACACACAAACAACGATCAAAAAAATAAATCGCATTTATAAATAAGTATTTTTAAACGATTTACGCCAAATAACCACAGGCTAAAAAATTTCATTGCTGATAATATATGCGTGATGTGGAAGTCGGTCACATATGTTTTAGCAGATTTCCCTTAAGGGAAATCCGCCATTGAGGTCGTACTCATGACGCGATTTTCGAAATTTTTCTTCAAATATCCATCGATCCTACTCACGAGATGACGAAAATGAGGTCCGTTCAAAACTGTATATACATATATATATATATATATATATATATATATATATATATATATATATATATATATATATATATTTGTCTGTTACCGCTCTAGCGGTCGCAATTTTTGACTTATCGTTACCAAACTTGATATATAATCGTTTTATACGAAAAGACAGATCAATTTCGTTAATGGCCGCAATCAAACCATGGGGAGGGGGGCGTTTAGAGGTGGAGAATTTCGAAAATTCGTAATATCTCCGTTATTATGCGTCGGATTGAAAAATTGTATAAAACCAATCTTATTGCAAATGTAATGTTCTATAAATGTTGTTATGAACCTTTTTTCACTATCTTGATTATTTACTGAGATATTTGCATTTTTTTGTTTTCGATCTTCAGTAAAGCCCCACTCCTAGTCATCTCATATTTTCAATATTCTATTATGTTATGAAGCACTTTATTTGAAGCTTAAATACCAAATATTGTTCTCATTGAACTTTTACGTTTTGAGATAAATGCAAATACGTGGCGCACTTGGGAAATCTGCTTAGTTAACGCAGCCCCTGCGTGACGGACTTTTTAGAATAAATTTGTTATGTATATATAGATAATATATGTTTGTTTTATAATACCCATAGAGGACGAGGGAGGGGTTTAACAAAAGTGCTACTGAGTATTTTCAAGATACTAAATAAATTGATTACTATGATTTTGAATGTTATATTAAATAAAATAATGTGTGTCTTTATACGGTGAAATGGACTGGACTAGGAAAGGATCACTTTGATCCTCAATCAGCCATTATATTGTATACTGCCAAATCTTGGTTAATCCTTTAAATTGAAAATACCAACTTTGTCGATTTGACGCCTCAGAAACTGTAAAGACTGTAACTGTTACTGGTTAGTGATTAATAAGAAATTATTCCTAATCCATGTAACTCCTGAATGATGATTTGTATAAAAAAAAAAAAAAAAGTGCAAACCGGGTACTGTTGTATATGTCATGTAATTAATATCATACAAGATGAATATACAGACATGGAAAGTAAATAGGAAAAAAAAAAAATAATTCTTAATCTAGAAATAAATAAGTTAAACTATATATAATCCTTTACTGAGATGAAGGAAAGAAATGTTAAATAGATTGTAAACCTATGGTTATAAATAATTATTTATAGTCTTTCAAATAACGTTTAAATTGAATTATTGCAATTATTAAATGATTTACTTGATCACATTACAAAATTAGGAAATGCTTCCAAAATATATGGTAAAGATGTATTGTGATGATATTAAAACAGCTTTAATTTAAAAGCAATAGCCATCAAACAATGCTACTCTTCAAATAGCATTTGTGAATGTAATGGCAAGAATTATTATCTGCAGGTTTTGTCAATCCGTAGAAGGAAGCACATTGGAACGGACGGAGATGAGATCACGTGTGTTTTAGAAGCACGTGGAAAATCTTTTTTTCTTTTGCCGAGAAAGAAATTTGTACTCTTACTCTGTGCTTAAAATAATGTTCCATTAGTACTCCCATATGTGTTTGAATAGTGTGAAAGCAGCCTTTCCCTAAGTAATATTAGATGCGGATTTATATTTTCTTGGGAATGGGACAGAATAAAAATTCCTGTCTCAGAGCAAAATAAATATTTACAAAAGCCATTCGGATCCTGTGAGGTTCCAAGAAACAATCTGATATGTACATAATTCAATTATTAGAATTCTATGTCCTTTGCAGAATCCTTAATGGTTTTTTTATGTTTCCAATATAACCTTCTGCTGGGATCTAGATGTTCCTTTCCTCTATAAAAGGAGCCCATATTGAGCTTCCTAAACTTCTAAAACCTTTAGGCATTCTTCCTTTCATCAGTAACGGATTGCCAAGTGAAATACTAAAGTCACTTAAAGGCCTAAATAACACAGTTGTGAATACTTCAATATATTAATAATTAAATGTACATTAATTATTAATATAATAATTTTATTTATTTATTGACGTCCACTTTATGTTACTTTGGCTAATTGGGACGGGTTATCTACAAGTTACCACCCTTTTCTAGCCGGGGTTCTATATTTTCAAAAGTTTAAAGTAATTTCATTTGAGCATTTTGGTCAGTGGTGCATTTTCATAATTTCTCTTGTCGTCTTTTACAATTAATATTCAATTATTATTCGATTATACGCGTTTTGGACGGACGAAATTTATAATTTACTCTGTTAGTGCAGGAGCGAAGTTCACATCAGTATTCTCACTGATGGGAAGTCACTGGTGCAGTGGGAGATTACTTGTAAGGTTATACATTGCATTATGGTGTGTGTGGCTATCGGTTTGAGCACTGGCAACTCAGCAACGTGGGGGATCTCAGTAGCTACTTGAATATGTAAGTAGTGATTACTGAACTCCCTCAAAAACATAATGGCTGGCTTTGACACTTATTAAACTGTTTCATATGAAAATAAAATCCAGTCATTTTTATCAGATTTCCCTTCAGCTATTGAGATCGTACTTATGACCTATGAGATCCGTTCAAAATTATATATATATATATATATATATATATATATATATATATATATATATATATATATATATATATATTGATATGTCTGTTACCGCAATTATTGTTTTATCGTTATACTCGATATATAAGCGTTTCCTTCGAAAATTCCAAGTTTCTTCGCTATGTACGTCGAATCGAAAAAGTGTATAAAGCTAATATTTTAGTAAACTTAATTTTCTATAAATGTTGTTATATAAATATTTTCTCTGACATAAGAATAATATTAACCGAGATATAAATTCTTTAGTTTTCAGCCTTCAGTAAACCCCCATGTCCTAATAAAAATAAGCTGTTATAACATGAAACTCTTTATTCTAAGCTTAAAAAGCTTAAATTCTAAATATTGTGTTCATGGGGCCTTTATTATGCGAGATATGTGCAAATTTGCGATGACGCCATTAATTAAGGTTTTTCGTTTTTGTTTCGCAAATGTTCATTTCGTAAAAGGGTTTAGGGAAGATCAAAATACATAATGCCAAAATCAATCTGAAAATCGAACATTTTAGTGATTAAAATACTTACTTGACTTTGTACAAGGAAGTAAAAATGCATTGATTTGTGCTAAAATGCTTGAGGAATCAATTATTTTGTTATCAAACGAGCTATTCAATTGTCTCACTTTGAGGCAACAGTAGAACAGTAGAGCTGTAGTCATGAAGGGCACTTATCGCACAGGCTATACAGTCTTATAAAGGCCCAGCCAGTGGAAATGATATAATCTAATGATAATATTATTGAGCTTCCAATTCCCTTCTACCGATATTGGCCTTTGAGAGTTGTGCTAAAACGGATTGGTTGCTCATAAACAGACAAGAGCCGGATTACGGGGTTGTGAAGGGAGGGAGACTTGACCTTAGGAAATAATCAAGGTGGGTGGAGGGAGGAATGAAGGTTAAGCCCCTGCCAACTGGGTGTAAATCAAGATCTCCCCCTTGAGTCAATTAGACAAAACCTCCCTCCTCCTTCAGTGGATTACACAAAACCTGTCCCGTAGGGCCAGCCACCATTGTCCTAGGGTTAATGAAAAACAGGGTCCTATTGGCCACTCCCTGAAAGGGCCCAGCTTGCACCTTCTTACACTGCATTCCCCCAACGATATTTCTCCCTGGCTCCTTTATATAGCTTCATGAGAACAGATTAACTTTCCCTTTCAAAATGCTTCATTTCATCTGATTACACAGCTGAGCCTTGGGAAATTGTTCAGGGGGGATTAATACTGCAGGGCAGTCGTACAAAAGGTCTTCTCTGTCGGAAATAAAAAAAAAAAGAGGTCTTCTCAGATGGAAATAAAATGCTGATTTCTCTTTTCTGAGTTGCGGTCTGCTTACCTTGGATGCAATATTCTGGTATTTTACAATCTCTTGTACTCTATTTTAAGTGCCCTTTGAATGAAAAGGAGGGTGAATCAACATTAATTTGCAGGAGAGAAACTACAAATAAAATTGCTTTTTATTACTCCATTAGAAATTTTAATTCATGATTCAACATTTAATGGTATAGAATACTATTAATCAAAACAACAATGTATTTCATCCGGGTGTTTTTCTTCCTTCAGGAAACATGCCCATTCTCAAAAATAAGTCTCATTTCTAACGATTTACCTTTCTAATGCATTTTATCGTTTTGTTCCTATAAATAGGAAGTAATTCCAAGTTTCTTTTGCGTGGAGTGTGAAGACATGAAGGTCTTGAATTTATAATTAAACAAACAAATATTTTCTTATAGATTTAATAATAATAATTCATACGGATTATATGTTATATTTTTTCTGTAGATCAAGTTCATATACAAAAAGTCCGTCTCGCAGGGGCTTCGTAAACTACGCAGATTTCCCACGTGGTTTTACAATAGAGAAATCTGCCTAATAACAACTGCAGTAGTAAGAAACCTCTAAACCTAAAACATTATTTAGGGCGTAATAACCCAGTAGTTTCTAGCCCCAAAAAACAGTTAACCTAACCTCTAAACCTATATACGAGGGACGAATAGTTATGGAATGGCCACCAGAGCTCTCGGCGGAAAGTCCGAACATAGCCTACTGGCGACCACACGCAGAATACAAATGCAAATATCTCGGTTAATATTCAAGATACAGAAACAATGTTTAAAACAATATTTATAGTAAATTGAATTTGCAATAAGATTTATTCTATACAATTTTTCGATCCGACGCATAATAACGGAGATATTTCGACTTTTTGAAAATCCTCCCATCTAAACCCCCCCCCTCCCACTGGTCCGATTTCAGCCATTAACGAACTTGATCTTCCTTTTTACATAGAACGATTAAATTCCGAGTTTGGTAACGATAAAACAAAAATTGCGACCGCTAGAGCGGTAACACACAAATATATATATATATATATATATATATATATATATATATATATATATATATATATATATATACAGTTTTGAACGGCTTCATTTTCGTCATCTACTAGGTAGGATTGATGGACATTTGAAGAAAAATTTCGAAAATTCCGTCATGAGTACAACCTCAATAGCTGATTTCCCTGAAGGGAAATCTGCTAAAAGTATAGTTAGGTACATATATATAGAAGGAAAAAGGCATTATTTGGACTGTTTAAAGAGTGGTCGGCAGTAGTCTCTCGACTTTCTATTGAACTTAATTCTTATTGCCCTCATCTGCAATTTAATTATTAAAATATAATTTTTTGAACTTAACAAATTTTAATAAGTAGCAAAGCGATTTTAGATTCTTAATTAATTATTTAATATGAGTAAATCAGTCTAGGTTTTTATCCACAGTCGATCCTAACAACTTTAACACGGGGACTGGTAAAATGTCACGATTATTCATTAATACCACACCGGAAGAATGTGATAGAATGTTTGATGAAATCTAGAATATTTATTTTCGACACGTTCACATGTAGCTTATAGCCATTATCAAATCAGATAATGCTTTAATAGTAACTTCTTGTTCAGTATATTATTCTTATTTCAAAATAATAAGCTTCAGTTTTCCATAAAGAAGAGTTTCCGCCTACTGCCGCAGGTTCAAATTGTGCATTTTCAAGCAGAAGACGGTGTCGTTGGGCAAGGGAAAGTTGTAGCTTAAGAGCGAAAGTATGTGCGCTATTGTTATTTATTTACTTACGTTTTATGTGAATACGGCTATTCGGGATGGGTATCTAATAAGTCCGTCATGCAGGGGCTGTGTTAACTTAGCAGATTTCCCACGTGCGTCACATATTTGCTTTCATCTCAAAACATGAGAGTTCAATGAGAACAATATTTGGTATTTAGGCTTCAAATGAAATTCTTCATAAAATAACAGCTTTTTGTTTGTAAGACATGAGCAGGAGTGGGGGTTTACTGATGGCCGACAACTAAAAAATGCAAATATCTCGGCTAATAATCGAGCTGGAGAAAAAACTTACATAACAACATTTATAGAACATTACATTTGAAATAAGATCGGTTCTATACAATTTTTTGATCGTAAGAATAATAACGGAGATATTAAGAATTTTCTAAATTGCTCCCCCTAACCCGCCCCTCTCCGGTCGGATTTAAGCCATTAAAGAACTGGATTTTTATTTTTTCACAAACCGTTTAAATACAGAGTTTGGTAACGATCAGACAAAAATTGCGACCTCTAGAGCGTTAACAGACAAGTATTTATATAACATTTTGTGCGGCTCTCATTTTATTCATTTCCTAGGAAGGACCAATGGACATATGAAGGACTTTTTTGAAAATCCCATCATGAGTAAAACCTTAATAGCTGATTCCCCCTAAGGGAAATCTGCTAAATGGTTACCACTAAAGAGTGGGACTAAGGATTTGCGCAGAAGTATGTAGTTATTCGCCATCGATTTGAGATAAGTTTATCTTGATATAATTCCACTTCTGTAGATAAATCTAACCAATTTAGTTCTTTATGACTTTTATGATCGATGAAGGCGTGATATCGAAAGGTACTCAAATGAACATTGTACGAGAGAAAACTCTGGCTGCACTATCTCGTTTGTACTGTTGATGAACACAACTAACAACCGTTCCACATATCCAATATTTGTCTTAATAATTGCCAACATTAGTACAATTAACTTAAGACGCAGATTCAAATTTATGGTTTTAGTTAAAAAGAAATCTCAATTTAATTTTAATAGAATGATTTAAAGTGTTTAGCATTTAAGCTGAGAGAAGGTAAATATTTATATTTTACCTTATTTAATTTCTCAATTCAGGAATTAGGCAATTTAATGGTCCATAAATAAGAGGTTCCGTTACTGCCGCAGACAGATTCAAATTGTGGACGTTTAAGAAAATGACGCTAACGCAGCGAAGGGAAGGTTGTGCATTAGGAAGATGTTATCAATCATGGCTTGCAATCTAAATCGCATCCCTTCCTCCCCAGCTTCAAGTAATTCCACTGCTCCTTTGATAAATTGCTCCTATTTAGCTCTCTTTCCAAATTATATTACAGGTAGTGAAAAGGGGGGAGGGGATTTCTCCAGGGGAAAAAGTTATTGGGCCCTTTATTTCGGAGAGGTTCCGTCACTAGCTCGGCCTTTTTTACTTTCAATCTTCCGTCTCTTTACCTGATTTAAAGCAATTAGCCATAGCCTTCGCTCTCCCCCCCCCCTTTTGATTAAGAAGCCTTTGAATTTCCGCTTTAAGCTCTAGAAGGTTATGATTATTCTTGATAATATAAGGGCCATTACCTCTTTGAAGAGGACAATTTTCAAAGATTGTGTCATCTAGACACTTTGGTCATTTTAACCTTTCTCATCTATTTCAAGTCTTACAATTTGTTATCTACATAGACGACGTCATTTCCCATTCTGTTCTCTGTTTGGTCATCAACTCACAATAGGAGATTTAAAAGGTTCTATTAAAGCAAAGCATGGCAACATGACTACTTACGAATGCACAACAAACTTAGACAAACTAAACCTACAACCCATAACTAGAACGAAAACAAAAATAAATAATGTGCTTCATAATATAACAGCTTATTGTTAATAAAACATGAATAGGAGTGGGGGTTTACCCACGGCCAAAAACTAAAAAACAGATATCTCAGTGTATAATCAAGACAATGAAAAAAACGTACATAACAAAAATTATAGAACAATACATTTGCAAGAAGAATGATTCTATACAAATTTTCGATCAGACGCATAATAACGGAGATATTTCGAATTTTCAAACCCCCCGTCTAAGCCCCTCCCCCTCCCACTAGTCTGATTTTAGCCGTTAACGAACTTGATCTTCATATTTACATAAAAAAGTTTAAATTTCGAGTTAGGTATCGATCAAACAAAAATTTGCACAGCTATAACGTTAACAGACAAATATATATATATATATATATATATATATATATATATATATATATATCTGTTAACTTTCTAGCTCGCTCTCTCTCTCTCTCTCTCTCTCTCTCTCTCTCTCTCTATATATATATATATATATATATATATATATATAGATATATATATAGAGAGAGAGAGAGAGAGAGAGAGAGAGAGAGAGATAGAGATAGATATACATTTATCAATTTTGATCGGACCTAATTAGCATTGATCGGATTAAATCAGCAATGCAATCAATCGGATTTAAATGCAATAAGAAATCATCCTAAAAAGTTACCGCCCGAACAGGGACTTGAACCCTGTACCCTTAGGTTAAAAGCCTAATGCTCTACCGACTGAGCTATCCGGGCTTGGGAGGCCACAGTCATAGGCAAACAACCCCCCAGAAAAAGGTAAGACATCAACGGATGACGTAATTCTCAAACCTAATGAAAATCTGTTGAAGCCACTACATAGCTTCCACCAACCCCGATTTAATTAAATAAAAACAATGTTGGGTTGTATATCATTTAAAAAAAGTTTACATTCGAATATCCTATAAGATTCCAATGGTAGGGATTTAAAAATATCAGGGAACATTATTTATAGGTCTGTTTAAGATAACCGAAAAAGGTATTATACAACTGTTTCGTATATTATACATACGGAGAAATTTTGAATTTTTTATTTTCGCCTTTCGGGAGGTGCATAACTAGACGTTAAAAGGATCCAAAATATGGAATTTCACTATTTTAAGAGTTTATGAGTCACGCGAGACATTTCATACTTAAAAACGGCACAGTGAAATTAGTCATCTGTAGTGCAGGGAGGATAACGGGATGATACCGACTCGTTCCGATCGAATATCTGACAACTGAAGGTTTTCACGATTAAAAATACTTGCTTTACTTCGACAAGAAAGTAAATAAAAAAAATATATTTCATTATTATCACTTTGTTGATTTTAAATTAATAAAAGAGTTATGTATCATTATACATCCATAGATAGTAAACATTTTTTCCCCATTTAAATCTATGCTTTAGAGGTAAAGAATTTTTTCTGTAATCGTTGAATAATGGTAACATTACTAAACTGAAATGAGTGAAGAAAGTGAAACATTTTGCAATAGAGTGAAGAAAGTGAATTGCCTTCTTAATTAGTAATAAGTATAAATTAAAAAATAATTTGAAGTTGGAAATTAAATGCTTTTAAATGTTTCTTAACATTATAAGAATTTATTTTAACAAAATAAATTGAAATGTGAATGAATTATTGGTGGAAATAATCAATATATTTTAAAATTTAAATCTAATAATAATTACCTTCCTTGTTTATAACCTGCACTTGTTTATAACTGCACTACTTCACAATCATCACTAGTTGTTTTATAACTATGCTTATAACCTTTCACAACCATGCTTATAACATACCAAGAACATACCATAATCTTCACAACATCCTAATTTTGTTCAAATTGAATACATACAACTCGCTGATAGAGAGAATATTTGGAATTACCTTAAAACTTGCATTAATTGCTCATATGGTTAGCCCACACATACGAGCTTTAATTAAATACCTAAAACCAAATTCATATATATGAAAAATTAGAGTATTCGAGTTTTCCCTTAATTTTCATGGAGGTTGAGTAATTGAACATTGCTTATTATACAATGTGGTATTGTTGAATTAAACATGAGGGAACTCGGCTGGAACATATTTTCATTGTAATCATTTATTTCATTTATTTACAGCCTTCATTACTCAGCCGTAACAGATTTATTAACTATTGTATAATTTTGTAACTACTTTAGTATAAATGCTGTATTATGTAATGTATAAGTGTAATTTTTGGGGAGAGTTACAATTAAATATATTTGAGTACAAAAATATAAATATACAAAAATACCTCGTGTCATATTCTTAAGATGTTTCTTAAATATTAGAAAAAAATAAGTTCCTGCTATTTATCAAAGAATATTCTTTTTGCAATTATTTAAATTAGTTATTCATTAAAAGTCTATTGTATTACAAGTATTGAATTAACACTTTAATGAATTTCTATAAATTAAATGCCTTTTTCCTTGACCGTAACCAAGCAGTCGGTAGAGCATTAGACTTCTAACCTAAGGGTCAAGGGTTCAAGTCCCTGTTCGGGCGGTAGCTTTTTGTGGTGTTTTCTTATTTATTACAATTTATTTCCTATTTATTACTTACAGGTCACTATAGTAGTTTATTATCAATTGTTATAATTCGACGTTGACCGAGTGGTGTGGTTCGGCTGTTTATTCAATTTTTTGAAAGTGTTTTCCTTACGTTGAAACATGTGGCCTAATGAAAAGGTTTTGAGTCTTATTGAAGATTACCACGTATCTTATTGTTTGTGGGATGTTACGAGTACTCATAGTAAAAACCGGGTGAAAAAAAAAGCGGCCCTCGAATCTCTGACTGCAAAGTACAGTGTGACAGTGTCGGACGTAGAAAAGAAAATTCATAATTTAAAAACAAAACATAATTAAAAAATTCCGTCCAATCAGACCCCATATGCATTTTCTACATCATCACACCTTTCCCAAGAATGTGCTTGCTCAAATCTTTCTACATCAACTGCAGGTGGTTTAGAAGGAGCTGAAGATGTTCAACTTCTGGAGGAATTAGAGTCGAGGGATGACATTGGCAACTATACAAAGCTGTAAATGTTTTGTGTTGATTTATTTATCATTTAATTTTATATTGATTTCGTTAATAAAAATTGAGTTTTAATGTTAGTAATAATTGTTTTATGCATACCTTTACGTATTGTTTTAATGATGAGATAATTGCTTCGCAGACCTCTGGTACCATTTTCGATATTGCCTGTTTTGATATTCTGAAGGTGTACATGAGGCTCGTGAATGAGCCTCCACTTGCTAGGAAACGCAGTGTGACTGCCAGTCGAAGAGAAGCTGGGATGGTTTCCCTAAACTTTGTATCTTGCTTCATTATTATTCTTCCAACCATCAGAAGGAAGTATTCAAAATCAGTAGTCGTCAGCCGGGTAAAATTCCAAAAACCCATGGCGTCTTCCAATCTTAATTTACTTAATAGAGCTTTACCGAATCTAGGCCCTTCTGAAAGTACTTCGCGCGTCCACCAACGTTTACGTGTTCTTTCACTTATAATTACCACTAAGCAGGAACTCATTCCACACAAAACAAAGTCCTCCATGGTGGGCGGACTGTGAACATGAGACTGAGACATTTACATCGTAGTGTGGACACTAGACGAGACAATGAACGGTGTCTCTAGACAGTCTACAGGCCGTGTCTCGAAACCGTCTCTAGACGGTCTATAGACAAATCGCGCAACATGGTCTACTGGTGTGGACTAGGCTTAACACATACTTCGATGATGGTTGTCGGTCACAAAATGAACAAGTGACGTCTGTGATGAACTATTCTTCCGTATGGTGTGCATCTGCTACTGCAACTGTTGTTTAATGAAAACGTTAAATGATTTGTTTTGTTACGTTAATTACAAAAATAATAAACGCTGACTATTAGGGTTCTTTTGGATTTCAAAAATTAAATACCCAAGTTTAGCGTATTTATCAGTGCACAATTTATTTGAAGATGAACTACACACATTGTAAATTATCCTTCATTACTGATCATAATATGTATTGATAATTACACTTCTTATTCCACAGCACAATAACTCACAATCACGGGAATGACTGATGTTCACAAAACACGGCACTGCACTGTTCTTCACTAAACACTGCACTGCATTTAATCTAAAAAGCAATATTCACTAAAAGCTACACTGAACGGACTATTATTCACTAGTAAGAAAACTGAGAACTAATTGCTAGCCGGGCTGGCCGACTTTCTATATAGCTCGATGACAAGTTCGAGAAAGGTCCTGACTTCTGGGCGCCATCGCCTAGGAGATTCTAGACTTGACGCTGGCACCGCCGCCCTTCTGCTGGGGTGCCTTCATTTTTTTCGTACTTTTTAAATACGTGATTCACCATGCGTCAATTTGAAGTACGTAATTTTTGCAAAAATCTATTTGTTTACTAAAATAGTCCTCTTGTTAAGTGGGTATGAGAACGAAAGCTTAGTTCCAGAAAATCAACATCAAATCATATATAATCATATTAGAATTTCAATTATGGTAGAAAGTCGAAAAAACATTAAAAATAAAGAAATAGCTCAATTTAATAATAATGAAATTTTGGAATAATGACAGGCAATCTAAAAATTTAAGCAATCTTTACGATACGTGTTCCACTGAAAAAAATCCCCACTTTTTTGTTTTACTTTTGGAGCAATGAGAGAGAATGGAATTAATTGATGAATTCTTTTTTCATGGAATATTTAACCCTTGTATAATTAAATTAGGGACTTCCATGGACAAAAAGAGCTTAATTGTACATATACCGGAGAATTTCTGTTTTTAAAATAGCATAATGTTATTAATTATAAAAGTAGCTGGACACTTGTACCAATTAAATATTTATTTTTATTTTTCAATTCAACAGCAACATATTATTTAAAAAGTTAATTTATACCCTGTGTAAACATTCAGTGAAAAATACTGCGACGATGCATTATTTAATTATATTAATTATGAAAGCAGAATAATAATGAAAGAGGGAGAAAGTATATTTATTTGGATTTATGCGAATCTAAATACGTTTAGTAGATTAACTAAATGATCTGAATATCTAATGGCTTGAGAATTCTGTGTTAGTCGATTAAATATTTTTATTTAACTCCCATAACCCTAACTTTAAGTTAACTGGTGTATACTTTCAATTAAGCACTAAAATTATGCTATTGGTGAGAATTGTATTGGGTTTTGCCCCTGATTTTGTTTTTGTCATCCATATTGTTTATTTGCTACAAGCGAGCTCTGGAAGATTTTCAGAATCACTACCTGTCCTATTTCAAAATTTTCTTTGATAATGTTTTGGTGACCTACCACAACTCCATCTTGATAATAGCTCTAAATTGCTTTATTTGGATGTTACAGGACTTCATCTATGCACTCAGACAACAGTGCAGATGTGTTGATAAGGAAGATTATCTTAAGTTTACTTCAGAACAAGTTTCTGTAGCTCTCATTGACTTCTCAAGGATATATTGTTTTTATCGTTTACCCCTTAAGGGAAATCAGCTATTGAGGTCGTACTCAAGACGCGATTTTTGAAATTTTTCTTCATATGTCCATCGATCCTACCTAGGAGTTGACGAAAATGAGGACCGTTCAAAACTGTATATATATATATATATATATATATATATATATATATATTATTATTATTATTATTATTATTATGGGGGAGGTTTATACTCAGTGAAAACTGGAGTAAAATTCATATCGGGGGAAAATCCAACCGATATGGAGTTTGTGAGTGTGACATATTAAGGGGAATTTAAAAATTTTCGCACGATTCTAGCAGTATCAAGAAGTACCCCTTGCTGTGCTTCTTTTATAATTGCTGTTGGCAGATTCAAGTTCTTGGTGCCTGCTATCGTTGTTTTTGGCACTAGTCCATTTGAACTTACTATAATAGGCGTAACTATGGCAGATTTCAGTTTGTATACCTCTTTGAGCTCGATAGCCAATTCTTGATATTTTCTTAACTTTTCGGCATGGGATTTTCGAATATTCTCATCATTGGGCACTGCAATGTCAATAATATCAGCAGTCTTATTGATCTTGTCAATAATGAGAATATCCGGTTTGTTATGGTGCACAGTATGGTCAGTTATCATCGCTTCGTCCCAATACATCTTTATATTATCTTTCTCCAATAATTTTTGAGGATTATAGCGATAATAAGCGACCTTACAGCCTACCATGCCGAATTTCTCTGCTAGAGCTTGATGGTATACTTTTGCCACGTTATTGTGCCTTTGTAAGTACTCGGATCCAGCAAGTATTTCACATCCTGCCGTAATATGTTGAATGGACTCATAAGCTTTGTTGCATAATCTACATTTGTCTGAGACACTACTGTCTTTGAGGATATGACGTCTGTATGATCTGGTGGCAATCACTTGGTCTTGGATAGCTGTAATGAAACCTTCTGTTTCTGAAAACAGCTTTCCAGACGTAAGCCACGCGACAGAATAAGCCAAGTCTACCTCCGAGTCATAAAGGCGATTGTAGTAATGACCATGAAGTTCCTTACTTTGCCATTCTGAAAGAAAGTGGGATTCATTTTTAACTTCAGGATTGTTACTACATTTCAAGTTCAAGGCCGTAAACCCGTCATCAAGTTTAACTATTTCTTTGAAGACGTGGCTATCATTCGATCTTATGTAATGTCTCAGGTTAACTTACTGAGACCGACATAGGTTTCGGATGTTGAGAAGGCCTCGTCCTCCTTGTTTCCTCGATAAATACAGCCTGACCATAGATGAAATCGGATGGTGCATTCTGGCTTTTGTCATCTCCGTTCTTATGAGTCTATCCAACTCATCAAGAGTAGTGTCAGACCATTTTATTATGCCAAAACTATAGATAAGAGATGGTATCGCCCATGTATTAACTGCTTTTATTTTATAGCGGCTTGAAAGATAGCTGTTAAAAATAAGTCGCAAGCGCTTAATAAATTCATTTTTTAATAGGTCTTTTACATCCTTTTTCGCTATTTTCAGATGCTGTTGAAAACCAAGATATTTTTTATGATTCAGTCCTTTCTAGTTCGTGAATATAAGTTTCATCAGAAACTATTATATTATCTGTAGTCATTTTCTGACCTCGTGAAATATGCAAGACAGCACATTTATCTAACCCAAAAGACATACCAATAGAATCACTATAATTCTTTATTATGCCTATCATGCTTTGCAACTGGGTAGGTGTCTTTGCATATAACTTCAGGTCATCCATATAAAGGCTATGACTTACTTTAGTTTCTTTTTTACCTATAGAAATTTCGTAACCGTATTCACTGTCTCGAATTATTTGGCTCATGGGATTCATAGCTAAGCAAAACCACAAGGGACTGAGACTGTCACCTTGGTAAATACCTCTTTTTATTTTAACTGTCTCTCTCTGGAATTTTGTCTTCCCCTTTCCAATGCTAAGCGAAGTTTTCCATGTTGCTATTAAACGTGACAATAAATTGGTTACACTTGGAGCAACTTTATAAACTTTTAAAACTTCAATTAACCAACTATGAGGTACTGAATCATACGCTTTCTTGTAGTCAATCCATGCTATAGAAATATTCCGCTGTTTTTTGGAGACCTAAGACGCTATAAATGAATCTATAACTAATAACTCTTTACTATTATTATTATTATTATTATTATTATTATTATTATTATATATTTGTCTGTTACCACTCTAGCGGTCGTAATTATTGTTTAATCGTTACCAAACTCAATATTTAGGTCGTTTTATGCAAGAAAAGTTCAAGTTCGTTAACGGCTGAAATCAAACTAGGGGTAGGGGGGGGGGGTTAGAGGGGGAGAATTTTGAAAATTCAAAATATCTCCGTTACTATACGTCGGATCGAAACAATGTGTAGAATCAATCTTATAGCAAATTAAATGTACTATAAATATTGTTATACACATTTATTTCCTATCTTGAATATTAACCGAGATATTTGCATTTTTCAGTTTTCAGACGTCAGCAAACCCCCACTTCTACTAACGTTACATAAACAATACTTGGTCATGTAATAAAACACATCATTCGAAGCTTAAATACCAAATATTGTGCTCAAGAGACATTTATTATACGAGGTACAATGAAATATGTTCTGGTGACCCCCCCCCCCCTTCTTACGTTCTTATACTACATAAATTTGATAGATTGAGTAAAAAAAAATTAGTAAATAGTCTCATTCAAATTAATAAGTTTTATTCAGATATATTATAGTAATTGTTTTTCTTTCCTGTAAGAAGTTGGAAGAACTGTTTGTTTACATTTCAGAAGCTTTCTGTCGAGAGGTTTCTCATTATAGTTTGTATGTATTCACTTAATATTCACGGTGGTGTTATGTTACCGGTATGTAGATTCATCAATTGTTAAACTTCACGCGGGAAATCTGCTTAGTTTACGCATTACCTGCATGACGGACTCTATCTACCTACGGTGTGGCTTATTTAATAGATTTAAGAAAATTATTCCTTTCCTTATACAGTTATTTTGGGTTATTTACCCTCCGTGACGAACTTTTTTCATAAAGCAGGTGTTTATTCAAATACTGTGCGGTGGGCCTTAGTGCGACAGAAATAAAGAACGTTGATTCTATGTAAGTAATCTCCATTTTCAACCCTGACATTAATATTTATGCCTACGTTAACTTTATTTATAATGTAGAATATTGCAATGGTTGCACTGTTTTTGCTGAAGATGGAACCTTACCAGCTGATCCTAGAAATCCTTATATACTTGCACATGGTTTTCATTCGAAAGGAGAAGAATCGATTTATTTTTTTTTTTATTAGTTCAAGTTAGACGATATTAGCAGTTTAAATATAAATGTAGAAGCTGGAGGGTTTACTGATTTTTTTCTACTTCTCTGGAGGTTAATTGCCTCGGTGGATAGAGTGAAACTGGAGTATCAGGAAATGATGCCTTCAGGGTTTAATTCTACAGCCTTTTCCAGGGCCTCATCTTTACCGCCACTCCTAGCTCTACAGCTTTTCTAGCTTTTTCTATTCTATTTAATGGAGTTGTTACTTTCTATTGGCTTTTCTTGCTAAATCTATTTGCAGTTCAGTTCTCGAGCCAACTATTCAGGTGGACCTACATTACTATAAAGTAATACCTTAGATTGACAAATATTTTTCATTTACATGCGCCAAGATGGCAAAAACACCATTTCTTTATATATATATATATATATATATATATATATAATTAGTACTACATATAGGTGTCGTGCGTGTGCGTGTGTGTGTGTATGAATAGCTAAAACTTACATCATAAAAAAGAAAACGTATTGATGAAATGTGGCATGCTTTGATATTAACTTTCTATTAATATGTTCAAGGTTGTTTTGCTCAAATGTTGAAAAGAAATATTCGGCATATTCTATATCACATCAAATTAATCGTCTCCCCTATGAAATTGAATATTTATTTATTATGTAGAGCACCGCAACTATGGTGACTTGGCTCTTCTTAAACCAGGGGGAAAACAAAACAAAATAACAAAACATGGAGCACGAAATAATATAAAGAACAAAACTAAAGGAACGGAACACAAAAGAAACAAGAAACACGAACTCAACATAGTACTAAAAACAGTTGGTAAATAAATAGGTGAAAAGAAAACTTGATGAATTTGAAAAAACATTCATAAAAACAGGCATCTTTCAAATTTAAACACGTCACACACACACACATCTGAACACATACTCACGCACGCACAAACATTAAACAAAATTAAAATATGGAATTAAATATTCTCAAACTGCCCAATTGTTTTTAAATATGTCAGAATTGTGGCAATATGTGGGCTCCCCTCAGTCAGTAGTTCGTTTAAATCATGAGGAATGTTTAAGTAAGTTCGCAATCTGTATTCTTTTAGTAGGTGTGTTATAGTTAGTTCACCCACCCTTTTTTGGTTTGTATTAACTATTTATTAATAATCATATATTTACACAGATAATTAAAACAAGATCCTCAATTATTGACGAAGTTAATTTTTATACAAGTGTTATATGCCATCATTTCTTCCAGCAACTGGCCAGCAGCTAGGGAACTCTCCTACTCAGGGCCACAGCTCCATCCATCAGCCACCTCAGCTATGCCTCACAGTATACTATACATTTTCCTGGGTAATCTGTTGGATTCCATTCTTACCTCGTCTTATTTTTGAGTGGCTATTATCACTTTTAGCCAAGTATACCAAGCCCGGATAGCTCAGTCGGTAGAGCATTAGACTTTTAATCGAAGGGGCCAGGGTTCAATTCCCTGTTCGGGCGTTCCTTTTTTTTTTTTTTTTTTTTTTTTTTAATGTGTATGTGACCCACCCATTTTTGCTTTGTATTAACTATTTATTATTACTCATATTTTTGCACAGATAATTAAAACAAGATCCTCAATTATTGACGAAGTTAATTTTTATACAAGTGTTATATGCCATCATTTCTTCCAGCGACTGGCCAGCAGCTAGGGAACTCCAACTCAGGGCCACAGCTCCATCCATCAGCCACCTCAGCTATGCCTCACAGTGCCAGACTATACATTTTCCTGGGTAATCTGTTGGGTTCCATTCTTACCTCGTCTTATTTTTGAGTGGCTATTATCACTTTTAGCCAATTATACCAAGCCTGGATAGCTCAGTCGGTAGAGCATTAGACTTTTAATCTAAGGGTCCAGGGTTCAAGTCCCTGTTCGGGCGTTCCTTTTTTTAATGTGTGTGTGTGCACCCGCGCATTTTTGCTTTGTATTAAAAATATTTATTAATATTTATATATTTACACAGAAATTTAAAATAATATTCTCAATTATTACCAAATTTAATTTTTATATTTGTTCTATGCCATCATTTCTTTCAACGAGTGACTAAATAGTTAGGAAATTCCAATTCCGGGACAGATCTTCATCTGTGAGCCACCTCAGCTATCCCTCGCAGGGTCATTACATTTTTCTGTTGGATTCCATCCTTACCTAGTCTTATTTATTCACACTCTTATTTTTTGAGTGCCTATTATGATTTATAGTCAACTATTCCAAGCCCGGATAGCTCAGTCGGTAGAGCATTAGACTTTTAATCTAAGGGTCCAGGGTTCAAGTCCCTGTTCGGGCGTTCCTTTTTTTAATGTGTGTGTGTGCACCCGCGCATTTTTGCTTTGTATTAAAAATATTTATATATTTACACAGAAATTTAAAATAATATTCTCAATTATTAACAAATTTAATTTTTATATTTGTTCTATGCCATCATTTCTTTCAGCGAGTGACTAACAGTTAGGAAATTCCAATTCCGGGACAGATCTTCATCTATGAGCCACCTCAGCTATCCCTTGCAGGGTCATTACATTTTTCTGTTGGATTCCATCCTTACCTAGTCTTATTTAATCACTCTTATTTTTTGAGTGCCTATAACCATTTATAGTCAATTATTCCAAGCCCGGATAGCTCAGTCGGTAGAGCATTAGACTTTTAATCTAAGGGCCCAGGGTTCAAGTCCCTGTTCGGGCGTTCCTTTTTTTATTTATTTCTATATGAATGTTGTAATTAAATTATCCTTTATGCTTATAAATTAAATATTTTAATCAGAAACATTTATGGACAAATTACAAAACACAGATATATTTAATTAATTTTTTTTCAAAATTCAGATTAGTGTTTTTCTCTTTGTTTTTGCTTACCTTTTTTATTAATTTACAATAGTATCATGGTTCTCTTCAGAGTTGAGCCAGATCAAGAGTACTTTGTGAGTTATTGTAGAAATAATTGCCGTAAGCAAGTGTTGAAATATTTACTAATTACATATTGCAGTAAATGCTTACTTTGCGCATACTGGGATTTAATTTGCTCATTGAATTTAAATTTCTTGCAGCTGTAAAGGAAACAAAAATTGAAATAAATTACAGTAATAATAAAACAAGTTTCTCAAAATGCATATTTGAACAAGATTTATATACAAATTCAAACCCCTATAAGAGGAAGGCGCCGAACATTTTTACACCTGGAACCTTGTAACTATCCTCCATCATGAATTTCTCACAATATATTCAACAGTTGACCAAGAAACAAGTATTCAACGTGAAATCCAACACAGCCTCCAGCAATAAAGAACACTTGGTCGCTAAATCCATAGACATTGAAAACGCTTTTGAATGAGTTTAGAAAAAAGTGATAAGAAGACAATTAGTAAACTGAGATTTGGACGTTCATTATCAATGAAAATAAACAAAAAGTCTCAGAAATTCATTCGAGAAAATGGGACTCCACCAGGTCCTGTATTGAATCCAATGCTCTTTATAAATACTGTAAGTTGAATTTCCTATTGTATTCCTGATTGTGTCGAATGAGCCTTGTTTACAAACGACATTTTAAATGTTTCAAGACAGTTTTTCAAGTGTTTACATTTACTAAATAAAGTCCGTCACGCAGGGGATGCGTTACTAAGCAAATTTCCCACGTGCGCCACATGTTTGCATTTATCTCAAAACTCAAAAGTTCAATGAGAACAATTTTTGGTATTTAAGCTTCAGATAAAGTGCTTCATAACATAATAGAATATAGTTAATATGATATGAGTAGGAGTGGGGCTTTACTAAAGACCGAAAACTAAAAAATGCCAATATATAATATATACATATATATGCAAATTATTCTGATTCATTATAAATTACAGTACTATATATAGTTAATAGTTTTCAATCAAATTAATGTGTTACATTCTGATATATTTCAGTAATTGTTTTTCTTTCCGATGAGAGTCGGGTTGCCAGAACTGTTTCTTTACATTTCAGACGCTTCGCGCCAGGAGGATTTCTTATTACTTACTTACTTATTATTTCTTATTAATCTTGTAGTCCTATATTATTTTTCTTAATTTAGACCAGTAATTATTAAAAATTTCAACGGTTTGTTTATAGAGTGGATATCATTGCCAAGTATTTCAGACAGAACTTCTGTTATACCAAGGGACTTTCTGATGTCCACATACCTTCTACACTCTGTAGGTTAGCGTGCAACTATTAGCTTTTAACCCAGCATGGGTTAAATAAGCATTAGCTGCAATATGTAATTAGTAAACATTACATCTCTTACTCACGGCCATTATTACTACAATACCTCACAAAGTACTCTCGAACAGGCTCACAGTTGAAAGTACCATGATACTATTGCAAATTAATAAAGAAGGTAAGGAACAACTCAGATATTTTATATCATGTCTAGAAAAACACTTATCTGAATTTTAAAAACAAAAATAAATTATTCAGTGTTCTCTAATCAATAAATGTCTAACGGTTTCTGATAAAAACTTTTAATTTATAAGCACAAAAGATAATTTAATTTAAGGTTTTCATTGAACTTTTACGTTTTGAAATATGCTTTCTTAACGCAGCCCCTGCGTGACGGTGATTTTAGTTTTCAGGCATGTGTAAAATCCAACTCACTCTCATCTCACATTAACAATAAGCAAACGTATAACAAAGCATTTCATTTTAAGTATAAACACGACGAGGAGTCTAATGGTTCACTCCTATAACAATTAACCATGCTAAAAATTGAGAATGACACTTTAATTTTTGGTTTAATTAAGAAATATATATAATTTTAATAAAAAATATTGATAATACAAAACAAAACGCGAACATAAAAATAGAACGCCCGAACAGGGACTTGAACCCTGGACCCTTAGATTAAAAGTCTAATGCTCTACCGACTGAGCTATCCGGGCTTGGTATCACCATCAAAAAATGTTAACAGCCCAATTTGAATGAACTATGTAATGAGACTAACTAGTTCAAGGTGATTATCCTATAAGTCATTCACTATTTACTGTTCTCAACTGTGAACTGAATAATTGTTTTCCAGTCATTGGAATCCTTTACAAGTCAGCCACGCAGATTTTCCACGTGTACGCTTGTGATGTCATCTCACTACAGATTCTTATTTATGTGTAAAAAAAAAAAAAAAAACGGTGAGTCGAAAGAGAGGGGGGATTACTAAAGACAGTAAACAAGAAAGTACGAATAATAATTGAGTTACAAAACATACACAGAAGAAGAACTGTACATCAATGATTCAACAAGATTAGTTGTATAACATTTTACGATCCGACTCACAATAATGGAGACATATTGAATTTTCGAATCCCCCCCTCTTTAAACCCCAATTATTCCAGGTCCTGTTTCCCCAATAACAAAGATGGCGGTTAGTGTTGCCTGAATCGTTGAATTGTATAGATAAAAAAGTCCGTCACGCAGGGGCTGCGTAAACTAAGCAGATTTCCCACGTGATGTTTAGTAATAGATAAATATACATACTGCTAACACAACAACATCGTGAATAAATACATATGGAAATAAGAAATGTTTCATCCAATTTCAATAACCTGCCGACAGGAAGGTTAGAAATGTAAACAAACGGGGGCCGACCCGTTAGTTTACATTTCTAACCTAACCTCTGCTTCACACCGGAAAGAAAAACAATTACTGAAATATATCAAAATATAACACATTATTTTATTGAGAAATATTTACTATATTTAGTACTGTAATTAATAATGAGTCTGAATAATTGTTATCTCAATCAATAAAATTTTAGTAGTCCAAAACTTTAAGATGGGGGGGGGAGTCAGCAGGGCATATTTGCATGTATCTCGTATAATAAAGGTCTCTTGAATACAATTTTTGGTTTTTAAACTTCCAATAATGTGATTTATTATGTAGCAGAGTATTGTTTACGTAACATGAGTAGAAGTGGCGGTTTGCTGAAAACTGAAAAATGCAAATATCTCGGTTAATATTCAAAATAGAGAATAAAAGTATATAACAATATTTATAGTAAATTTAATTTGCAATAAGATTGGTTATATACAATTTTTCGATCCGACCTATGGTCACGGAGATATTTCGAAATTTCAAAAATCCTCCCCTCTAAACCCCCCCTCCCCCAGACCCCATTTTAACGGTTAAAGAAATTTATATTTCTTTTTAAATAAAAACAAGAAATATCGAGTTTGGTAACGATTAAACAAAAATTGCGACCGCTAGAGCGGTAACAGACAAATATATAGATAGATATATATATATATATATATATATATATATATATATATATATATATATATATATATATATATATATAGATATATATATACAGTTTTGAACGGACCTCATTTTCGTCATCTCCTGGGTAGGATCGATGGACATTTGAAGAAAAATTTCAAAAATCGCGTCATGAGTACAACCTCAATAGCTGATTTCCCTTAAGGGAAATCTGCTAAAAAAAATTGTATAGTAAAGACTGGAAAATCTTAATTGATAACGTCTCTGGGATTATCTAACAAAGTAAATCTTCAATGAAAACCATATTTTGTATTTAACCATGGAATGAAGTGCTTCATGATATAACAGCTTATCGTTGATGGGTTCGCTAATGGTCAAAAACTAATTTATGGGAATATCTCGGTTAATATTCAATATATAGGGAAACAACATAACATAACAACTTTCATACAATATTTTATAGACAATACGATTTAATCTATACAAGTTTTCAATACGACGCATAATAGCAGAGATATTCTAAATTTTCGAACCCCCTTCTCCCATTGGTTTGATTTCAGCCATTAACGAACCTGATCTTTAGTTTTACTAGAGAATCCTTTATGTCTTACTAGTTACAATCGTTGAAATATCGAGTTTGGTAACGATCAGACGAAAATTGCGACCACTGCGGTGGTGTATATTATATATATATATATATATATATATATATATATATATATATATATATATATATATATATACACTCAACCGCAAAAAAAACCGGACACTTCATTTTTGTCGTATTAAAAGCTAATTTTCAGCAATTGTCTTTATGTGGGTATTCTAGTTATTACAGAGAATTTAGAGTCTAAGGCCATTGAACTAATCCCTTCAAATTAGATAAAACTCAGATTAGATTTATTTGTCGTGAAGTTGATCTATTCTAAACTGTAAGTAGTTTTTCGCACATTTAAACATCTTTAATTATTAACCAAGCATTTTCTTTAATTAATGTTTTATTTTTATTTCGGTCCAGAATAATGGGTCTTTCAAACTTAGATGGAAGGCCGGAGCTTACATTACATTGCCGAAACGCTTGGGGTACCGAAGTCTACCATTCACTGTAATAAAAATGAAGATTAATTTTTTTTTAAAATGTGTTAATTTATCTTTTTATTTTTTTTTTATTTTTTATTTTTGTGTAAATAATCAATAAAAATTATTCACTTTTGGCAGGTTTTGTTTAAATAACCTATAGATTAACCAATTATTTTAATTAAAAAGATTAATATACATATATATTAAGTATTTAACAAAATTATAAGACTAAATCTAAGTGTCCGGTTTTTTTTGAGGTTGAGTATATATATATATATATATATATATATATATTGAACAGACCTCACATAGTTTTACATACTTAGGCACAAAGTCCTTCAGTGCTGAACAATTTATAGGGAAGTTGCTGCGAACTAGTCTAAATTTCTCATTCTTCATTCACAGTTTGAGTGGCTATTAACATTTTTTTCTCAACTATACCGAGCCCGGATAGCTCAGTCGGTAGAGCATTAGACTTTTAATCTAAGGGTCCAGGGTTCAAGTCCCTGTTCGGGCGATCATTTTATTAATGTGTGTGTGCGCCCACGCTTTTTTGCTTTGTATTATAAATATTTATTATTACTTGTATATTTACACAGAAAATTAAAATAAGATTCTCAATTATTAACAAAGTTAATTTTTATAAATGTGCTATATCATTTCTTTTAGCGAGTGGCAGTGTGTCCAGGTTTCCATTTCCTTTAAGGGCGTGCCTTTTTTTCTTGTGCGTGTGTGTGCGTTTTTACTTTGTGCTCTGAATATTTATGATTTTTTTTTAACATCGTCAATTGTTATATAATTTACTTGATCTTTCGTTATACGTAAAACGCTTAAATATAGAGTTGGGCGACGATCAAACAGAACAAAAAATGCGATCCCTAGAATATTAACTCACAAATGTGTATACGAATATATCAACTTGAACGGACACCATTTTCAAAATTATCTAGATATCATCGATGTATATTTAAAGAAACTTCGTAAATCGCGTAATGAGTACAACCTCAAATGCTGATTTCTCTTAAGGGATATATTTTAAAAGTACTGTTAAAAATTGACAGCATAGAAATTCACTTTTTATTCTACACATCTACTAGTCTCATTTAATCATTTTTACAAACCGAGTGCTATTATCATTTTTTGTCACTGATACCAAGCCCGGATAGCTCAGTCGGTAGAGCATTAGACTTTTAATCTAAGGGTCCAGGGTTCAAGTCCCTGTTCGGGCGTTCCTTTTTTTTATTTACAGTGTGGTGCGCCCGAGCATTTTTGATTGTATTATATAAGTATTTATTATTATTTATATATTAACACAGAAAATTAAAAAAATGATTCTGAATTATTAACAAAGTAAATTTTTATACGTGTTATATGCCATAATTTCATTCAGCCGCTGGCAAGCAGGTAGGACCCTCCAATTTCAGTCCTAAGCTCCTTCCATAAGCCCCCCCCCCCACAGTACTCTTACAGGGTCTTATACATTTTCATGGCTAATCTATTGATTCCATTCTTGCCATGTGACCAGTACAAACTGCACTTAAGTATGATGTTAGATTGGCCATATACAACAAACTGGTGTTGGTACATCAGTGCTGCTCTCTCTTTGCTCCAAATACTATTCATAACTTTCCTTTATTCAATAATACAGATTTAACTTTGGACGTCCAATGTGGTTTTCTCCTACTGTTAGTGCAAGCAAATGTAATATGTTTAATTCAGTACAGTTGTTCTCTCCTGTGAAAAATTTACTAGGTAACTAAAAGTCGGAACCCAAAATTTGGATTTCATTGCTAACACCATTTAACACTAAAGCGATTTATAATTTACTATTTTTCGAACAAATGAATAGGACGAATGTATTCTTGGATTTGTTTTATTAATTCTATGTGAATCCCGGCTTCCCGTTAAAATTCGATTTCTCATATAATATATTATGCTTCTTATAATAATCTCAAACATAAAACTTCATAAAATTCCATTGAACAATAATGAATGAATAAATGGGACGAAAAAACCAAAACTATTTAGTCAACTATTAATCTTGGTTAAACAAATTTTAATAGCCAAAAATATACATTATTACTCAATAAAGGTACTACAAAGGGCAATTTTTTTTAGGAATCGTGTTCCATAAACTTTCAGTCATTGTGAGATGGGTTTTAGCAGATTTCCCTTAGGGGATATCAGTAATAGAGATTGAACTCATGATGGGATTTTCGAAAACACATCTTCAAATGCTCATTGACCCTACCCCAGGAGATAACAAAAATGAGTTCCGCTGCAGCGGTCGCAATATTTGTCTGATTGTTACAAAACTCGATATTTAAACGTTTCAAGGTAAAACTAAAGGTGAAGTTCGTTAATGACTGAAATCGGACCAATGGGAGAAGGAAGTTCGAAAATTTAGAATTTCTTCGTTATTATGCGTCGTATCAAAAACTTATACAGATTTAATCGTATTGCATATTAAATCTTGTATTCATGTTGTTATGTACGTGTTTCCCTATATTGAATATTAACCGAGATATTTTCATATACTAGTTTTGGGCCATTAGCAAACCCTAACTCCTACTCATGTCATATTAACGATAAGCTGTTATATCATCAAGCTGTTCATTCCAAAGTTAAATACAAAATATGGTCTTTATTGAAGATTTACTTTGTTAGATTATCCCAAAGACGTTCTCAAATATGATTTTCCGGTCTTTACTCTAAAATGTTTTTTTTTTTTTTTTATCTAAACAATTCAACGATGCAGGCAAGACTAATCATTATATTTGCTATTGGGTGAAACATAGCTTGGAATAGTGGGGGTTTAGAGGGGGGAATTCGAAAATTCAATACATCTCCATTATTATGTGTAGGATCGTTAAATGTTATAGAACTAATCTTGTTAAACCATTGATGTTCTACAATTCTTGTTCTAAGCATTTTTCGTGGCTCAAGTATTATGCGAGGTATTCATACTTTCTTGTTTTCTGTCTTCAGTAACCTTCCCCCTGCCCTTTCTCCTCGTCGGTTTTTTTACATATAAATACAGAATCTGTTATGAAATGAGATGACAAGCGTCTACCATAACATGGGAAATCTGCTAAATTTACTCAGCCCCTGCGTGATTTTTATAGCGTCCCAATGACTGGAAAACAATTATTTAGTTAGCAGTTAAGAGCAATCAATAGGAAA
This sequence comes from Riptortus pedestris, assembly GCA_019009955.1. Taxonomy (NCBI): domain Eukaryota; kingdom Metazoa; phylum Arthropoda; class Insecta; order Hemiptera; family Alydidae; genus Riptortus; species Riptortus pedestris. Next base: position 81,144,231 of record CM032229.1, read on the forward strand.
TAACTTATTGGAAAATCGCCTTGTACTAGTTAACCTCATTCAATCACTCATTCAAATGGGCTATTAACATTTATTGAGAATGATACCAAGCCTGGATAGCTCAGTCGGTAGAGCATTAGACTTTTAATCTAAGGGTCCAGGGTTCAAGTCCCTGTTCGGGCGTTCTATTTTTTTTTGTGTTTTATTTTTATGCTCGCGTTTTGTTTTGTATTATAAATATTTTTTATTAAAATTATTATTTTTTTTTTAATTTAACCGAAAATTCTCAATTATTAACATAATTAATGGTTATTCGAAATTATCATTAGGCTACTCGTCGTGTTTATGCTTAAAATGAGATGTTTTGTGATAATTTGGCTGAATGCTAATGTGAGATGAGTAGGATTTGAGTTTTACACATGTCTGAAAGCTAAAAATGCAAATATATTCGTTATAATAGGAGAAAGAAAAATAAATGCGCAGAACAACAATTATAGGGAATCGAAATTACAATTTGACTGGCTGTGTAGAGTTTTTTGAGCTAACAAATTTAAAATAAAGGAGATACATTTTTTACCCCCCCCCCCGTCATATAACCCATCTGAAACGACTTCACCCCTTACCGAACTCGACGTTTCGTTCTACAAAAATCGCTTAAATATGATGTTTGGAGGCAATTAACCCTCCAGCCGCGGGCCCATTTTCATTTCTTCTGTCAAGAAATGCGGGCAAATAAAATACATTATTTAAGTTGAAAATATGACTTGTTTGAAATAGACATAGAAAAAAATTTAAAAAAAAATTGGAATTAGTGAAAAATTTATTTATGAAATGTATACATATGCGGAAAACGCGTTTGACGTATTTTTAAAAAAATCGTTGCGTATGGTATATTTTGAAAAATGGCTCCATACATAACCCAACATTACAATCATTGCACCATGTTCTTGTAAACGTCTTGACGGCAAATAAACTTTTCCCGCTGACTAAATTCAAACAAATTACGTGCAACGCGGATATAGCGTGGCCCGCAAAAATAAACCAAATAAGCAGAACGCTATTTCCACGTCGCCCGCGGTTGGAAGGTTAAAGAATACTTAAGATCGCTAGAACAGTAAAACACATACACACACACACACATACACACACACACACACACACACACACACATACACACACACACACACACACACACACACACACACACATGTACACATTCAATACTATTTAACTGTTTCATGCACAAGCAAAGATTATATCTGTCAATGGGCGAAATTGGACCATCGGGGGATGGTTAGAGGGAGTGGGTGTGGGTAAAAAATTCAAAAGTTTTTTGTTAATGTGAATCGGATCAAAAAATTGTATTTAAACGAACTTGTTGAAAATTTAATTTCCTATAAATGCTGTTCCATCAGTTTCTTATGTATCTCAAATATTAAACGAGATTTTTCAACTTTTAGCATCCAGTCTTCAGTATAACCTCACTTCTACTCTTCCAATTTTCATTTTGAATTAATGGCTCTCTAATCAAATTAAAATCAGCTTTAATTTCAATTCTTGTTAAATATAATTCTTACTAAGGGAGAAATAGGAAACAGGTTGTAAGTTGAGATCATAGCTTATCATATACCAGCATGTGAGAAAATCTTCTTAGATTACTTAGCCCTAGCATGTTGCTTCTTATCTCCTAGGCTGCATCGAGGTGTATTTTAAAGACATTTTTCGAAAATTGAGTCCTTAGAACAACATAAGGAAATCTGTTATTATCATTTTAGCTAAATCAGCTATTGAGGTCGTACTCATGACGCACCGAGATATTTGCATTTTTCACTTTTCAGCCTTCAGCGAACCCCCACTTCTACTAATGTTACATAAACAAAACTTGGTTATGTAATAAACCACATCATTCAAAGTTTAAATACCACATATTGTTTTCAAGAGACCTTTATTATACGAGATAAATGCAAATATGTTCTGGTGACCCCCCTCCCCTTCTTAAGTATTTGGACTACTGAAATTTGATTCATTGAGATAAATATTATTCTGATTCATTATAATTTGCAGTGCTAGATATAGTAAATATTTTTCAATCAAATTAATACGATATATGCAGATATATTACAGTAATTATTTTTCTTTCTGGTAAGAAGTTGGCAGAACTGTTTGTTTAGATTTCAGATGCTTTCCGTTGAGAGGTTTCTTATTATCGTTTGTATTACTTCACTTAATATTCACGGTAGTGTTGTGTTACCGGTATATACTTTCAACTTCTTGCGGGAAATCTGCTTAGTTTACGCAGCTTCAGGGTGACGGGCTTTTTAGACAATTATATGAGTTTTTATAGGATTCCAATAACTGGAAGAGAGCTATTTAATTTGGCAGTAAAGGCCATTAAATACGGAATGACGTATTGGGAATCACATTGAACTGCTCGTATTCAATCATTCTTATTGTTTGAGTGCCTATTATCATTATTAGTCGATTATACCAAGCCCGGATAGCTCAGTCGGTAGAGCATTAGACTTTTAATCTAAGGGTCCAGGGTTCAAGTCCCTGTTCGGGCGTTCTATTTTTTTTGTTTCTATTGATTTTGTAAAATTGTGATTAGAATGTTAGAATTAAATTATCTTTGGTGCGTATAATTTCATATTTTTTGTCAGGAACATTATTATTTATTTATAGATTAGCGAGAATAATAATTAATTATTTCTTAAACTGGTATTTTATTTTGTTATTATTATTATTATTTCATTCAAATGGGATATTAACATATTTTTTTTGAGGATGATCCCAGGCCTGGATAGCTCAGTCGGTAGAGCATTAGACTTTTAATCTAAGGGTCCAGGGTTCAAGTCCCTGTTCGGGCGTTCCTTTTTTTTTTTTTTTTTTTATTAATGTTTGTGTGCGTCCACGATTTTTTGTTTTGTAATATAAATATTTATTATTACTTATATATTTACACAGAAAATTAAAATAAGTTTCTCAATTATTAACAAAGTTATTTTTTATATATGTGCTATATCATTTCTTTCAACGAGTGGCAGTGTGTCCAGGTTTCAAGTCCCTTTACGGGCGTGCCTTTTTTTTGTGCGTTTGTGTGCGTTTTTACTTTGTGCTGTGAATATTTATGATTTTTTTTTAGTTAGAAAAAAAAACAAAAAAAAAAAAACATTACAACAATCTACAACTGAACAGCAAAAAAAAAGAAAGAAAATTAAAATAACATTCACAATTATTAACATCGTCAATTGTTATATATTTTACTAGATCTTTCGTTATACATAAAACGCTTAAATATAGAGTTGGGCGACAATCAAACAAAACAAAACAAAAAATTGCGATCCCTAGAATATTAACTCACAAATGTGTATACGAACATATCAAGTTGAACGGACACCATTTTCAAAATTATCTAGATATCATCAATGTATATTTGAAGAAACTTCGTAATGAGTACAACCTCAATAGCTGATTTCTCTTAAGGGATATATTTTAAAAGTACTGCTACACATTGGCAGGATAGAAATTCACTTTTTATTCTACACATCTACTAGTCTCATTTAGTCATTTTTACAGACCGAGTGCTATTATCATTTTTTGTCAATCATACTAAGCCCGGATAGCTCAGTCGGTAGAGCATTAGACTTTTAATCTAAGGGTCCAGGGTTCAAGTCCCTGTTCGGGCGTTCCTTTTTTTTTTTTTTTCCAAGAAGGTTTTGTATTGAATATTTATTATTATTATTATTATTTTATTTACACAGAAAAAATAAAATATCATAATCAATTATTAACATGCATAATTGTTATAAGAGTGTTATGTCATTTGGCTCCTCTATTAAAATATTTTTCGGAATTTAATTATTTTTAAATTATATTGCAATGGATATAATAAATTGTAAGAAAAATTAAAAATATGATTAGAAAATATTAAATGTTATTTCGAAACAATTAAATAATACTTTAGAAAAACTGTTTTTAACACCAGCAACATTCGCTTTATATAAAATTTAAAACAAATTAATTTAATAACATACAACCATTTATACTTAATATTAAACCTAAATTCCTTATCAGTACTAAATATATGATAAACAAAATTAATGAAATGAGTGGTGCAATATTGCTGATGTTGTGAGTGTATGTTTTATAATGTTTTTATTTGGTTTATAGAAGTTGTATCTTGTAGCTCTAAATTATTTATTAACGGTTTCTTCAATTTTTTTTTTTTTTAACATTACAATAGTTGAAGGATTTATTGTTTCTGGGTAATAGGCCACTGATAATGATGCTATGTGCTGAATGCACTTTGCTGCTGAATGTTCTTCCCATTTTATTAAACATACCTGCAGAATAATCATTTCCATGAAGCAGAAACCAACTTTGATAATAAAAGAATAAGTTTCAATGGATTTATATTAAAAATCATATATATATATATATATATATATATATATATAATTTATAATGGACATTTTAATTCTTCCCCAGAAGACCGAGTCCCCTCTGGCGGTCATTATTGAAAGGACAACGTGACCACCCATGGTCAGGCTACGTACTACATTTTGAGACCACGTGCTCTCTTGAGGGGGTGTTTGACATACACTTCACTAGCACTGATTAACCTTAGGTTTGTCCCAGAATGTAACTTTTCTTTTCCTGGGACTAGGTAATCTCGTGTGCTATTTACAAAATAACCATTTCAGGAATGATGTTTGGAATACCCACCCGTGAGCATGAGGTCTACGGCTTAATTCAAAGAATGATCTCTGGTGAGCACGTGGCGCTCAACGTGTTAAAGGCAATCCGCTAAAATGTATGCTGGACAAGGAATATGATTGATGTACTTAAAATGAAAATCGGATATGTAGAAGTGGAGGTTTTCTAATGGCTGACACCAAAAAAATATAAATAAGTCAGTTAATGTGTATGTCATGTATATAATAATATTGGTAGAAAATGAATTTTTCAATAATATTGTTTTCCCTCAGACTATTAATAACGAAGATATTTCGAATTTTCTTTTTCCCCTGTAACCTAGTCGTCCACCCTCCACCCCGCCGATTCCAACCATTACCTAATATTATCCTAATTTTCCATGAAGTGGTTAAATATTTTATTTGGTATTGATCAATTAAAAATCGTGTTGTTTAGAGCATAAAATATTAAATGGTGATGTCACACGTAATTTCATATACCTTAAACGAAAATTGTTTAATTTAATGAAGTTGTTGTCAAATAAAGCCATATTTAATATGCTAAATAAAGCTATATTTAATAAAAAAAAAATCGTCGACTTATTGTAATGAATAAAACTGTGGGTTTACTGATGGGAATAATGCAATAATACAAACATCTATGAAAATATGTATAAGACAACATTTATTGGAAATTGTATTAATTTGAAAAATGATTTGTTTGGTCGATATTTTCTGTTCGAAGGAAATATTCTGATAATCTATTCTATATTCGAATAACCGATTTATTTCTAATTTTGCGATTTTTTTTTCCTCGGAGGAAAATTCCATTCAGAGATATTTTTTCGAATAATGTGCCATGAGTACAACCTATAACTAATAACGTCGCTAAAGAAAACTTTGCTAAAGAAATTAATGAAATTAAGAATAAACATATTATAATTTCAATTTTCTATATATTCTAAATATATAGTCAAAATCGTCTCATTTAGTCAAATTTTAGATGAATGGCTATTTGAGTCTCGTTCAGCTAAGCCCGAATAGCTCAGTTGGTAGAGCGTTGGGCTTGAAATCTAAATGTCAGGGTTCGATTCCATATACGGTAGGTTACGAATTATACCTATATTTATAATACAAAAAAAATAGTGATGTTTTTATCATGAATATTTATATTTTTTTTAAAAAAAAACAAGTTAAAAAATTACAGTTCTAAATTATTAATATATAGCCTACTATAGATTGTTAATAATCTATTTGATCTACAATACGAGGAAAATATTCCCCACTTTTTAATATATTTTGTTTGAAGAATTTCTATATTTTATAAAGGTCTAGCTGTACCCTGCGCGTGTTGCTACACCACCAATTAAAATACTAAATTACGATAAAGATGTATATAAAAGTTACTCTAACTATCAAATTAAACATCTTTTGGAATATACACGTTTGCTAAAAAAAAAAATAGGAAACGAAATAAGACAATTTTTCATTTCATGCCTCTCTAACAACCCACACTTCTGTTGGTTCCTAAAAATGGTAATATAGCTTATAGTCAAAAATAAGGAGTTGCGTTGATTTCGATTTAGTCATTCCTGCCCTATAACATTGTTGACTCGTTGTATAATTTTTCGTGGATACCTCATTTATACTTCATTATACGGCAAAAGTGCACATAACAGAAGTTACTTTAAATAACAAAAAATAAAACAACTTTTGAAATATGCACGTTTACTGAAAAATGAATAGGTTACAAAATATCGCGATTTTATATTTCAGAGCTCTCTTATAATTCCCACTCCTGTTCATACCTCGAAATTTTAATATAGCTTATAATCAGGAAGGGGTTAATACCAAATTGCATACGGAGTTTCGTCAGGTTCCGTTGAGTCCTTTGTGCCATATAAAATTGTTGACTCCCACTATAGTTTTTAGCGTATAACTCATTTATACTTCGGTATACGACCAAAGTGTATATAGTAAAAGCTTCTCTAAATAACAAAATAAACGACTTTTGTTATGTACACATTTGCCGAAAAACCAATAGGTAACGAAATATTGCTATTTTTATTTTGTGGTCTTTCTTATAACTCCCATTTCTATTCGTCTCAGAGAATATTAATATAGCTTTAAACCTAAGTTGGGCTAGTAGTAATATACATACCAAGTTTCATAAAATTCGGTTCAGCCGTTTACGATTCTATAAAAGACATACAGACAAACATTCATTTATATATATATATATATATATATATATATATATATATATATATATATATATATATATATACTAGCTTAGATACCCGGCTTCGCCCGGGAACTCATTTGAGGCTGAATGGTGATGGTATTTTTTAGCAGGCTTTACATTGCACAATATTTTGACATTTACCCGTCCCAGTGTTTAGGATAGATAACCATCTTTGCCGTGGATTTACTAATAATAGAATTATTTGTTCGATAAGGCTTCACAGTCTTCCATATTTTTATATTTCCCGTCTCTTATACATGTAAATATGGTGAATTTTTATTTCAGGCCTCTCTTTTAACCCCCCTCCCATTCGAACCTAAAACTTTTAATATAACTTATAATCATTGAAGAATTAATGCTAATTGACATACCGAGTTTTGTTAAGTTCGGTTCAGCCGTTAGTGCCCGCTAAAGTTTAACTCAATTATAATTCGGTATACGAAAAAATTATATATAACAAAAGTTACTTTAAATAACAAAATAAACAACTTTTGTTATGTGCATATTTGCCGAAACACCAATAGGAACCGGAATATCACTATTTTTAATTTCAGGCGTCCCTTATAACCCCCACTCCTGCCCGTCCCTAGAAATGTTTGTATGGCTTATTATAAGGAAGGCGTTAGTGCTAATACACATACCGAGTTTTATTTAGTTCGGTTGAGTCTTAGTGCCAAATAAAATTGTTGACTCCCGCTATAATTTTTAGCGTATAACACCTTTATAGTTCGGTATACGAAAAAAGTGTATATAACAAAAGTTACTCTAAATAACAAAATAAACAACTTTTGATATATGCATATTTGCCAAAAAACCAATAGGAAACGAAATATCGCTATTTTTAATTTCAGGCCTCCCTTATAACCCCCACTCCTGTTCGTCTCAGAGAATATTAATATAGCCTAAAGTCTAAGTTGGGTTAGTAGTAATACACATACCAAGTTTCATAAAATTCGGTTCAGCCGTTTATGCGTGAAAAGGTAACAAACAAACAAACAAATAAACAAACAAACAAACAGACACCAAAGAAAAAAAATGCAGTTATGGTGTCTATGACATGTGAAACGAAAAGTTATCGTGAAATTTCGCGAAAAAAATCAATGTACAGACAGAGGTTACAATTTTATATATATATATATATATATATATATATATATATATATATATATATATATATATATATGGATTTAAATTAAGAGTCATTAAGGGTTTAAAAGTTGACATGTTTTAAAAAAAAATATATTACATTTATGTATTTGGAAGAACGCTGCTCTTACTTTAACTCTTTTCCATAACAAAAATGAAAACGAACTAACATTGTAAAAAATCAAATGTAATTTATAAAATATTCTAAAATATTGATTTTCAAGGTCCTTGCCAATGGGCAATGGAATAACTACGTATAAACAAATGTTCAAAAGAAATTCCCATTTTAAGCTACGTAAATCTCCTTGGTCTAGTCTATTTCAGTCGTTTTTACAGTTTGAGTGGGTATGTTCATTTTTCTACTGCGATACCAAGCCCGGATAGCTCAGTCGGTAGAGCATTAGACTTTTAATCTAAGGGTCCAGGGTTCAAGTCCCTGTTCGGGCGATCTATTTTTTTTCGTTTCTATTGGTTTTGTAAAATTGAGATTAGAATGTTAGAATTAAATTATCTTTGGTGTGTATAAATTCATATTTTTGTCAGGAACATTATTATTTATATATAGATTAACGAGAATAATAATTAGTTATTTCTTAAACTATAAACTGGCATTTTAATTTGTTATTATTATTATTTCTTTTATATTATATTTGAGCAGATAGTTGATTAACGTATATATATTGTAAAATAAAAATGTATTTAAACATAATCATACATGTAATATGCCATGTGGCTATGGAACATGTATTCACATAAATAACTCCTCATAGCTTTACTATGAGAAAAAAAAAAGGTATCATTTTTAATATATATTTTTTTAAACAAGGAAGCAACATCTTTGGATTATAGTTTACTTTGCCCATGGTTGAATTTGATTTCGTTCATAGAATTTAAATATTTTGCATCTGAAAAGGAAATTACAGTACTCTATGAATTGAGCTTTTTGACCATGGACCCAAAGATTTATTCAATGCTCATATTTTTGCAATATATTTTACATAGAAGAATTTATATGTAAATTAATCTTCAATAACAGAGCTTTGGTATAATGTAGTACATTTGCCAAGGAACGAGACCTGTACGATGTAATGAAATTATGAAATCTGTCTAAGTAACTGTTATATACAAACTCATGTACAATAAATTTAAATTTCGGTTTGACCAAGGTACTAAATCATACAGTATGTTTTTACCATGAACTCATAATTATGCGGCATGATCAGCAGCCCCATTAAAATTTTATTATTTAAAATGTTAATAATTACAGCACACCTTATTTCGAAAACTGTGTATGTTTTGTATTGTAGCCCAGAATCCATAAGTTTTACCTTAATGTCTTGTGATGCAGGAATTTTTATTGTTTTTGTTTACATTAGAGATGATACGTCAAATTTATTTGTATCTTCTAACTTTTAATCTCATGTTGTTATCTTCCAATGCATTACAAAATTGATTACTACGAAGAGATTAAGTGTTTTGTTGTTTTTCTTTTTTCTTTTTGGATTTAATTGTTCCATTTTTGTTTATAATAAAATTAGTTTAATTTTATTTTTATTTAGCTTAGTTTTCACGTTTAAAAATACGATTTATGGATGGAGATGATAAGAAAAAAAAGTGAGAAATAACATCTCCGATTAATCGAATCATAAGATATGTTTTGTTAGAGTTTTATTTTTGAACTTGAATAAATAAAAAAGCTACCGCCCGAACAGGGACTTGAACCCTGGACCCTTAGGTTAAAAGCCTAATGCTCTACCGACTGAGCTATCCGGGCTTAGGAACTTAAGTTAGCTATTGCAGCTTGCCGTCAGACACACACAATTAGGTTTCAAAAATTGAGACACAGTCCATTTTTAATTCTAACAATATGAGAAAAAGTCCTTATGCTCTACATTTGTTGTTCTATACATTTTTTCCATTGTTCGAATATGAAGCGAGTTATTCATACATTCTTGTTTTTAGCCTTCAGTAAATCCCACCTTCTATTCACCGACTTTCGACTTAGAAACAGAAAAATATGAGGAGATAGTGGGAGATGACATTATAAGTGTGTCATACCATCCTATGGAAAATCTGCTTAGTTTACGCAGCCATAAGAGTGATAAGGTTTTTAAGTGAATCGTGCATTTCCAAAACGTTGTAAGGGCCAAAAGTAAAATTTTACAGGAGAAAGAAAAAACATTTTTGCAAAGAAGAGGTTTATTATAAAATAACTGAATAGCACATTACTAGTTCCGATTTCTCCTGCTAGATGCAGCACTATCCACACAAACTGTTTTGCAATAGAAAGACATGGCATTTAAACGCGTTTTAGTATGAAAAGTGCATTTTTCAAATTTTGGCATTTACAACGTTTTGGAAATGCACGATTCAAGTAAGATACTATCTAAAGTTAGTTTTGCTTATTTTAGAGCTGCTTCAGTTTTTTTGTATGATTAAATGTTTGTTTACTAAATAACTAATTCCCTTTCCATTGCACCCCTTTTTTAAATAGCTACTATTATATTGTTATGTCATTAACTATTGTAATGTAATGATTTAAATCATTAGGATTGTACCATAACTTTGCTCTTTCCATGATTATTCTTCTAACAATTTTCATATTTCCATATAAAGATATAAGGTGTCAATTTCTCTAACTGGCATATAGCATTCTTTGATTTTATGCCTGAGATAAGAAGGAATATCTGATTTCGGAGCCGTAAAAAAATTATAAAAGTCACTCTGATGATCCTTGTCAACTCTAAGTGCTTTTCCGAGTATTGGGAAGATTTTATATATGTGAGGGGGCCGAAGCTACTTGTAACAGGGGCAGACCCAGGACTAAGTCTGTTCTGACACTGTCGGTAAAAGGAATTTTACGTTCGTCTTATGTAGGCATTTTCTTCTCTACCTTTTAGCGGCTTTCATCTCTTAAGAAGTTTTTTGACGTAGTCATGAAGGAGAACCCGTTATGCCTCAATGACAAATTCGTTTCATTGTATTTTACAATTATTTATACAATACCTGAATACTTCGGTCCAAGAAATGGAAACAGTGAAACAGGCGGGCATTTTGTGATAGTTCACAAAATTATGGTACGGATAAAAACTATATTTACATTAATAGTAATTGAAACGTCTGGGGGACGAAAGCTAGGCAGCTTTCGTAACATCAGAACTCAAAAGATTATTTAGGGTATTGTAACTAAATTGAAAATCACAGTTTTCTTTTATATGGAGGTGGGGTTACTTAAGGCAGAAATTAAGACAGTAGGAATGACTCGCCTAATACTTCAGTCAAAAAAATTGCGTAGAAGAACAATTGTAGAGTATCAATAGTTTAACAAGTTTGATTCTATAACATTTTTCGATTTCACTCATAATAAGGGAGATATTTTGAATTTTCGAATCCCTCCCCCCTCTAAACTCCCCACCATTCCAAGTGCGATTCCTACCAATAACAGATTCAGTGGTAACTGAAATAGTTAAATGTTGAGTATGGTATAGAACAGATAAGAATTTTCGGGACGTAAAAAATTAATTGATGTGATCACAGAACGAATTCGTATGTATCTCCCATAATTAGGTCTCATGAAAACAATATTTTGGTATTTAAGCTTTAAGAATAAAGAGGTGTTGTTATAACATCTTATTGTTAATGAGATGAGTAGGAATGAGGGTTTGCCGAGTGCTGAAAACTAAATATTCCAAATATTTCTCTTAATATTCATATTAGAAAAAAACATTAATATATTAATATTTATAGGAAATCAAATGTATAATAAGATTGGTTCTATACAATGTTTCAATCCTACATAAAATAGCGGAGATATTAGGACTTTTCAAAATTTCCCCCCCTCTAACCCCCCCCCCCCCCACCGGTCCGATTTCCGCCGTTAATGGACTTGATGTTTCGTCGTTTTACATAAAAAGATTAAATACGTCGAGTTTCGACCGCTATAGCGGTAACTGACACACACACACACACACACACACACACACACACACACATATATAAATTTAACGGGCCTCATTTTCGTCATCTACTAGGTATAACCTCAATAGATGACTTCCCTTAAGGGAAATCTGCGAAAATGCCATCCCTCTAAAAGTACTTGTAAATATTATTCACATCACATATGTGATCAATATTTCGCTGGCTGGTGGAGGTCGATGTATTTATCCATGGTTGAAGAAAAAGGTCAACCTTGTGAAGGTGCTTGCTTACCTTTTTTACAACCATGGATATGAATAGCACTTGTATTTTATGGATTTTATTTTATATTATTTTATTTCCGTCATGTTAATGATTGTTGTTGTTATTTATTAGCCTCCATTTTATGCTACTATGGTTAATTGAACTTTATGGGTTATCTACAGGCTACCGCCCTTATCTAACCAGGATAGGACTAAGCATTTTATGCAATTAGTTCGGCACTAAATATAATATATTCCAGATGCCTTTGCGAGAATCTAAATCACGACTCTAGGCTAACCAAGGTCATTAAGACCAACGCCTTACTCTCAGGGCTAATCTGAGGCCACGTTAATAAATTTATTTATGTAAACTTATACCAGCCAAATCGACATGATTGGATTTCTTATACGTCATTTTATTTACAAAAATAATTGTTTGTTTTTTATATATAGGACACAGGTTGGGACTTGGATGGAATAAGTGATTTATGTTTGACAAATAAAATTGCTAATGGATGTTTTTAACATTTCGCTTTCACGGTGACATTGACTATATAATAAATCATTTTAAATAATTAAATTGTACATATCCCCTTTTTACGTATTTAAATTTTTTTATATCGCCGATTCCAGTACTAATTGATACGAAAAGCTACTTTGTTCAGCTGCATTTAACACAATTTGTCCACCTCGTGTTAGTTAGTTTGGCAACCAAAACTGATGCAATTAATACAATATAATTCCCAAACAGTTTATTATCTGATAGAATAGAATTTGTCTCATAGATTAGTCTCAGCAATCCTTGAAATCCATTCCTGCTTGTATAGTCTATAGATTGTATATGAAAGTTACAGAAATGAGACATGTTGGAAGAAGTTGGTCTAGACGATTAGATACGAATTATAGAACTGACGGAGTAAGATGGATCATTTGTTGACCCATGGCTTTGAATTTGTTCATTTATTAGAGTTTTCCACTATGGTTGACAATGTAGATCAGGGCCACCTTACATTGTTACCTATCAATAGGAAAGAGCAGACCACTGCTGCCTTGCTGTTTCCTCTCGATTGTTCTCATTGGATATCAAACTTTCTTCGACAATGCTCATACAATTAAAGTTAGAACACCTCTATTCTTTCGGACTACCAGCCTTCCCAACCTTCCTTTTCATCTTCGTTATAGATTCTCTCAGGCATCATACCTGAGGTTATTTTTATCGTAAAATTCATTTCGCTGCTTGGTTACTGGAAATGAACTTAGTATTTGTGCTTTAAATCATGGCATAGAATATGCTGATTTCACAGTAGTGTTATTGGAAGTGAAGAATATTGTGAACATAGAGAGAAGAAAACGTCCAATTCTTCACAAGTATTTTAGCGCTTTCCAAGACTATTGTCTCCATCTTCAGAGCTACGCATAAAAACAACAACATGAATAAAATCTATATACACCAAAACCAGGCTAAAAGCATGCTAGTATCAATAAATATCTAAATGATGTATATATATATATATATATATATATATATATATATATATATAAACATAGGTCAAATAAATAAAAATAAAAAACGGTGGGTGGGAGATTTTTTTTTTTTATCTGAGGCCCTAGAATGCGAGAGATGTATTTTTTTTTATTTATTTATATTTTTTTTTATCTGAGACCCAGGTTCATAGTTCTGTTGGTGTTAAGGTAGTGTGACCTACCGGGGGTAGGAATGATAGTTCCCCTTCTACTGAACTATAGTTCCATTATATAATGGAGGTGGTAATTGTGATGGGGTGTAATGGAACACTGAGGGTGGGTTACCCGGTAGCTGGTGATACCGGGTAGAGAGATCTATTAGGGCATGGCTGGAGAATATATACTGACCTAATTGCATGCACCCATTGGGAAAGAGAGTAAAGGACTGGCTGGTGCGCGGGAGATTAGATCGAGGTCCAGTACCGCCACCATTGCAGACTTAGAGCAATCGGTCTTCTTGTTCAAACAGCGATCACCAATAAGTTTCTAGTTTCATTTCATTCTCCAGAGCTTCTAAAGAACTTAGTTTCCTTCCCTTCTTGGCCTCTTGTAATATCCACACTTCATGAGCAGCTTCGCTACGGCCTTCTTGTTCTTGGTGGTAGAAAAATTCCGAATCCGAGCGATATCCATTTTCTCTGCAACTTATTTTTATCTTCTTCCCGTTAACAACCTTGGCGTGCACCATATACTAGGTTTGCACACACCGGACCGGTATTTTATATCGATAGGATCTTAGGCCCTGCACATGCTGCTACATTAGGGTAATTCTTTTCACATCCTTGACTCATGCTATAATGCCAAATATTTAAAAGTTCTGATGACACGCCTGCAAAAGTTTTGCCAATAGTTAGGCCCTTCTCATTTCTACGTTCCTCTCGGAAAAAAAAAAAAAAAAACATCAAATTTATCAATAGACCAAATTCACATTAGGATGAAATAAAATTTTAAATTGTGTCAACAATTTCTACCCCACATTCCCTATTTATCTCCTATTCCTTTTACTACTGAGGTTTATTATCAGTGTTTCGGGTAAAGTCCATTCAAGTCCTAGTTATGGCAAACCCTACCGACCCTAGAATTAGACGGGTACCAGCAGTGATGGGGAGGCACCAATTGGTGGCAGCTGGTCCTCTCTCCTGTACCCACGCCCTCTACCGATACCCTCTGCCCTTATTTACACTTGACAAGGGGCATTAGATGAGTAACATATTACCAATACTATCCTCTGTGGGGGATGTCTCGCAATCCATATGTTCCATTGGATCCACCCATTGGAAAGGGAAACAAAGGCCTAGCGCATTCAGATAAATGCATTAGGAGTTGCGGCTTCATCCGACGTATGGGGGTTGTGTTGCAATATCATATTGGAGGGTGCAATATGAATACCATTTGTATAACGATTAACCGTCAATGAAGAGTTATTGTGAAAGTACTTAACTCTTTGGTGATTCGATTGTAAAAAATGTCCGTCACGCAGGGGCTGCGTAAACTAAGTAGATTTCCCACGGGAAGGTTTATAATAGATAAATATACATACTGGAAACACCACCGCGAATATTAAGTGAATAAATGCAAACGGTAATGAGCAATCTTTCAGTTAGAAGTAAATAATTCTACAATGGCGTCTGAATTGTAAATAAACAGGCCAGCCAACCTGAATTCTAGACGGCAAATAAAAACCATTAATAAAATATATCTTAATATAACATTAATTTTATTGAAAACTATTTACTATAGCTAATGATGTAATTTGTAATGAATCAGAATAATTTTAATCTCAATTATTTAAATTTTAGTAATCCAAGAACAAAAGAAGGTGGGGGATCAACAGAACGTATTTGCATATATCTCTCAAAGTAAAAATTCAATGAAAATAATATTCATTATTTAACTTTGTAATGAAGAGGTTCACGATATAACAGCTTATTATTAATATACCATGAGTGTGTACTATTATTATATTAATATACCCCATAAGGGTGTACTGAAAGCTGAAAACTATAAAATCTAAATATCTCGGTTAATCTTCATGATACAGATAATACTTATAGAACAATATTTATAGATCATCTAATTTTCAATAAGATTGGTTCCCTACAGTTTTTTGATCCAAAATATAGTAACGGAGATATTTCGAATTTTCGAAAATCCTCCCCACTAACCCCCCCCCCCCTTCCACTTGTTAGATTTTATCCATTAACGATTTATTTTTACATAAAACGAGTAAATATAGAGTTTGGTAACGATCAAACAAATATTGATAGTAGAAAATTGCGTTAAAACATATATATATATATATATATATATATATATATATATATATATATATATATATATATAATTTTGAATGGACCTCATTCTCCTGGATAAGATCGATGGACATTTGAGGAAATGTTTCAAAAATCGCGTCATGAGTACGACCTCAATAGCTGATTTCCCTTAAGGGAAATCTGCTAATAATGTGGGAAATATGGTAATTACGTTTTTGGAAGGTTTCATTTTGCTTGTTAATTGTACAGAGAGATAATTTGACGGCAATGAAAGAAGTCTAGGTTAAAATCGGCGCTCTAGGTTATATTTAATTTTCTTTATTTCTTAAAAATTGACAACAAAATACTATTATTATTAATTAACGTCCACTTCTTGCTACTGTGGTTAATTGGGACGGGTTATCTACGGGTTGCCAATATTTTTTAGTCACGGTGGTACTAAGGATTTTATTTAATTAGTTCGTTGCTTAATAAATTCCTATTGCCTAGACAGGAATCGAACTCGCCATTCTAGGTTTATCATGGGAGATTAAAGGCAACGCTTTAACTCACATGGCTAACCTGAGCCCCATACACAATAAGTTAGATATTCGTAACAATTTTTGACCAGAACATTTTTGATTTGCATTAGATATTCTTAAATATTTTTGAACAGAAAATATGTTTGAACAGTAAGGTTGTAATGAGTTTTATTTTTATTTTAACGATTTCTAGGCCAAGAGATGCAAAATAATGCCCGACAACCATTTATCGCCGAGGTGGTATAATCTCATGAAAAGCAATCGCATCAACACTCCTATATTATAATTAGCCTTATTCTGTGAATTTTCTCATTCAGCTCTAAATCATCGGTTCGTTAACCTATGTGACACAATATACACCAAATATTTTATTTGTTGAATCTTTGACTAAATAACATTCCTTGTTCATGTCAAACCTACAATTGGAAGGTTCATACGTATATTAAGATCAATTACTCAATCTATTGGAGTCATTTGTTATTTAGTGTAAAGAAATTTATTATACTAATTAAATGACTGAAATAATGCTCTTCATTTTTTTTCTACTTACTTGCTTTGAAACAATTTCCATTCACGTTCTGAAGGCTTTGTTTTGCATGGAGGAGGGCAAAACAATGAGGCACTATTTTGATTCGTTAATTAGGGGAAGTCTAATTTCCAAAGGTGCTCCAAGATTGAATACAATCGTGGATAAAGACGTAGAATGAAGGAGTAGGGCCCTCGTTACCGCTGTCATTGTCTTCTGTTTGAAAGACTCAGAGAAAGAGAAAGAGAGAGAGAGAGAGAGAGAGAGAGAGAGAGAGAGAGAGAGAGAGAGAGAGAGAGAGAGAGAGAGAGAGAGAGAGAGAGAGAGAGAGAGAGAGAGAGAGAGAGAGAGAGAGAGAGAGAGAGAGAGAGAAAGCTGAGGACTTGCAATGAAAGAGCCCAATGAAGGAAGGACAGGGGGATATGAGAGCAAGTGAAAGAGGAAAGAGAAAAGAGAGGCAGAGAGAAAGAGAGAGAGAGAGAGAGAGAGAGAGAGAGAGGAGAGAGAGAGAGAGAGAGAGAGAGAGAGAGAGAGAGAGAGAGAGAGAGAGAGAGAGAGAGAGAGAGAGAGAGAGAGAGAGAGAGAGAGAGAGAGAGAGAGAGAGAGAGAGAGAGAGAGAGAGAGAGAGAGAGAGAGAGACAGAAAGTGAAAGAGAGAATCAGAATTGATGAGGAAAGATGAGAAAATTCATTATTCAATGTGACAAATAATTTCATTTCACCCTGGCCTAAAAATATTTTCACTTTAAGGCTTCTTTCCTTATTTATTTCTCAAATTGTGAATTACGTATATAATATTTTATCATTTAAAGAGCTCTAGATTCGCAGTACATTTAAATGTTCCAGATTTAAAGTATTAATCGCTTTCGCATTAGTTGAAATTACGAAATGTCTATGCATATTCCTAAAAATAAAAGTTTCGTAATGCTGATCCAATACTGACTGCACATTTATTTCAAAATCAGTAATAAACGTTGTTGCTTTTACGAAATAGGAGTGGGGGTTATAAGGGGGGCTGTAATGAAATTCACAAAGATGAAAGATCATCTATTGGTTTTTCGGTAAATAACAAAAGTAGTTTATAATATTGTTAAGTTTATTACAAAATCAGTAATAAACGTTGTTTCTTCTTCAAAAGAGTTCTTTTGAATTGCAAAGTTAAACCCACGCCAGCTTCAGAGTTTTTATCACTGTACAATTTATTTAACAATGCACTACACACTTGGTTAATTATTCTTAACTTCTGCTCACAGTATGCACTGATAGCTTCCCTTTTCCTGTTGTTACGCAGTCCAATAACTCACTCACAGTCACTGAAGTTCACAAAAACACGGCACTACACTGTTCTTCTACATAAGTGAACGGCACTGCACTGTCATAAATATGGCACTATACTGTTCTTTACTATACTGTTCACGGCACAACACTTGTTCTTCACATAAAACACTTTACCGCACAGCAACAAAGTCGCACTGTTCACTAAAGCTCCACTGAACACACTGTTGATCACTGGAAGAGAGCTGAGAACCAAACTAAATATTCTCGGGGGGGGGGGGGGACTGTGTTCCTTTTTATAGCTTGTCAGAAAACATCAAAGCGGAATGGTCTGGACTCTTCTAGATCTGGACTGGTTTTGCTGAGGACGGGCGAGACCATATGTCGGCACCTTTGATCTCCTCCGTAGTTCCCAAATACGTGATTATCTCTGTTCAATTTTTCATGTATTTATTTTTCGCAACAACATGATTTGAATGATGCCGAGCACCATTTCTCAAAAACAGATCACCTGTAGAAGCGAGTACCTCACCTCTACAAATTATTGCTCTTTCATAGGACTTTTCAGTCCAGTCAGTTTTAAAGTCTTTAGCAGGTTACATGTAGAGCAGACTATATTGCCACCCCCTTCCCTTATCCGAAAAATTAATTAATCCCAATTGTCAGTTTCTCCTTAGTTGTATATAATATTGTATATAATTAAAACCCGAAAATTAATTGAACATATATTTTTGTGTCAGATTTGTTCAGGTAATTTATTGCAAAGAGAACTGAGATCTTAAATAAATGATAGGTTGTTTAGCAAACCTGAGTGTCGGGAGATCTTTCTATATCTGTGAAACCTTTCTGTCATCTCACTGATAATCTCACTGGTCCTAACATCATAATGAGCTATTTAAACTATTACCTTCCCCTTACAATTAAGATTACTTTAATGTTCCTCGGAACACTCGTATATGCATTAAACTCTGGGATTTTAGCAGATTTCCCTTAAGGGAAATCGGCGGCTATTGAGGTCGTTCTCATGACGCGAGTTTCGGAACATTTCTTCAAATGTCCATCGATCCTACCCAGGAGATGACGAAAATGAGGTCCGTTCAAAATTATATATATATTTAGATACCAGAGATTACTATACGTCTAATTTAAAAAGTGTATAGAATCAATCGACTCCGGAGTCTCGCCGGAGATGTCGGCTCAATAGGAACCAACTCTAGAGCACTGATGATGGGACGGTTCGCCCCGAAAGTACTTTGCCTGTAATAAAGAAGTTTTAAGAGTGGAGGTGTTTGACCTTTTTGATCCTTCCGTTGATGATGGACCTCCACCAGCCAGCCCAAATCCAGAGTATATATACTAGCTCAGATACCCGGCTTCGCCCGGGAATTGATTTGAGGCTGAATGGTGATGGTATTTTTTTGGCAAGGCTTTACTTTGCACAATATTTTGACATTTACCCGTCCCAGTGTTTAGGGTTAATACCCGTTGTTGGCATTTGTTAATAATAAAATTTATTTTTTATGTAAGTTTTCATTGTCCTCCAAATTGTCATATTTCCCGTCTCAAGTGCATTATGCATAGATTTAAATTATTAAGCACAAAATATTAACATACATTTGAATTAATTTTTCCCGGTGAGGTACCTGGTGCTTCATATTGAAAAGAAGTGTTGAGCAAATTTATCTAAATAACAAAATAAACAACTTTTGTTATGTGCATATTTGCCGAAACCCCAATAGGAAACCATTATTATTAATTTCAGGCCTCCCTTATAACCCCCACTCCTGCCCGTCCCTAGAAATGTTAGTATGGCTTATTATAAGGAAGGCGTTAGTGCTAATACACATACTGAGTGTTTTATTTAGTTCGGTAGAATCTTTTGTGCCAAATAAAATTTTTGTCTCCCGCTATAATTTTTAGCGTATAACGCCTTTATACTTCGGTATACGATGATAGTGTATATAAAAAAAAGTTTCTCTAAATAACAAAATAAACAACTTTTGTTATGTGCATATTTGCCGAAAATGCAATAGGAAACGAAATATCACTATTATTAATTTCAGGCCTTCCTTATAACCCCCACTCCTGCCCGTCCCTAGAAATGTTAGTATAGCTTATTATAATGAAGGCGTTAGTACTAATTCACATAACCAGTTTGGTTTAATTCGGTTCAGTCTTTAGTGCCAAATAAAATTGTGGACTCCCACTTTAGGTTATAGCGTATAACTCATTTATGCTTCCGTATACGGCAAAAGTGCATATTACAACAGTTACTCTAAATAACAAAATAAACAACTTTTGTTATGTGCATATTTGCTGAAAAAGCAATAGGAAACGAAATATCGCTATTTTTAATTTCAGGCCTCCCTTATAACCCCCACTCCTGCCCGTCCCTAGAAATGTTAGTATGGCTTATTATAAGTAAATCGTTAGTATTAATTCACATAGCGAGTTTGTTTTAGTTCGGTTGAGTCTTTTATGCCAAATAAAATTGTGGACTCCCGCTATAGTGTTTAGCGTATAACTCATTTATACTTCCGTATACGGCAAAAGTGCATATAATAAAAGTTACTCTTAATAACAAAATAAACAACTTTTGTTATGGGCATATTTGCTGAAAAAGCAATAGAAAACGAAATATCGCTATTTTTAATTTAAGGGCCTCAATTATAACCCCCACTCCTGTTCGTCTTAGAGAATATTAGTATAGCCTAAAGTCTAAGTTGGGTTAGTAGTAATATACATACCAAGTTTCATAAAATTCGGTTCAGCCGTTTATTCGTGAAAAGGTAACAAACAAACATACACGAAAGAAACAAAATGCAGTTATGGTGTCTACGACATGTGAAACGAAAAGTTATCGTGAAATTTCGCGAAAAAAATCAATGTACAGACAGAGGTTACAATTTTATATATATACTAGCTCAGATACCCGGCTTCGCCCGGGAATTGATTTGAGGCTGAATGGTTATGGTATTTTTTTGGCAAGGCTTTGCTTTGCACAATATTTTGACATTTACCCGTCCCAGTGTTTAGGGTTAATACCCGTTGTTGGCATTTGTTAATAATAAAATTTATTTTTTATGTAAGTTTTCATTGTCCTCCAAATTGTCATATTTCCCGTCTCAAGTGCATTATGCATAGATTTAAATTATTAAGCACAAAATATTAACATACATTTGAATTAATTTTTCCCGGTGAGGTACCTGGTAGTTCCAAAGAATTGTTGAGCAAATTTCTCTAAATAACAAATTAAACAACTTTTGTTATGTGCATATTTGCTGAAACCCCTATAGGAAAGGAAATATCACTATTTTTAATTTCAGGCTTCCCTTATAAGCCTCACTCCTGCTCGTTCCGAAATGTTAGTATGGCTTATTGTAAGGAAGGTGTTAGTGCTAATACACATACCGAGAGTTTTATTTAGTTCGGTTGAGTCCTTTGTGCCAAATAAAATTGTTGACTCCAGCTATCATTTTTAGCGTATAACGTCTTTATACATCGGTATACGACGATAGTGTATATGACAAAAGTTTCTCTAAATAACAAAATAAACAACTTTTGTTATGTTCATATTTGCCGAAACCCAAAAGGAAACGAAATATCACTATTTTTTAATTTCTGGCTTCCCTTATAACCCCCACTCCTGCCCGTCCCTAGAAATGTTGGTATGACTTATTATGATGAAAGCGTCAGTGCTAATACATATACCGAGTTTTATTTATTTCGGTTGGGTCTTTTGTCCCAAATAAAATTATTCACTTCCGCTATAGGTTTTAGCGTATATCTCGTTTATAATTCGGTATACGACAAAAGTATATATAACAAAAGTTACTCTAAATAACAAAATAAACAACTTTTGTGATGTGCATATTTGCCAAAAAACCAATAGGAAACGAAATATCGCTATTTTTAATTTCAGGCTTCCCTTATAACCCCCACTCCTGTTCGTCTCAGAGGAAATTAATATAGCCTAAAGTCTAAGTTGGGTTAGTAGTAATATACATACCAAGTTTCATAAAATTCGGTTTAGCCGTTTATGCGTGAAAAGGTAACAAACAAACAAACAAACAAATAAACAAACAAACATACACAAACAAACCGAAAAGTTATCGTGAAATTTCGCGAAAAAAATCAATGTACAGACAGAGGTTACAATTTTATATATATACTAGCTGAGATACCCGGCTTCGCTCGGGAATTCATTTGGGGCTGAATGATGGTGGTATATTTTTGGCAAAGCTTTACTTTGCACAATATTATGACATTTACCCGTCCCTGTGTTTAGGGTTAACACCCGTCGTTTATGTGGATTTGTTAATAATAAAATTATTTTTTTATGCAAGACTTCACTGTTCTGCATATTGTCATATTTCCCGTTTCCTGTGCATTATGCATAGATTTGAATTATTAATGAGAAAATATTGACATACATTTGAATTAATTTTTTCATTTGAGGTACCTGGTAGTTCATTTGAAAAGAAGTGTTGAGAAAATTTCTCTAAATAACAAATTAAACAACTTTTTTATGTGCATATTTGCCGAAACCCCAATAGGAAATCACTATTTTAATTTCAGGCCTCCCTTACAACTTCCACTCCTGCCCGTCCCTAGAAATAGTATGGCTTATTATAAGGAAGGCGTTAGTGCTAATTTAAATACCGAGTTTGGTTTAGTTCGGTTGAGTCTTTTGTGCCAAATAAAATTGTGGACTCCCGCTATAGGTTTTAGCGTATAACTCATTTATACTTCCGTATACGGCAAAAGTGCATGTAACAAAAGTTACTCTAAATAACAAAACGAATAACTTTTGTTATGTGCATATTTGTTGAAAAAGCAATAGGAAACGAAATATCACTATTTTTTAATATCTGGCTTCCCCTATAACCCCCACTCCTGCCCGTCCCTAGAAATGTTGGCTTGGCTTGTTATAATGAAAGCGTTAGTGCTAATACACATACCGAGTTTTATTTAGTTTGGTTGATTCTTTTGTGCCATATAAAATAGTTCACTTCCTCTATAGGTTTTAGCGTATATCTCGTTTATTACTCGGTATACGACGAAAGTGTAATAACAAAAGTTACTCTAAATAACAAAATAAACAACTTTTGTTATGTGCATATTTGCGGAAAAACCAATAGGAATTGAAATATCGCTATTTTTAATTTCTGGCTTCCCTTATAACCCTCACTCCTGTTCGTCTCAGAGGATATTAATATAGCCTAAAGTCTAAGTTGGGTTAGTAGTAATATACATACCAAGTTTCATAAAATTCGGTTCAGCCGTTTATGCGTGAAAAGGTAACAAACAAACAAACAAACAGACACCAAAGAAACAAAATGCAGTTATAGTGTCTATGACATGTGAAACGAAAAGTTATCGTGAAATTTCGCGAAAAAAATCAATGTACAGACAGAGGTTACAATTTTATATATATATAGTTTTTTAAGTGGTTATGTAAGAAATACTAATGTTTCTTTTACTTTAACTTATTGAATCAGCTATTGAAGTTATAATATGATACATTTGATTTGACATGTGATTCTTTTCATCATATATACCCCAATTCTAACTCATAAATGATAAAAATGAGGTCTATTCAAATTGATCCATATGTTCAAAATATATATATATATATATATATATATATATATATATATATAGATATAGATATAGATATATATTTGTCTGTTAACGCTCTAGCGGTCGCAAGTTTTGTTCGATCGTTACCAAACTCGGAATTTAATCGTTTTATGTAAAAAGAAAGATCAAGTTCGTTAATGGCTGAAATCGGACCAGTGGGAGGGGGAGTTTAGAGGGGGGATTTTTGAAAATTCGAAATATCTCCGTTATTATGTGTCGGATCAAAATATTGTATAGAATCAATCTTATCACAAATTAAAGTTACTGTAAATAGTGTTCTATATATTTATTCTGTATCTTGAATATTAACCGAGATATTTGCATGTGTATTCTGCGTGTGGTCGGCAGGAGTCGGCTATGTTCGGTACTTTCCGCCGAGAGCTCTAGCGGCCGTTACCGTAACTGTTCGTCCTTCGTGAATAAGTTTAGAGATCCCTTACTGCTACAGTTGTTATTGGGCAGATTTCTCTACTGTAAAACTTCACGTGGGAAATCTGCTTAGTTTACGTAGCCCCTGGGTGACGGACTTTTTTAATACTGGGAAGATTTGAAGTGAAGAGACATGATTCTATGTTAACAGGAGAAATTATATTGTTCTCAGTTTATACACAGGTTTGGATCAGCCGCATTTTGACGGGAATGGACTGATAGAGTTAAAATCAGTTCTCCCCCACCCATCCCGACCTAACTTGGTTTTTGCTTACATGTAATTCGCTCCTTATACTTTTGTATTATTAGTTTTATACTCATAAATGTGAATTTGTTTTAAGTCTCAAAAAATAAATAATTAAAATGGTGAACTCATTATTATAATATGATATAATATTATTACTATTAAGATAAATAAAATTGTAACCTCTGTCTGTATATTGACTTTTTACTATAACTTTCCCGATACTTTATCGTTTTACATGGAATTGAACGATATGAACAATTTGTTTTTTTCACCTTTTCATGTCTGAACTAGTAAATCCAAACTTTATGGTAATTAGTAGGTGTATAACTACTTACGCTATTTAGACTTTAGGCTATACTAATGTTCTCAGACACGAATAGGAGTGGGGGTTATAAGGGGGGCTGTAATGAAAATTCACGAAAGATCATCTATTGGTTTTTCGGTAAATAACAAAAGTAGTTTATAATATTGTTAAGTTTATTACAAAATCAGTAATAAACGTTGTTTCTTCATGAAAAGAGTTCTTTTGGATTATAAAATTAAACACACACAAGCTTCACAGTTTTTATCACTGAACAATTTATTTAACAATGCACTACACACTAGATTAATTATTCTTAATTACTACTCACAGTATGCACATCAGCTATCAAGCTTCACTGTCCTTCAGATTGCACAGTCCAATACTCACGATCACTGAAGTTCACAAAAATACGGGACTGCACTGTCCTTTACTTTGCGAAGTTAACGGCACTGCAGTGTCTTAAATACGGCACAATACTGTTCTTTACAGAGTCACGGCAACACACAGTTCTTCACATAAAACACTTTACCGCACTGTAACTAAGTCGCACTGTTGCTCTGAACGCACTGATTATCACTTGAAGACAGCTGAGAACAAAACTGACTGTCGGGCGAGTTGTACACGCTTATTTAGAGGGACGGCAACATCATAAGAGGCTGTCTCGAAAGTACTGGACTCTTAGTTTGGAACAATCCAGGCTCCTCTAGACACTTCGGGAGTCCTTCCTCGGTCGCTCCTTTCATCTCCTTCGTTCTTCGTACCCAAATATGTGACTATCTCTGTTTAATTTTTCATGTATTTAATTTTCGCAACAATATTATTTAAAGTAACTTTGGTAATATCTCCTTTCTGGGTATAACGAAATATAAATGAGAAATACCCTAAAAACTATAGCGAACCGTTAAGAAAGTCAGACATCAGTTGATGGAAACAATGAATTTCCACAGTCTGCTCAAAAGAATATTGTGTGGAGCAGGGTGGAAAAGAAAGTCCTGACAATGGTGACAAGGCAATCTGAGGTAAGGCTCGGGGTTTGAAACTGGAAGATCCTAGCTGCTGATCTTGCTGAGTGGTAAATAGTGGTGCCAGATGTTCTTCAACGAACATAGTAAGTATATATTATTATTAATAGGCTTATTTATATTTTCTGGCAAGTATCTGTAAAATGTCATATTTATAACCTGCATATAGAGTGATTTATATTTTACTGAATTAATTTTAAGTGCATTCCAATATGATCTTGTAGTTGTCACACTTCACAGAAACCAGTAATAGGGAAGGCTGGAGCTCACTATCTGGACTTCTAACAGACTGTCCTCAATTATCGAGGACATTCAAATCTTAAATTCCTAACAAATGTGATTTATGGTATGACGTAATCATAATTGAGACACTGGCATCAATAAGAACAAAGGGGCGAGTTGGTGGTACAGCCAAAGAGAACCTTTTGCCAGGGCCTCAAGTTAAGGACCAAGTAGAGGAAGTTTCGCTAAAGGTGAACAATGGGCCGAGTTGAGCTCCTACCACCTACCATGTATTAGACAAGACTAACTTCCTATAGAAAACCGTTTTCCCAATAATAGGCCCTCCTGCCCGGCCCAGCTCCCCTAGGGTAGGAATTATTAAAAAATCGGAAAAGGAATTGGTTGTAGACAGTTTTTTCATCATTTTTTTGGGCTCTCTTTTTGTGAATTTATAAAGAAAATATGGCTCTGAAAGGAGGATGGAGAAGTCCTTTGAAATCGTTTTCCATTTATAATTCAATTCGTCCGGAGCTTCTTTTTAAGACTTCAAATATGCGCACTAAATGGATTTTACGTCGTCGAATTCTTTAATCTGGGAGGAAATAGAATTAATCCCTTGGCAGGATGTTAATTCTAAAAATAATATATGTGGTTCACAGGCACGTCAGGGATAAGAGGGAAAAAATATTTCTACCTTAGAAGGAAAATACTAAAATAATACTTTCGGAATGAATATCTTACATTACCGTTGATAGTAGGACATGCCAGTAAACCATTAACATTTTCTTCTTGCTTTTAAGTGAATGAAACAATCGTTTAGCACTAAAAATAACTTAAATGGTTAAAAAGTAAGGAAAGCATTACAGAAGCTACATTATTCAGGTTTCAAAGTATTTTTGCAATAGACATTGAAATAAAATAATAAAGCCATATACTCCAAAGTATTTTATTTTAATATTCAAGTTATTGCCTACAAAGAACGTTATGATTTTCTACAACTACTCTACTTGATAGTCTTCATTGAGCCTATAACTGTCACTTGCTGGATCTGTATATTGTTTGTCATATTAGGATCCTTATGTACTGCTATTCCCTATTATGATAACCTACAATGTGTTTCGAAGAATTTCCATATACAAACATGTCACACGCGTACACCAAAATAAACATTTTAGTTGTGGTGAAATGAATGAGTTTTCGAAAATGTTTTGTTTGTTTATAATATACTCGATACCTCTCCATTTCATTCAACATTAACAATCATATACGTTAATGTCTGAAATCGCACGAGGAATGGGGGGGGGGGTTCGACAATTCGAAATATATCAGTTGTTATGAGTCAGACTAAAAAATGTTATAGAACCAATCGTTAAAAAATAAAAAAAATAATAAAATTAAGCGACGCCCCCCCCCCTCCCGCCCGGCGGTCGTGGTCCAGACTACGCAGCTTTAATCAGCAGGCACTGAGGATGGAGCGTAACTCCGAAAGTGCACTTTGCATAATATTAAAAACTGTAGAGGACTTGGCCTTCTTATTGATCCTTATTTTTGATATTATTTACCATATTTATAAAAACATCCTTCAGACATGAAGTTCTTTACTTTATTTTTAAACAAAGATTATTTTTATAAGATTTAACATATTCTGGCAGAGCGGTTTTACACCTAAAATGATATGCTTTTCTCGATATATTACTGTTTGTGGTTTGGGATTTGAAGGACATTCTTGTATCTTATTTTATGATAATGTGTTGTACTATTTTGGTAATACAAGTTCATGTATTGTTTCACAAACAATATTGCTTCGTACATATATATTTAAGGAAAAGTCATTATTTTTCGAGAGTCTCTGGACTATCTGTTCAATATGAATTGTATTGCTCCCTTTTCCAGTTTAATTATTAAAATATCATTTTCGCGTTTCCCCAAAACCTAACGCTATAAGTTAACTATAGAAATAAGCATAGTATATTAGTAATTGAGTTCCCGTTGAAAGGTATTTCTTAACATATTTCAATAAAAAGCAACGCGATTTTAGTTGATCACTTAATTCTTCAATATGACCAAACCGGTCTAGGATTTTGCCCACAGTCATTCCTTAAACCTTTATAACGGGGATTGATAAAATGACCTTGACATCACATCAAAAGAATGGGAGCAATCAACGGTAGGGTAAGAATGGTCAAACCACCTCTACTCTTAGCAATCCTTCATTTAAAAGCAGAATACTTTGGGGGCGAACTCGTGAACAGTGAGTGCTCTAGAGTTGATCCCTATTGAGCCGACATCTCCTGCGAGACCCTGAGGAGCACTGAAGATGGGGTAGTTCACCCCGAAAGCATCCTCCTTTTAATAAAAGAATTGTTAAGAATGGGAGTGATCATTCTTATCCTTCCGTTGATGATGGACCTCCACCAGCCAGCCTAAATCCCGAATGTGAGCAATGTTTCCTCACCTCTAGAATATATGCTTTCGGTTTATTTATAGCCAGTTTATAAGCGATTTACAAATCGAAGAACTATTTCAACATTTTAACAGATTTCCCTCGAGGGAAATCAATTATTGAGGTCGTACTCATGACGCGATTTTCCAAAAATTTCTTCAAATGTCCACCGATCCTACCTAGGAGATGACGAAAATGAGGTCCGTTCAAAATTATATATATATTTAGAGGGGAGATTTTCGAAAATTACTATACGTCTAATTTAAAAAGTGTATAGAATCAATCTTATTGCAAACTAAATGTACTGTTATATACATTTATTCTTTATCTAAATATTCACCGAGATATGTACATTTTTCAGTTTTCAGCCTTCACCAAACCCCCACTTCTACACTTGTTACATAAACAATACTCTATTATGTAATAAACCACATTATTCGAAGGTTAAATACCATATATTGTTTTTAAGAGACCGTTTTCATACGAGATAAATGCAAATATGTTATGGTGACCTCCTCCCCCCCTTTCTTAAGTTCTAGGACTACTTAAATTTGATTGATTGAGATAAGATTATTCTGATCCATTATAAATTACAGTTTTGGATATAGTAAATAGTTTTCAATAAAATTCTCATATATCTCAGTAATTGTTATTCTTTCCTGTGAGAAGTTGGCACACCTGTTTGTTTACGTTTCAGGTGCTTCCCGTCTGGAGGTTTCTTATTATCGTTTGTATTTATTTACTTGATGTTGACTGACGGTGCTATTGTTTTCCAGTACGTAGATTTATCTATTGGTAAACATCACGAGGGAAATCTGCTTAGTTTACGCAGTCCCTGTTTGACGGACTTTTATAATGCAGAGTGCAGATTATTTCACCGCCTGATGGATATTTCTATTTTTACAAGGACAGGAAGCCCTTGAGATCCATCAATAAAACGCACAATTTAATGTTGGGCTGTGTATCGAAGCGTCAGGGGCAGACTGGCTTTCCAGAAAATTGGCTGTTGCCGTATATTAGCGTTGAGGCTCCTAGGATGATGTGTCCGGGCTAGTTTATCTGCACCATACAGCTGCTGGCCTCTGATTGGGAGGGTGGCCATCCAAGCAGAGCATTACAGTTACCATGGCGACATTTACTCAGGGTAATAAGGCGGTCAATGTCGATTGCTTTAGCTTTCCACGTCCTCTTTCTTTATCGGCAATCTCTTCAATTTCGAAAGGCTGCTTTCATTCCGTCAAGTATTTCCTTCACGCACTCACCTGATTTACTGGACATTCATAATGTCCGTGGATCAGGGATACCAATACAAGATAATTTAAGAAAAGTCCACGTAGGGACTGCGTAAAGTAAGCAGATTTCCCACGTGCTGCTATAACACATTTTTGATCTAATCTCATCGCATATTCTCTATTTATATGAAGAAAATCATATGAGTAGAAGGGGGAGGGGGTTACTTAAGACAGAAAAGAAGAAAGTAGGAATGACTCGCCTAATACTTCAGTTACAAAAAAGTGCATACAACAAAAAAAGTCCGTCACGCAGGGGCTGCGTAAACTAAGCAGATTTCCCACGTGATGTTTTACAATAGAGAAATTTTAGAATAGAGAGTCAAACAGTTACGGGAACGGCCCGAACTAGCTCTTGACGGAAACTCACGACTAGACCCGAAGTTGGCCGATCTCATCTCAGAAGTTGAAAACAGAAAAATGCAAATATCTCGGTTAATATTCAAGATACAGAATACATGTATATAACATTATTTATAGTAAATTTAATTTGCAATAAGATTAATTCTATACAATTTTTCGATCCGACGTATAGTAACGGAAATATTTCAAATTTTAGAAAATCCTCCCCTCTAAACGCCCCCTCCCACTGGTCCGATTTCAGCCATTAACGAACTTGATCTTTATTTTTGCATAAAACGCTTAAATATCGAGTTTGGTAACGGTCAAACGAAAATTGCGACCGCTAGAGCGTTAACAGACTAATATATATATATATAATTTTGAACGGACCTCATTTTCGTCATCTCCTGGGTAGGATCGATGGACATTTGAAGAAATTTTTCGAAACTCGCGTCATGAGTACGACCTCAATAGCTGATTTCCCTTAAGGGAAATAGGGGGATATTCGTAGACCATCGTTTTCTATTGAAAGGAAATAATGTTTCTAGTCATCACAAATCATTATGCAGTCTTATACGGGTAAAAATAGACTAAGATTAGATACACCTAGATTTTATATATTCTTTGTTCAAGTGGGCATCTCCTTGTCGAGAAAACAACACATTGTAGCAAATATTATGTATGTTAGGTGTATTTAATCACTTATTTAAGCAGTTCAAGGAAAATGAGCGCAAAGCGTTAGCGCCTTGTAAGTATCTAGACCTGACCCCACCAATCAGCGGGCAAGTTGGAGTCCTGGAGGCGCCTTGCCTATAAATGCTCCCGTAAATAAATGAACAGTGCATTGAATGCAGCTTTTACCGAACAGTCCTTTTTAATTTCAGTCGAGTGCTTAGTGAACATCGGTGCAGTGTCGTGTTTAGTGAACAGCAGTGAGTTATTGTACATATTGTGATTAGTAATGACGAATAACTTACCAATTGTGTAGTGTGTCGTCAAATAAATTGTGTAGTGATTAAAACGTTAGAGTTTGTGTATTTAATTCTGTAATCCAAATGAACCCTAATAATGAACATTTATAATTTTTGCAATAAACGTAACAGTATCTTCTTCAATATTCAAGGCGTATGGTACAAAATTTTCCAAACAAAAATTTCACCTCACATTAAATAAGTCTGAACGGTCTTAAAGATTTTTGTCCCCACCATAATTATACAGATTTGAAAAACTATTGACTTTCCCACATAGGAAATCCGCATATTATTGGAACTCTCAAAAGTGCATTTAAAAATTAAGATATTGCTTTATTTCAGCTTTTTTAAATGCTCATCATGAACGAAACGTTGGAATATTGTTACTTTAGAAAACCTTTAAAATACTAATTTTGTGGGTTCTCATTATCTCTTCAATGACAACCAAACAAAAACTTCAAAAAGTTAAAGTTGCACCCCCCCCCCCTCGTTTTTAATAAATTTAAATTATTTATTAACGTCCACTTTTTGCAAATAAGACATTTCTAGCCAGTGTGGGACTAAGTATTTTACGTAATTAATTCCTATTGCCCAGGCGGGAATCGAACTTGCCACCCTATGTTTACCATGTGAGATTAGCTCTCCCTTTTTTAAATTTTTATAATTATTATCTATTTGGAATGTTTCGTAGACTTATGTAGAACATGATAAAAATCACATCTTGCGGAAAACATCAAGATTGAACCCTTAGTGAAAGTCTGTTTGAATTACACGACCCTTTTTGACAGTAACTGATGAAAATTAAGAGAATTGAGTTGGAGTCGAAAGCTGAAGTTTAGTATTTGAAGTCTGAGCCAGTGAATTTTTAACGAGTTATCTCCTGAATGTCAGTGTGGTTCGGATGGGGCTAAAACTTTTATTTTCCTGTCTGGTTGTGAATGGGGCATTGGACCCGCAGCTCCCCGATTTTTGACAGGTTTTCGGCCATCAATGTTCAATGGTCGGCCCTTTGTAATCACTGCCCATCGTCCCTTGACGTTTCCTGCTTTTGGTCCACCACTGCTTTCATCAATACTCCCATTTCATGACTTGTGAAACTTTTAAACTGTGAAGAATATATATATATATGTATATATATATATATATATATATATATATATATATATATATATATATACTCGTATTTAGGGCAGATATATTTTATATTTCTTTAACTTCGTTTAATTACTTTTTAAAAACATTTTAGTGATGAAACTGTTTGAATGAAAAGCAAATATACCCTAGATAACTTTTTTAATCTTACCTTATTTTGATTTAGCAATGAACGGTCATGTAGACCGGGGTATGCAGGTTGTTAGCACATCTGTTGAAACATAAAGATTGAATTAATTTGTAATCTAAATAACCCCTTAATTTTCATGACGTAACTACTGAATGACTTTGTCTTCCGTACACATTCGCTTTTAGCAGATTTCCCTTAAGGGAAATCAGCTATTGAGGTCGTACTCATGACGCGAGTTTTGAAAAATTTCCTCAAATGTCCATCGATCCTACCCAGGAGATGACGAAAATGAGGTCCGTTCAAAATTATATATATATATATCTATATATATATATATATATATCTATATATATATATATATATATATATATATATATATATATATATATATATATATATATATATATATATATATATATTTGTCTGTTCACGCTCTAGCGGTCTCAATTTTTTTTTTATCTTTACCAAAGTTCATTTTTTAGCTTTTGACGTTAAAAGAGAGATCAAGTTCGTTCAGGGCTGAAATCGGCCCATTGGGAGGGGTGTTTAGAGGGGGGATTTTTGAAAATTCGAAATATCTCCGTTATTATCCGTCGGATCGAAAAATTGTATAGAATTAATCTTATTGTAAATTAAATTTACTATAAATATTGTTCTATACATTTATTCTGTATCTTGAATATTAACCGAGATATTTGCATTTGTATTGTGTATGTGGTCGACGGAACCCCGCCATGTTCCGGACTCTCCGCCGAGAGCTCTGGTGGCCGTTTCCAGAACTATTCTTCCCTCGTGAATAGGTTTAGAGATCCCTTCCTACTACAGCTGTTATTAGGCGGATTTCTCTATTGTAAAACATCAGGTGGGAAATCTGCTTAGTTTACGCAGCCCCTGCGTGACGGACTTTTTTTATATCCTTGTAGTAAGAGTTGGGGATAAGAAGAATGTTGACGAAGTTCCGTTCCTTATTGTTGTTGGCCATCAACGGGTTGAAATAAAAATAGTTCCCCTTCAGAATATAAAACAGTCCGTCACGCAGGGGCGCGTAAACTAAGCAGATTTCCCTGGTGAAGTTTAACATTAGATAAATCTATATAATGGTAACACAATATAAACTGAATAAATACAAGCGATAAGCATGTGCAACTCGCCTACCTTTGCATTATATTGCATAAGCATGTGCAACTCGCCCGACAGTTAGTTTTGTTCTCAGCTGTTGTCAAGTGATCATCAGTGCGTTCAGTGCGACTTAGTGCAGTGCGGTAAACTGTTTTATGTGAAGAACAGTGTAGCTATCAGTGCATACTGTGAGTAGTAATTAAGAATAATTAACCAAGTGTGTAATGCATTCTTAAATAAATTGTGCAGTAATAAAAACTGTGAAGCTTGTGTGTGGTTAATTTTGCAATCCAAAAGAACTCTAATAAACAACATTTATTACTGATTTTGTAATAAAAACGTAACAATATATACATACAGTTTTGAACGGACCTCATTTTCGTAATCTATTAAGTAGGATCGATGGACAATTGAAGAAAAATGTCAAAAATTGCGTCATGAGTAGGACCTCAATTTCTGATTTCCCTTAAGGGTATATGAACCCCCCCCCCCATCAAAATGTACATTCATAAGTACCATTGTATTTTTATTTTTTTTATTTTGTGTGAAGCATAGAATGGGTACATAGTGTTTTCTGGTCTTTCATTAGTTCAAATTAATCACTTTATGGAATATCAAATACATGGTTGGTACCGCCAGTATATATCATACTGTTGTCACTGGCGAATGGTCTTCATCGATAGGTATAACGGTAAAATCATTTTAAGGTTAAAAAAAAGAAGATATCATCCAGCCAAGACAGTCTGTAGCAACACCACAGACGGGTGAGGTTGGGATCGGAATTCGGAAGTAATCATTTTAAAATGATTGCTACAAAATAACTTTAAATATTTTTAAATGTATTAATTCTCTTAATATCCCTTGTTAATTAATTGATCTTTCTTTGTTCTATTTATTTCAAGACTCATCCTGGTTAGTTCAAATCTAAAAGATTATGAAGTATCGACCCAGGTCTTGCTAGAGGAAACTTGACGTAGCATTATAACTTTGAAATTGTATATTCACCATATCTTGAGGTTAGTTCAGCCAGTAGTTCAATCATTCCATAAACGTTGGAAAAACAAATAAATTCACAAAAAGTGGAATAAACCTTCGTTTAACAAATTGCTGTTGCTGTAGAAAAGGATCATTCCTACACTACTCAATTATGGGAATACAAACCATTTGTTCAGAATCTCTCAGCTTCACCCGGTTGTGATACAACTTAATTTTGACTTCGTGAAACTTATAATTTTGATTTGTTAACTTACTAGGAGACCACCCTTTACAGATTATACACTCGATTTTAGAAGTTTTATATTATTAGTTATTCCTAAACTAATCAACTTAATCAAGACGTAATTTAACAATTGTAATCAATTTAATATATTTACGATTAATTTTCATTGTAATGTATGCGTAATGTTGCTTTCGGTGTATAAAAAAAAAGCCTTACCCTCTTGAAAGTCCATTAATATGCCCCCCTTAATAACTTGGCTGTTAATGATTAAAAATAATTTTAATTTCCTGAGCAATTAATACCACTGGGTTGGAGGGGAAATATGATTTGGGTGAAGTAAGGGGGTGAAACCGATCTTCCTCATTTTTTTTTGGGGGGGGGGTTTCATTAATGAGGGAAAAATTCTACCCACTAACCCCTGAATTTCATTAGGTGTTGGAGGGTAGGTATCTTGAGTGATATTCAGCCAAATTCATAACAACACGTCGTAAAGAGGTTATGATTTAATTTATTTACATGAGATGAAAATATATTGTTATTATTATTAAACGAGTTAAGTTTATTTCCCCGTGAAATGAGTTATGAACTTTATGAAATCTGGGTAAGTGAGTAGGTTGAGACAGGGTGTCCTGAAGTTAAAGCCAAAAGAAATATGAGTTTTTGACTATATACGACTTGTCAGCATGTATTCCATTTTGTAAAATGGTCGGAACGATTTGAAGTTTTAAGAAGCAATTAGTAATTCATTAATTAACACATGTAGAGGTGTAGTCTAATATTTACTTAATGCCTTGAGAACTAATAGAAATAGAAGAAATAACATTCGCATTTCGATGTATGAACGATGTATTATCCTCCCCCCTCCTATTAAAAAAGTTAATATCGTTTTTAGAGCACGCCCGGAAGACCACGGATATATTTTTATTACATTTGTTATTCAATATAACTAGGACAGAAGGAAATGGGAAACTATTGACCGAAATTTCTCTATTGTATGCACCATGATTCATTATTACCTCATACATCTCTGATTATGTTCTTACAAGAGCCACCTTTCTCATAGCGTTGACTTATGACAAATTAAAGCGAATCTCCCACTCATTGGTAAATAATAGATATGTTTAGTGTGTAAATGTACTTATCACTTTATCAAAAAAAAAATAAATGAATAAATTAAAATAATTAAGGGTTGCTAGCAAAAACCCCACTAGTCAAAAAAACAATTTTTTGGTAAATTAAAAAAAAAAAAGTTTGTCTTCATTCCATGAGGGAGTAAAATTTTGATATTTTTTTTTAATAAAGTTCTCGGGGATCAGGATAATTTTCAGATGATCAAATATATCCTCTTTCAATGGGGAAGAAGAATGTTCTGGACTAATGGGGTTTTGGTGGAATTCAACAAAAACCTAAAAGTCAAATATCATATATACTGCTCAAAAATGAATAGGGATATTGGCTGTTTTGTGGTATGTATGGGGCCTAGCATATTTTTTTTTTTTTTATTATAAATATCATTAATATTTATTAGAAATTATTGTCTTTTTTCCCCCATGAAAAAGAAATTTAATTAAGATCGATTTAATTCAAATTAATAGGATAAGAAAAAATAACCAAAGTTCCTATTCATTTTTGAGCAGTATAGATAACATGATCAGGTAGAAGAAATAGTATTCGGCATATTGAGTCACTTGTTAATTTGATTTAATAATTTTAACAAGAAAAATAAACAATTTAAGAAAAAGTATGAAGCAAAATGTTGAACAACGTGTGCAGTAACTTTGGAAAAATTCATCTTCACATCCATCTCTATTGTCATCGTTGTCAGTTTGGTAGTCAAGACAAGGTCGGCTGCTGCAACAAAGGGCAAACAGCCTCGTGGAGAACTCTTTGCTCCCAGGATGTTCCAGGTAGTCAGCACGTTGTAGAACGTCTTTAGTCCAAGCCTTCCTGACTAGTGGGGTTATTGTGGAATCTTTGTATTTTTTATTTTCGAAGCTGTCCGGCGAGAGGTGTTTTTGTCGATTTCCATTGTATCAGTATATGTGTTATACTGTACACTACATAATGCAACTCAAACACATTTTTCAGTTTTTTTTATTAGTGGGGATTTTGCTAGCAACCCTTCAATTTATATGTATCCCCTTTTTCTTTTTAGGTGGGTTGAAATCTATAGTTTCTTCAAGATAAATAATTGAAAAACAATCGAGCCCCACACATTATTGATTTATATCTACTATAATCTAGTAATATACAAAAACGCCCGACACTCAAGAGCAGCGTAAAGTAAGCAGATTATCTACGAAACGGTTTATCACGCGCAGATAATCTCAACTCATTCACTGTTTCTCCGGTAATAACAAGCCTATGTAAAAATAACACTGGATGTGAAATGTTTATTGAATGTATTGTGACTGTATTTTCTCATAGAAAGGTTATACATCGTGTACTTAAGCAAAAATATAATGTAGAACGTAAAATCTTAATTGAAGACTTTATAACTAACACATTTCAGTATATCCCCCAATTTAAAATAGCTATTAAAACAATATTTTAAATTTAACAGTTCATAATAGGCCAGCTTAACATTAATATGAGATCAGCAGAAGTTATTGAAGACACTAAAAAAAATACAAATATCTCTCTAACAATCGAGATACAGAGAAAGTGGAAAAACAACATTTATTGGATATAAAATTTGCAACAATATTGTTTATAGGCCGTTTTCTGCCTCAGTACAACGGAGATATTTCAAATTTTCTATATTTCCCCTCTAAACCCACACAGCTCTGAAGTGAGTTATTTCAAGTCATTCCTTTTTGAAAAACATTTTTTTTTAAACAATTCAAAGGTTTATTGATAAAAAAACCTATATATTTTTAATTTTAAATATTACGGCCTTCAATATTCAATACGGTTTTCAATATTTCCTCTAAACCTATTATTAGACTTAGCCATTTGTTTTATATGGAGTCGCTGTGTGTTACTTTTAAGCTGGTTTATATTAATATTGTTCTGATTAAATTATTTACATTTAAAAAAAAAAGTTGTTATCCATTTTATAGCGATGTGCTGTTGTGTGTTTTTACCTATCCGCAACTGGGAAAAAAGAAATATTACATTTGCACTTAGAGGCCAAGTAATTATTACACGACTTCGTCTAGGCCATTCCTACCTAACACATGGATTCCTAATAGAAAAGAAGGAACGGCCAAAATGAGTTAAATTACGCTAGCGTAGAAATAATTATTATTTGTGGAATTTAAATGATATATTTTTTGTTTATATTATTAAAAAAAAATGTGTCCAAAGTGAGGTAGAAACATATATTTCCAGATAAAAAAAACATTTTTCTTCCTAGAACTGTGTAATTATTCAGTACATAAAAAACTCCGTCACGCAGGGGCTGCGTTAACTAAGCACATTTGCCACGTGCTGGTTTGGCACACTATTTATCTCCTCACCCCATTTATTTTTTATGTCTAAGCGAAAATTTGGCGATCAGAAGTGGGGGGCTTACTGATAGCTGAAAAAATCAAGTAGGAGCTTAATATTTAAGCTACCAAAAAATTACTATAAAAGTTCAATTGAGCATCAATAGTTCAACAAGATTGATTCTATAACATTTATAGATATGACTTATAACAGATATATTTTTATTTATTATTGTTTTTGTAATAAATGTAACACTATTCTTCTTTTACCTTTAACACCAATAAAGAAATTAAAGCCTTAGTACCATGAAATCAATACTATTAAGATGCTGGGAGTGCCATGTCCGGTACTTAATGCGAATAAATTACCCGTAACCAGGGTTATTGGAAAGTGGAAAAAGTAAATATGATTGTTTCCTTCGTAATGAAAAGACTCACAGAACCCTCGGGTTTCTCTCTTATTTTGTAATCCAGCTATTGTTAGTCAGGTCTTATTCATTTTCAACTTCCAAGATTTTAGGATTATGATTATGATTTCAGAGTAATTGGATTTTAGTTGCTTCAGGTTGTTTTGTTTTTTTAAATCGTTTTCATTAGATAGATGGAGAGTGATAAAATACTTTTTACAAGGAAGACCTAATTTTCTTTAGTTTCCAGTAAAATGCTCTCTCTCAGTAAAGTATAGAGCTCTCCTAAATAGCTTACTACTTAATAGAAACTTTTTTTTTTTGTCCGCATCATTGTTTTTGTTTCCCGAAATGCTTAAGGGCTTTTTATAATTTAAAGTAGTTTAGCATTACTGTATGTTTGACTGAACAACATTTCTTTAGTTTACTTTCATCAGATTTCTCTTGTCTGCGCCACCTATTGAGGTTATACTCATGATGGGATTTTCGAAACATTTCTTCAAATGTCCATCGATCCTACCTAGGAGATGACGAAAATGAGGCCCGTTCAAAAAAAAAAAAATAAATTATATATTTTTGTCTGTTATCTCTCTAGCAATCGCATTTTTGTCTGATCGAGACCAAACTCGATACTTAAACGTTTTATGTAAAACGTTTATGTATCAAGTTTGTTAACAACTAAAATCGGACACTCTGGTCCGTAGGTTTCCCTCCTGGAGGGGGGTTTAGAGTGGATAATACGAAATATATTCGGAATATGTATCTACATATTTCCGTCTATTTGATAGTCTCTTCAGGGGTTGCCATTTGTCCTTAATCATGTCAATAATACATTCATGGTCAAGCATTAACGTGGCTTTTTGTACAGTGGATGTAATTTTAGGTTCAAGAAGAAATGCTCATGAAGAGATCAAGCTTAGAAAAATATGTGGGTTTTAAATAAAGTGAGGTGAAAAAAGATAGTGAAGGGATTTCGTTGATGAATGTAGGTTTTAATTGTTTTTAGTTTATTGTTCTAGGCTTCGTTCCACATTCGTTGCCAGTTTTTATCAATATCTTCTTTTTTGGGGTGATGGGAGTCGAGTTAGTGGGCTTTTCTGGGTGCTACATCTGCATTTTAATTCGTAATACATACTGATAGTTTGTATGATGAAACTTACCGATTTACAGTCGTTCAGCCACTGTAGTTATTGCTCTCGCGTACACTATAGTTCATGAGTACGTCATCGAATGGGTTAATCTCTCCATGCTTTAATCCTACCTCTGTGCAGACGGGCGTGGTCAAATGGTGCTCGGAAAACCTCGCCGGGACATACTGTTCAGTTGTAAGTTAAAACTCATCCCAGTATAGGTCCGGACTGCGGCTAACTATCATGCGACCACGGTGGTTATTACACTCGCGATCACAATGATTCAAGGATCGAAGTGGGAACGAAAACAATATTTAGCCTTTGAACGACAAGTCTGTGTCATAGGTGACACCTATGCCATGAAGTTGTACACGCATGAACTTGTAACAAACAGGACAAGACTGGTGTGTTTAATACCCTCCTATTCAATAGTAAACTACATGTCGAGGTCATTGCACGCTCTATCCTCCACCATTTTTCGTACTTTTTCAGAGTGTTTGTGCCGGTAGGTGTCGTATTTAACACAGCCTTGTTGTTTAACTTTCATTTTGTATATTTTCAATGACACTGAGTTGGCTATTTATCACTGAAGATGAGACTAGAAATGAACTTTTAAGACAAAAGAAAGTAATAGTGATTTATAAATAATAAAAAAAATAGAAGATGCACCCGTCTTTGCTGTAAATGTCAAAGAAGTATTTTCGGTGAATACATAGTATACTATGGTATCCCTGAATGTTTTGCCAATAACGAATCGTCAAGTGAATAGTTTCATGTTTTTTTTTTGCATTGTTTTCCTTATAAATGAGTGTCCTCTGATTTTTGGTTTGTACTTTGTAGGTTAATATTTGTATATAATTTTTTTATACTTAAGTATATTTTTGTATAATAATAATATGCTACTAATATATGAGGCGTTTGGTTTCAAAACCAGGTAGGTACATCCATTTTTTTCAAAAACATTTTTTTTTTAATTTTTCATAAGCTTTTAATGCCGGAAATGATGTATTAAACGCGTTTGTTCCAAAACCATCTAGATCCTTCCAAAATCAATACCAGCAGATAATGAAAAAAATGTGTTAAACTGACTTTCTTAAAAATTGAAATCTATTTTGATCAGTCCTGAAAAATGTTTGAAAATGGATGTACCTGGTTTTGAAACCAAACGCCTTATATGTTTCTTTGCTTATTTATTTCGTAAGTAAAGGTATTACACAGTATGTTACTATATAATAAATATTACATAATATAT
Source organism: Riptortus pedestris (assembly GCA_019009955.1). Lineage (NCBI taxonomy): Eukaryota > Metazoa > Arthropoda > Insecta > Hemiptera > Alydidae > Riptortus > Riptortus pedestris. Next base: position 81,185,343 of record CM032229.1, read on the forward strand.
TATTACACTATAAATATATTTTTTGCATATTTTTATTTAATTTTGAGAAAAGAAGAGTGATTCTGAGCAGAATAAAATGGAAAATATGCATATGGCCGGTAGGTGTCATGTATCACACTACTTGTCAAATTTGTCCTGGGTCACAGCCTTGTTGTTCTGCTCCAGACTGTGGTAACTAAGACACCATGTAGAATAATAATTGATCATATGTTCTTTTTAAAATCGCTACAATACCAATAAAATGGTGGGACAACATCTTTGTTACATGAAGAGAATAGAAAAGGAGTATTAGAAATTTATAAGCGGTTCAATAAATTCTTACTTTGTCTTTAGTAACAGCTTGTAATTAATGTAAGGCGTGGGGAAGGCTGGCTGTTAGTATAAGAATTTCATGAGAGCAATTTCCTATGTTGGAAGGCTCCCCTAAGAAAGGGAGGGGGGTTGCTGTGGGGGACGATCTAAGGAAGCGGCAGCCTCAGGAAGCTGACTCACCCTCAGCCCGGGCAATTAAACAATAATTAATCGGGGAGTAGAGGCGTGAATCGAACCCGGAATAGGAAATGGCCTCTTCGTGCGGTGAGCCACGTGCGTTACACCCGCCTAGGCCGCTACTATTCAGTCATAGCAGGCGCACAAAACCTCAACATTCGCCTCAGTCGTGGAAGATATAGATGCGGTCAATATTAGTAATACCACATAAATTTACTTGAAACTATATAATTTTGGCTAATAGTGGTTTTTTTTCTGCTTATGGGAATAAAAGAGGTCTCAAAGCTACTCTTAAACAACCCCCAAGCCTAGCAATATGCAGAAGATTCCTTATTTATCCATCCAACGAATTTTCGCCACATCATCGTTTTAACATCTCAGGTCCGAAGATGAAGATGTGAGCACCGATGTTCTCTGCTGTGAAATGAATTTCGCTGTTGAGGATGATGAGTGAAAAGAAATCATCCATTGACGTTTACTAGATTTTCAAATTAAATTATTAAACTAGATTATTTTATTTTGACAAAAAATGAACCCCCATTGTCCAAACGCTACAAATCCCCTCATTGTTTCCAAGACTAGGTTTTTCAAGAACTGTATGACATGTCTGGACTTACGTGACAACATAAAGGTGTTTTAGTAGTTTATTCAAGTTTGTTTGTTTCTTAGGGTTTTAGGACGAAAAACAATTAGGTTATCATCGCCCGGTAAAAATTTGTTATATCCTCATTTATATTGCCATTTAAAATTTAACAATATAAATTATGGTGCAACTAATTTTTTATTCAAATTTGTAATTTAAATTTCTTTTTGTGTAACTTTGTAATTTCCGTAAAATTAAATAATTTATTTTGCTCTTTGGGGTCATCCCCAAGGGCCCCTGCTGTATTATAGAAAATATTCCATTTGCTTCGAATATTTGCATACGAATGACATTCTATTAATATAGGTTAGAATTAATATAGTAATATTAAATTTGTGTTACATTTCTCACATATCGGGGGTTGATGATTCGTCATAAGATAACTATGCGTAAATCTTGTGTGGTCCTTATAGGAGTCTTCTTGGTACGACTTCATCTCTTTTTTGTCTTTTGACGAATAATTCCATGGACGGATGGAGGTTTTAATTGTTTTTTGTTTATTGTTCTGGCTTTCGTTGCCAGTTTTTATCAATATCTTATTTGAGTGGTTGATGGCTCTGTAGATGTAATGGTTGTTGGGTTGATGGAGTACAGTTGGTGGGCTTCTCTGGCTCCTACATCCACATGAAGTAGACGACCCTTTTAGCTGATTTCCCTTAAGGAACTACTTATAATTTAAAGTAGTTTAGCATTACTGTATGTTTGACTGAACAACATTTCTTTAGTTTACTTTCATCAGATTTCTCTTGTCTGCGCCAGCTATTGAGGTTGTACTCATGACGGAATTTTCGAAATTTTTCTTCAAATGTCCATCGATCCTACCTAGTAGATGACGAAAATGAGGTCCGTTCAAAACTGTATATATATATATATATTTGTCTGTTACCGCTCTAGCGGTCGCAATTTTTGTTTAATCGTTACGAAACTCGATATTTAACCGTTTTATTTAAAAAGACAGATCAAGTTCGTTAATAGCTGAAATCGGACCAGAGGGAGGGGTGTTTAGAGGGGGGAATTTTCGAAAATTCCAAATATCTCCGTTATTATGCATCGGATCGAAAGATTGTATATAACCAATCTTATTGCAAATTAAATGTACTATAAACATTGTTCTATACGTTTATTCTCTATCTTGAATATTAACCGAGATATTTGCATTTTTCAGTTTTCAGCAAACCGCCACTTCTACTCATGTTACGTAAACAATACTCTGCTACATAATAAATCACATTATTGGAAGTTTAAATACCAAAAATTGTATTCAAGAAACCTTTATTATACGAGATACATGCAAATATGGCCTGGTGACCCCCCCCCATCTTAAAGTTTTGGACAACTAAAATTTTATAGATTGAGATAACAATTATTCTGACTCATTATTAATTACAGTTCTAGATATAGTAAATAGTTCTCAATAAAATAATGTGTTATATTCTGATATATTTCAGTAATTGTTTTTCTTTCCGGTGTGAGCCGGGCCGACCCGTTTGTTTACATTTCTAACCTAACGCTTCCTGTCGGCAGGTTATTGAAATTGGAAGAAACATTTCTTTTTTCCGTTTGTATTTATTCACGGTGTTGTTGTGTTAGCAGTATGTATATTTATCTATTACTAAACTTCCCGAGGGAAATCTGCTTAGTTTACGCAGCCCCTGCGTGACGGACTTTTTAACTCGTGGATCATTTGTATATATTTGTGTATTTTGTGATTTGATCGTTCGTAAATATATCTTTAATACTCAATAGGCCACTCCACGAGCCGGTACATATCAGGAATATTTTTGCAGATGCAGTAATATAAAGCGAACCGAATTGTTAATAGTTAGGCTGAATAGATGCTGTTGAATTTGTTGAGCTTGAATTTTTCGAATACATTTTCTTCGTAGTAGTGCACGGGAAGAAGACCCATCATTTTTCGATCCATCAGTCTATATGATGATCTTTGGGTGTTGGTGTTTTTCTGTTACATTAATGAACGTTTCCTTGATTTTCCAGTTGATCTCTTGGGATGATTTGGAGTATATGAATGGATCCATAAATTATAAATAAATTCTAATAAAAAAATAAAGAAGAGGTAATTTTCAATATATTTAAATATTTCAAGGAATGCATTAACTTTAACAGGCCAAAACTGAATATTCAATAAAAGATTCTGATACAATTTAAGATCAACTTTAATTATTATTTATTCCTTTATTTCCTTGAATTACATTAATTAGTATCGTATAAAAAAAAAAAAAAATCTTTTGGACTCAACAAATTTGAAACACTGTTGTTCTTTTATCCAACGATCGGAAATATAGAGAATGTTTTTATTTTATTGATAGCCTTCTCTCTATATCCATATAATCAAATTTAAATTTGCCAAGGATATTTTATTTTTTTTTATTTTTTCCTCATTTCTGGTAAGTCTAACAACAGTGGCAATCAAACTGAAATCCTCGTTTGCCTGTCAGTTCGAACGTTACTGAATATCTTACAACGGCATCGGAGGTATACCAGAAATATTTGTAAGTCTTAATACCAAAAAAAAAATTAAACTATATAAGAATGTAGGTATTATTTAGAGCTTAAGTTTCATCCAATCATTATATTTGGAATGGAAGAAATGTCTACCAACTAGTGACGATTAACAGTTATTCATAACATAAAATCATAAATAGGATGAATTATCGCTTCTTTTTACATGGGTATTACAAACGAATTACTGTACAAAAATGATATTTGATGAAAATGAAGGGATTGTTTACTACAAAAATCAATCCAATCCCCCACCCCAGAAATAATTTATATCAACCTCTCAGCCTAATCTCATTTAACTAATGTTCTATTTTAATCAATAATACCCGAATATGTGTTCTCAAGTTCAAGTTATATTTTAATCATTATTCCTATAAGGTTTAATTATGATATTTGAATTCTTGGAAATTTAGACAAGGTAATTATTTGTCAGCATCATTGATTTCATTTGGAGTCCTGTAATTGCTTTAATGAGTGCAGTAAAAGACAGTTTGAACTAATGAAGCTAATCCACATTAAAAATAACTAAATACAATGTCTCGTTCCTAATTTATTCAATATGTATTCTCTAAAATTCAGCACAGGATTATAAATTATTTTATATATACCCTTCAATTTTCACATACCACACAATAGAGGCAACGCATTTCGTATCAGACTGTGGGTGTATTGATGAAAACGTAATACTTATTGATTAAAAGGTAATGATGTAAGCTTCGTTTGGGGACTAGTTATTTAACAATGATACCATTAGCAATGTGAAGATTGCGTCAATGATGTTACATGAGATTTAGCAAGAGAAGTGACTCTTGAAATATTAAAAACATTAAATGGGAAAATCTAAATATTAATGATATTCCACGAATATAATTATCTCGTAATGTCCTAAATGCGTGTATACGATCAATTGTTATTTTTGTCGCGTGGGTAGTGTTGAACGAGGTGACGGAGTGAGGGCTGGAAAGCAGATATTGAGCTCTGATATTTCGGAAAATATATGAAATATTTTCACGGCTGAATATGTTTTATGAACAGCATGTTACTTTATTGAATCAATGATTCTTGTAATCCTTTTATGTGAATTTCCTTCTAAATAATATACCCCTTTAAAATGTAATAATCATGTGTTCCATTCCATACCAAGGAATATAGGATTCCTTCTCCAGAAGCCATAGTATTTCATCTTACGACCGAACAGCTCGCTCTCTCAGTAACATGTGACTCTGAGAAATTATTTCCACCTGATTCCATCTTGTGACCTTTCTTGAACAATATTTTCCTGATCTCTATTTATGTCCTTGGAAAAATATGCTCATACCTATAAATGCCAGTGAATTTTCAATAATTTACATAATAAAAGCATTTCTCTATATTGACAATATTTCCTCGTATCATGTTGATAATTAGCTTACTCATCTCATATTGATTAAGATAAATTTTATAGCATTAAAGTCAAGAAACTGTGCGGCACGCAAGGGCACCGTAAACTAAGCAGATTATCCACTTTGGAAAAAGAAAAGACCACCAGCGTGACGGTCAAATCTAATAATACCATTTTAAATATTAAGCTAGGCATAATGTGTTTAGTGGAACTGAAAAGCGTATTCTTACGAAAGAGTAGAAGAGGGAATACTAAAAACTTGCAAATATCACGAATAAAATTCAAGTTAACCAAAAAAAAAGAAAAGCCGTGTTAACAACAAAAATGGAATATTAAATTTACTACAAATATAGTTATGTAACTTAGTGTTATTGAAGAAACCTTAAACATCGGCCAGAAGACAAACAAAATGCAAATATTTCGTATGAATTTAGAGAAAAAAAAAACATACAAGACCAATTGTAGACAATTAAATTTTCAATAAGTTTGGTTATATAATATATTTCGAACCGAGTAACGTTAACTTTAAATACATATAGTGGCAGATCTTTTAGAAGACGGATGTTATTGGTTTCCTGGCATATGTTTAATTTTAGTTTTTGATAATTTTTAAAATTCTGTAGAAGCAAGATGCAATATCTATTTCGGATATTTCAAATTTTAAATGATATAGAAATTATAAAGTTTTCTTCAAAGTGGTTTATATTTTTCACATGCCGCACTTACTTTTGCCGCCTAATAGGGGATTTTGAGGGTGCTTAAACAAGGATAATACTTTTCCTTTTGTAGCATTGGTTGTTTCTTTTTCATTTTTATAGAAGGATTTAATTTTACAAAAATATTATTTATTATTATTATTATTATTATTATTATTATTATTTATTAACGTCCACTTTTTGCCACTCAGGCTAACAAAAATATTATGTAACTACAATTGTTTTTTCCTTAAATTAATTTTACGCAGTTTTTTATTATAGGTATAGTTTTTCTCCTTCCTTGGAGCTTAGATGACCATTATTGAAGATTTCAAGTCTTTGTTTTTATTAGGTGATTACTGGGAAACGCATGTTTTTGACATGCTTAGTAGTGATTACTGGGAAACGCATGTTTTTGACTTGCCTAGTATACAAGGAATGTCGTTCGGCGATGGCCGGAAGTTGTTCGGCGCAGTGGAGGGGGGAGTGTGCAGTTTCAGTTGTAGCCGAGATGTGAAACCATATTGTGTACACTGTTTTTCCACTCATAAATACATTTTTTGCTTTGAATTGCCGAGTACTCGTTATTTGAAAAACATGCATTTCTCGGTAATCACCCTATATAAGATTTATTATTTAATTGTTGAGCCATTCTTAGAAATCTGTTTTCTAATTTCTATAGAATTTCTTCAGTGCTCTTTTAGTCTCCGTTATTCCTAATCATTGCAATCACCAGTAGATACGAATTAATTGCAGAATAAATATTTTTGGTGAAAATTGATATAAACTTTTCTAGTAGCTCAATATTTGTAGCATCGGTTTCTTAGCTTCGACCCACCAATAACAGTTCAGTGGATTGGAAGTTGCGGCTAATAAAATAGTCTGTTTAATTGATGAAATATGTAATAAGTTAATTTAGATTAAAATTTCCTAATAATTTCCCTTTGCAAATAAAATCAAAACACTTACAATGTAGGAAGTAAACAAAAATGAATATATTTTCTATATTTTATACGAATTATTAAAATGAAAAGTGACCCTTGAAGGGGTTTAGTGCTAGAAAGGTTTCAGCCCTATACAAATCTGCAAAACAAACAAACGCTTGGTTGTGTTTACTGCTAATTTTTTCCCATAGGTTTGCTCTGCAAACACTAACGATTCAGTTTAAATACTGACCTAGGTCAAACATGGAAAACCAGTATTTAGCCCGGCAGCAAACATTGTAGCATTTATTTACGCTCCCTTTCTGTTTGTTTTCAAAAAGCGATCTTCCCCACGTACTATTTGCTGCATATAATATGTACATATTATATCAGGGGAAGCCGGTTTATTCTCTCTCCAGAGCGGAGGGAAGTTTGGCGGTTGTTGATATGCAGGCGGGGAGGGAAATATCATTTTTCAAAAGGGAGCACATGGAAGTACAGCAAGAGGGGAGTAGAGCATTAAAAAACGTTTTCGGACGACTGCGTGAGGGCACTCCTTAAGGTCTGCGATGGAGTGGGGGAGTGAACAGCAGTGACAGTCCCCATGGGTAGCTCTTTCTCTTTTCTCTGGTTTTTTTTTTTTCGGTCTGTCAGATGTCTGCCAGTTGGCTTGAAAGATCTGTAGAAGAGGGGAGAACGCAATGAAGTTTATTCTTCCGTGTAATGAGAAAACCAGCAATGAATTTAAAGGTGGTTGACTAAATGTCTAAAAGTGACTAAACATTCATACCACTGTCAAATAACTTCCAAGCTCTCATTAGCCATTTGCTAGAAAAGAATCTAGATAGCAATTGAACCTAGTCTTCAAGAGTACCCGTCAGTGTCCAGGTTTAATACATCAGAATACATGCGCTCGAACCACCTTGACAATCGGTTAAATTTTCCTGATAATCCTGTACTCATCATTACTTCCCAAGACAGCTTCTACGAATTAAGTCATATGCAGCGTTGAGGTCAGTGAACAGGGTGTGTACTCCCAACTCTTCTCAAGTATCTATCTCAGCGATCTTCTGAATGCTGCTACATAATCGCGCTAGGTTCTCTTGAAATATGGGTTCATTCTGCTGAACACTATGTATGTCAGGAGCATGTATTTCGATGTCTGGGATCCATCCTTCAGAATTAACGGATATATCCAACTCACCAATTCTTTGATCCGTTCATATCCTTGACATCAGGACGAAAATTTTAATTCCGGTACATTTCAATTTTTTGAAAACCCCTTCCTCTGAAATTTATAAATAGACATATCATAGATGAAGAACAAAATAATGTATATCACATTTTAGTCATAGAAAAACAGAACACTTAAGAAGACGCAACACGCTTAGAATGAATCAGGATTCAACCAAATAAATGTGAACAAAGTTTTTTTAAACTGACAAGAGGAGTACACGGCCTTCCTCCACCGATTTGAACGAAAATGTTTTAGTGTTTAGTACCTAATGAAAAACCAATTCTGTTATAGCCAGAGAACGCACTTCTCAAGCAATCGTCTAAAAAAAAAGTTTGCCTGAACGTCTTGAGTTGTTCCCAAGACGTCTATTTCATGGAGTCCCCCGTGGCTCAGTTGCTACCGTGGCTTTCCTTTTGTAACCGGAAATCTCGAGATAGAATCTCGACGGGAGCGAGATTTTTCATTTTATGCTTCTAGAGTGTTAATTTAATATTAATAAATAAAAAGTTTTTTTTTAATTATTGGCATTTAATTTTTAGGGTGTCCATATATTTAAAGAAAATTTGAATTTTTTCTGTCAGAAATACATTTCATTACAATTGGTATTAGGAAATATTTAATATTATACAAGCAATTTGTTATTAAGTGAAAGCATAAGTATATAACAATTATCAATAATAACGCAGATATTTTAATAATATTAATTAAACGGTTTTATTTAACTTTACCAATTTATTTGATATTATTTTATTTTATAGTTAATAAAGATGTTTAAATTTGTTTAGCTCTAGACTTACACACACTTACATGTATATAATTTTGAACGGACTTCATTTTCGTTAACGCCTAAGTAGGATCGATGGATATTTACTCATATTAAAATGTCAGGATTTTTTTTTCTAAGAGTTATTGCAGAAGTAAAAATAAGGAATAGAACGTGATGTGACTTCAATTGTGTGCCTTCCAGGAGGTGGATCAATTCTTAGTTTGACTGACGGAATGTTTATTTAAGAGTCACGCAAGCTCTTCTTTTATTTAAGAACACGCATAAAAATGTAATTCAATGCTTTTATCTGTGAGATGCCTTTTTTTATAGTGTAGTAAATACATGCTCTGGTTGTCACCTGTTGGGTCGCTTTTTGTTTGGGTTAAGTATGTTAAGCAGAATATTGCCAACTGATTTGAATCAAATGTACAGCTTAAACTCAACATTGATCCAATGAGTCTTGCCCCTTCACTTACTCTGGGGTCTGCATTAATTTTTTTTTTTTTTTTTTTTTTTTTTTTTAATGAGTCCCTAAAAGGCCACACGCTTTGGAGTAGAAGGTCGTTGGCCACAAAGATGGCCCTAATGGAAAGCCGAGTTGGCCGTTTATGAGACGAGGGTATTATCCCTGGAGGCCTTGAAGGGTTTTGAGCCCTAATAAAAGAGAGGTGGGAGAGTGAGGAATTTTTTTAGGGCAAAGCCTTTAGGCCTTCCAGAGAAAGGTTGTTAACAAGGAGTAGATCACCTTGGCGCTATCCTCTCTAGGTTGATAGCGGCATCTACTTGCACCCCTTGCTTTGATATTAGCGTCGCAACAGGACCCAACTTGATGAAAAGTCGTTATCACAGGTAATTTAACCTGAGGACCTATTTCATAATTCCTGGAAGCACATGCATTTAAGATTATACTAACGGTCACTCATGATCTCCTTAAGACCTGCCTTTCAAATTTTCTTGTGAGAGATCATTAGTACTATTGTGAGTGAACCGAGATTTCCTAAAAGTTTGATGAATTTGGAATTAAATTTATTAAGTAAAACACATTTGAACTGCAGATAAATTAGAATACACTAGTGCTAAACTTCCACAGTAACGATTAAGTCGTGGGACAATGTGGCTATGACGTTTAGCATCGAAATTAATGTCCTAACGTCATGAATGTTACACATGAACAGCTTTATTACGATGGATATTGCCAGAGGTCGTTCTAGTTTAGAACAACGTAATATCAAATTGTCAGAATATAATGTTGTTTATGGCCATTTATTAACTTCCACATTTTGTTACTATGGCTTATTAGGACGGGTTATCTACAGGTGGCCACTTTTTCTAGCCAGGGTGGAACTAAGGCTTTTATTTAATGAGTTCGTCACTAAAAAAATTGCCCAGGCCGGAATCGAAATCCCCACTATAGGTTTACCACGTGAGATTAATGGCAAACACTTTAACTCATTTGGCTAACCCGTGCCCCTCAGAATAAAATGAATTCTTTGATAATGCGATTGAGTCAAATGCTAAAAGAGATATCAAAAATATAAAAGTCCGTCACGCAGGGGCTGCGTAAACTAAGCAGATTTCCCACGTGAAGTTTTACAATAGAGAAATTTCAGAATAGAGAGCCGACTAGACCCGAAGCTGAAAACAGAAAAATGCAAATATCTTGGTCAATATTCAAAATACAGAATACATGTGTATAACACTATTTATAGTAAATGTAATTTGCAATAAGATTGATTCTATACACTTTTTCGATACGACGTACAGTAACGGAGATATTTCGAATTTTCAAAAATCCTCCCCTCTAAACCCCCCCTCCCACTCCTTCGATTTCAGCCATTAACGAACTTGATCTTTATTTTTACATAAAACGTGTAAATGTCGAGTTTGGTAACGATCAAACGAAAATTGCGACCGCTATATATATATATATATATATATATATATATATATATATATATATATATATATATATATATATATATATATATATATAATGTTCAACGCACATCATTTTCGTCATCTCCTGGGTAGGATCGATGGAGATTTGAAGAAATTTTTCGAGACTCGCGTCATGAGTACGTCAATAGCTGATTTTCCTTAAGGGAAATCTGCTAAAACGATCTTTCGAGAAAAAGAGTCGGAGACTGTACATTATTATTTACTAGCAATATTCAGATTTTGTACACCATTCAGTACGCCTTGGCAAAGGTTATAAATTTCACTGAAACGTCGGCAAGCTGACTTAATTTTATTTTAACCTAAGTGGCTGACAACCACATAAGATTAGGATAGGTTCAATATATGCTTTCTTCAGTTCATAACGGCAGGTTGTAGTAGTACTTGGTCGATAGATAACTGAATTAACCGTTAGGCCAGGATAAGCGTAGCTTTTATTTAAAAAAAAAACAACAACTAATATTGACGTAAATATCGTTGCCACTCAGTAATAATGACAGGCCCTAATAACATCCGAGAGAATAACAAATTCGTTTTTTTTTTCTTTTCTTTTTTTCTTATTTTTTTTTTTTTTTTTTTTTTTTTTTTAAATAGAATCGTAATTGAAAATCAACTTTTGATTTATGTATTTATTTCATAAGGTGTGTCACAATTTCAGTGATTCACACTGACTCATAATATAAAAATAAAAGTTGGTATTGCCACTTTATTATAAAAAAAAATAAAAAATAGATTAACATATCTAAAATCGTATGTAAAAGCACAGGCAGTCGTATGTTTTCTCCAGTTGATATTAATGGGAGTGCCCAAATAATAAAAGCCAATTCTCTAAGTCTACTGTTGCATCTATGTGTTAAATGTATTTGAAAAGTTGTCTCTTGGAGGAGTTTCATAATTGTCGCGATGTATGGGCGGTTGTCGTGTAGAAAGTTCTGAAAGGTTGGTGGGTAAAGGTCTAGTCCGTTATTAGTCTGCAGTCTGTAAGTGTTTGATAGTTAGTTGTGTATTGCAGAGTGTACATAAAGGTGGTTCAGTTGTAGTCATGAGGTGTCCGTGGGTTATCCGTGAATCGCCATGTCTTAACCGAACAAGAACTACTTCTTCCCTTCTTGTGTTCTGATTACTTGACATCCCTTCACCAATAGAGCCAATATTTCTCTTGGTGTGCGCGTATCTGACGCCACCCCCATTTTACACTGACCCCTCTTTTAATAAGTTTAACGGCGTCGTGTGCTGCGATGTGACCAGTGTGTAATGTGTCAAGTTCATTCGCTAATTTTGCATGCTTGTCAGCCAAAATATTTTCCATGATTTAATGAAGAGCACCTTAGGTTCACTTGTGCTGAGAACGCTATGATATGAGCATTAGTGTTTCTTCATATTCTCTTTCAGGCCGAACTCAGGCTTTGCTAGTAAAAGGTTACAGGGAAATTTTGAGCACTTCACAATGTTATCAACATATTGATGTGGATATTCATCAGATGCGTTGGAGTAAGCATTGCCATTGATTACATATGACTTATGATTATGCGGAGGAGTTAGTTGTATAAGAAGATTGGATAATAGATGTGAGGGAAAAGAAAAGTATACCGGAAGGCAAAAAGAGACCATCCCTCATCCTGGAGAGTTTATTAGAGACCGCGGAAGGTATATGAGGATTGATAGATCGTCCCCAGTGTTTCCTGACTGATTCCCTCCCACCGGTATTCCCATCCTTCTTCCCTAATTCCTTTCTTTTTTTATTCCATTAAAATCTCTTCCATTTAAATAGCGGCGAAGTATCTCCTAGCAACTGGGGTATGGCACCATCTCGAAAAATGAAAAGGAAAATATTGGAATGGTATCAAACTTTACGAACAGAGTAAGAACTCTGGAATAACTAAGATGGGTCTGGAATATAGTTAACCAACAAAATTTTCGTCTTTCAATTAGACAATAGACATCCATTTCCAAAACTATTTAAGGCAACTAGTATTTTCAAGTATTTTCTCAGAAAACGTTGAGGAAAATATATTCACTTCTGGTGAAAATACAACTGACATGAAGCCTCTTCGGTGACATTAGGAGAAATTTAATAATGGTCTCACATTTATGGCATTATCAAAAACTGGTCCATACGGTGCTTCTTTTAGCAGATTTCCCTTAAGGGAAATCAGCTATTGAGGTCGTACTCATGACGCGAGTTTCGAAAAATTTCTTCAAATGTCCATCGATCCTACCCAGGAGATGACGAAAATGAGGTCCGTTCAAAATTATATATATATATATATATATATATATATATATATATATATATATATATATATATATATCTAAATATATATATATATATATATATATATATATATATATATATATATATATATATTTGTCTGTTAACGCTCTAGCGGTCGCAATTTTTGTTTGATCGTTACCAAACTCGGAATTTAATCGGACCAGTGGGAGGGGGGGTTTAGAGGGGGGATTTTCGAAAATTCTAAATATCTCCGTTACCATACGTCGGATCAAATAATTGTATAGAACCAATCTTATTGCAAATTAAATTTACTATAAATATTGTTCTATACATTTATTCTGTATCTTTAATATTAACCGAGATATTGGGATTTGTATTGTGAGTGTGGTCGGCTATGTTCGGGAGTTTCCGCCGAGCGCACTAGCGCTAGTGTGGCCGTTTCACTAACTATTCGTCCTCGTGAGAATAGGTTATTACTAGGAAGATTTTTCTATTGTAAAACTTCACGTGGGAAATCTGCTTAGTTTACGCAGCCCCTGCGTGACGGACTTTTTTTATTTCTGTTGGCAATTTAAATTCTTGGTGCCTATTATCGTTGTTTTGAGACAATTTGTACTTGTAGCAGACTTAAGTGTGTATTCTACATTAATAATTCAATAGCCAAGTCATTCATTTGGGGATTTCTGCTTGGGATCAAAAGAGTGGCACTTCACAATTGATAATATAATAGGGTGAAAAAGAAGGAAATGTTCTGGTTAACAAGTCTTATAAACAGCACGTCTTCGTGCCAAGATGTTTATTTAAGCAGAAGGCCAAAAGGAGAGTGTAGCTTAATGTCATATAGCCCTATGAGTCCATGAAAAAGTTAATTTAAAGTAAGATTTTTTGATACGTAATAATTAGGCCTGTTTCCCTCTACAATGGGTTTTATTTGGGCAAATTGGCAGAGTCGACCAGCAGCCTTGGTGCAACCTATTGCTCTCTAGCACTCATCAGAGGCACTGAAGATGGAGCTGTTGCTCTGAAAGTGTACTTTGCTTAAATAAAATGCATTGTAGAGGAAAACAAGCCTACTCTGTACATCCAAATTGATTCGTTCCTTTACCAACTAGCTTCTCTAGAAGGATTCGATGAAATAATTTATAGAAGTCTTAAGTTTGAAAATATCTTGGCTACTGTAGTACGACAAGAGCAGCTTCCAACAAAATTCTGTGGTAGAATGTACAAGGTTTTGTCTTTAAATCCTAAGGAAGAATTCATTTATTATACAATGACAACTGATTAATATTTGCCAATGGCAACGCAACTTCTGCATATTTTAAAGTGAGTGTTGTCCATGTGAAATGAGTCCTTACTTTTCAGTTTTATAAAATTTCACGGGTTGCTGCCTTGGGTGTCAAAGGTTGAGCATCACTCCGCCCTAAGTGTATACAGATAATAACTTTTCAAAGTTTCAGAAGTTTGCCTAGAGGCGGCTTTTTCTGTTTATTGGGGATTACAGTTGGCCGCCGCCATGAGATGGGGTGCGAACGAGAAAGTTAAAGCAGAGCGATTTGAAGGTAATTTTAAAAAGCCCCCGGTTCTGATCCATCCTAAGCCCCGTGGAAGTTGGCTAGTCCTTCTCGCAAGTCATCAAATAGTTGCGAGTCCTCCTAGCCATTTCCACGACTTAGTCCCACTTAGTACTAAGCCCCTTCACTCGTCCCCTCTCCAAATTCACTCCATCCTGCTCTCGGGACTCATGCTTATTTTTTTATTTTAACTCTGTGTCTTTTTATCTCTGCCCTACTCTCAAATTTAGAATTTATATAATTAGGAACGAACTAATCAGGAGTTTCTTCCTGATAACAGTATTGCACCTGAAGTGTTACTTAAATAATCTCAATTTGTTTTTTAGTTACAGAATATCAGTTTTTGATACAATGAATCATAGTTCTTGGTGTTTTGCTTTGAATTGTTGAGATTAAATAAGTAATGTTAAAATTGAAAAGTCCATCACGCAGGAGATACATAAACTCAGCAAACTTCCCCACCTGCTAGAATGGGACATTGTAGTAGGGCGTAAAATGTTTTGTAATGCAGTTGTTTTAGGTGGAAATCGCATATTGACGTTAACAGACTGTTAAAGAAAACATTTTATAATAGTATATTTTTAGCAATATTGCTACTAACACATTTTTCTATTTGTAATAGAGCATTTCGCTATCTTAATCACTCCTTCTGTACATCACCTCTCCTCCTAGTTCCAGATTATTTATTAACGGAAACAGCATATAAGATTTATATGAACTGGTAAAATGTGGATCCCTACAACTATAACATTCATTGATGAAGTTAGGTCTGGAATTTGTCCAAGTACCTCTGATATTAAAGATCCCAAAATACCAATAGTGGTATTTAAACTTCAAACGACTCATGATATATTATATTAATGCTATCTCGAGGTGAGTAGAGTAAAATTGTATAGACTAACTATTATAAAAAGATTTCCCACGTGAAGTTATACAATAGAGAAATCTCCATACGAAAGCCGAACAGTTACGGCAAAGAGCCGAACTAGCTTTTGGCGGGAAATTCAGTCTTCCGTTACCGGTCCAAATTTAATACAAATGCAAATATCTCGGTTAATATTCAAGATTGAGAATAAATGTATAGAACAATATTTATAGTAATTTTAATTTACAATAAGATTGATTTCATACAATTTTTTGATCCGACGTATGGTAACGGAGATATTTTGAATTTTCGAAAATCCCCCCTCTAAGCCCCCCCCTCCCTCTGGTCCGATTTCAGCCATTAACGAACTTGATCTGTCTTTTTACCTAAAACAGCTAAATATCGAGTTTCGTAACGATCAAACAAAAATTGCGACCGCTAGAGCGTTAACAGACAAATATATATATATAATTTTGAACGGACCTCATTTTCGTCATCTCCTGGGTAGGATCGATGGACATTTGAAGACAATTTTCGAAAATCGCGTCATGAGTACGACTTCAATAGCTGATTTCCCTTAAGGGAAATCTTCTAAAAATTAAATTTCCACCAAAATTGGACATCTAAATATTGTGTTTACTCATAGTACCGTTGATATTTAAAGTTTTTGATGCCGAATTCAAATTTCTTCATTGTCGTCGAATCCGTTAGAGAAAACACTTTTTCAAGTGAAGCCTCTGAAAGATGGTAAGTTCGTAAATATATTATAGCATATTTATTAGCATTATAGAGTACATATGAATACTTTTATGTAAGAATATATTTTAAAATTTAAATTTATATTCCTTTTATACTTTTTATTTTTTACTTATTTATATTCCTTTTTATACTTGTTGTTTTTCTTAATATATTCGAAAGTACTTTTTCACCGAAATATAAATGTTTGTTTGTTAGTTTTCTATTTATACGTCCATTTTATGCTACAATGACTAATTGGTACGGGTTACCTTTAGTTTACCACTCTTTTCTACTTTTTTTCGGATTTGGTTAAATGAGTTAGTTACTAAATAAATTCCTATTGCCTTCTTGTGAATCGTACCTACGGCTTTCTTCTCTGAAATGGCTAACCTTTAAAACTTATGCCAAATCCAATTCACGACACAAACAACTGTGGGAACCATTGTATACTTTTTGATCTTGGAAGTTGAGATAAGCATTTTCCATCTCCTTTTTGAACCCACAAGTACCCAGACCTAATTTGAGGCCACAATAATCTAATTAGGAACATTTTTTTTTGTTTCAGCGATGCATATTCAGCCACTCCTATCTATTGTTAATAACTATTAATAAATAAAGAATGGGATGAAGCAGCGGTCGTTATATACACTTTAATTAAGACATCCATTTCAATCATTTAATGTAATTAATTTTCAATTTATATTTAAAACATGTCATGTGTTTAAGAACTAAGTGTGTTCAGTAGCTGTGGTTCTTCTTTTAAGGACCTACAGCTTCCACTAGCAGTCATCCAGCTCAATTTCATATATTTATTTCCTGTAATATATTTTTATAAATTAGAGAACTTAATTTGTCTAAAACCCGAAGAAGCTTCTTGATGTTGAGTACACAGGGATTAATGTTGGTTCTGAACAAAAGACAACACAGTGGTGGATGTTGTTTATCCTTCAGTTCAAGTTGTAACCTTTCCAGCTGGTTATCGAACCTGGCTCTCCAGCACACAAAACCAAGTAACGACGCACATGTTGTCTAATGGAAGACTGATATAACAGCTGAAGGCACTTTCCCAAGCCCCGCCCCTACCCAGCCCGTCCTTCCTACCCTTTTGTTCCCTAATACCTCTCCAACAAGAGAAATTTCAATTTCCATCAATTTAAGGAAAGTTTACTCACTAACAATTGCAGGTTAGTCTTGATTGAGCAACTGTATTCCACTTTGTGAAGTGGGAAGTATTTGAATCATAGGAGTATATGTACACACATATTCAAATTCAGTGAATTTTTGGTACTGAAGTATGATGAAAGACAACAAAAAATATAAGATATTCAATAATAATTGTTTGAGATCTAAGTATTTTATTTTAATAAGAGGTGAGGTTAGTGACAAATCACTCATACCAGTATACAATTTACACAGACGGTAGCAAAGATGGACAGGACACAGGCGCTGCCTTTATCATTTTTGTAGGAAATAAAACTGATGATGTTATAAAATGTAAAAAATTTAAAATAGGCCACCATTGTACTAATAACCAGGCAGAAATTAACAAGGCACACGCAGGAATTATGGGCAATGAAATAGTCGATATCCACGCCAAAAGTGCCTCTGAAAGTAGTGAAGAGGTTTTTTTACAATAAAATTACTCCGACTGTGTTAAAATTTTTACTAAGAGAAAAAAGTATGAATTTGTGGCAACAGAGATGGAATCAATCATACAGATAAAGGATCACATCTAAAATTATATATACCAGTCTTAAAAAACCAATATCCCACTATCCCAACATACATTTTATCTCACACAAACACTAACAGGACACGGTAATACAAACTCTTACTTATATAGATTCAAACTTACTGACTCAAATACTTGTAAATGCGACAGTTACACTGAACAGACATTCACCCACCTTAATTATGAATGTAGACTGACTCAAAACATACGAAGACAGTTAAAGAGTTTTATTCCCGGATGGCCTATTAGTCCTGATATTTTATTTTCAAAACACATACATTTATTAAAAGAAATATCCTACAATATCCTTAAGCTGAGAGAGGAAAAAATAATATAAAATTAATATTATGTAATTTTTATTGGTTATTTAATTGTACTATTTAATATTTTTTGTTTATTTTATCAAGTTTAATTTTTATAATCTTATTTACATTTAATATGCATATATATTATTATTAAAAAAATGTTAAAATTTTGACAAAATGCACATATAATGCAAATATGCATGGGATGTGCAGAAAATAAAATCCCTTCACATAGGGTTACTATGTAGAGGAAATAAATAAAAAATAAAAAAATAAAAGAGGTGAGGTTAATTGCTTCACCCATACTAAAAAAAAAGCTTAGAAGTAATGTGATTGTTCATTGGCGTGTGATAAATACATTCTCCTCAAACCAAGATCACCTGTAACTCATTAAGTTCAATATTAACGAACACATTTCTGATAAACATATTGGATGCTCAAAATGAATAAATGAAGACATGAAAAATCACATTTTTTATTTTGACAGCTATTCTAGTATTAAATGCCCAGTACCAAAATCTGTGTAAACTATATTTATATTAAAATAAAAATATTGGTCAACTAGTTGACTCATTAACACTCGAAACATTGTTTTCGTTTTTAATATACTATTCAGTTATACATTTGATTGAATCCGAATCTTTTCTTAGTAAATGAAGAAGTTGGAAGCAAGGGACTCCTAGAACGTAATCGGAATTACCGATTTTATCAGATTTCCCCTAAGAAGAATAAGAAGCTTTACTTTGTTGGATACATGGAAATACGTTATGTGATGTCACCATTTACGGATTTGCGTTCTTGTGTTGAAAATGTTTATTTGATCAATACCATAATCGATACGTAACTGTTTATTTTAACAATAAAATACACAGTCGTTAATTGCTGTAATCGCACTAGGATAGTCCGGAGGGGTAAGGGGTGGGGTTCTTTGTAAGTTCAAAATATCTCTGTTATTATGAGTCCTATAGAATGATGCTACAGAACCAAACTTGTGAAGATATTAACGCTATACAATTCTACAACAAAGTATTAACAGAGTTATTCATACTTTCTTGTTTTCAGCCTTAAGTAAATCCCCACTTTTACTTTTCGGATTTCTATTCCGGAACAGAAAGTATATGGAGTGAAAAGACCAATAGTGACATTGTTGCACGAGGAAAATCAGCTTAGTTTACGCACTCACTGCGTGAAGGAATTTTGTTTGTATGCGACGTTATTTGCATATTTATAGCGAGAAGGGTAAACCTATGTTAATGCTATGATTATTGAATGTATTTATATTCAGCTTTCCATTCTTTTCACTTCTTTAGGTGAGTCTTCAGGAGCGACCTATCACTTATCATACAACGTTCGAATGGTGAGTAGAGAGAATCTTCCACCAGAAGGGACTTTACAACATCACTCATCGGTTGGTGCTGTATACTTTGTTATTAAAGTGAATTTTTCACACAAGAGGTTATGATCACAAATTTATTTTATGTGTCATATTCTTTAAGTTAAAAAAGAGTTATTTCTTTACTAGGCTAGGAATGTAGCCTCCAGCAAATGTATCTATTACAACACAACACATTTTTTTGATTACCATAACCTTGTGTGTAAAAACTTCCTATGATAACATATGTTTTTTAAAGCAGTAGCCGTTGCTAAGCTAAACGATCATTATCAGAGTTTATTTTATACTAAATATTAAACCTTTTTTTGTTCTTTCTTTTTTTAAAGAGAAGTGCTGGGCGATGGAAGGTACATATCGCGAAGAAAACACTCAAAAATGGTATTCGTTCCACAAACAGTATATTTAACAGCGTCAGAGGGCTGCCAGAGCAAGAGCTCCACCATCAGTACCATGTCATTACACAAACAATCTAAATATATACAACTACACCAGCTTAACTATTATGTTCGAAATATTAAAACCCGTTAAAGCATGGCGATATGCCCAAAGTGGTCCAAAACATTTAAAGATTTACGCGAAGGATCTCATTTATTAATGAATGAATGGTATAATATGACTTTCTGCCTCCTCATTATCATCAGAAAATTACAGATTTCGCCTAAGCCTTTTATACGGCACAAAGAAAGAAAACTTAAGTTACTGGAAATATTATTCGTTTGTCAATTGTGCAATGTAATTAGAATTGCTGTTGCTCTTCAAAACAATTAAAGGAGGTGTTTGTTCAAGAATCATCAACAGTGCTAAATGGAACAACTGCTCGTTATGGAAGTTGTCAGCAAGCTCAGTTTACAATTTGTTTATTAAAACAATCCCTAACTAAATACTGCTGAACAAACGGAACGCCAAGTCACACACTAAATTTCAAAAGTTACTTTTCATGATTTCCGGACTCTCATTAAGGGCTTAGTTAATATTGCTGGAACTCCTTGTTAAAACAAACAAGCCTGGAATGCCTTAAGGCGACCCCTATAATTGCTCGGCATTAGAAAAGTCTCCAACGGAAATTAATTCTAGCGTAAATTTACTTAGGTCTGTGTTAACAAAGAGGAAAGGAGAGGAGTTGAGAGTGCGCACGGAACGGACGTGCGGAAAATATCGTGACTGCTTGAAGAAGGTAAACAGGAGTAAGTATCGAAGAGGATGAGATATTGGCCCCCAAAACTAGTCCCGGTGGAGCACCCCAACAGCCCATTTATATTGGCAAAGTTGCTCCTTGTAAATATTGTATTTGCAAACATTCTGATCACTCCGGATATCCGTAAGCTGATATTGGCTACACCTCTTGTTCGAGGGGATTTCAGATTATATTTAACCCGGCAAAGTTTTATTTATATTCCAAGGGTCAAACTTCCCAAGATTCTTCTGTGGCTCTCTCCAAGAAGTAATCTAAAACTTTGGATAACTGTTACCTCACTTCGTATTTAAAGTTTTACTAGTATTAATAGTCTTTCAAATACTTTATGGTTTCCAGAATATGTCAAGGCATTTATTATAGGTCGTACCTCGGAACAGATTCCTACTACTCCTGCCATGTATATCATCTGAATCTAATAAGAATTAAAGTATAAAATACCAAATCATGTTGTTATGTAATAAAAATGTAAAGTTTTCATTTCTTATTAATAATAGACCATAATGTTTTTAAGGCATTATATCCTATAAATTCATTTGAACTCTCTAAATAGATAGTTATGCAATTCTAGAACATTTACAGAGGGACACAATTTTTCTCAGTCTAATTTATCGGCAATGCCTTGAACCAGAAATCTGAAAGATTGGTGAATCTACCTGACATTGTTTGTTTGAATTAATCTATTTATACTCTGAGTATTTATACTCTTTTCAGCTCCTGACAATTGGGAAATAGTATACTTGATGAAGTGCCTAACAAAGTAAAACTAAATCAAAGAAAGAGAAGGAAGCAAGAAGCTAGGAGGTTGGTAACAGTATTAAATATCCTCCCTTCTGCGGTCCTACCCTATTGTTCTTACAAGCTCAGGCTATTCTCGCTAAATAAGATTTACAACTAATGGAAGGGAAGTATACCAATTATTTATTGGATTCCTACTCTATAGAATATTTATAAAGTAACAGATTTCGCCCTGGAACCCCAATCGGAATTACAATTTAAAGTTAAAGGGATAAAAGAAAACACTTACAAACGACAAAAGAGACCCAACAACATCGACCTTGATTATGTTAACTAGAAGAAACCAACCCTGGTCATCCGACCGCTCGCAACTATAAGGGCAGATGGAAGCTACAAAGTAACAGCCCGCTGAAATGTTCGAAACATCAATAAGAGGAAGAGCTATTCTAGCTATCTTCCATGAATGCGAAAGTATAAGTTATACTCTTATAAGTGTGTGTGTGTGTGTGTATGAGAGTGCGTGCGTGCGTGCGTGCGCGTGCGCGTGCGTGTGCGTGTGCGTGTGCGTGTGTGTGTACGTTCAACAGCTTATATTTTATCTAACGCTTAATTTTTTTAAATTTCTTTTATTAAATTTAGATACCTATTAGCAGATTTCCCTTAAGGGAAATCAGCTATTGAGGTCGTACTCATGACGCGATTTTCGAAAATTCGAAATATCTCCGTTACCATACGTCGGATCAAAAATTTGTATAGAACGAAATCTTATTGTAAATTAAATTTACTATAAATATTGTTCTATACATGTATTCTCTATCTTGAATATTAACCGAGATATTTGCATTTTTATTAATTTTGGGCCGATAACGGACTGAGATTCCCGCCAAAAGCTAGTTCGGCCCTTTGCCGTAACTATTCGGCTCTCGTATGGAGATTTCTCTATTGTATAACTTCACGTGGGAAATCTGCTTAGTTTACGCAGCCCCTGCGTGACCGACTTTGTTTTATTTTAGTTATTGATTTATTTATTCATTACTTAAATAATTGAAGTTATGTATTTGGTTCTTGAAGTGTTCTATTTCTGTTTTGTGTTCCTTTTCTGTTTTTGTTTAATTTTGTAAGCTTTTTGTTTTTGTTTCTTTGTTTTAGCAGATTTCCCTTTAGGGAAATCAGCTATTGAGGTCGTACTCATGACGCGAGTTTCGAAACATTTCTTCAAATGTCCATCGATCGTACCCAGGAGATGACAAAAATGAGGTCCGTTCAAAATTATATATATATATATATATATATATATATATATATATATATATATATATATATATATATTGTAACGGTCGAGCCTCGAGCCTTAGAGGTAATCCGCTGTCTCTCTATATCGATGAGATCAGAGTGATTAGTACTGGGCTTTAAAAGAGGTAGCAGCCAGCACCTGTCAAGGGACGGACAGGGGAGCCCTGTGAATCCAAAGGTCAATTGAGCAGGACAGGAATCGGCAGTCGACTCCCAAGAGGTAAACAGAGTAAGTGTTTCTTTAATTATCTAGCCTAATTGTGCTATATCTCTGATTAAATAGATAAATTAGCTCTTATAGCAGAGATGGTGGAAACGGGAATGCTTGCCGTGCAATATATGACCCTGAGAAGTAGCCGGTAAATAGATTAAATTTAAATAATAATAATTATAATTAACCTTTCATTATATAAAATGGCCCCAACGTGAAAGGGCACGGCTTAAACATTTTTTTTTTAAATTTAAACATTTAAAATATTTATTTTGGTTATTCATTTAAAAAAAAATTTTTTTTTAATTAACATAGATTATAAAAATGGATATTAATACTAATAGTAAAAGTTTTGAAGATAGGATTAGTGATGTAGAACAGAAAAGTGATAATTTGGATCTTGAAAATCTATCTATTGAAAGTGAACCATTAGAGGGAACACAAACCAATAAATATCATATATAAATATCAGGCTAGACATATAATTCAATTAGAGGATTCGGGAATACCTCTATCTACTGAGATAGAAAATTTGAGTATTTTGGGTTTTGAACAACCGCGAGGTACTTCTACCAGAATAATAGATAATTTAAACGATTTAAAAGGACAAAAAGAGGTCAGTAGGCCAAGACAGTAGATCAAAACATGCTGGAAGCTATAATGAACTTAATAAAAGCAGGAAATACTAAATTGGAAGCTAAATTAGAAGAAAATAATAACAAACTAGAAGAAAATAATAACAAACTAGAAGAAAATAATAACAAACTAGAAGAAAATAATAAACTAGAAGAAAATAATAACAAACTAGATGAATTTAAACAAGAAGTTAGAAATAGTATTGAATTATTGAAAATAGATATCGAACAAACTCGAGTAGATGTATCAAACGTGAGAAAAGAATTTATGAATGAGATAAATAATCTTAAAAACGAAAATGAAATAAACTTAAAATCTTTAGAGAATAGGTTAGCAGGTGAAACAGAAAATTTAAAAAAAGAAACCATTCAGACTAGAGAACTACTACAAACGGAATTAATGGATGAAATGGATGCCAAAATAATAGAAACCCGACAAGAATGCCATCAACAGAAAAACTTAATTCGGAATGAATTAAAAGAGGAAATTGAGCATGAAAAGATTATTCAAGGGAAGATAAATTATCAAATAAATCTAAATATTCAGAAAATAACTCACGAAAATAAACAAATAATTGAAGATAGATCGTTAATACAAATAGAGAATTTATTAGAGACAAATTTCAAAATAGGAGGTATAGCTGATGAAATGGAAAATATCCGGCAAGAATTAAAAAAAGTTCAGATAGGTCATTTGCCCAACTGTAAAGAAATTAGAGTCAATCCTGAAGCGAGATGTCCTAAATTTAGTGATAGTCGACAGGAGAGCCCTACTGACTTTCTGTCTGAATTAGAAAATTATTTTAACATTTATGGAGTAGATACATGGGGAAAACGAGAGTTAATTATTTCAGAGTGCATGAGGGGAGTTCCCAGAACTTGGTGGCTGATTGAAAAGGAATTTATTAGAAATTTCATTCATTTTAAAGAAAGATTTTTCAATAAATATTGGGGAGAAGATAGGCAGGATGAATGTAGAAATCACATTACCAATGGGAAATATCGCCCAGGAGAAAATTTAACTATGGATGATTATGTCAGGAAATTATTTAAAGACTGTAAATATCTTAATCCACCTTTTCCTGAGTCTTATCAAATAAAATGCATAATAAAACACTTCCCATGGCCAATACAATGTATCTTGGGGGTCGGCCAAATCAGTAATAAAGAGAAATTTCTTGACCTTTTACAAAAATTACCAGCTCAGGATATCAGGAGGGGAACGGATGGAGAAGAAAATCGTGAGAATGAGGGAAACAACCCAAATAGAGTAAGAAATAGACAAACAGAATTTTCGATAGAGAAAAGGGATCGAAATTCATGCAGTAGTCCACCAGGGTATAACAGGAGACATAGTCATTTCCCCAAATTCAATTCAAATGACAAACCACTCAACAAAAATTTTGGAAGAGGTAATGGGAGATTTGAAAATAGAAATTATAACGGTCAAGACTTCCGAAATAGCCCAGGAACAAGCGAGAAGAAACCAACAGGAATAAACGCGGCAATAAGAGATCAGAATTTGGAATCATCAAAACATACTTTAAATCCGCCTAAATCAAATCCTACTGAGAAAGAATTTCCGGTAAACCCATAAGTCCCCATTTGAATTCTGTAGAGCCTGAGGACAAATGTGGGACAATGAAGTTATTAAATTCAGGTTTTGTAAAATTTATTCCGACTATTAGTAGTATTATAAAAGATAAATCTTCATTATTTGAAAATCCATGCGACTATTTATTAGAGGAACTTTTACCTGAAAATATAGAAATTTCAACAGTCGTAAGTCCGATTACACGTCTAACATATGGAAACAAAGAGATTGATGTTCTATGGGACTCGGGATCACAACAAACAGCTATAAATGAAAATTTTTATCAGCAACATAAAAATGATCTCCCAATTTTAAGCGAATTCGGTTTATCGGCAAAAGTAAAAGGGGCTTTTGGGAAGAGATCGAAACAGATAAAAAAACAAATATTAATGAGCACTACCTTTTGCAATGAAACAATAAATTTAAATTATTAGGTAATACCTGATCTGGTGTACACTATTATTTTTGGTATTGATACTATGGAAAAGGTTAAAACACTAATAAACTTAGAAACACACCAAATTACAATACATTTGAATAATAAAATATTGGAATTTAATTATAACGAAGTTAAAAGAGAAAAAATAAAGAAAATCGGAACAATGGATATTGGAGAGGATAAACTTAATATACAATTTTTAGATATGGGTAGAATCGTAGAATATTATCCGCAATGTGATGTTGAAAATAAACATATTCGCAATCAACTGGAAAATTTAATAAATAAAAACAGAGAAATATTTCGAGAAAAACCCGGCTTAATTAGACATTACACTCATAAGTTAGAATTGATTCCAGGTGTGAATTTTATAAAAGGTAGAATATACCCAATACCACACAGTCTAAAGCAGGGGTCTCCAAACTACGGCCCGCGGGCCACATCCGGCCCGCGGACAGATTTTGTCCGGCCCGCGGAGAGCTAGCATACTTGAAAACTCCTTTTAGAGAACATATTTTTTATAGCAAATTAAATTAAGTTTACTGAAGTATTCTAATGTTATGTTGAATAATTATTATTATGACATCTACATTGATATGGCCATGGGCTAACTACTCATAACATTGTAGTAGGCTTATTGTTATTGTTTTTGTGATAAGTTGGATAAGGAAACACAGAATTGTAATGAGTAAAGACATGTATAATATGCAGAAAATTTAACTTCAGTATATAATAACTAACAAATTATTGAAATGAATCCAAGTAACATTTTAAATAAAAACATAATTTATAACAAGCATAATGACTTATGAAATACTAATGAGATTTATGTAATTAAGATTTTCGACTGACAATAGTTTGTAGTTGTGGACTAATTTTACTTGTACCAATTATTAAAAGAGATCTAAGATGCTCATCAGTTAATTTGCATCAGTAAACATTTTTTGTCTACTTCATTTTGGAGAAGATCTTCTCACACAAATAAGTAGTAGCAAAAACAAAAAAGTCCGTCACGCAGGGGCTGCGTAAACTAAGCAGATTTCCCACGTGAAGTTTTACAATAGAGAAATCTGCCTAATAACAACTGTAGTAGTAAGAAACCTCTAAATCTAAAACATTATTTAGGGCGTAATAACCCAGTAGTTTCTAGCTCCAAAAAACAGTTAACCTAACCTCTAAACCTATTCACGAGGGACGAATACTTATGGAAACGGCCGCCAGAGCTCTCGTCGGAAAGTCAGCGTACTGGCGACCACACGCAGAATACAAATGCAAATATCTCGGTTAATATTCAAGATACAGAATAAGTGTATAGAACAATATTTATAGTGAATTTCATTTGCAATAAGATTGATTCTATACAATATTTCGATCCGACGCATAATAACGGAGATATTTTGAATTTTCCGAAAATCCCCCTCTCTAAACCCCCCCTCCCACTGGTCCGATTTCAGCCATTAACGAACTTGATCTTCCTTGTTACAGTCCACGAGCAAATTTATGCAAATTGTAAAATTGTGTCAGTGGAAGACTCTTATAAAATTCCAACAAAGATGAGTTTTGATATTTGTTCTTAATTATATCACTGCACTGCAGATCAATCATTTCCATTTCAAGTTCCGGGGCTAAGGGAGTCAGTATCAAAAGGATTCTGAAAAATCTTAATTTGATTCGCAATGGCATCAAAGTCCGAGAAACGAGTATCAAAATTTATTTTCAAAGCACTCAAAGTTTCGATTGCAAAATCGATAGGAAACTCAGTCTCAGTGGTGTGGCCTTTTTTAGACGTTGCGTACTTTTTCGGACTTTTTTTTTCATCAATGTTGTTTTTATCTGGACAATTTCACTTTTTACCACCGGCAACAATGATTATATAGTTTTGGCCCTCGGAACTTACTGGAGTAATCAGTATGGCCCTGTGGCTGGAAAGTTTGGAGACCCCTGGTCTAAAGGAACAGGTGGCTAAGGAATTGATTAAAATGGAAAAAAATGGGATTATTGAGAAATCCTACACTAGTTTTATCAATCCTCTGGTAGTAATAAAGAAAAGAAATGGACAAATACGGCTTTGCTTGGACAATTAAATAAATGTTTAATCCCACAATTTGAACAGCCCCCTAGTATCGATTATGTCTTATCGAAATGTAGAAACACCAAATACATGTCACTTCTTGACCTCCGAAATTCATTTTGGCAAATTCCTTTGTGTAAAGAATCAAAACAATATACTGGTTTTGTATTTAAGCAACAGGGATATGTTTTCAAGGTCACGCCGTTTGGATTAAAGACCTCATGTTCTGCTCTGATAAGGGGACTCAATCCGATTGTTCAACAGGTTTCAGAATTTGCTATGGTTTTCATAGATGATATTTTCATTTTTTCTGATAGTCCCGAAGAACATTTGAATCATCTGGAAATAATAATGAATCTTTTAGCAAAGCATAAGTTAACCACGAATCTTGAGAAAGCCAAATTTTTTTGTAAAAAAGTAACATATCTAGGTCATGTTATATCATCTGAGGGAATTGAAATGTGTCACGAAAAAATTGAAGTGATTCAAGAATTTAGGAGACCCCGTAGTGTAAAGGAACTGAAAGGATTTTTAGGTTTGACTGGATTCTACAGGAGATTTATTAAAAAAATGGCACAATTAAATATTCCATTAAATAAATTATTAAAAATGGGCAGAAGTGGAAATGGGACGAAGAAGAGGAGAAAGCATTTCTATCTATAAAGGAAGCATTTTGTAGACAAATATTACTTCATGTGCCTAAATCCCATTTAAGATATATAGTTCAAACGGATGCTAGCAACGCAGCTATTGGTGCACAATTGTATCAGAGACACCCGGACGGTGACGCTATCCCAATCTATTTTGCTACCCGTACTTTAAATAAGTATCAACAGAAAAATAATTCATCAGAACTAGAAATATTAGCCATAGTGTTTGCATTACAGAAATTCCGATAGTATCTGTTGGGAAGACAATTTACTATTATCACTGAAAACCATAGTTTAACTCATATTAAAGATTGTAAACTAACATCGGCTAGATTATCCCGAAGGATTATGTTAATTAAAGAATTTGATTTCACAATTGAGCACTGCAAAGGAAGAGAAAATATAGTTGCTGATTCGTTGAGCCGATTTGTCGGTGAACGCTCTTACGAAGAACATAAGATAATGGCAACTGGGAAAATCAAGTTATCTAGGAAAAATATTCGACAACGGGTAGAGAACTTACCATATTTTCAGAAACATGATGATTGTCTAGGAAAAATATATAAGGAAACAGAAGAAAATGAGACAGACCGGTATTGTATCGAGAAGGAAATTTTATTAAAGAAAACGGGGAATCTTTGGAAACTCTGTTTAGATACAGAAACATTAAACTTATTTATTCTTTATGTACATCAATTGTATGCTCATGTTGGCATCCGGAAAACATATGAACTTATCCAGCAGGATTTTTATCACCCAAAATTACTATGAAATTGCTGTGAAACTTGTCAAAAAACTAAATTTGCTAATAGAAGATTATGGGCATCAATGTCAAATATAATCACTTCTAAGCCGGTTGAAATGATAGCGATAGATTTTGTAGGACCTTTCCCGTTATCTGAAAATCAAAATAAATATTTATTAACTTGCCTAGATATATTTAGTAAATTTATCCGAATATACCCAATTCAAAAATGTAATAGTGCTACTGTTATAAATTGTCTATTCGACGACTACATCCCAAAGTATGGTAGACCATCTAAAATATTAACAGATAATGGCACTCAATTTATTGCTGATAAATGGCACAAAACACTGGCCAAGTATAAGATTACATGGATTCGAACTTCAATCCGACACCCACAGGGTAATCCAGTAGAAAGAGCTCATCGAACCATCTCAAAATTTCTCCGAGTTCTAGTAAAAGACCGTCACGATATGTGGGAAAATTATATAAAAAAAGTAGAACATGCATGAATGAGGTAATACATGAAACAACATATTTAACCCCATGCCAACTTATGTTAGGCAAAACACCTAAACGTGAATGGATCAAATGGTTAGATTTGGAGCATTTGATTAGGCCAGATGAAGAACAGAAATTTTATTTAACCCTTGCGGCAGAACGGACCCGCCGACAGTGTCAAAAGAACAAAGACAGGTGGGACCGGAGTAGAACAATAACTGAATTACAACCTGGTACTAAGGTGTTAGTTAAATCCCTGAGGGTATCTAAATCTCAAGAAAAAGTATATGCCAAGTTTCTAGAAGTGTACGAAGGTCCATATGAGATTAAGAAAAGTTATGGTAACGGAGCATATTTATTGACATATATAAAGTCCGGTAATACTAAGGGAAAATTTAATATCCAGGAACTAAAAATTTATAGGGAAATTATGGATACCAAACTAAAGCAATAAAAAAAAAAAAATTAAATTAGTAATATAGAAATATATAATATATTTATTGTTATAAAAAAAAAAATAATAAAAAATTTAGTAATATTAAAATAAATAAAAATATATAATATATTTATTGTTATAAATAAAAAAAATAATAGTAATATTAAAATAAATAAAAATATATAATATATTTATTGTCATAAAAAAATAATAAATAAAATGAATATAAACTAAAAATTAAATAAAAAAAAAAAAAAATATAATAAAAAATATAATTTTTTTTTTTTCTCTCTGGGGGGCATATGTAACGGTCGAGCCTTAGAGGTAATCCGCTGTCTCTCTATATCGATGAGATCAGAGTGATTAGTACTGGGCTTTAAAAGAGGTAGCCAGCACCTGTCAAGGGATGGACAGGGGAGCCCTGTGAATCCAAAGGTCAATTGAGCAGGACAGGAATCGGCAGTCGACTCCCAAGAGGCAAACAGAGTAAGTGTTTCTTTAATTATCTAGCCTAATTGTGCTATATCTCTGATTAAATAGATAAATTAGCTCTTATAGCAGAGATGGTGGAAACGGGAATGCTTGCCGTGCAATATATGACCCTGAGAAGTAGCCGGTAAATAGATTAAATTTAAATAATAATAATTATAATTAACCTTTCATTATAATATATATACATATATATATATATATATATATATATATATATATATATATATATATATATATATATATATATATTTGTCTGTTAACGCTCTAGCGGTCGCAATTTTTGATTGATCGTGAAGAAACTCGATATTCAACCGTTTTATGTAAAATGACATATCACGTTCGTTAACAGCTGAAATCGGACCAGAGGGAGGGGAGGTTTAGAGGGGGGATTTTCGAAAATTCAAAATATCTCCGTTATTATTCATCGGATCGAAAAAGTGTATAGTACCAATCGTATTGCAAATTACATTTACTATAAATATTGTTATATACATTTATTCTCTATCTTGAATATTAACCGAGATATTTGCATTTGTATGAAGTCAGTGGTCGGGTATAGTTCGGATTACGTTGGCCATCTTCGTCATTTCTCGGCTCAGGTGGAAGCTTCTTCTAACCTGTCGTTTCTAACTTTACCTTACCTTCTTTACTTTGTGAGATTTATGCAGATACGTTCTGATTATCCGCCCCCCCCCTTCTTTAGTTCTTGGACTACTAAAATTTGAGTTATTAAAATATAAATTATTCTTACAATTCAGAAGCCGTTTCAGTTGGGAATTTTTTTTAATTAACTGAAAGATTTCTCATTATCTAATCACGGTGGTTTTGTGTTACCAGTATGCAGATTTCTCTATTGTAAAACTTCACAGGGGAAATCTGCTTAGTTTACGCAGCCCCCGCGTGACGGACTTTTGTTTTTTTAAGTTATGAAGCTATTGTTTTGAGCAACATCGCCACAGCTGCGAAGCTCCAATAAATAAATAAATGAAACAGTATACATATTAACTCGGTAAAAATAACAGCTGATAGAATGGTGCAGGTAGTCTCCACGTCCCCAGATATGCAATATAACTCCTGTTCAATAATTTTTAATATTACTAACAAGCATTCTGGTAGATACTGGCTGCTAGTTTCAAATAAGTCTAATTTTTTGGATAACCTTTTGAGAATAGAAACGCTATACTGTGATATTTGATGATATACAATAAGAGGAATTATATAATTAATTTGCTGATTAATTTCCCAATGGGGGATTGTTTCAATATGGGGGAGAAAATAGAAGCCCACTGTTTGATTAGCTCTCTTGCCGCCTTTATGGTGGCCATTAACTAATGTATCCCAGCCCTTGGCTGCTTATATTATTGATAATGGGAATCTGAATTGGGGAATTTAACTCACGCAGAATATATATGTTTCTAGAGAGGGATTGGATTTATAAATCAAGTTTAAAAGAACTCTATGAAACGTTGTAAAGATATGTGTTATGCTTTATTCATTAAATTTACTTATTTTTTATGTTATTCAATATAAAATATTAAACTTTCAAAAACAGATATTTCTTGGATGAAAGTAAACTGTATAATTAAATACAGTTTTATATAATATATAAAATATTATAGAAGCAATCTTGTTGAACTATAAATTCTTTACAATTGTTGTTTGTCAATTTTTATTTTATTTACACTGTTAAAAGAGTTATTAGTATTTTTATATCCATTTTTTGAGGTGCTGGATGGTGAAGGAATTATTATCTCAGGTAAGAAAAAAACGCCTCTTTCCTGAGATAGTATTTTTATGTTACTACCCTTCAGTAAACGCCCACTTATAATCGTCTGATTGTAGGAGATTTCCCTTAAGGGAATCTTTTCAGTCCGCATTCAACTTCGATTTTGAGATGGGAATTTTATTTCATCCCTAGTTTTATTTATTTATTTAATTAAATTATACAATTTGTTCTATATTTAACGTGATTTTGTATTTTTAAGATTACAGTCTGTAGAAATGTCTTTAAGAGACAATTTTCACATTAAGCTATTATATAACTAGATTCCCTAGCATCTGCTATAATAGACTCCTATTATTAGATCAGAGTCCCACAAATATTATCATGTTTAATTGGGCATATCAAATTAAAAATCTTCTAATCTCTTTTAATTTCATTGACATCTGGCTTATTCAAGACAAGAACTAATTAAATTATACATTAGCTCAATAGTAGAAGCATACCAAATTAATTTAATTTCTATAGACTTTGAAAAACTCCAAATGTCAAATTATAGTCCGTTACAATATTCCATTTTCACAACTCCTGGTTCACCTCAGGAATTTGTAACTATTGGTTTGCCATTCCAAATAGTAAAAACCATTGAACAGTTTAGAACCTCAAGCAACTATTTTATATAACCCAAAAGAAATTTGCACATCCTGTATTATAAATATGAATGAGGATCTTTATCATATAATGCTTCATTGCCCCCTTTCAGAGAACAATATTTACCATACATCAAACAGCCAGCTGATAATTCACAACTTCATGATATTCTAAACAGTGCAACTAGAGAAGTATATATTAATATTTTTAAGCATTTAAGAAACAGTCTCAAACACCGCGAATCCTATTTGAGTTAACATTGACAAATTTCTCTTTTTCTCTTAATTTTGTTTTTTAGGACTGCTATGCCTGTGTATTAATAAGAACAGGAACCAAGATGATGATGATGATAAGTTTAATAAAACTATTATGGTGAAAATATAATGTTTTAACATTAGGTATGAACAATAAAATATATATGACGCTTATTAGTTTAGATTTTTCTAGATATGTTAATGTAAATACTAATCGGTTATACTTAATTATAGTTCGTGACATATATATATATATATATATATATATATATATACATATATATATTATTTATTAAGAAGTTAACTAACTGTCGACGAAGAGACAATTTAGACCTTCCATATGACTTAGGAACATTTGACCGATAACAGTAATTGCATAGACTCAATAATTAAACATCTAAAAGACATTAATATATACAAAACACTATAATCTATAATTTCTGCGCACTACTCTTCACTCCTTTCCTACATTATAGCAGATTTCCCTTAAGGGAAATCAGCTATTGAGGTCGTACTCATGACGCGAGTTTCGAAAAATTTCTTCAAATGTCCATCGATCCTACCCAGGAGATGGCATAAATGAGGTCCGTTCAAAATTATATATATATATATATATATATATATATATATATATATATATATATATATATATATTTGTCTGTTAACGCTCTAGCGGTCGCAATTTTCGTTTGATCGTTACCAAACTCGATATTTAAACGTTTTATGAAAGATAAAGATCAAGTTTGTTAATGGCTGAAATCGGACCAGTGGGAGGG
Organism: Riptortus pedestris; assembly: GCA_019009955.1. Taxonomy (NCBI): domain Eukaryota; kingdom Metazoa; phylum Arthropoda; class Insecta; order Hemiptera; family Alydidae; genus Riptortus; species Riptortus pedestris. Next base: position 81,219,191 of record CM032229.1, read on the forward strand.
GGGTTTAAAGGGGAGGATTTTTGAAAATTCGAAATATCTCCGTTACTATACGTCGGATCGAAAAATTATATAGAATCAATCTTATTGCAAATTAAATTTACTATACATAATGTTATATACATTTATTCTGTATCTTGAATATTAACCGAGATATTTGCATTTTTCTGTTTTCAGCTTCTGAGATGAGATCGGCTAACTTCGGGTTTAGTCGTGAGTTTCCGTCAAGAGCTAATTAGGGCCGTTCCCGTAACTGTTTGACTCTCTATTCTGAAATTTCTCTATTGTAAAACTTCACGTGGGAAATCTGCTTAGTTTACGCAGCTCCTGCGTGACGGACTTTTAATTTTATTTATTACTTTTTTATTTATTTTTTTTTTCGTTTCCTTTTTCTTTTTCATTTTTTTGGTTTGCTCTTTTCCTTATTTTATTATTTTTTTTCTTTCTTTCTCCCGTCGATACTTACATTTTCATTTATATTATTTTCACCACCCTGATGTTTCCATATACAATATTGTTTGTTTCATATAAAACTGGTATGCCAATGAACCGTATCAAAAACCACCGTATGCCATAGTTCACTCCTTTTCCGTTTCTTTCTTTTTTCTTTTTTTTTTTTTTTTTTGCTATTCGCTTTTTTGTGCACAATTGAATAATGAGTAAAGTTATAATGAGTTGGCGGTATTGGGGAACTCATTTAAATAAATTAAAAAAAAATTAAGAATTTACTAACATTGAACAACAACAATAACAAACCTTATTTTAAATGGCCATCTCCCTTGCTATAAGGAAAATTCTTGTTTGAAATTAAAAAATAAAAATAAAACTAGATATATATTTACTGTTTAAATCGAATCCAAGTATGGTTAGAAAACAAAATGGAAGAGCTCTTTTTATAGAAGTTTTATGAAGAGACATTTCAGTGACGAAAACGTCAATTATATGATTGAAAGTTTGCTTAGCTTTCGCTCTCCGCCTGATGGACTTTCGTATTCTTTTTCGCTAATTAAAACCTTTTTGTCACCTTTTAAATTAATGAAAATAAACATTGGAGGAGCATTAGGGGTGAATTCATTTCCCCCCGGTTCCCCCCAAAATAGCTCTGTAACGTGCCTCCCCGGAAACGGTCGCACTATCAGCCTCGAAGGAATCTGAGAGGAAAGAAAAGCACCGCAGAGAGGATTGAATTTGCTAATAAAACAGGGCCAGGGGGCCTCATCATTATTTAATTTGATTAATGAGACGTCACTTATAATGAGATTAGGGGGAGACACCCCCCCAAGGTAATGGATATTTGATAAGGGCCTCCTGTCGGACAGGGCCCTCCGTTTCTTGTCCCAGTCACCCACCAATCCTCAATTCTACCTCTCTCACTTTAAATCTGCGCCCCTGATATATAATATGACTTAGTTACATGTTTCGAGGGTAACCTCTTGTTAGAAGATTTCCCTTAAAGAGAAATTGAGGTTTTACTCACCATGTCTTTTTCAAATAGTTGCTTCAAATGCTCTTCGATAATACCTAGGAGATGATGAAAAAGTCCTTTAAAAATTACACACATACATGTATTTATATCCTTGTGTTACCTCTTTAGCCCGGGAATTCATTTGAACCTGAATGATGATGGTACTTTTTTGGCAAGCCTTTACTTTGCACAATATATTAACATTTCCATACAACCCTCCCTCCTGTTCGTCCCTAAAATGTTAATATGGCAAATAGTAAAAAATACGGAGTTTCGTTGATTTCGATTTTGTCCTTCGTGTCCTATAACATTGTTGACAACTCCTATAGTTTTTCGTGTCACCTCGGCAAAAGCGCGTATAACAAAAGTTATTTTAAATAATAAAACAAACAACTTTTGTTATATACACGTTTGCAGAAAATGAATAGATTACGAAATATCCCGATTTTATATTTCACTGCTCCCTTATAACCCCCACTCCTGATCTTCCTTGAATTTTTAATACAGCTTATAATCAGGGAGATGTTAATACCAAATCATATACGGAGTTTCGTTTAGTTCGGTTGAGTCATTTGTGCCATATAAAATTGTTGACTCCCACTATAGTTTTTACCTTATTACTCATTTATACTTCGGTATAGGACAAAAGTGTATATAACAACAATTACTCTAAATAACAAAATAAACAACGTTTGTTATGTAATTATTTGCCGAAAAACTAATAGGAAACAAAATATCGCAATTTTTAATTTGAGGCCTCCCTAATAATCCCCACCCCTGTTCGTCTCAGAGAACATTAATTTAGCCTAAAACTTAAGTTGGGTTAGTAGTGATATAGATACCAAGTTTCATAAAATTTGGTTAAGCTGTTTACGATTCTATAAAGGACAAACGGACGAACATTCATTTTTGTATATATATAGAATGGGCTTTAGATTTAAATGTTTTACGTACTAAAGATCAAGCTCGTTAATGGCTGAAACTGGACCGTAATGCTGGAGTTAGAAGAGGAGAATCGGAAATTAGAAATATCAAGAATTGAGATGTCATCTTGTGGTTGCTCGTGGATTATTGGAAGCAAGACAATGAAGTGCAGTCTAAGATCAGTAAATTCAATTTTTAACTGCAGAATTGATTGCTATAAGCCAAGACATAAACGATATAGAACAATTGCTACAAGTACATTTGTAATCGCTACGGACTTATACAGCTCACTCCAAAGTCTCGCCAACCCAAAGTCAGGATGTCACCTCACAGACCTAGTAAAATGTCAAATAAAAAGTTGATTGGAAAAACTCATGTTTAAAAGGTGGACGTCAGACTGGCCGAAGAAACATGATAACAAAATGCAACAAATTAAATAAATTACTCGATCGAAGTTAAAATGGCTCAAGACAAGCGTTGAAGTTGAGGTCTTTGCCTTGAAAGCGCTGTGCGCTAAGAAATGTTTACCTAGGGATTGGCCCTTTATTTAAGCCGCTCAGGTGTCCCTCACCTCCAAGCCAATTCAGTATTGAAGTAACCCTGGTTATGAATGAATAAAGACTTTAACAAGATGGCAGAGAGGGTGCATTACAGCTAGCATCGAATTGTAGGGATTGCTCCTTGGAAAGGTAGGGTTTCAGAAATGCACCCTAGCCAGCCCAAGGGTACTGATTTCCCTCGAGGAATCGTCCCATCCACCCTGTTGCATTCTCCTGAATAAATATTAACACCGTGGTTCTCTTCTGATTTCTCTCTGGACCAACCACTTTAGTGACTACCTATGGCAGATTTACATTCATTATATACTATCGCCTAAATGTCTTCGCGAGGTGAGTGATTAAAGTTTTTTTTCTTTCGTTCAAAACACAAATCATTCAATTAAAAAAAAAAGTTATGTGTGATTAGCTAATTTTAGAAGCTGCCAAGTTATTTGGGGTTGCATATTAGCTTCGCGTGGTATTCGTTGCCCTCAATGATCAAAAATCTTGTAAAAATAATACATAGAATTAAGTACTTTTAAGTAAACGATTCATATAAATAATACTATAACATCACCTAATGATACACTTCTGGAACAAAAAGGACACTTTTTGAACAGAATAAATAATAAGTCAGTTTAATAGAAAAAAAAAAGTAGAAAGCAAATAAATTCTTGTCATTAAAATTCCAGATTATGGGGGAAAATTGTTTAAAAGTGTTTGAACAATTATATCTATTTTATCTAAATACTGTTCTTCGCCGAAACTGGAATGGACCATATGTTTGGCGCTTTTTTACATTTTCCAAAATATTTGAAAAATGTATTTGATCTCAACAGTGTATTTCCTTTCACCTAGAAAATATATTATTTGTAAAGATTTAGTTAAAAAACGATTATTATAAAGTTAATGTCCAATAATTTTACCCCATACATAATATGTGTGTTTTCTATAATTTTCCTTTTGACTATTATTTTAAAAGCTTATTTTTTTAGTGCAGTTTTATTTTCATTTAAGATAATCATCATGTGCTATTTTATTCACTTTCTTTGATTTGAGATGCTTCACAGTGTGGTGTGTGTGTGTGTGTGAGTGTGAGTGTGAGTGTGTGTGTGTGTGTGTGTGTGTGTGTGTGTGTGTGTGTGTGTGTGTGTGTGTGTGTGTGTGTGTGTGTGTGGTGTATGAGGTATCCTAAATTTCAAATGGATGTACTTCTTATGAATTATTTGAATAAGATATCTAACTCCAAAATGGCTTTAATCTTAAAAACTTTCAATACTAAGCTTTCTAAAGACTTAAATCGTGAACGAATTGCAAAAAGTCATCAATTGTCATTTATATCAAGAATAAAGGATTTTATCGGAAAGGACTACATTCAACAGTTATTATTGCAGATTAAAGTATATCTAAAACAAGGCTAGGATTATTAGGAATTAATTGACATAATTATATTTGAATGTTTCCAATAAGGGAATCCCAGTTGACAAGAACATCTACAGTTGGTGGGTAGGTTTCAGAGTTGTTCGAATAGAGGTTAAAACTTGGAGGTCATTGTTATGGATTACAAAGTTTCTTTTCGCCCATTACCGCCTCCTTAACCGTTCCCATTTCTTCTAAAAAGAACCATATTTGAAGTAATATTTTTCATGACAACATCTAATGAAAATCAATTTCATCAACTATTATGTTCATTAATTACATTATTAGTTTTTAAACTTTTACACGCTAAAACATCAAAAGTTGATAAATCGTATGGCAGTCTCTCATGAATGATGGAACTAGCACAAAGAACTGTGTCACCTCCCCCCCCCCTGTGTAATTAATATTATTATTTATTAACGTCCACTTTTTGCAACTAAGGCTAATTGGGACGGGTTATCTACTGGTTACCACCCCTTTCTAGCCGGTGTGGGACTTAGTATGTTATTTAATGAATTCCGTCACTAAATAATTTTCTTTACCCAGGCGACAATCGATCTCGCCACTCTAGGTTTACGTTTGTTGTAAGAAACCGCTAAACGATTTTCTCAAACGTATATTACGAGCTACATTGGCTTTTCCATCCATTGACTCTTGAATTGCCCAGTGAAACGTTACTTCACTAATACTATTGTGAATTGGTATCATAACCCAAAGCCAGCTGGTGACAGCATCTACGACCAAGTCATTCCAATTTATATTGCTAAGCGTCCTGTTGACAATCCCAACCTGTTGGTGGGTATTCTCTACAATATTAATTACAGAGACAGAAAGGATTTCTAGAACTACTCTTCGTAACTGGTATTTACCATGGGCAATTTAATTTATTAAATTAATTTGAAAAGTGATATTTAAATAGGTTTCCATGAAAGTCCAAGTATAAATTTTTTTATTCAAAGAAGCCTGGCTTGGTTTTGTCAGAAAGATCATTTTATCATAAATTTTAACTAGTCTTAATATTTTGATTTTAATAGGATACTATATTAAATTTAACCGCCCACTTAAGCTAATATTTAATTGTTACAGGGAAAGAAAAAAAAAGAGTTGATAAAAACAGGGTGAGCCGTGAAATTGTATTTTAGGGACTCGTTTTACATATATCTATCAGTAATTTTGTCACTCCTTGCCTTATTTTGTGCTTCTCTGATATATTCTTCTATCTATGTTGAATACATAATTTTTTTTATGAGCGAATAAGTGCCAAACAAGTGACATTTTTACGTTTCTGTGGCTACTTTTATTTTGCCCACATTTAGGCATGTGTTCTACATCTGTAACCCAGTTTTAGCAGATTTCTCTTAAAGGAAATCAGCTATTTAGGTTGTACTCACGTTGCGATTTTCAAAACATTTCCTCAAATATCCATCGATCCCATCTAGATGACGAAAACGAATTCCATTCAATACTATATATATATTTGTCTGTTAACGCACTAGTTGTGGCAATTTTTGTTTAATCGTTAACCAAAGTTGATATTAAGTCGTTTTTTGTTAAAAGAAAGATTGAGTTCCTTTATTGGCTGAAATCGGACCAGAGGGAGGGGTTTACGAAAATTCAAAATATCTCTGTTGTTATGTATCGGATCGAAATACTGTATAGAACTAATCGTATTCCAAACAAATGTAATGTTCTAAAATGTTGTTATTTACGTATTTTCACAATATTAATTATTAATGGAGATATTCGGATTTTTCAGTTTTGACCTGTCCGACTCCTTCTCATGTCATATTAACAATAAGCTGTTATATACTTTATTTGAAGCGTAAATACCAAATATTGTCCCCATTGTATATTTAATTTTTGAGCAAATACGTGATGCACGTGAGAAATCTTCTTAGTTAACGCAGCCCTTCCTTGACGAACATATTTTAAATTTTTAATTGGGTTATTTATTGTTTAATCACAATTATATTTATAATTAAGCGTTGGCCTTAATCTCACATGTTATATCAAGAGTGGCCAGTTCGATTCCCACCTGGGCTTTACGAATTTATTCAGTGACGACGTCGTTAAATGAAATCCTAAGTTCTTAAACGTTTGATGGTCGACAATTGTATTTTTTTTATTTTTTTATTATTTTTTTTTTTTTTTAGAGAATTGATAGAAGATTCATTTATAAATACCTATGAGCTACTGGTCTAGTGTTTACCTAGATCAGGGGTATCCAAACTTTCCAGCCTTAGGGCCATACTGATTACTCCAGTAAGTTCCAAGGGCCAAAACCATATTATCATTGTTGCCGGTGGTGGAAAGTGAAATAGTCCACTGATGAAAAAAAATGTCCGAAAAAGTACGCAACCTTTAAAAAAGGCTGCAAATCGGACTAAGTCCGCAAAACGGCAACACTGCATATTATTAATTTCCCTGTCATTATCTGTAATTTCTAGATTAGTCGTAGAGTAGTTAGCCAATGACCATATCAATGTAGATGTCATATTAATAATTATTCAACATAAATTTAGAATACTTCAGTAAACTAAATTTAATTTGCTATAAAAAATATGTTCTCTAAAAGCAGTTTTCACAAGTATGCTAGCTCTCCGCGGGCCGGATGTGGCCCTCGGGCCGTAGTTTGGAGACCCCTGACCTAGATAATACTTCTGTGGCACGAAATTAATTCTACTATTCTTTTGTATATTCTTCTTCAACTTTTTTAGATGTGACCTGCTAACGGGGAATCCAGTGATTCAGCACGTAGGGCATATAATAACAAAGTTAATACATATTATATTATATTAGGGGATTTTTTTTTGTTGATAATATATTATTTCATTTATGCTATTCGAAAACCCGATTTGGTTAGTCCCATTATGAGAACATAATTCATCGGCTTTGAGCTAGTGGAAAAAATGATAGAGAGTGACTCAGATAAATAAGATTAAAGGGGGTGGTGGAGGGAAAAGTGTTTCCCACGTTGGCCAGCTCATTCCGTAGTCCAGCTGGGTAAACCCTTCGAGTTAACGGGGGTCTCTCATATATGAAAATAGTGAGCTGCTGGTAAACATATTAGCGCTTCGGGCACGTGACTCAAAAGCCGCCGAAGCCCATTAAAGGGGCCACTGATGATGATAATAGTTTTCTGCGGTGGAAATGGGGTGAAAAAAAAAAATGAAAAAGGTTCTTTTAATTAGTTTAATCTGTAAGACACAGAGGAGCTATTAGGGCATATTAGGTTTGGCTGTGGTCTAATAAGGGCCATGCACTGCTCACTTAATATGCACCCCAGTCGTGGACTAAATTCATTGCTTGCGGCAGGGATTACCATCTGCTGCCGTGCTGGATATGCGCCTGCTGAACCGGCAAGAATATTAAGGGTCGTAAAACATTTGCCGTGCCTCTGCATACTCCCCATTGTCCTAATAAACCCTGATTGCCTCAACCCCATCCGAGCCTCTTTCTCCTAATCGACTCACAGGCTTAACCCTATTCCTCAAGGATTGACTTCTCCAAATGGATATAAGAATAATTAATGGGACTTGTTCACCTCGGAAACATTGTACTATTTTGAAGAGTTAAAATGGGAAAAGGATGTTTGATTTTTTAAGGTAAATGCTACTTTATATGATGAACCATATAAAGTGTTTACCTCAAATGATAGTTGTACATTAACTTAAAAAACAACCATAATTACTCATCTGACCAAGAAGAAAAGCCCCTCCGCCTCCATAGTGGCATAAATCCCTTAGAAAAATTCACTTCCTTATTTAGCATAGCCAACATAATCCGCATTAATCTTACTTGGAAAACAACACAATATTGTTTTTGACGTTGAAATATGTTCACTTAGTTTTCATTCAACCGTTTCATTAAAACTAAAGTAAGAAACGTTATAATAATTTATTCGTGCTAAATCTTTTTTTTTCCTGAAAAATAAGGAAACCTTATACAATTACAAATTAATAATAGTGTTATTCGTAGAGTATGTAATAACGAAGACATTGAAATGGCACTAAGTTATATCGACTAGACTCTTCCACCAATAAATACACCCAGGTGCATTGACAGTTCAATTCGAAAAAAAACAACACATTGCTGAGTAGATTATGAACACATTGGTTCATGTTTTAGGTTGGTTCGCGTCAGAAATTTAGATTTTGTGAGGAGTAGAGGTACATATTGATTGTGCTTTTGTAAATTGACAAAAATATCCATTACGAATTACGTGCAGATACAATTTTACTCTGAATTTATAAAATGAAATACTACATTAAAGGGTTGTATAACGAAGAAAATAAATAAAAACACGTGTGTGTGTGTGTGTATATATATATATAAAATTGTAACCTCTGTCTGTACATTGATTTTTTTCGCGAATTTTCACGATAACTTTTCGTTTCACATGTCATAGACACCATAACTGCATTTTGTTTCTTTCGTGTGTTTGTTTATTTGTTTGTTTGTTACCTTTTCACGCATAAACGGCTGAACCGAATTTTATGAAATTTGGTATATTACTACTAACTCAACTTAGACTTTAGGCTATATTAATATCCTCTGAGACGAACAAGAGTGGGGTCATAAGGGAAGCCTGAAATTAAAAATAGCGATATTTCGTTTCCTATTGGTTTTTCGGCAAATATGAACATAACAAAAGTTGTTTATTTTGTTATTTAGAGTAACTTTTGTTATATACACTTTTTTCGTTTACCGAATTATAAACGAGATATACGCTAAAACCTATAGCGGAAGTGAACAATTTTATTTGGGACAAAAGACCCAACCGAAATAAATAAAACTCGGTATGTGTATTAGTACTAACGCTTTCATTATAATAAGCCATACCAACATTTCTAGGGACGGGCAGGAGTGGGGGTTGTAAGGGAGGCCTGAATTTAAAATAGCGGTATTTCGTTTTCTATTCGTTTTTCGGCAAATATGAACATAACAAAAGTTGTTTATTTTGTTATTTAGAGTAACTTTTGTAATATTCATTTTTGTCTTTTAACAAAGTATAAACGAGATATACACTATAAACTAAAGCGGGAGTCAACTATTTTATTGGGCGCTAACGATTGAACCGAACTTAACAAAACTCGGTATGTCAATTAGCATTAATTCTTCCATGATTATAAGGTATATTAAAATGTTTAGGTTAGAACGAGAGTGGGGGTTATAAGGCAGGCCTGAAATAAAAATTCGCGATATTTCATTGTCTATTTGTTTTTCGACAAACATGCACATAACAAAAGTTGTTTACTTTGTTATTTAGAGTAACTTTTGTTTTATACATTTTTTTGGGGAACAATGTATGAAACCAATAATTTGCGTAGAAATATTGATATGCTCATTAATTCTTTCCAATATGAACTACCAGGTACCTCACCTGGAAAAATTAATTCAAATCAATGTTAATATTTTATCCTTAATAAACCAAATCTATGCATAATGCACAGGAGACGGGAAATATGAAAATATGGAGGACAGTGAAGACTTACATAAAAAATTAATTTTATTATTAACAAATGCCAACAACGGGTATTAACCCTAAACACTGGGACGGGTAAATGTCAAAATATTGTGCAAAGTAAAGCCTTGCCAAAAAAATACCATCACCATTCAGCCTCAAATCAATTCCCGGGCGAAGCCGGGTATCTGAGCTAGTATATACATATATATACTAATCTAACTTACAATGTACAAGATGCAATTGGAAGGCATTCCCGGCCTTTAATAAAAATCACAAATAACAGTTATTAATTCTATTCTTTACTCCTATAATTTGCTTCTAACAGTTTATGAGTCCTCATATGAGTGTGTACCCACACGCGTGGTGCGTGCGTGGTTGGGTGCGTGTGCGTCTGAAAAATGTTTACTACGTTTTTATAAGTTTGAGAATTCTTTCTAGCTGTTTATAGTAAATCTTAGGCAATATAGTAGAATAAGTACTATAGTTTGTTATTTATGATGTTTTTCAAAACTGAGAATATGTATTTAAAACAATTAGATGACCAGAGTAAACATCGCAGCTATTATAGTGAAATGTTTGCTACGTTTTGATAAGTTTGAAAATTCTTTCTAGCTGTTTATAGTAAATCTTAGGCAATATAATAGAGTAAGTACAATAGTCTGTTATTTATGATGTTTTTCAAAACTTAGAATATGTATTTAAAACAATTAGATGACCAGAGTAAACATTGCAGCTATTATACTGAAATTAAATGCTCTCCAACTAAGGAGTAGTTAATATGGTATACAGTATTTAGTCACTTGCCTGGGCTTAACCACAAAACGTGAAGATCACACATAGTTTTATACAATTAGGGACATATCATTTATCTTTGCTCATTTTCATGAAAAATGTTTTCTAACTCATGTCCGTTTCGACATGACTTAATCTTAGACATGGTTTCTATATTAAACATGACATTAAAACTTATAATAGTCGAGTTTGATCCCCGCCTGGGCAATAGGAATTTATTTTGTGAGGAACTCATTAAATAAAATCCTCAGGACCAGTCTGGCTAGAAAAGGGTGGTAACCTGTAGGTAAACCATACCAATTAGTTAATAAATAACAATATTATAGTGGAATGCCATTGTAATTCGATTAACCCACTAAACTGCGAAGAACAGAAAGTATATGATCACCTTGCTAACATATTTCAAGAAAATTGAGTTCATCGTTCTTCGTTGTAAAGTTTAGGGAAAATGAATAAGCTTGCTAAAAATACTTTTAATTTAATCCCTAATTAAGTTAGTTCATTTGAGAAGGCCCAAGATTTATTTTCCTGTATACATTGTTATTTGGAAGTAGCTTCTTTTTTCTCAATTTTTTTTTTAAGTTAGAAAAAATAAATAACTAAAGAACACTCGTGGATAATAAAATATTTTCAAGTAACTTGTAATTGAGTTGTTATTGGATATTATTTATGTAGCATTCCATTTTGAGCTATGCGAAAGACAAACTCGTTAAGATTGTCAGACTGTGGTGGTTAGGAACTGGCACAAGAAACATGAAGGGAACAAGATGGAGAGGCAGGCCATGACTGCATTCCCGTCATCTTTAACCTGCCCATAGCCGTTGATGTGAAATTAGGACTTCATAAGTGTAGCTATTTACTATTGCAGATATAGGTTTGTCTGTGAATAATTAATATTATAGATCCAGTCTTATTGCAAACAGAATGCTCTATAAAAGTTATTATATGTATATATATATTTATTCGGTATCATGAATATTACCGAGATATTAGATTTTTTTTTTGTTTACAACCTTAAGTAAACCCCATTCGTACTCATGTCATGTTAACTATAAGCTGTTATGAACTACTTTTCCAAAGTTAAATACTAAATATGGCTTTAATTGAAGTTTTACTTTGTGAGATAAATGCAAATGATATGAAATGCGTTATGTGAAGACGTCATCAATTAAAATTTTCAGCTCTTCCGAAAATGTGTAGTTGATTTTTACCATTATTTATATTTAATTGGAAAACGTAATAGTGGACCTGTAATAGTGGGGGTTTAGAGGCGGGGGGTTATATATCCGTATATTACATCCGTTATTAAGAGACGGGTAAGAAAATGTTAAAGAACCGCCTTGTTAAAATATTGACGTTCTACAATTGTTGTTCTAAGCGTTTTTTTCGTAACTCAAATATTAAGCGAGTTATTTTCTTTCTTTCTGCAGTATACCAACCTCTCTCTCTTCTACTCATTGGTTTCTCACATTTAAATAGAAAATATGTGGTGTGATGAGATCACAAGTGTGTTATACCCCCACGTGGGAAATCTGCTTAGTTTACGTATCACCTGCGGAGAAGTGCAACCTTCAAACTATTTTTTTGGGGCGATCAACTGGTGTGGATCCAGCTGATCAAGTTTTTTCACTTTCCTAATCGCTTTAAGGAGAAAGAAAACAATAGATTTTCCAATTGAGAGTACTTCTGGAATTTCTCGCAGAATTGTATTGGGATATGCTTCTCCATCTCAGATCTATCATTAAAGGAGGTAATAATCTCATCTCCTTCTTCATGATCAAAAGCTAGATTTTCCGTGTGAAAATTTGTTTTAACTTCGTCAAATGGCACGAAGCCTGCGAGAATTTCTAGCCATTTTTGCGTTGTTACGATCAAGTTTTAAACTTACACAGAGAAATTTGACGATGATCTCGCTTCGACAATCCCTTGCATACTGAATTAGTGCCAAGTGTGTAAAAGGTACAAGGGCAATCAAACTTGCCGTTTTGAAAAGGATTATTAATCAAACATGTAAGGTATGAAATATAAAAAATAAATAAAAATAAAATCTTGGGTTATTATTATGGACAATCGAATTGATATACATAAAAAAAGGAAGACAATTTTATTTTGGTCCTATACAATAAAGGTATAATACACAAATTGTTACATTTGTTATAACATTAAGATATTTTGGACAACCTCGGACGTAATCGTTCTTCAGTCGTTACACCTACATTATAATGGTTGGCTCCACTTGACATCGGAAGGCAGGCATGATATTTCCTCACAAGTTGTTGAAGGTGAGCTGAAATAGGAGCAACCTCCAATTTCCAGTGGATTTGGCTGCTCCTGACAAACCAGGGAGCATTTGCCACTATCCGAAGTACTTTGATCTGGAAGGACTGGAGTCTCTTTTTGTGTGTGTTGCTGATGCCAAGCCTGCGTAGAATTGGTACACAAGGTGTGAGAACTGCAGAGCCGGGAATTGTAAATGTTCTATTTACTTGTTGCCATATTATTTGTTCTTTAGGATAACAGTTTCCAATAGAAGCTAAATTGAAAAAAAAAATGGAAGGTAGGAGAATTGTAAGTCGATTAAAAAAAGAAATGTTGTTCAATAGATGCTCAATGGATGGATAAATCGAGCAGTAAGTCCCACTAGGCATAAATTCGATGGAAAACAAAAATAAGGGGAATATTTTTTATTAAAAGGCGAAGTCAAAAGGCCGTGCCGATCCGAAAGGGCGGTGCCTTGGTCTAATTGAAGTGCCCTCTAGCGAAGGTTAAATTAGTTAATGAGGGGTCGGGGCCTTTTTTCCCCTCCGGACGTAAAGCCGTTTTATCGTTGGGGGCGATTCACCACAGCTGCTGCTCTTCCAATATCGGAGTTTAGCCCTTCAAGGCATTCAGGGCTCTGCTTAGCTAGCCTATCCCACCTCTCTTCCCTATTCCAGATATTGAACAAGGAACCAACCCCTTTTCCTATCATCGCGCTTTCTGTTATGGAATCAAGTTTAGCTGCTGGTATTCGGCAAGGCTTACAATACGAAAAATTTCGAGCTAAGTAATTTCGATACATTGGCTTTAGTCTCACCGATATTTACCAGATGCTCACAATTGGAGTCGTTCGCTACAGACAATACCCAAGACTTTGGTCTTGTTCGCTTTTCAACTTCTAAACTGCACCGCTTTTACTAAATTGTACTCTCGGAAGCAATACCATTTAGCTAATGACTTCAAACCTAAGAAATAAAATAATTATACCGAAATTGATATTAACTTCAAGTAGGTCACTTCCATTAAGAAGAAATGTTATGACATATATACATACATACATGTACACTCACGCAGGACCATAAGTCATGGGTCACCTATTTTATATTATAACTACAGTTTTGGGATAAAGTAACTCGGACGCGTATTTCTTATAAATTATGGGGCTCAGGTTAGGCATGTGAGTTAAAGCGTTGCCTTTAATTTCACATGGTGTAAACCTACAGTAGCGAGTTCGATTCCCGCCTGGACAAAGGAATTTATTTAGTGACGGAATTCCCTAATTAAAATCCTGAGTGCCACCCTGGCTAGAAAAGTAACCTCTAGAAAATCCGCCACAATTAGCCTTAGTTGCAAAAAATGGACGTTAATAAGTAATTTAATTTTTATAAATTATAACCTATCTTTCCTGGTATTTACTTATTAAGTTAAGTTGTTACATAGATTTCGGATCTAGCCATAGTTTGTTTTCTTTATTAGAGTTACATATCTGGCCTGGTCAGGCTGCTTTCGTCTTTCTCTTCTTATCTTCTCTCCTGCTATCCCGGTCCTTTCTTTTCGCTTTCCCCTTTCCTTACAACCATCCCGGCACCCGGCGCCCGTTGCCGAGAACTCCTTCTTAAGGTCTATACAACCACACTAACTTCTCACCTAACCCCTTCAAAATAGAGCGCCTACGTTCAGGAAAAGGGGAACTATCCACACCCCTTTAGGCTTGACCGAACTAACCTGACCGACCAAGTACTAGTATTACTGGCATCAGATAAAAAAAAAGAAAGAAAGAAAGAAAAAAAATCCTGGTATTGCTTTTTTCTGAAAACCTCTCTAATTTTTCTTCAACGCACGTAATTCTTTAGCTTCTGATGGAACGGTTTATTTTTTATGAAAATATAATTCTAAAGCTAATTTTCTTTGAGGAAATCATTGATTGAGTTCTTCTTTAAGTCATAAATTGCAAAAATATACAAATAATCAAGTTTTAGATTTTTTCCCACACAAAATATTGTAAAGCCATTCTTAAATGCTTAAAACGATACCAGGCTTTACATGACAAAGCTTTAGGTTAAGAATTAATCGAGAAAATTAGATTTGAAGCAGGCTTAGGTGATGTGAACGATGCCATTGTTTTTAGAACAACGGAATGAAAGGTGAGGGAACATCAATAATGACATCTCTTTTATTATATTACCGCTCCCATATTATCCCCAGAAGCCTCATATGGCACATTGTTTGAGAAATGTTATCACTAAATATAATATTTTAATTCTTTTTCTCTTTATTTAGCAAAGTAGCGCGTTTTGGGCTCCTTCCAGACCTTAATATTTCGACCTTTTCGGACTTCTGAAATGGTCGTTTAATTTTACTGTCAGAAAAAAAAAACCAAAATCGTCTTCTGTGATCGACCTAATTAAACTAGTAAAAACTCTAGCCCCTGATTTGTTCTATGAGTTGCTGAGTCGTTAAACATATCATGCCTAGCTTTATATTTTGAGCCCTGTTTACTATGGAGGGAACAGCCAACGTGCCTGCCCCTTTCAACATTCTGTCATCTTTCTCGTTTCATTTCTACAAAATAACTTATCCGATGTAAATTAAACTTGGTTTGTTTAGCATAAGCTATTAGAAGTAACGCATTGTGATTTTCTTTTCTTTTTGAATAAATATAAATCAATTCACCTTGATGTTGTCTCTACAATATTAAAACGAAACCTTTCATACGTACAGAAGTTCGTGCATCTCGGATGTTTACTCAGATGAGAAGATGTAGCAAATAATTAAAAGCAATGAGTGACGGATTGAGAAGTTTCAACCCCAAAAACATTTTAACATGTGGATACTAGCTTCGAAAATCATCTTGAAATCTCCCAAATTCTGACATTTCAGAACACAAGGATTTTGTTCAAATAATTATTACCTAATTAAATTTTATTTGGATCAATCTCGGTAACCCAGCCAAACATATCCCTACACAAATTAATATGAAATCCCAGCAATCCCAGTACAAGAGTATTCTTTATATATATATTGTTCCACTTGATCTCATCGCTTCATCTAAACACCTGTTAGTGAATTTAAGCGTTCATTATGCATTGATGGTAAAGCGAGATAACATTTAAATGTTTCATGCTCAAATTAGTTTCACTGCCCATTACTATTTCATGTATGGCTTCGAATTAAACAGTTTTCACTTGACAGACCATGGCAACTTTCCATTGACTGATTGTTTCTGTCACTCAGTCAATTACACACCTTTTCAATTCAGTCTCATTAGTGCTATTTAAGATAAACCATGTAATAATTAACGCACTAGCTTGTTGGCAAGTTTGAAGCTTTTCGAATGTATATCGACAGCAAGCCCATGAAATCTACAAACATGGGCATAATGCGCTCACAACACTCTATAAATCTAAACTGAAACTAATTACTAGGTGCTACAGCATTGCAATGGGCTCTGCGAAAATTTTAGCTATTGTTTGCAATCTTCACCGAGGATCCTACAATTCCTGAAGGTGAATCTCAACATTTTTTTCGGGAGCCTCATGGGCCCCATTTGTTAGATAATTAAACAAGTCCGTCTGGGGACTAACCATTAATTGGAAACTCAAATAAAGGGTTAGAACCGCCAGTATAAATGATACTGTACGCATCGAAAGCGCTTGCCAGCTGTACTCGACCATCAGCCAGTGAAGACGGTCTCCACCGACAGGTATGGCAACAGTAACCATCAATTAATTAAAAAAGGGGCTGCGTTAACTACAGATTTCCCGCATGTGTCATGTGCCTATTTGCGTTTATCTCAAAACGTAAAAGTTGAATGAAAACAATATTTGGTATTTCGGCTTCAAATAAAGTGCTTCATGGCATAACTGCTTATTGTTAATATGACATGAGTTGGAGTGGGAGCTTACAGACGATCGATAACTAAAACAATGCTAATATCTCGGTTAAGAATGAAGATAATAAAAAAAAAAATGTATATTAAAAACATTTATAGAAAATTAAATTTGCAATATGATTGGTTCTATACACTTTTTTTATCCAGCAAATAATAACGGAGATATTACGAATTTTCAAAATTCCCCCATCTAGACCCCTCCTTCCACTGGTCGGACTTCGGCCATTAACGAACTTAGTGATATAATATATATATATATATATATATATATATATATATATATATATATATATATATATACAATTTTGAACAGACCTTATTTTCGTCATCTCATGGGTAGGATCGATGGGCATTTGAGGAAATGTTTCGAAAATCGTGTCATGAGTACGACCTCAATAGCTGACTTCCTTTAAGGGAAATCTGCTAAAAGGCGATAACTGGCTGGCTATAAACTTCCATCAGTTCGGCGTAACTTCTGATCCTCCAACTGTACTCCTGTTCTCTCACTGGCCCAAATATCACTCTCAGGAATCATTTGACCGCCTAAGAAGGGCCTTCCTTGATTCGGTGAGTGTACGTTTCACTGTTCATCTGATGAGTAGTTTGTAAATTTGTAAAATAGTCTTTTTGGTGTAACTCTTAAGTAAGTGAGCTTTATGAAAACAATCCCACAAAAATTTGATCGAGTTGGAATTCAATGTACGAGTTTCTTATGCACGGGTTGTTACATTATAGTTTGTGGTATATATCCGAAATCTGGAAGTTCATGTACTAGCTACAGTGAACATTGGAGTTTTTAGTTTCAAAATATCTTAATTACAAAAAACTGCTTAACGTTCGTTTTATACCTATATGGTGCTTAAATACTCGAAAAGCTAGTTAACAAATATTTCATCCTATAGTACATGTTGGATCTCGTTTTAGCAGATTTCCCTTAAGGGTAATCAGCTATTGAGGTCGTACTCATGACGCGAGTTTTGAAAATTTCTTCAAATCTCCATCGATCCTTCCCAGGAGATATGAGGTCCGTTGAAAATTATATATATACTAGCTCAGATACCCGGCTTCGCTCGGGAATTCATTTGAGGCTGAATCGTGATGGTATTTTTTTTGGCAAGGCTTTACTTGGCACAATATTTTGACATTTACCCGTCCCAGTGTTTAGGGTTAATACCCGTTGTTGGCATTTGTTAATAATAAAATTAATTTTTTATGCAAGACTTCACTGTCCTCAATATTGTCATATTTCCCGTCTCCTGTGCATTATGCATAGATTTCAGTTATTAAGGACAAAATATTAACATAGATTTTAATTAATTTTTCCAGGTGAGGTACCAGATAGTTCAAATTGGAAAGAATTGTTGAGCATTTCAATATTTCTACGCAAATTACTTGCTCCACACACTGCTCCTGGAGAAATGTATAAAACAAAAGTTACTCTAAATAACAAAGTAAACAACTTTTATTATGTGCACGTTTGTCGAAAAACAAATAGAAAATGAAATATCGTGAATTTTTATTTCAGGCCTCCCTTATAACCCTCACCCCCGTTCTAACCTAAAAATTTTAATATATCTTATAATCATGGAAGAATTAATGCTAATTCACATTCCGAGTTTTGTTAAGATCTGTTCAATCGTTAGTGCCCAACAAACTTGTTGGCTCCCGCTCTAGTTTTTAGTGTATATCTCCTTTATACTTTGTTATACGACAAAAATGTATATGACAAAAGTTACTTTAAATAACAAAATAAACAACTTGTGTCATGTGTATATTTGTAGAAAAACCAGTAGAAAAAGAAGTACCCCTATTTTTAATTTCAGGCCTCCCGTACAACCCCCACTCCTGCCCGTCCTGTTATGAAATGTTAGTATGGCTTTTTATAATGAAGGTGATAGTGCTAATACACATACCGAGTTTTACTTAGTTCGGTTGAGTGTTTTGTGCCAAATAAAATTGGTTGCCTCCCGCTATAATGTTTAGCGTATAACTCATTTATACTTCGGTATACGACGAAAGTGTATAAAACAAAAGTTACTCTAAATAACAAAATAAATAACTTTTGTTATGTGCATATTTGCCGAAAACCAATAGGAAACCAAATATCGCTATTTTTAATTTCAGGCCTCCCTTATAAACCCCACTCCTATTTGTCTTAGAGACAAATATAGTATGGCCTTATATACAAATATATATTAGTATGGTCTAAAGTCTAAGTTGGGCTAGTAGTAATGTACATACCAAGTTTCATAAAATTCGGTTCAGGTGTTTATGCCTGAAAAGGTAACAAACAAACAAACACACGCGAAAGACACAAAATGCATTTATGGTGTCTATGACAAGTGAAACGAAAAGTTATCGTGAAATTTCGCGAAAAAAATCAATGTACAGACAGAGGTTACAATTTTATACATATATATATATATATATATATATATATATATATATAGATATATATGTCTGTTAACGCTCTAGCGGTCGCAATTTTCGTTTGATAGTTACCAAACTCGATATTTAAACGTTTTATGCAAAAATAAAGATCAAGTTGGTTAATGGGTGAAATCGGAACAGTGGGAGGGGGGGGGTTTAGAGGGGAGGATTTTCGATAATTCGAAATATCTCCGTTACTATACGTCGGATCGAAAAATAATATAGAATCAATCTTATTGCAAATTAAATTTACTATAAATAATGTTATATATATTTATTCTGTATCTTGAATATTAACCGAGATATTTGCATTTTTCTGTTTTCAGCTTCTGAGATGAGATCGGCTAACTTCGGGTCTAGTCGTAAGTTTCCGTCAAGAGCTAGTTCGGGCCGTTCCCGTAACTGTTTGACTCTCTATTCTGAAATTTCACTATGGTAAAACTTCACGTGGGACATCTGCTTAGTTTACGTAGCCTCTGCGTGACGGACTGTTTTGTATACTGTCTACAATACTAGTTTATATTTTAGTTACATATAAATTGTTCGGAACTAATTATGTCATTAAAACATAAATGTTTTTTACATTTATCACTCGAAATAATGAAAGATACAACATTGAAATTTTCGCATTTGATATACGACCTTCAAATTAAATAAAATATTATCGCAAATATATTTCTCAATCGTATGTGGACAATTAAAAGGGCGAGGAGTGATGATGGTTCATATTTTAGGAGAAATGATACATATTTTTAGTTTACGTGGATACAATAAGAAGTATTAACTTCAACAATTACCGGTTATTTGCATAATGCGAACACATGTACATATAAATGTATGATAATTACCTTGGGATAATTGAGAATTTCCAAATGACTCATACTTCGAATTTCTTGACGTCTGTTTAACACCCCTCCTAACATGTCCTTTTATTTGGATTTGCTTATTAGTGAATACTAGTCAACCGGTCGGCGGATCTGGTACTCACCAATACTACATTTTGAGAATTTCTAATCTTGATATTCTAGTCAGTCAAGCAGCAAGGTTTTAATTAATACATTACATTAAATTGAAATTTTCTATGTGTTTGGACTGAAATATCTAGCTTTAACCACAGGAATTGTTGCTAAAATATATGAACTTAAAACGGCACACGTTGCTACAGTTCTCTAAGCTAAAAGCGTAGATACAGAGCACTCTGGATTTTTAAGGAAAATTCTTGTAGAATTTTCCCACGGCTCGTCATTGGGACTTAGCGGCCCTGCCTGGCAGTGTTTGCAGGAGAACATTTTTCAGGATTCCGCGGCAGTGTGTAGAAGCAAATGCGAGCCAAGTGCACTTACTCTCCGCACTTTTACTCCAACAACGAAGTTCAAATCCGTTCTGAAGCGCACTTAGGCAGTTCCCATGGGGCTGGAGCTCGGAGGGGAGATGTAATCGCAACTTTCCCACCATCTCACCCTTGAAAGGGCTTCTTACTCCCAAATAAAAAAGGAGGGGCGGTAGAAATACAAACATAAACTTCGCTCCCTCCGAAGAACGCATTTTTGACCCGCCACACCAAATACAAGGGCTAACACTTAAAACCGAACTCTAATGTAACGCTTCTTGAGACAGGCCATAATTTGTCACGCATGGCTGGTGTAGATTTATTTCGCTAGCATATCTATACTACTAGTATGTATTTGCATGAGATTTCATAACCTGTAGTTAGTGCATTCTTTATCACGTAGCCAAATTAATTCACTATATTTTGCTTACGACGGGGGAGGGAGATATATTACTGACGGATATGGTGGTAGGCTAACTGTAAATTCATTTACTAAACAAAGCGTAAATTGATTAACATATTTCATACGTGGACAGTTCATACAATCATTACACTAACATAATTAATTTTTTATAAGCATTTTGTGATGCATTGTGATAGGAATGAGTCGAGATTGATCATTCCCGTGTGGAATCATGCGCTGGACTATCATTAAAAAAACTGGGTTATTGGCTATTAATGGGCTCCAATAAGAAATGGTTTTCCTTGTGTATAAAATAAATACATTAAATTTTCAGAATAAACCTTTCATTATCGTCAAATAACTCAAACGTCTTTCTTTTCGGTTATTTACTTGTCAAGTAAGTAGTGGCAATTGGACAAATCTTGGCTACTTTTTGTTTAGAATACCAGTCAACTGCTCATAGATGATTAAATAAAAATAGTTTCCGTTGAGATATAAAAATTGTTATAACCTAAATAAACTCCCCTCCCTACAACTGTCAGTGGTAGTTACGTATATAATGTAGACAATATTCAATCTAGATAGCGGATACATTCTATTATAAGTCAAATTCTGAACAACGTTTTAAGACCATAAAGACTTTTTACTGTTTAAATGTTTCCGATAAAACCAACATTAACATAGATATTGGCGAATATTAGTTTTAACTTGGACGTAAACATCAACTTATTTACAGTTGACTCAAATATCGTCTTTCGTTTGTGGCTTTCACAAGTGATTGAGTAACAAACGTGTAGACTGATCAAAAGTTTTAATTTTTATCAAAGGGAGGATAACAAGGTCAAAACACTTCCTCTCTTAACACTTCATTTATGAACAGCTGAGTACTTTCGAGGTGAACCGCCCCATCGTCCGTGCTCTAGAGCTAGTACCTATTGAGCTGACATCTCCGGCGAGACCCGTTTTTGACCTCGTTATCCTTCCGTTGATGATGGACCTCCACCAGCCAGCGCGAATCCTGCTTAGTTATTATATTATTGTTCTCTAGTTGAGCTAAAGTATGATAAAGTGGATGTAACTCTGCGGAATTACAGAGAAGCTTTTATTCGTAAGGGTTGTTGAGGTAAGAGTTGTTGAATATTTAAATGAAATTATTGCGGCATGCGAAAGCTGGTTTAAATGTAACTAGCCAGCGGATGTTAAACTTCTATTGGAAATAATGTTATTATTTTAATGTAGCAAGAAATTATTCAATAGACTTCGATATATTTCCATGATGCTTTGTTAAACATGTATGGTCAGGGAAGGTACTACTGTCGGGAGAGCGTATAGGTATTAGTTAGTGAATCAGTAACACCTATGTGTGGCTTAGAGAGCAGTACAATATTGAGGCATGAATTGTATCGAGAGAGCTCCATGGGATAGGCACTGTTCCGATTGGCTCGCCCTGGTGAGAAAATCCTGCATTAATTAATGGGAAGTGGGGACTAGCTGTTGGGAGTGAACTTGTACTCTGTACGAGCATAGCAGCAATTTGTGTAATTGAAACAGAGTAGGATGAGGGTGGTTTGTTTGCAAATATAGACAGGTTGGGCGACACAATTTACATCCTGTGTCTTCACCAGTGCTTTCATCCACCTCTCCAATTAGCACTATTTAATTGTCACTTTAATAGTCTGCAAATGTCCAATGTTACCTAACTGGAAATTAAATTTCCCTCTTACTTGTTGTCCATTAAACGAGAAAATACTTCTCAAAATCACATTTTAGCAGCTCTTTCTAGTCCAGTACACTGACTGTAAGTTACATATGGTGATAAAAATCAAGTAAAATAACATTGAAATCAAAATCAAATAGTGAAAAATGATCTATGTCTATTAAATACAGATTTTATTTTATTTTTTTTAATGCTTGTTGAAGTCCCCCTTCTCTTTTTAGCCTACTCTCTGACTATCATTCGTTTTACCCTAGCTATCAGTATCGACTGTGACCCTGCGCAGATCATCTTCAGCACATCTCCTCAGACAACCAGCATTTGGATTTCACTCTATAAAACCGCCCTAAAATGATAATAAATAAATTATAGAAAACTCCGTCAAGTAGGGGCTGCGTTAACTAAGCAGATTTCCCTTGCGCGTCACATATTTGCATTTATCTCAAAAAGTAAATGTTCAATGAAAAATATATTTGGTATTTAAGCTTCAAATAAAGTGCTTCATAATATAACTGCTAATTGTTTATATGACATGAGTGGGAGTGGGAGTTTACTGAATGTGGAAAACTAATAAATGCACATATTTCGATTAACAATGAAGATAATGAAAAAATGTACATAACAACATTTATAGAACCTTACATTTACAATAAGATTGATAAGAGTATAATTTTTCGATCCGACGCATAATAACGGAAATACTAAGAATTTTCGAAATTCTCCCCCTCTAAACCCTCCCCCTTCCCCCTGGTCCGATTCCAGCCGTTAACGAACTTGATCTTTCTTTTTGTATAAAACAATTATATATCAAGTTTCGTAACGATAAGACAAAAATTGGGACAGCTAGAGCGTACCAGACCAATATATATATATATATATATATATATATATATATATATATATATATATATATATATATATATATACACACACACACACTTTGAACGGTACCTCATTTTCGCCATCTCCTGGGTTGGATCGATGGACATTTGAAGAAAATTTTCGAAATTCGCGTCATGAGTACGACCTCAATAGCTGATCTGATTTCCCTGATGGGAAATCTACTAAGAAGGCAATCCTCACCCAACATTCTTTATCCTATCCTACATCACTGCCCGGTATGTTTGTGTATATACCCCTGTATATGCGTGTGCACATGAGGTATTTGTTTTTATTTGGCGTGCTTGCACGTTTTTCTTTCGTTTAGTTTTCTTCGCGTGCCTTTCTTCTACGCATGATTTTTCTTTATGACTTTCTTCTTTAGTAAGGTTTAGCAAAAAAAATGAAACTAGATAAGATGAAATGAATTTAGGAGTAACAATGTAGATGTACATTACCTGACGATGGGCATCATCAATGTGTTCATTCAGTGACATCACAACAAATGTTTGGATTCATACAGACATTAAAAATTTGGTTAGGTTACACAACCACTGAATGTCAATTTCTTTTTCATGTGTACGGGCTAGGAAAATAATTGCGATATTTATATTTTAAAATGCACGAATTTCTCAAAATATTTGTAAGCCGCAACATGATTTCTTCATGGAGAGGAAATAAATTCAAGTAGGAATAATGAGTCGCCTTTTGGATGGCAGATCATTTTGGTACGAATATCGCTATCACAGGTTCTCTCAAAAATGAAAATATACTGTTTAGAATCCATAAAAAGCTTAGATACGAAAGAAATAGGATAAAATACAAAATAAAACATTTATGCAATAAAAGAGCAAAGAAAAATAGTGAAATAAAATTAATAAGTATTTTTCATAGTATTTCAACTTCTGAGGGTAAATCGATTATAACTCAAATAGTAAATAATCGCATTCATATCAACTGACAACCTATTCTAGGTAACAATAATTTTACCATGACCTGACTCGGGTTTGATACACATTATTGAAGTGCTTATTACAACCTCAATTATAGTAGAGTACCTCAAATAATGTCTCTTATATTTTTGTTAAATGCAGTTATTTTAAATGTTTTAAAAAGAAAATCAGTTTGTTAATTTGGCATTTATATATTTGAATATTTTAATTTAGGCCAATGTTAAAGTTGCATTTGGAGCCACAAAACATGCAATGCGAAAAGAAGAATGAATGGCTATTATAACACATTTTTATCCAAGATTTGATGAGAATGAAATAATATACTGAGGATTTGATCAACCCATGTAGAAGATTCATAGATTTGAATGAAAGGTCCTAAAATAAAGAATGTTTTTATTTTACGGAGTAACACGATATTTACAGATTAGTGGCAACATACAAAATATCTCTAAGAATTTTAAGTAATTCGAAGAAAGATATTCAAGTATGTTTTATTCGAAAAGAGAGAACAGGTGTAAAAAAAAAACTTTTTAAGGGAAAGGATATGATTGAGAAGATGGAGTGCATTCCTTACATTCCTTCATTGAGTGCTGTATACATATTGAAGTTTGCCTTGGGGTAAGTCTTTGAGGCTTGGTCCCTCCAAGATCCGAGCCCTACTCCACCACACTCAAAATATACACTTTTTAATTTAGTCAAAAGGCACTTCACTCCGGAGGTAAGGGAGAGGCTGGAGGGCTTTCAATCATACAAACTGCCTTTAGGGCCAAAGGGGGTATAAATTGAACCTCGAGAGGGGAATATCTTAGATACAGAGGAGGCGTAGCTTTAAAGGACTGGCTTGATTCAACTCAAAGTGAACAAGTTACACATTATGTGAGTGCGACGTGCGCGGTTCAATGAACGACCTGGAATACGTACATTGGTTTGGTTAGATGATACTTAATGACTTCATAAAAATGAGGAACACGGTTTAAATCGGCTGCTTGTTTAACAAATATAAATTTCAGAATGGAAAATAAACGATTTTAAAACTTAAATGATTTTTTATCTGGATATCTGTTCATTAAATCCGGCAGGCATATGATATCCTAGACGCGGTAAAGCTGCCCGGTGGCATTACATCCATTGGGAATACCTAGCACTTCCTTCAGATTCACAAGGATAATAATTAAAAAGTCCGTCAAGCAGGGGCTGAGTAAACTAAGCATATTACCCATGGCAAGGTTTATAACAGATAAAATCTACAAAATGGTATCACCACCGTGAATGTTAAGGGAATAAATAAAAACGGTAATAATAAATCATTCAGTAAATTTACAAGTTAAAAATATCTACAACAGAAAGCGTCTGAATTGTAAACAAACAGGCCAGTCAACTTCTCAGCGTTGAATAGATAGAATTATTTTAGACAGGAACGATGAACAGTTAATGAAATATATCAGAATATGGCATATTAATTTTATTGAAACTATCGTCTATAGCTAGTGGAGTAATTTAAAATGAATCAGAATCATTTTTATCTCAATCACCCAGATTTTAGTAATCCAAGAACAAAAGAAGCCCCCCCCCTGTTGTCAACAGAACGTATTTCCCTTAGGGGAAATCTGATATTAAGGGACGTGGCGAGTTTTTCGAAACATGTTCCACAGATGTTCATCGATCCTACCTAGGAGATGACGAAAATGAGGTCCGTTCAAAACAATAAATATTTCTAAAATATATATATATTTATATATATGTTACGTTCTAGCGGTCGCAATTTTTGTTTGATCGTTACAAAACTGAGTGATTTATGTAAAAATGAAGTTCGTAATGGTCTGAAGACGGTGAAGTTCGAGATATTTCTGTTATTATACGTTTGATCAAAAACGTTTATAGAACCAATTCTATTGCAAATTTAACGTTTTATAAATGTTGTTACCTGAGTTGTGTTCAGTATCTTGATAAAGATATTTGTATTTTTTAGTTCAGTAAGCCCCTGACTCCTATATGTCATATTAACAATAAGCTATATAGCATGAACCACTTTATTCAAAGCTTATATATATATATATATATATATAAAAAAAGCTTCATACCACCGATGAACTGGTGTCATTCCAGCATGTGGGAAATCTGCTTAGTTTACGCAGCCAGTGACGGGATTTTGTTTTAGTGGGACTTGTACGTAAATATGTATCAAAGGATACGTGATCATATCTTTTACATCACTCTGATGCGAAAGTAGTTACTTTCGCTACCGTATGTAAGTATGGAAAGTGGGTCTTTTTATAATAACTTGAAACAGCTGTTCTCTTTCCCACTCTAGGGAGGGAAAGAACTTTTCCCTCCCTTTAATGAAGTTACAGTTTCCAACGCTAGGTTACGCTAGCGTTTCTATTCGAAAAACGATTTATATTTTAGTTATTTTAAAGCGCCAAAGATATTATTGGTCGATTACTTATCATTAGAAAATATAATTACACTAATTTAACTTAGTTTTATTATAAAATTCGTTTATGTCATTTAAAAGAGTTCTGTATAAATCCAAATTTGTGACATTGTTGTCATTTGTTATCAACTAATCGATTGTCGCATCTACATCTCATGTTTACAAACCACTTATTTTATTTATACAAAATGGCTGGGAGCATACCAGAAAATTTAATGAAGGAAGCCACTAAAATTGTTGAGTTGTAAATGTTTGAATTTGTTATAAATTTATTTCAAATAATAAAGAATTGTGTTTGAAAGAGTTATTAAAGTTATGTTACTTGCATCAGGTTAGTGCTCTAAATCAGCTGTTCAGAAATAATCGGTACTACAGAATGCAAAACAGATCATTTAATATGATAATACTTAATAATTACGAGTTTTACTCGGCTTCGCCTCGGCTGTAAAACACGATCTCGCATAGGAAACAGTCACTTTCCGCCCTTGTAATGAAATATACTATTTCATTATACTGTTAAAATAACATGTGTTTTCAGTGTATCGTTTGAGTACGCAAAGTGATACTTTTCTTTACTAGTACAAAAAAGTAACAGCTGTTATTGGAATATGTAATATTAATATCTGCTGACATTAAAGTGCCATGGTGGATGGAAATCATCAGCTGTAGCTGAGGGTTACCTAGAGGAGTCTCATCAAAGAAAACTAGAAGTATCCCATAGACTTTTCCATTCTTCTAAAAATAATAATCCTGGCCATTCATCTAATCTATCAATAATAAACAATAATAATAACATAATTGAAAATGATGATTATTTCACAGTAGATGACCTTTTTAGAGTTGAAAAAGATGTAGTAGAATGCACAACGAACAAAAATTTGTCAATAATTAAGCAATCAATACCGCAAAAAGGTATTAATATAAGTAACAATAAAAATTGCACAATAAATATTAATTTTAAATTATAGGTCTATTGTCTATTCTATTTATCTGTTGAATAACCTTTGCAGTTTAATAAACATATGTTTCATATTTTAGAATTCATATCTTTATCTTCTGATTTTTTTATAAGAATAAAAATATTAAAATATTTACCTTATTTCCTTTTAAGAATAGGTACAGTATAATGAAAAGTCATTTTCAACATACGTACGCAAAGTATCTTTTCTGTACTCGGTCTTATTCCCGAACTCGGCTTCGCCTCGTACGTGAAACTCGACCTCGTACAGAAAAGATACACTTTGCGTACTAGTGATGAAAATAACTATTTTTTTCTTTTTATAAAGAAAAAAAGTAGCATTTCTAAGGACTTTGTGAAGTTGAGTAACGTTTGCAAATAAAGGATTAGGCGGAATGAAGCTAGTCATCTCCCATCCCAGCTCCCCCGATTTCTATTACTCACTACCACTGTCTCACTGTCTCTTTTCCCACTGCTCATTATACTCTATGAAGCTTAATTAGCTACTTTTAAAAAGTAACACAAACACACACGCACACAACTGAAAGAAACTACGATCAAGGATAACGAATGTTACATACAGTGAGAAAGTTAAATAAATCGTTAACAGTCGATACTCTCTACATCTGCTTTTTTTTTTATCGTCCGTTTTTATTACAGGTTTGAACTCGCCTTAAAATTTTACATTAGGATTAATAAAATATAATTTCCTGAAGGTTAAAAACTTTTTGAATAAATGTATTATAATTTAATCATATAGAGTTAATATTCTCCGAAAAGTACATTAAACCGCATATTTTAATTGTTTTTAATACTGTAACTTTAATAATTAGGAGACACAAACTTCCTGCAAAAATATATTTTACATTTGTAATTGTTCAGAGTTTAATATGATACAATTTGCATTTTTTGGTTCTTACGTAAGACTAGTAAACGTTAAGATAAACCCCCAGGTTCTTTCTTAACTGATGACTATAAAATGTGGAGCAAGGTAAAATTATACCTCTCTGAATAGTCGAGATTACTTTCCCTCGGTTTCATTTGCCCCATTTTAGCGAGATTATTTTAGTAGCCTGGGCATAAGAGGAGATGAAAAATTACGCATAAAAGGCCTGCTTTACATGCCTACTTCAAAGCTATTCGTCGGAACAGCCTCTTGAAATGTCCGAGCTCTTTATTGCTTCAAGAAATGAGGCATTTTTGCGCTCATAAACCCAATGAAGATGTAGAAAGTCAGCTAGTTACTCGGAATTAATGTCTTCCTAGAAATAAAAAAAATAAGGCTAGAAGAAATATGGAATATTTTTTTTTCTCGGTTCCTACATTTAATTATTAAACCGAGGATTTTTTAAGTCATTTTTTTATTCCTGGCTCTTCTGCCTGTTCTCTTTTGGCGTGTGAGAGATATTTCTTCTCTTGAAAACAACAAGAATATCACATTATAGATAATAAATTACATATTACCACAGAGTTTATTCAAAATTGTTGGCTAGGTTTGATGAAAAAAAAAAATCTAAACGTTATGTAAATTACAAAACTTTAATCAACATTTTATGTAAATGTACAGTGCGTATAAATCATTAGAAATATAAAGATTTATTTCTTTTAGCAAAAAGTTCTGACTACATTAAGGTAAATGTTATAATTATTTGGGATAACTTACATTTATAAATTTTTGAAATACTATTTGTGAATAAAAATTAACATATCCGGAAGATTTCGACATCTGAGACAAAACAGGAGACGCAACAGTGCAGTTTGTGTCCATTCTAGTGACTATTTACATATCGCCTGCAGTCTCTGTCTAACAACTACACTCTAATGACTACACCCTCATCACTGCCAACAACACTGCCATCCCTACCTACGACATAAATAAATCTCGACATTAGTCTACAGCGCATCTTTCCCTAGGCTTTCGGGGTAGCTGATGTTGGTCGACTCATAGTCGGTGAGGATTTCCTGTTCCACCAGAAGCTGTTCGTGGACGTCAGAAGCAGAAGGCTCACCGACCGGCCTCAAGACGATTGGGAGAGTCTCCACTGTCTCCGCACCTTCAATTTCCACCATCTTCGACGGCTGTCCTTACACCCACATACTACGGGACTTCCCGAAATTCACCCGTCTCTCACATCTTCATGAATCTCCGAGGCACGTCGTCGAGCACCGTATAGAGACCAAGTGACACCCCGTAAACTGTAAAGCCCAACGACTACCGCCGGAGAAGTATGCAGCTGTTAAAAAGGAATTTCAGCGTATGAAAGATGAGCGTATCTGCCGACCTTCGAAAAGCAGCTGGTCTCGAATGTAGCCACGAAGACGGACACCATTCTTCGGGTATGTGGTGACTATACACCTATACCTATATGAATGAGCAGACGGTCCCGGATAGGTTCACCGTGCCGAACCTCACCTACTTCACTACTCAGCTCGATGGTAGGACCATTTTCACGAAGCTTCCCATTGGCGAACAAGAGGTGAAGAAAACGACAGTATCACCTCCTTCGGCTTGTTCGAGTATCTCTGGATGGCATTTGGTCTCATAAATGCTGCACAGACATTCCACCGATTTGTCGGCCACAAGATATAGGACCTACCATTGGTATTTCCCTTCTTGGATGACTTGCTCTTCGTATCGAAGGCACTGGAAAAACACAAGCAGCATCTTCGCAAAATCTTTAGATAGAAGTATAGCCACAAAGGTTTAATTCCAACACAATGATACCAAATCTATTGCAATTTGTGGTACCTTGTGTGTGCATCCATCTGTTTTGGCACGTACGTTTATGTGTGTGATTCTGAATACTTATGTACTATTTTGGAAACAGTTAAATAAATGTTTATTTATTTACTATAGAGTATTATTAATCTCAGTTGTATTTACTTTTATAAAATAATTTTTTGTTTTTGAATTTAGCATTACGGTTTTGTTTTGATTTTAGCAGATTTCCCCTAAGGGAAATCAGCTATTGAGGTCGTACTCATGACGCGATTTTCGAAAAATTTCTTGAAATGTCCATCGATCCTACCCAGGAGATGACGAAAATGAGGTCCGTTCAAAATTATATATATATATATATATATATATATATATATATATATATATATATATATATATATATATTTGTCTGTTAACGCTCTAGCGGTCGCAATTTTTGTTTGATCGTTACCAAATTCAATATTTAAACGTTTTATGCAAAAAGACAGATCAAGTTCGTTAATGGCTAAAATCGGACCAGTGGGAGGGGGGGGGGGTTACAGGAGGGAGATTTTCGAAAATTTGAAATATCTCCGTTACCATACGTCGGTTCAAATAATTGTATAGAACAATCTTATTGCAAATTAAATGTACTATAAATATTGTTCTATACATTTATTCTCTATCTTGAATATTAACCGAGATATTTGCATTTTTATTAATAGTAGGCCGATAACGGATGACGAAATTTCCCGCCAAAAGCTAGTTTGGCCATTTGCCGTAACTGTTCGGCTCTCGTATGGAGATTTCTCTATTGTATAACTTCACGTGGGAAATGTGCTTAGTTTACGCAGCCCCTGCTTGACGGACTTTTGGTTTATTCTCCTGTGTTAGCTATTCGCATTCTGTTTTAGTTTCTTTTTTGGTAACATTTCTTTTCCTGTTCAAAAATTTCTCTGTTTTAATATATATATTTTTTAATTAGTTCTTATTACTTTTTACATCTTCTTTTCCATTAGTGATATAGCCCAGCAGCAACTATAAATTTATATTTACTACAAATGAACTACATTCAAAATTATATATATATATATATATGTATATATATATATATATATGTATATACATATATATATATGTATATATATATATATATATATATATATATATATATATATATATATATATATATATTTGTCTGTTACCGCTCTAGCGGTCGCAATTTTTGTTTGATCGTCACCAAACTCGATATTTAGTCGTTTTATGTAAAAAGAAAGATCAAGTTCGTTAACGGCTGAAATCTGACCATTGGGAAGGGGGTTTAGAGGGGAGGATTTTCGAAAAATCGAAATATTTCCGTTACTATACGTCGGACCGAAAAATTGTACAAAATCAATCTTATTGCAAATTAAATTTACTATAAATATTGTTATATACATTTATTCTCTATCTTGAATATTAACCGAGATATTTGCATTTTTATTAAATCTGGGCGGTTAACGGCTGGGTGACTATCCACCGAAAGCTAGTTCTGCCGTTTCCTTAACTACTCGACTTTCGTGAAATTTCTCTATTGTATAACTTCACGTGGGAAATCTGCTTAGTTTAAGCAGCCCC
Organism: Riptortus pedestris; assembly: GCA_019009955.1. NCBI lineage: Eukaryota > Metazoa > Arthropoda > Insecta > Hemiptera > Alydidae > Riptortus > Riptortus pedestris. The sequence continues at coordinate 81,251,361 of CM032229.1, forward strand.
TGCGTGACGGACTTTTTTTTGCATTCGCAGGGTGTAAATCCCACCAAATTGCTTGACACCAAACAAATAAATAAATATTTTATTAATGAAACTTGTAATGAAAACATAGCTAGAACACGAACTAAGCCTTTTTTTGTCTGCAGAACTTAATCTGATTAATTAATGTATGCGTTTCATTTGAGTTGTTTTTGTTACGATGTCAACGTAATTCCGATATATTGCCGTTAAAGTTGATTAGATTTTTGAAGTACGCATTCCCCGATATTTCCTACCACATTTCAAAAGGAAAGCAACTGATTTTAATTCATTATAAGTTATATGTCCGAACCACTTGATACTGTTCATATGGATGAATAAACTAATATACTCTAGCGGAAATTCTCCTACCTCTAAGTCGGCAGTGTCTATAGTCGATAAACGATAGTTACCGATCAGCTGCTCCCAGTGTATAGTGTTGTGCCGAGAGAAGCGATGACCTGCTGAGCAGTTCAGAGATTTATAGTTAATGCCACCACCCTCTGTACCAAAGAGGTCCATGACATCAAGAGTTGTCATTAAATATTATTATTATTATTATTTTACCAAACGACATTAGAAATAATTAATTGAAGTTTTTATTATTAGATTTATTACAATATACCACATCTACTATTGTCATTTTCGGTAAATGGATCAATAGTTTTTGGATCAAACAAGTTTCTGTTAAAATGCAAAAAGCCTTTTGGTGTTTACTTCATCGTCTCTAAGGAATTCTCCTAAGTTCGGTTTAAGGTTCAAAGCTGTTCTTGGAAGATTGTACTTTTACAATTAAGGAGAATATGTGCAACAGAAAGACTGATATTACAACAATCGCAAGTTAGGTGGGGAATAATTTAATTTTGTTGGGTGGGGTAATGAAATTTATGGGGTGCGGTGTTAATTTTGTGCGTCCAATTCGGATACGGACAAGAACAACATCCACTATTGGATTTTTCTACTTGCAGTACTCCATCGCGCAGTAATTTCTTTAATTTGTCGCAGTTTGTTGTCATTATTCTGCTACCATTCTGACTTCTACCTTTGAAATATGACTTTTTGAAACTCTCGTTTCTAATCATCTGAGAAGATGAAGGTTACTGTTGTTTCATCTTCTCGGGCACCACCAGCTTCCAAATCCGTCATTTCATTACCTTTCAAGCCATAATGTGACGTGACCCAAATAAGTGATATTTTTTTTCTTCTTCAGAGCTTTGTATTTGACCTTTTACTAGGTTTGTGAGGTGTCATCGAGACTTTGGAGTGAGCTGTATATGTCCGTAGCGATTAAAAATGAATCTTGTTGCACTTGTTCTATATCGTTTATAGCTTGGCTTATAACCATTAACTCAGGATTCAAAATTGAATTATTAGTAGATTATTGTATTCAGAAATTGAATTTTATTTGTTTATTTTTATATTGCTGGAATAGAGTTGATTTTGTTAGAACACGCCTATTTCGTTGAGGACATCTATAGTTAGATCCTTCGTCCTGTCCATCACACCCAATCTTAAGACTTTTAATCCCTCTTTGCTTCTTATTGAAAGGTGATCAACGTTCTAATACTTTTTGTTCCACTGAATTATTGTACATTTGAATTTGACAATAATAAGACCACATGTATTTATTGATATGAATGGATGGAGAGGCCCAGTCGACAGGTAGGTATATAAAAAGTTTTATATTGGTCGGACAAGACGGCGAACAGCAGGAGGAATTCCCCTCACATCCCCATCATCATATTCCTCCCACGTTGTTCTCACATAGATAAGGTCCCCCGATATAGATTCATGTATTGCATTCTCTCTAGCCCTATCTCTCAGGCAGCAGCTCTCTCTTCGGCATCTCTTGTCGGTTCTATCTCAATTCCACAGAGGTTAGGAAGGGAGGAAACGCAATACATGACCAATACTATCTCTCCGCTTCTTTTATTCCCAACCTGCTTCCGAGTATCCTTGGTGGGCAAAGCCTCGATAGGATGAAATATTGGAGATCGATGGTATATAAATTTTATGAAGTATTGGCCAGTCTGTATAACTCGTACCTTCAAATAATAAGGAAGGAAACAAAAGCTTCTATAGCTATAGCTAACTCGCGCCTATTTCCGCATACATTTTTTCAGTCGCCTATGTTCGAACCAAATGTTTACACAACTTGAAATTCATGTTATAAGATGTCCAGAGATGTAATAGTACAACGTAAAAATCACATAAGTTGGGGTATACGGGGGCTGGAGACCCCAAAACACAAATCTACTTCAATCACACTTACATGATAGTAGTGGTTATAAAAAATAGTGGTAGTTCACAAATAATTTAGTTTATATTCATAAAGTATGGTGGGGAGGAGGAAAGGGATGGTAGCCCTCACTGCCCACTGAATAACATTTTAAACCATTTTTTTGAGTTTAAACAAATATTGTGTTTTGTCGTAATGGCATTATCGTGTAACGGTTAATTGTTATAGATAATGCATAGTTATTTTAGTAACGTCAAAATATCGGAGGAAATAAGATAATATACCTATATCAGAATTAAAGAGTTTGATTCCCCGCAACTTCCACTATCACACTATGTAAAAATTCAGCATGCCTTTGTTTAAATAGTACATTATAAAGTCCTGAATACCCCCAAATGCAAATGACTCCGTTCACATTTATGTAAGAAGAAAATATTTCTTTGTGAAATTCTAAACACTATCAAGAACGAAACATTCTAAAATTCTAAACATAGTTATAGTTATAGAAATTTTATTTTCGATTGGACTCATAATATGGGAGATATTTGTAGTTGTATGTTTTAGCTCTGCCCTAATCCCCGAACTCTTAGCTAAATTTCGGCCATTAACAAACTGACCTTTTTATTTTAGTTGCAATGGTATGTATTCGTATTTCAACGTCTTCTTGTTTGTATCAAATCAAATTTAAAGATAAAGAAGACATGTTTTGCTAATGTCATCATATCTACAACCTCAATAGGCGATTTCCCCTAATGGATATCAGCTCAAAAATCTTAAGCTGAAGCTACCCTCGTCCCAACAGGGCCAACAGTCGGTGCGGAGGTCCCGTGTCTTTGGGCACCTTATCTTGGGTAGTAACTGCTCCCATCTCCTTACCTTTTTGCGTTTTTTAATATTAGCTGATTTCCCTTAAGAGAAATAAGCTATTGAGGTCGTACTCATGACGCGAGTTTCGAAACATTTCTTCAAATATCCATCGACCCATTCCAGGAGATGACGAAAATGAGGTCCATTCAAAACTATATATATATATATATATATATATATATATATATATATATATATATCTGTGTCTGTAATAAATCACAGTAATATTTATTGATTATTGCTTTCCAAATGGCAAGTATAAACTATTGTCAAAAACAGCTTGGTGAAAGACTCTGTATATATATATATATATATATATATATATATATATATATATATATATATATACTAGCTCAGTCTTTTTTGGAATATTGTTGACTCCCTCTATAATTTTTAGCGTATGACGCATTTAAACTTCGGTATACGACAAAAGTGCATATAACAAAAGTTACTTTAAATAACGAAATAAACAACTTTTGTTATGTGCATATTTGCCGAAAAACCAATAGAAAACGAAATATCACTATTTTTAATTTCAGGCTTCCCTTATAACCCCCACTCCTGTTCGCCTCAGAGAAAATTAATATAGCCTAAAGTCTAAGTTGGGTTAGTAGTAATATACATACCAAGTTTCATAAAATTCGGTTCAGCCGTTTATGCGTGAAAAGGTAACAAACAAACAAACAAACAAACATACACGAAAGAAACAAAATGCAGATATGGTGTCTATGACATGTGAAACGAAAAGTTATCGTGAAATTTCGCGAAAAAAATCAATGTACAGACAGAGGTTACAATTTTATATATATAAATATATATATATATATATATATATATATATATATATATATATATTTGAAATGGTCTCGTTATTGCAGATTTCCGTTCAACTTGTGAACGAACCTTCGCCGTCATCTTTTGTAACCGACGTACACATGTTCTAGGTTCTACTAATGGGCAAAAAATTGTGTGATATCTGCCATAAAGTTCATTCTCAAATTTGTCTATATTTGAAAACATAGAACTTAGAACGAGAGATATATAAAGAGGTTGAATGTAATTCGCCATACTAATCCATTAAAAGAGGCAATATTGAATTAAAAAAGTCTGACACTCAGGGAATGCGTAAACCAAGCAAATTTCCTACGTTCTGGAATCTCTATTACCCCCCTAGCGCAAACCTTGTGTATGCAGAATTAGAAATGTCCACTAGATATGAAAAGTTAAAAAAAAAAGAAAAAAAAAAGACTACTAAAAGTGGCTGAATTACTTGCAGGCTGAAAACAAAAAGAAATACCAAAAATTCGCTTAGTATTCCAATTACGAAAAATATCAATAAAGGAACAATTGTCAAAACATTAAATGCTTAAAAAAGATTCTTTCTATAACATTTTTCGATACGAGTCATAATAACGGAGAGATTTAGAACTTTGGAATCCATCCCTCTAAACACCCCTATTCCTGTACCTATTTCAGATATTATTGAATATGACCTGTACTACTCAGTAAAACGATTAGATATCGTTATGCTATAGATCAAATAAACATTTTTGAATCAAGAACGTTAAATGTTAATTGTTGACGCCATCTCATACACACGCAACAAACTTGCTTGTTTCCAATATTTTAAAAGTCCGTTGAAAACAATATTTGGTTTTCAAACTTGGAATAAAACGTTTCATGATTCATTTGCTTATTCTTAACTCGACTACACCTGGTGGTAATCGAGGGTTGAAAATTTAAAAATGAAAATACCTCGGTTGATGTCCGACATGATGTAAAAGTATATAAAACAATATTTATAGAAAACAATAATTTTACAACAAGATTAATTTTATTCAATTTTTTAAACCGATAAAAACGTCCTCTCCGGTACAATTTCAGCCATTAACGAACTTGCTGGTTAGTTCTACATAAAATTCTAACTTCAGTGGTAACGCAAGAGTATGAACATAATTTTTGTCATCTCCTAGGTTGGATAGATGGGCATTTCGGGAAGTTATTCGAAAATCCTGCCACGAGTACAACCTCAATAACTGATTTCCGTTAAGGAGGTAGTGCTTTAACAGATAAATATATCTATATCTATACTTATATAGGGCCCCATTCTCGTCATATCTTTCGAGTTTGATGGACTTTTGAAGAAATGTTTCGAATATACTTTAATAAGTACAACATCGTTAGCTGCTTCACGCTGGAAAATGTGCAAGAGGTTTTTTTAGGGAACGATTATTTCTATATGTCACTTGCTGTTTATTGTTGGCACTAAACCTCGTAATATGTTACATGGAGAGTATTAAAAAAATAAAAGTGACTCCACTTGTGCTAGTCTTATTCTTGGACTGTTTTCTTTCTTGGAAATAATGTATTCAGGGACACTTTGCATATAGAACTAAGCCTGGCCAGCCGCTTTATGAAGTGCCATGACTGCAAATGGCTCTTAAAATCTGTGTTAAAGGCAGTCAGCTCAACCCTTACTTCCTTACTTTCTTAAAATTAACAAATAGAATTTATTTTAATTCTTATTCTTTGTATAGAGATGCCCTAGAAACGCTGACATTCTCCATCCATGGATATTTCTTAAGATGTTTATACATATTATACTGGCTTTAGTTTCTTTAATTCGGTCTGTTTAAAGTCAATGGAAGCAATTTTAAGTATTCTTTTTTATTGGGCATTGGAATTAAAAAAAAAGGAATAGTATTGAGGATTACTGGAAAAATATGTCATGTATGGATTTGCTATGATGAGAGCAATAATATAAAGTCGTTAATGAATGGCATTTTATATTTTTTCGATGATGATTCTGGATTAAAAGACATTGGTCTCTGAAAAAATTGTGTGGGGATTACTGACGTAATAGGTTTAGTTTACTGGTACTTGTTGTCTGTGTGCTGAAGCCAGAGAACTAGGTTGGTCCCTTCCCTGGGAGTGCCACTTTACAACAGTGAGCTGCGGATAGGAATGGAGAAGGGACATTGGTTAAGGCCTTATCGGCTAGGTACAACCGTATTACGTATATTATACGTATCTTGGGTAATATCCACTAATTCCATCCTTCCGTGCAGCGTACACATTGTCTTAAAAGGTTTAAAAAAAGTGACCCCTCGAGTAAATGTAGAGGAAAAATTAAAAGTACATCGATATATATTAAGCTAGTACCTTCAGTGGCGCAATTAGATACTCCAGAGAAATGGGGTAGATGATGTCTTCGTTAAGACATGTTAAAATACCAGAACGTAAACCACCGACTGACGTGGGAATCATCTGTTCAAGGAAGGCAGTGATGCAAAAATAGAAAAGGTGATGAATATCAGATTGGTGGGAGTATTCAAAAGTACACTCAACAAAAAATATTTGAGTTCCACTACAGAGCGCTTTCAGGAGCTGAACATTTAGTAGATTTCTTACATTCATGCTCCCAATCCTTCTAAAAAGATGACTACAGTTTATGGTTACTGGAATTTGAATCTAAGTACTTTAGTGAAATTTTTTTTTACACTTGTTGAAGAAAAAACGCTTCCATAGAAAAACCTTAAATTTGAAGAAATAGCTATTTTGGTTAGTAAGATTTGGGAGGAAGGTATATGGCGAAGGGCATCTGATGAGAAGAAAAAGGCAAAAAGCATAAAAGGAAACATATTCCAAGCAAAGCATAGTCAGCCATCCTACATTCAGGATTCCGTCCAATTCATAGAAATTCCTAACAGTATAACCCCTAACTCTTATAACGGCAACATGTTCCCTTGCATACTTAAAAATTCCATGCAGTCGACCTTTCCACACTCTCTCTCTCCCTCTCTCACTCTTTCTGTAAATATAGTCAAATCCATACCGAAATATAGTTTTGCGGTTGGAAGGAAACCTTTGATCCTAATGTTGAAAAGATTGAACTTGGGATTCATAAAACCATGTAATGAGGAAAATGGAGTAATGACTTAGGACTGTGAAACTAGAATTAATATCCAAAACAAACAATCACTTTCACATGTCTTGAAAACTATGTGCTGTGCTATATGCCAGACAAGTGGCAAGAAGTAGCCGAAGCTTCCCTGTATGCGAAAGAATTCGGTCATGGGCGCAGAAGAAGAGATGGGTTGAGAGAGTAAAGAATAAAGCTTATGTTCCACGTAGAGGACTTGATAAACAAGGGACTTAGGTTAGCCTTGTGAGTTTAAGCGTTGGCTTTAATCTCAAGTGGTAAACCTAGAGTGGCGAGTACAGTTCCCACCTGGACATTATGAATTTATTTAGTAACATACACATTAAATAAAATCCTTAGTCCTACCCTTATTAGAAAAGGGTGGTCACTTGTAGATAACCCTTCCCAATTAGCCATAGTAGTAAAAAGCGGTTGTTAATGGATAATAATAAAAAACGACGAAGAACGCAGTTAATGATGGATAATAGCCATGATGATCGGCCATTAAATCAAAAAAATATAACACAAATTTATGTCATCCACCACGTGGCATTGAAAGAAAGTTGAATTTCTTTTCTTTAAGATAGCACCATGAGATCAATCAAAATAGCTATTTTTCCTACTTACAAAATTGTTAAAATTAAGGAGATTAAGAAGAGGTCCTAAAGCTTTATTTCCCAATTACTATCATGCAGGTGTTGAGTGGTGGTAGGTGGAATTAGACTTAAGAAGTCCGTCATACAACAAACTGAAGAAAACCTTTTATTATTCTATCATGACTGTGGTAATATATTTAATTAATTTGCAATACTATTATATGGCTGGGACAATAAATTAATTAGTTAGATTTTGCCTCCCTCCTGTTGCTATGTTGTTTAACTACTAAATAATAATGTTTTAGACGTTGATATCCTTATAGCTTTTCATCCCATCGAAGCCCACCGTACAGGGCACTGAAGAGATTTCCCGCGTCCTGGAATGCCTCAGATATTTTCACATCGAATTCTTACAGAAATTTTATCTTAATGATTAATATTATAATAGCCTCAAATGAATACCGTAAGGGTATGAGTAGAGGTTAAAAGAAGACTTAAATAACTCCGTTGATACTCGATGTTTGAAAAAAATGTGTACAAAATTGTAGAACACTACTATATTTACAATATTGGTCATAATACATTTTTCGATCCGACTGCATATATTTAATTGAATACTTTACCCTTTATTTAATCCGCACTACTCGCGGTCGTTCTTAAACGAACAACACTAAGAACTTTAGTTTTTCATAAAATACCCAGTTTGGAGTCGATTAAAAAAACATATTTACCGTTACAGCGCTAGGTGTATATATATATATCCAACAATCCTCACTTTTGTTACAGCTAAGAAGGATCGGAAGATATTTGAAGGAATTTTTCGAAAACGCGCCATATGTACAACTTCAACAGCTGACTCAAATTAAAAGTCTGCAATGACAGTAAAATAATTTGGTGTTAATCGTTTTTCTCCAAAAGCCTCTACGGCATGTTCCAAAATCATATTCAAATCATGATGACGGAGTTCATAGAAAAGAAAGAAAAACCCTTAGGAAATGAAATAATAAGGTATTAATAGAAATTCTTTATTATTTCCTTATTAGATTCGTTCTAGTCTCTTACAAATTATCATAATGACTCTCCACTGCTCGAAATAAAAAAAAATGGAAGAGTACTTCAGTGAAAATGTAGGAAAAAAGCATTTTAGAGCTGAGATGAATATACAAGACTTCATTAAATCTATGAGATAGCTTTTTTCAGATAATTGTTGTACTAGCTACTTGACTTTTTTCCGTGTAATTCACGTTCAAAGGTCGTTTAGCCTTTTATAAGAACTCAATTAAGTTTTTGATGGTTGGTAATTGCCTTTTTAGTTGAAAAATATTGAAACCATTTAATTTAGCTTCCCCCCCCTGGGGAGGAGAGCCAATAAAATCTCTAGATTTTTCCCCGCTTGATAGCCCAGCAATTCATGAGCCCTTTGGAGATGGGAAGAGGATTCCCACTCACATTATGAGCCAAGACCCTTGCATATTCATCATTCCATTTTGCCCAACATTCAGGAAAGGCTTAACTCTAAAGTATCTCGAATATGTCGGCTTAAAGCTGCTTTAAATGGAATAGAATTTATAAATAGTTATTGTTTATAAATATTTGATTGATTGCTAAAATACAAGATTAATTTTAATTTATGGATTAAATAAATATAGTGATTTTATTAAGTATTTCCCCCCAAATACAATAATTTCGGTTTGATGTAAATGTTGTAATTTAAATATTTGTAGTTTTGTTGTCCGTAAAAGTTTAACATATTTTTTGAATAAAGCTATCAAACAAATTCAGGTTGAAATCGAAATATGTAAACATTTGTATAATACGTTTTGGAAGTTACAAGTAAAAATCAATAACTTAATACTTTTATAAAATATGTAGATCATGGTTATGGATGAACGAAAAAAGGTAGTGTGTACGCAATGTTAGCTTTCACAAATATTAGTGTGTTGTCCTTCTCTACCAAGCACCTCAAAAATTGATGGCATGTAAACATTAGGAACATTTCTGGTAAGATGAAAAAAAAGAAGCTTTATTGACTTACCGTATTTAAAAGACCAAAAATATTTTAAACATACTCTTTGGTGCTCAAGCTTCAGCTAGGCCAAGAAGTGTGAGCCACTACAAATTGATATAGGAATTTATTTATTGACACTAATGAAATACTTAGCCCTACTAAGGAAAAAGGGTGAATACCTGATGATAACCCGTATCCATTAGTTTCAGTAGCAAAATGGGGACGTTAATAAAAATAAAAACATACTTTACGAGTTCCTTGATTTCACTTACCCACCACTTGTCCCATGTTGCACTAATACGTGCAATGCCCACTACAGCTATCTGAGTACCCCTTTCAAATTTTAAAGTAGCTACCGTAACCTTTAGTTTTTACATGGCATGGTTAAATATCGAGGCATTGATCAAATAAAAATTAAGGTCTTGATTGTTCATTCATTATGTTTCATGTATTCCACATAGTAAAATTCCGATGGTAACTAAAACTTAGCAATACACATACTTTCTTTAATAATGGAGTTGGCGGGCCGCATTCTCCAATTGGTCATATTTGAAATATTAACTGATCTTTGGTTTTAAATGAAATACTTACACACCCAACTTGGTATCGACAATGTAAAAGTTGCGGCATGTGTGTGTTTCTTTTTTTGTCATTTTTGTCATCTTTTAATAGGATTGATGAACTATTGAAGAAACCTTTCAGAAATAGCAACCGTTCTACAACCCGAGTTGTTGGTGTTCTATCTAGGAGATTTACTAATACGCAATAACTAGGATAAAATATGCCGACTACTTCATAATATAAAGTGAAGTGCTTAAAGCATTCTCGTCAAAAGCATTTGATAGGCTAAATGAGAGAGCTTCACATAAAATGTAGGGAAATAGGAGCGGCCTCCAAGACGTTTGCCCTTTGAAGTTAGAATGTTGAGCGGGCAGATGGAGGGGGAGGTTATATGCAGGCCCTTCAAGACCCTCCCCGGTATTGCCTTATTGGCCCTTTGTCAGATATATCGGATTAGCCATGGTCGAGGAAGCCAAGAAATTGTTTCTCAAGGGCCTGTGACCCCATGCTTCCATCCTTCCAGATCTGCCCCAAGGCTAGTATCGTACTCTATTGATGATATGTTCATGGCCTCTTACTGCATTGAGCTATTCACAAGTTTTACAGAATGGAGAATACTTAGATTCAATAAAGGAAATAACTAAATTTGCTGTCCATTGTAGAGGGTAATTATTGCGAAACGCATGTTTATGACTTGCGTAGTATACAAGGAATGTCGTTCGGCGACAGCCGGAAGTCCTTGCGCTGTGGAGGGGGGAGTGTGCAGTTTCAGTTGTAGCCGAGATGTGGAACCTTGAGCATCGTACGTTTGTCATGCGACGGTTTTACGCAAATGGTGAATCAGTCACTCAGACTCAGCGAGACTTTCGTGTACACTTTAACATTGCACGGCATGGTGCTACCCCTGATCGTAACACTATATTGCGTTGGACACATAATGTTAACACAACTGGATCTTTGCTTAAGAAGAAAGAGAGGACCTCCTGGACCGGCAAGGGAAGTTAGTACCCCTCAGACAGTTGAAAGAGTGCGCTTTGCAACAGTTCAGAGCCCTAGCCACTCAATTCGGAAGGGGGCATCTGCTCTCGGACTTTGCCCATCCACAGTGAGAAAGATTTTGGTCATAAACCTTAAATTTCACCTTTGCAAGCTATTTTAAAGAACGCCTTCAACACTGTATCTAAGCAGAAGGCGACCACATTAGAGATGTAATTTTTAAACGCTAAATTGTAAGTAATTTTATTCTGAAACCGATATTGTGTACACTGTTTTTCTACTCATAAATACATTTTTTGCTCTGAATTGCCTGAGTACTCTTTATTTGAAAAACATGCGTTTCGCGGTAATCGCCAACAATATAAATTGTTTTTTCTAAAACATTCTCCTTGTACATTTGGTGTCATAATAGTTTCAAACTCTTGAAGGTATCATATTAGTGCCAAACTCTTGGAGGAATATACTATGTATAGAGAATAAACTATATATAAGGTTTCATTCTTATCTATTGTATTAGCTGAATAAATGTCTTTTCTTTAACAAATATAGTCACCCATCTACTAATCCAAGTAATGTAAAGACATTGGGGTGCAAGTTTACAAGTATTTAGAATAAACAGCACAAACGTCAATTATGAAACCTATTATATATTATGATTATTCAGATCTACTGGCATTTTGAAAATACGTTCGCTAGTCGTGCTACTAGCTTTTACGGGGTATCTCAAGAGAAAAGAAGGCTCAAATGTTGTATCCAATGCATTTATTATAATGCACCCCAGCTCTGAGGATGAAATCGCCGTACATCATAAATGCATTAGATACAACAGTTCTGTGGGTGAGTCCGGGTCGGACAAGGTCCGATCTTACCTTACCTTAGGATCTTACCCGGCAACTTCGTCCACGGAACCTGAAAAGGATAGAACAGTTAACCCTCCTTCTGTATTGAGATACTCTGTAGAAGTAATTCAGTCATGTCGTATGATATGTCTAAGTGTTGTCTTTGATGTCATTCAGTAAGTTAGTGTTTAATCCTCAAATCTTTGTTGCGTTGACAACAAACTGGTCGATCTCTTATCGCCATCAGGTTTATGTTTGTTATACCAGTGTTATCTGGCCTTTCCAGTTCTACTTTTTCAAGATTTTGTAGCATCATATCTACTCGGATATGTTCCATTTGTTTAGCCATTCCGTAACCAGTTTGATATCTAACATTGCTTGGATGTGGAAATATTGTATGCGTAAATAACCTTAAACAAGGAATAGTTTACACCTGCTAACGTGCAAGAGTACAAAAGTGTCGTTCCGTCATGATTTGAGTATAAATTCAAATAACGGTTTATAACATGCCCAAGCGACGAGAAATGAAATCAAAGCCGCAATAAACTACTTGAATTTATTAGGCTTAATCATGGATATTTGTAATAAACCTGAGAATAAACATTTATTTTTCAATATAATTCTTGTAGTTATGGAATGAAAAATATTTCACACACGTGCTGGGGAACCGAACTCCTTGTTTAATTATGCAGTAAAGTTCCTCATTACATTCACAGATACCATGCTGATGTCAAAATTTAATTCCGGCTTTATTTCCGTCTTTCTTCCTTACTTAACACTCAATTTAAACAATACATACAGTAGTTCATGACACTTCATGATCTTCTGGCTTATTGTCAAAATTAAATGAATAGGTGTGCGTTTTTACTGAGTGCTTAAAAATTAAAATATACTTAACTACAATAATTCTAATAGCCAGGAAAAGACCGAGTACAAGGTGGAAAGCCGTAGCCAACAACTCGAAGCAGCTCCAGGGTAGGGCATCATTCCCAAAAGCAGAAATGTTCAAATAACTTACTGCTTGAGTAACCTCCACCAACGACCAGATTTCTGAAATCAAACACGGAGTAATAGTGTCAACCACGCTTTCTTCTCGTTTCTTCCGAAAATTGCTTAGCATGCACATATTTTCATGCCCAATTAGCATATTCTTCATTTATTTATAATTCTTTGGAATGACAGGTAAATGTAACGTAAGCTCTGAGTTAAGGATTCCTTCTAGAGTACAGTGCATTTTCCACGAATAAAGGGTACAACACATCCTTTAGGAAAGTCCGGATACTATTGGGTTTCCTGCACTTACTGAACAACGTCTTGTGGTGGCCAGAGTGGAGTGAAAAAACATTTACTGCAGCAGCAATTATAAGATGAAGAAAACCTAAAAATGAGATTTAAAAGTGCTACACTATATGCGGGGAGGGTAGAAAATGAATGCAGCAGAGTCCTTAGAAATAGTATTTGGCTACCTAGTATCTCAGACCATGCTCCAAAACTGAAGGCGGAGGTCAAAGAGGTAAGTCCTCAAACATTTCCCGAGTGCTGCCTTCAGCAGCCTAGCCGCTTCAAGAGGCTGACCTCTTAGGTGCTGCATCGAGAGATTAATGGTGTATATACTTGAACCTATGTGAAATATTACTTTTAGGGCTAAATACTGTTTATTTATTTATATAGTGTAATGTATATTTGTACATTTGGGCTAAATGGTTATCTATATTATGCTCGCTCAAATTGAGGATCAGTGTTAAAATTAAGTTCAGTACCTCCACAAAAGCATTTATTTGACATAATATTTTATGAGCCACCACCCCATCATCCGTACAATAATTGGTTACTGTGAACTCAGGCCCTCCTTCGCAATCATTAAAAATAAGGTGGGGGATTTACTTTATCGTTAAGTTATTTCAAACAATGTTTTTATGAATTTCAAGTAGTCTTTAAAAGTTTATGGTGGTAATAATAGTAGCCGGAGACGAAGGGGTATCTGCTTAAAAGTGCAACTGGAAATGCAGAGTTTTGCTGAGTAGGCATCCTCCCTCTCTTCTAGTCGTCAGTAGTTGTAGCGCTTGCATCTATAATACAGCAAAGGTAGGTTCATTTTTTTGTTATAGAAAATTTATTTATACAATATAGATTACTTGGATGCTCAAAATATGTATATATTTATTTACGTTTTATTTGATTTTAACTACATTTTATTATATAACTAATTAATCTAATGAAGTTTGACTTCGATTTTAATTTTTTTGAATACGGCTTTTTATAAGACTGATATTAGTATGTAATTTATATTTTAGTTAAAACTGTTCAAATGTAATTATTGGATACATCACATGTCCTAAACATGTTTCTTTCTTTTTTGTTTGTTAGCACCTGAAGATGGTACGTACGTTAGTTCCGAAACGCCTTTTGCTTTAATAACGAAATTGGTGGGAAGACTTCCTGTTATTAAGACCTGTTTCTCTGATCTGCACACCCCACGTGCAGCAACATACGAATTGTAATAATAGTAACTACTTGATTTTTGTGTACGTGTGTTGTAGTTTTAAGTTACCACTGACTTTAAACATGCTTTGAATAATGGAAAACAAGAAACCATCTTTTTGGCCCCCCCCCTCCCTATCCCCACCTACCTCTATCTTATCCTTCTTTCACAATGTAGTCCCCACCGAATGCAGTTTGAGCTCTCTGATTTTCCTCCATATGAAACTGGTTTGTACCCCATCTAATTCTTGCAATGTATCTATTTTGTATTTCTCTGATATAGTGTTTACATCCACCCCCACCTTGTTTTGTTTTATAGTCACCTGTGTTATTTCTCATATAAAATTATTTCATTAAATTATACGGCCTTTGTACATATAAAAGAGAATGTTATGATTTTGTTCCACAATTGTTCACAAATTAATCCACTTCTTTTGTTTTTTTCATTATTCAGCTCTGAAGAACGGGACCAATGGTGCCCGAAACTGAAATATATTGTTGCGAAAAATTAATACGTGGAAGATTAGGAGAGGGAGCCGTGCATTTGACCTAATTAGGACAGATCTAAATAGAGCCGCCGGCAGAATCTAATTAGGGCCTTCCAGGAAGTTCTGGAACTTCTAGCCTAGACCTTCCTGCCTAGTCCCTTCTACAGGCATTTATAAGAGACCTGGCCAGTACCTCAGTTCAGTTGACGCTCGACGGTCTTCGAGGAATGTTCAGCGCTACAGTGCGACTTAGTGCAGTGTGGTAAAGTGTTGTGCCGTGTCTGTAAGCAACAGTTTAGTGCCGTGTTTAAGACAGTGCAGTGCCGCGAAGTAAAGGACAGTGACCGTGAGTGAATTATTGGACTGTGTAACCTGAAGAACAGTGACACTATCAGTGTAATTCTGTGAGTAGTAATAACTAACCAAGAGTTGTGCATTGTGAAATAAATTGTGCAGTGTTAAACTGTGAAACGTGTGTGTATGTTTAATTTTGCAATCCAAAAGAACTCTTATTAACAACGTATATTTCTGGTTTTGTAATAAAACGTAACAATATATATATATATATATATATATATATATTCCCCACAGTTAAAGCTCTAAATAGATATAAATCTCTTCAGATTGACGAAGGCTTTGAGAAGAGAGGAGGACACGTTGCCGTTGGGCTTACACGAGCACACTTTTCCAATTCTAGCCCTGAGCAGTAATGAAGAACAAATGGTTGCCGGGCAGGAGAGTAAAATTGTCCTGACGTCACTCGGAGCTCAACATCCGAGAGTGGTTTCCCCCAGTTCTGAGCCAGGGGCATAAAACTTTATTTGGCCCTTGCAAACAACGGTCTTGTTTTTATTTTGGCCGTATTAGGGGGTTGGGAAGGAGGGGAATAGACGGATAGGCGGAATGTCAATACTCCCCTCCTCCAGTATCCTCGCTGGATTTGCTATTTGTTCTCTACTACAACCATTGATCTACTCACTCCTGATTGTTATCTTCTCCGGGATAAACATTGCTTCTTCCATTAGCCTGAAATGAGTAGCAAAATTGTGCCGTTTTCAAAACCTCTCGACAGAGATACAGCCAGGTACAATGAAGACTCATTGATGGGTCAGTAATCTTTAAAGATTTATTTTCACTTCTAATTTATGGTGTAACACTCCTGGAAATGACACATAATATTGTTGACAAACAAGTAGTTTTTATTTTTCTATATGATTCTTCAGAATTTATATTTTTTTCAAAATTACCTTTTACTCTTTCGTCTGCAACGCCATTCTCTGAGCCTCCTCAATTCCAAAATTCCCTAACAAATATATACAGAATTTTATAAGATTCTGACTATCTAATACAAAAATATATTTTTAAATACGACTATTTTTGTGATAAAAATTTACCTTAATTTATTACTATTTTTTATATCCTTGGACTATAGAGAACATTGACTTTTAACAGATTTCCCTTAAGGGAAATCAGCTATTAAGGTCGTACTCATGACGCGATTTTCGAAATTTTTCTTCAAATGTCTATCGATCCTACCAAGGAGTTGACGAAAATGAAGTCCGTTCAAAACTATATATATATATATATATATATATATATATATATATATATATATATATATATATATATATATATGTCTGTTACCGCTCTAGCGGTCGCAATTATTGCTTAATCGTTACCAAACTCGATATTTAGTCTTTTTATGTAAAAATAAAGATCATGTTCGTTAATGGCTGAAATCGGACCAGGAGGAGGAGGGGGGAGGCGTTTAGAAGGGAGATTTTGAAAAATTAGAAATATCTCCGTTACTATTCTTCGGATTAAAAAAAACCATAGAACCTATCTTATAGAAAATTAAATGTACTAAAAATATTGTTATGTACATTTACTCCCTATCTTGAATCTTAACCGAGATATTTGATTGATTGAGGTAAACATTATTCTGATTCATTATAAATTACAGTAACTATATATAGTAAATAGATTTTCAATCAAATTAATACGTTATATTGAGGTATATTGCAGTAATTGTTTTTCTTTCCTGTAAGACGTTGGCAGAACTGTTTGTTTACATTTCAGGTGCTTTCCGTCGGGAGGTTTCTTATTATTGTTTGTGTATATTCACTTCATATCCACGGTGGTGTTTATTACCTGTATGTAGATTTATCTATTGTTAAAATTTCACGCGTGAACGGAATTTTTACCCTTTCGCAAGAGAAAAAATTATTTTGACATTAAATTTACAGAAGTGTCGCGTATGTCCGTGTTTATGTTTGTATTTTACTGTATTGCAAGCATCAATAATTCACATTGTATGCATGCAATGGACTAATGAAGAACGAGTGCATGATGAGTAAAGTAAAACTAACTATCTTTCTTCAGTGTTATATACAATTTTTCAAGGTTGTGCAAAATGTGTTCAAGATATCTAAAGCGCGCCTTATAAAGGAACGTGAAAATAAAGTGCGATGGTTGTAAATCTAAATATATGTAGCACTACTATGTTAGATTTGTCTATTTCTGGTTAATCACAAAACTTTTTTATGGCTCCTCACAATTTTATTTCTTATAAACGCTGAGCGCTTTCGGGGACTAAGTCCCCATCCTCAGAGCTACAAAACACTGTAACACCATAATTAAGGAGTCTAAAAATCAGTTCTTAAAAATGTTTTACATAGTCGGTCATATAACAAACAGTCTATAACATTATAAAATTTTATTACAATAATAACACCTATATTCAAAAACACAATTACAATTAAAATATAACAAATTAATAATTACTATTTAAATATTAAAATAATATTATAAGCAAAAATTACCGTCAGAGCGTAGGGTATTCCTATAGACTTGCTACCAGGCTAAACCCTGCCGATGCACTGAGGCCAAGGGGATCGTTCCAAGCCGCTAGGGAGGGGGCAGAGACAAGTCTGGACATGAGAGACGCGTTTGTGTCAGTCTGCACATTTACATTGCCTTTATTTATGGCTTTTTCAAGTTTTATTTCAATAGCCTCCACCATGTCCAACAGATAACCTTTAACGTCGCTATGAATTAATTTTATCTGGTGGTCTCCAGCATGGTGGTTGTGCTCCTTACAGTGTGCATAAAACTCTGAGCCTGCTCTCATGTGTTCCTTAGCCCTGATCCGTAACTTCCTCTCTGTCCTCCCAACGTAGCTAGCTTCACACATCCCACACTTCATCATGTACACACCTGATCTGTCTCCGAGAGGAGTAGGTCTGCATCCTTTGCAAATCTTCGGTTGAACCCTCAAAAATACACAATGTGTCATCTACGTAACGTGTCCAGAATTTAATTTTGTTTCTAAAGGGGTTTCATAATTTTATGAAACAGTGTTCATAATTTTATTTATAAGAAATAAAATTGTGAGGAATCATTAAAAAATTTTGTGATTAACCATTCATCACCCTCACCACCAGCTAAAAATAAATGGGTTGTGTATTTCTATGTATTCATCATGAAAAATAGTATCATAGACATATAATTTACATTGTGAACCGTCCCCCTTTCTGTAAATCGAATTACTATTACTTTCAAGGAAACATTCATACTATGAGGATACCGGGATATTGGATATTCAATGGGAGCACTCACATATCTAGTAAAAATTATAAAGATTTTATGTCTAGAGTATGAGTAAAATTACACTTTCATTGATCAATGCTAATCAATTCTTAATTATTAATTTTATTAAATTCATAAGATTTTACTTAAAATATTTATGTTTTTTTCAGATATGTGAAGATGATGGTGAAGGTGAATGACTGTCATTTGCCTAGCGTTCTTATATGGATGACATCATTAAGTGATGCATATATAATGGGGGAATGTTGTAGATGTGATGTTCGGGATCAATAAGCATGCGGTCTCAAGTAGATTGATTACCCTTATTAAGCCCAATTATGGGATTCATGACGCATCTGGAAGCGATAGTTATGGAGAGCAATAGTGTCGAAGCAGATATAATAAACTAGTGTGGTTGAGGGGTCAGATGCTTCATTGTGTTGCAAAAACCTCTTCACTTAAAGAGTCACTCCATAAACAGTTATTTTATGCTGAGACTCAACAAGGATGGCAGAACGACAGAGGTGACTGAGTGACCCGACTGAAGATTGGAAGTACGAAATTAACCCCTTCAGACCCACTGTCCAATATATTGGACATGCCTTTTTCAAAGCTATATCTTCATGGATTGATGTTCTTTGGCAGAAAAATCGATTTTAATAATGATTTTAGGTATTAACCTTTCAATTGTGAGCCTTTTTCTGGTTTATACCTGTTGTAGTGGCATTTCTAGCGCTTTGAACATCCATTTTTTGATATTGCTGTTTCACCTATTAAACCCATGAATAAATAAATGTCTCATAGATTTAATTTTGCAAGTATATAAGTGAAAAAATTATTTTTAAGTAGCCAGAAGCCTCTTGAAGTCGTGTTTGTTAAGAAAAAAAATATTTTTTTCCCTGGTTATTGTATTTTCTAATAAATATGGATGTCCAACATATTGGGCATCGGGTCTCAAGTGTTGCATTTCACTAATACCTCTATTCTATGGAGGAATTTACTTATTGACTTTTATGATTATTATTTTGATGTGATAAACAATATTTTAGATCTTTTAAATTTTAAAATGCAAATTGCTGAAAGTTTTACCTCAGAAATAGAAAGAAATAAAAGAGGAAAACCTAGCCTTGAAGAATCCAGTAGTGTAGAACCCCTTCCAAAGAAAGCAAGAGCTGAAGTGAGACCAAATTCTGATGTTAGGACTGATGGATTTGAACATTTTCCAGATATTGATGATAAAAAAGATGCAAGTAGATGCAAAATGAAAGGTTGCACAAAAAAAAAAAAAATTATTGTGTTAAATGCAAATGCCACTTGTGCATTACAAAAATAAGGATTTGCTTTATATTATTTCACAGTTTAATTTTGTTCAATATTTATTATTTGTAACTTTCTATGATGCAAATTTGTTTATTATCACTTAAAAAAATATTACTACAGTGTATTTTATTTATTTATCCAAATCGTTATCAGTAGAATAATTTGTAAAAAATATGCCTGTTGAGACCCGATGTCCAATATATTGGACACAATTTAAAATTGTCAATAAAATTACAATTAGGAAATTAGGATTTTTTTCACTATTTTTTCCATGTTTCTTCTGTAAACATATAGAACATGAAAAAAATTTTTTTAGTCAAAATATTTGAGTTGGGTCTGAAGGGGTTAAAGAATATTAACTCGGGACCTTCCAGAATGGTTTTAGAGAGTGTCAACCTTTGGGTCCTTCAAAGATTATAGCGCCTAGAAGCAAGTTGGAAGACGAGAGAAACACCACTATTATGCTAGATATATAGGTCACTCTATACATTTTTTTTTAAAAACTATAATATTAACAGATCTATTTGTATTTTTTCTTTTTAATCTCTATTATGTGTGTGTGTGTGTGTGTGTGTGTGTGTGTGCATGTTTGTATGTGTGATAAAGAAAGTGAGAGCATATGATTGTAAATATTTTAAATATTAGAAATCTTCATTTTATAGTACATACTAATTTTTATTTATTTGATTTTAGTTTAGTTTTTATCCATTGAAAGTTTATAATTGTTTACGTAATTTTATTAGTCTTTATAGTTTTTAATTATCTAGTTTCCTTACAAGATTTTTTGTTTTTGAATTTAATGTTTTGTTTTTGTTTATTTATTTTATTTGTTGTTTTGTGTTTTTTTTGTTGTTTTTCGTTGCTTTGTAATTTGATTGCGTTCTGTTATTTAGTTGAGTTTTATTTAGTTGAGTTCCGTTATTTAGTTGTGTTTTGTTATTTTGTTGCGTTCTGTTATTTAGTTGAGTTTTTTTATTTGTTTGTGTTCTTAGTTTGTATTGTTTTATTTTTTCTTGTTACTATTTTCATTTTTGTATTTTGTTTATATACATTGTTTTTGTAATTTTTTTTATGAGCAATATCGGCTCGCTGCGAACGCTCGAAAATGAATAAATAAATGAAATATTATGTCACAAAGTACATCTTGACTGAATATTTCAAGAAGAAAAAGAGACTACAGTGTGAAATGACGCCATGACGCCTTCTTCTGATCATTTCTTTCTAGGTAACAATATTGGTTTAGGATTTAAATTATGTTGTTTTGGAGCTCCTTATTGTTATATTTATGGCTCCATTCATTCTTTACTATTGAAATATAGTTATGAGCACATTTATCTTGAGTTAGTTGAGTTTAGGGTAAGTAAACTGGCCTAGGAAAGCTTTAAGGACGACGCATAGAAATCTGGTCCATTGTACTTTCTGATCTTACCTTCAATGTCATCTGTAAATAGAATTAGTTCTGTGTTAATCTATCTAAAGAAACATGTTCCGTCCTCTGCAGTAGCTGCCAATGCCGGAATAGGCTCTCAGTCTCGCCGGAGATGTCGGCTCAATAGGGGCCAGCTCTAGGTAAGTATTCCCTTTCCATCTCCTATGTATTATATGCATCATTTAATTGTTCTTTTTAGAAAATGTTTTAGTTATAAGTTTTACATTGTTTATATATTTGTTTTTAATTTTTTAATATGTTGACAACCTTTTATTGACTATCATATATATTTATATAACATGCAGTTTCAAAAATGTAAATATTGTGTCACAGAGCACTGAAGATGGGACGGCTCGCCCCGAAAGTACTCTGCATTTAATAAATGAAGTATTAAGAGTGGAGGTGTTTTGACTTTATTATCCTTCCGTTGATGATGGACCTCCACCAGCCAGCCCAAATCCCAACTATCTAAAAAGAAGCTCTTTCTTGGGTAAACGATTACATGAATAAATATAACTAGACAGTTGTAAAGGATATATAAACTTTAATCAGACATAAACAGAATACGAAGCTTTTATGAAGCATATGACGCTTATGTCATTAGTCTGGCACTTGGTGTATGTGGTAGATGCTTAAGAAAGTAGCTGCCTTGTGTACTGTAGCAGGCATCGAAAGGAGGGAAAAGCATGATAAAAGATTCGAATGGTCCTTCAGTTCGAGAGTTATAATCCAGGGTTTTATTCCCTTTTGTTCCAGGAGCTCCCAGGTCCTTCAGCCTCCATCTGCAAACCTCTCCCACTCCTGCCCATCATTTGTCCAGAAAATATCCTTCTTGCTCTAAGGCTTCTCTCCTTCTTTCTTATTTTCGTGTAACACAGAACGCTGATGATTACCTCAAATCTTTGTTGGGGTCAGAAAGCATAAGATACACTTGACCTCTAGCTTAACAATGGTTATGAATAATTGTAAACTGTTCAATACGTTTGTACAAGAAATATCACTGTCATCTTTGAATCAATTATTTGACAGAGATATATATGCTACCAAGAATAATGTAGATCAGATTGTAAAAATACAGTGTAAGTTTATATGTCTGGAACGCTGTAGACCTTGGAGATATTCAGTCAGCAGCTTTGGATTCGTAATCAGGTTCCTGAGAAGATCGCGAAGACCTCTAGTAGTCAGACGGCCCTGAAAGCATACCAACAGCAGAGATTACACCCAGAAAGTAACCGGCTTGGCTGCAAAAGGAATTTAGCAGTGTCTTAATTGCATAGCTATCATGAGGGATGCTTGCTGCCCTTCACAATACTCCTGCTGTGTACTGCACAATACTACTGCTGTGTACCTTTACATCCTAAAATATTCTGGTAATTAACTGGAAGTTTCTCAGAGGTGGAGTCCACCTATTTTTATTGTTAATGCTTTGGTGATAGGTAGGACAAAGCCTAGAACATCACTCCCGTCGACACACAAACTTCAAAAGCTTAAATATTAATTATAAATACTCGCTCACATTCTACTTTATTACTAATACATCTA
The DNA here is from genome assembly GCA_019009955.1 of Riptortus pedestris. NCBI lineage: Eukaryota > Metazoa > Arthropoda > Insecta > Hemiptera > Alydidae > Riptortus > Riptortus pedestris. Next base: position 81,274,252 of record CM032229.1, read on the forward strand.
GGTTAATAAAAAAAGCGTTCAAAATCAATAGAATGCGATTAGTTACCCTGATTTCAATTATAGATATATACGATATACAATGATCTTACTATATTAAACATATACTTACTGACTGCTATTTATGGACTCACATAAACCAACCATACACTTTGACTGAATTACTACATGACTATAGCCCGTATATAGACTGCGTATTACAATATTTGAAACAAAACAACATTTTCTAAAAATTATAATGGAGAGCAATACTGAAAATACTTGCAGAAATGAGCATACTTACGTAAATATAATAATTATATGTTAAATATGTTATATGTTGAATATGTTATATGTTAAATATGTTATACGTTAAATATGTCAATTATTATGCTGTATGTTAACAGATTCGTCGCTAAATCGCCCCTGTTGCGAAATGCGATTATTGTATGAATAATAATAATAATGGCAATGATCTTTCTGAGTTGGTATTCTGGCAGGTGGAAGTGACTTCTAATGTAGGTAGATGAAAGAATTGGCTACGCTTCCACTGTAACCATTTATTAAAACGGCAGAGCGCTTTCGATGTAGTGCATCATCATCAGTACCCTGTTGACACACAAAAACAATAATTACTATCTCTATTAAAATATTATAGACTAGGGGAAAACTCGATAATCGACGCGTGGAAGCATAGCCAATTCTTTCATCATACATATAATGATTTTTGTTTACTATAGTATAAAAGATATAAGATAGCAAATGTAAGCCTACAGATTTAGAATTTTATCATTGCACTAGCTAAGGTACCCGGCTTCGCCCGGGAATTCATTTGAGGCTGAATGAAAATGCTATTTTTTTGGTAAGCCTTACTTTGCACAATATTTTGACATTCCCCGTCCCAGTGTTTAGGATTGCTACCCGTCGTTGCTGTGGATTTGTTAATAATAAAATTATTTGTTCTGTAAGGCTTCACTGTCTTCAATATTTTTATATTTACAGTCTCTTATATATGTATTTTTTTTATAACGTAATGGACCATATAATTCATATTCATAGAAAGAATTCTGTCATCCAAACCATGTATGAATAAAATTTATTTTCCCTTGATGCGGCACAAAGCCGAACGGTGAAAGCTGTTTTAAGTACGTCATAAGCGCCATTAAAAATAAAAGAGTATTTTTAAGTAAGTCTTGATTGTAAACTGTATATTCATATTTGTACATAGCCTGTTCAGTTAATACATCATATATTAACGGAGCAGAGTTAATAAATACCAGAAATAACTGGGTGTGCTTCCACTGGGGTCATCCTTTTAAATTATTTATTTATGATTTTTAAACCTATTCACATTCCTGAGAATAATACTACATTGCTAAAAGTGTAAGGATCAATTATCATTTAAACATAGACTAATATGAGGTCGGCAGAAAAGCGGCAGAACAGGTAGGACAAAGGAAGTAATCCCCACCCCATACCTCCCTATACCCAGTGGTGCCAACTCATTTAGGATTTGTTAATATAATTTATTGTATTACAGGATTATGCATTAAATTATATTAACAAATATGATTACAATATCTTCACAATACGAAAAATATTTCTTCAAATAATTTTGACGTTTTAAATAAATAAGCATTAAATACACTTAAAGGCTAACTGGCGTTTCTCATGAATTAATGTTTGGGAGAAGAGAAGGGGAGGGGAAGTATACTTAATTGGTGCAATCTGTTACTGACGTTAAAAAATAACATAGATTTGAATTATTAAGGATAAAATTTTAAAATAGATTTGAATTAATTTATACAGGTAACGTACCTGGGTAGTTCATATTGGAATGAATTGTTGAGCATGTCAATATGTCTACGCAAATTACTTGCTTCATACCTTATTTTACAAAAAAAAATATAAAACAAAAGTTACTCTAAATGAAAAAGTCCGTCACGCAGGGGCTGCGTAAACTAAGCAGATTTCCCACGTGAAGTTTTACAATAGAGAAATTTCACGAGAGCCGAGCAGTTAATGAAACGGCCGAACTAGCTTTTGGCGGGAAAGACACTTCGTCCATTAGCCGCCCAGGATTTAATAAAAATGCAAATATCTCGGTTAATATTCAAGATAGAGAATAAATGTATATAACAATATTTATAGTAAATGTAATTTGTAATAAGATAGATTCAGTATAATTTTTCGATCCGACGAATAGTAACGGAGATATTTCGAATTTTCAAAAATCCTCTCCTCCAAACCCCTGTATCTCCTCCTCCCCGTGTATCGATTTCAGCCGTTAACGAACTTGATCTTTCTTTTTACATAAAACGACTAAATATCGAGTTTGGTAACGATCAAACAAAAAAATATATATATATATATATATACAGTTTTGAACGGACCTTATTTTCGTCATCTACTAGGTAGGATCGAAGGACATTTGAAGAAAAATTTCGAAAATTCCGTCGTGAGTACAACCTCAATAGCTGATTTCCCTCAAGGGAAATCTGCTAAAAGTAACAGCTTTTGTTATGTGCACGATTGCCGAAAAACAAATAAAAAATGAAATATCGTGAATTTTGCATTTCAGGCTTCCCTCATAACCCACACTCCCGTTTGGACCTAAAAATGTTATTATAGCTTATAATCATGGAAAAAATAATGATAATACACATACCGAGATTTTGTTAAGTTCGGTTGAATCGTTAGTCCCCAACAAAATTGTTGGCTTCCGCTTTAGTTTTTAATGTATATCTCGTTTATACTTTGTCATACGGCAAAAGTAAATATAACAAAAGTTACTTTAAATAACAAAACAAACAACTTTTGTCATCTGCATAATTGCAGAAAAAACAGTAGAAAAGGAAATATCGCTATTTTTCATTGCAGGCCTCCCTTACAACCTCCACTCCTGCCTGTCCCTAGAAATGTTGGTATAGCTTATAATAATTTAGACGTCAGTGCTAATACACATACCGAGTTTTATTTAGTTCGGTTGAGTCTTTTGTGCCAAATAATATTGTTGACTCACGCTATAATTTTTAGCGTATAACGCAGTTACACATCGGTATACGAAGAAAGTGTATATGACCAACTATACTCTAAATAACAAAATAAACAACTTTTGATATGTGCATATTTGCCGAAAAACCAATAGGAAACGAAATATCGCTATTTTTAATTTCAGGCCTCCCTTACAACCCCCACTCCTTTTCGTCTCAGAGAATATTAATATAGCCTAAAGTCTAAGTTGGGTTAGTAGTAATATACATACTAAGTTTCATAAAATTCGGTTCAGCCATTTATGCGTGAAAAGTTAACAAACAAACAGACACGAAAGAAACAAAATCCAGTTATAGTGTCTATGACATGTGAAACGAAAAGTTATCGTGAAATTTCGCGAAAAAAAATCAATGTACAGACAGAGGTTACAATTTTATATATATTATATTGATTTATTTTTATGAATATGACCCCCACTACTCAGTTACAATAATCTTTCTTTACATGATTTGGTGCTGGAAGGTGAGTTTGAACTTAATACGTTTGCACCATCTTTGTCGTTGCAGAATAAATTAAGTGAATAAAGCTTTCAGAGCTCGTGTTCTCGATATGCGCTTTTCATTGTACTTTTTTTTTGAACTTGAAACCTTTAGGGAAAAAATATCTACTAGCGTCTTTTGAGCGAGTCCCCGGTGAAGATTTTTTGAGATCATGTATCAGATGAAATATCACAAGTTACCATGGGCACAGCTCAAGGGCATGTGTAGAACATGTAGTGACAAAATTCCCAAATAATCATTCTTGATATTGTTGATAGACGTGAATACATTCATTCCAAATAAACAAAAAATACGAATAAAAGTTATTTAGTCATAAAAATCGACACATTTTTTTTTTCTTTGATTTTAAATAATGAAACAGAATAAATAAAATCGAAGTACAAAGCCGTTGCGGAATTGGTCGACTGGGTGAATAACTAATGCAGTGACCATTAATTAAAAGGCAGACTTGAATAACCCTGATTTCAAACTGAATTCAATGAACCTGAATTCATTTTCTATCAGTGAAATGGACCATTTGTTAATTACGAGAAGAGAGAGAGAGTGCGAGCGAGAAGAGAGATATAGTTATAGGAAAGAGCGTGGGGAGTAGAGAGAGAGAGAGAGAGAGAGAGAAAAATAAAGAGAAATGAGAATGCGAGAGAGTTCCAGACTCTGGAAAGAGAATCGCTACCAGCACTAAAGCAGGGGGGAAGAGGAACTAGTTTACACAATCGAGTATTCTTTGCGACTGGAGAAATCGGGCTAAGTTCCAGGGAAACACTAGAGTCCAAGCTTAATGGCATGGAATCGTCTTTAATTGGAGCCTTAATGGCTAAACTATGGTCACTACTTGGACGTCTCTAGACCCACAACGGGGAGTATGAAAAGAAAATGTTGCAACTTATCTGAATTTAACTTAGTAGTGCTAAACTGAACTAATGCACTGTATAATTCTATACAGTACAGTATACATAAGTTGTATTAAATTTAGAGTATCAGGTTAATTAGGATCATCAATGGTTTCAGAAGATATCTAAGATAAAGCGAGTTATTTTATTTTTACTAATTTCGTTTTATTTTAACAAAATCTGCTAAGTGTATGCCTTTTTGGGGCTCAAAGCTGACCTTAACCTATACTTCCTCAAGTGTAATATACATATAATCATATATTATACAATAATTTTAAGAATCTGATGTGGCCACGACATTATCATGCCTCTTTGTCCTGTTAAACTAGATAAACAAAAAGTTTATTATAAGGTTGCAATTTATCTGAAGTTATTTTATTTAGGAGTGATAAGGATGATGATGGAGACAGGTGCGTTAAAATACATTGGATTGAAAAATGGTATAGAACATAATTTATAGACCTTTTTTATTATAAACTAAAAACTATAAAAAATTTCCGTGTCTCTAGTACGCACAGAGAAATTTGCATTTCTTTTATTATTTTCGAGCTTCATCAATTTTACTCCCCTTTGTCGATTTCGATCAAAAGCAGAGATGCACAGCTAAACGTTACAACAATCCCAAATATGAAATTTCAACACTCTTGGAGTAGCCTTCTTTTCAGTTATGCGAGATAGGTACGTTCGTATGTACAGTGTGGGCTCAGGGAAGGTTAAAACGCCCCAGTTTCACTTGAAATCTGAAAACCGAAATTTTTCACTATTGCAATAATTCTTTTATTTCGAAGAAGGAAGTACACACAGATTCTTGCTAGAAGTAATGTTAACCTAAACAATCCATGTCATCTTCGATCTCCTTCTTAGTCAACTACTTTCCACTCACTCATTCATGTTTTTTTTTTCTGGCGGACTGCTATGCTGCTGATGACCTGGAGAGACTTTTTGAACTGCTTAGTACAAGATAGAACCTGTAAGCCCCCCACCCTAGCTACCTTCCCCTCATCCCCAGAGCCTTCCACCAGTACCGTTTCAACCCTTTTCTGATTCTCCAGTGCGACCTATCACCTTGAGGCATCTGTGAGATCCCGCGCTACTACCTTTGTAAGTAATGCAGTTTTTTTTTTTTTTTTGTAATGGAGGCCATGATGTTCTCCAAGACTCCTGTTTCTCCAAAGACTGAGAGAGAATTATTGGAACTACAGCTGCAGAAGAGGAAGAGTATTTTATCATTGTCCCCGGCTATTTTGAAAATATTGAATGAAATTGCACCCTCAGCAAACCAAGAAGTTCGAGTTCTGCCGCCTGAAGGAGAAATAAGTTCTCGAAAGTGGTGTTTTCCTTGTCATCAGATAAATACTAAAAGATACACAAAATACAAGTGCAATATTTGTGGGTAATACCTTTGTCTAAATCATTGTATATTTGTTGGTTCGGATGGGTAGGCAAGCAACTGACTAATACTGCAAAATTTTAATGTTTATTTCATTTTATATTCCTACTTAACTATTTTACTTTATTTTATAATCTTGAATATATAATGTGTATGTATAACGTATGTATATGTTTACATTATGTAAGCGAAGATAATGTTTGAAATATTTTTTTTTCATATTATTTAATCATAAATCATGAATAATCTCCATATAATGTATCAATTATAATATTTTTACAAATATTAGTATTGGCTTAATTAAACCTAACCTTCTTACTTTAATTTTTATGGAAAGGTGGTAAGTAATCTGAGGGATATGACATGCACCCACTCTTGTAGTCTCGAGTGGCACACCTACTGGAGTGATATATGTCTGTTAACGCTCTAGCGGCCGCAATCCATAATTTGGTCTGATCGATACCAAATTCGAAATGTAAACATTGTATGTAAGAATACAGATCAAGTTTGATAACGATTAAACTCCAGTGGGGCTCACTTAAACTCCTTCACGTGTCATATTAACAATAAGGTGTTATATTATGAAGCACATTATTTGAAGCAAAAAAAACAAAAAAAAAAACAAATATTGTTCTCATTGAGCTTTTACGTTTTGAGATATATGTAAATACGCACGTAGAAAATTTGCTTAGTTAGTCCCTTTTTTTTACATGCATTACTCCTGAGTAATTATCCCACTTTAACTTTAATGTGACAGTAAAAAATTACCTACGAGCCTATCAACGTTTATTTCGTAGAAAGATATAGATGGATTTAAGAATGGCTTTACTTAGATTTTTGGGGCATGAGATTATTCTTGATATTACAATTTGAGATGCGGAGATGGAACGGATAGCTAGGCGATAAGTGAAGGTTAGCACTTGTGTGTGAACTGATCGTTGATATATTTCCTTATCTTCATTATAACTAAATATCGGAAGTTTCAGCCATCTCTGCTAGTACTAGTGATACTGAGCAAAATTCTGTTATTTTCTCAAAATGCTGCTCTATCAAATTATAAATTATATAAGTTAATGAATATAAAGTTCGCCACTCTCTTTTAACTCCCCGTATTTGAGTATGAACCTTTTTCTAAATTATGTCGTCTCGTAGTCGGGTCCAGCCATATGAGAATTCTGTATGTTACAGGACTGTAACGCTCAAGTTTTTGGTGTAGCCTCAGCATTGAACTTAGGAGGCCTGCGTCCCACTTTCTCTGGACCCATTCCCCCCTAATCTTCAAGGTAAACCTATGTAATTACTCATCAGTTGTCCAGTTTCTTTTTTCCCAGCTCATGCAAACTTTGGGATTGTTTCAGTCTCTTGCCAATCTCAATACCAAGGATTCTGTTTTTTTTATTTTATTTTTTTAAATTTTTGATAGCCCTAATCCCTTTGTTTGTTTTAATAGTCCATAGGTTTAGTCTAATTTATAATTTTAATAAAAATAGCTTATTTTTTTTAGAATTTATTTAAATAGATCATTTATTTTATTTTTAATAGTTAAATTGAATACCTGTGAAACCGGTACGTAGGTGGCAAAGCACACGGCCGAGACCCCCCCCCCCTTACAAAAACAAAGGAGGGGAGTTGAAACAAAAATATAAAGAAAAAAGAAGAGTAAATAAAATATATATATATATATATATATATATATATATATCTTCCTACCTTGCATGTGTCTGCGATTTCCCATGGTCAGGAAACTCAAATACTGTCTACTGAGTGTTGGGCATTGATGGCAGTGTCGATTTTTGCCCAAAATCCAACAAACAAACAAACCACAGAAGTGAAGAAGAAAAAAGTGTTGATTTCCCAAAGCTTGATTTCAAAAATGATTACATTTTGTTTCAAATTTAACCTATATGACCCGCAACCTTAGAATATTCATATGACCACCTCCCTACTATTTTACAAATTAGCCTTATCTTCTTCACCACAGTAGGGTAATGTCTGAAGGAGTAAAACTTCATCCCTGACAATTCCTTCTTCGGTTTTTTATTACTTTGCGTATTTTTAACCAGAAGTATTCATTTCCCTGAGAAAGATACATTACTGGCATTGTCATAAATTTATCCACTTATCTCAGTTTTTCTGAACATTGGTAAGATTTTTTTATTTTTTGTATTTCCTTCTAATGTAGATAATTTTTATTGGTTTTCAGATTTCAACGGATTTACACGTTATGGCCCAGTCAGAATTCACCTTATTAGTTTCTCCGAGGCTCTCTAAAACGACCGGCGTTAGAATCTAGTTAAGCACCTCTTATTTTGGAATCAGGTGGGGGACGGGTGTAGGAAAGGACGAGTATAAAAAATGAGTAATTTCTCAGAACCAGTTAGTGATATAGAATATTTGTATTGGAACACTATTGGCTATTTTAAAATTATCTATAAATTATGGTCAATGTTATTTCTGTATCCAATGGTTTGGAATGGAGGTTCTTCATGTCATTGCCAAATAAAATAATTTCAAACAGAGTTTCACTAAAACATATCCTCTTAATTTAATAGGACTACAAGAAAATCATGGGATGTCCACATCAGATTTTGTTTTTATTTTTATAAACAATTGATTATCGAAATATATATATATATTCAAGTTTATTATAAAAAATAATCTTACTCGTAAGAGGAACCGCTCGCTACTTTCTTCCCCCCTATGTCCGTAGTATCACTTAGTTCTAATTTAATTCGGGACTTTAAAAGTACTAACAGAGATGAGAAGGAATGCCCGAGATTTTATAAACTTTGTCTAGCTGGAAATAAAAGTTAAACTGTAAACATATTAAATGTAGATTTATTATTATTTGACGTTAATTCACAGCTTTGACTATATTTAATGACTCTCTGAGCCGTTGCTTCATGCAACTTTTCTCATTTTCGAACTCTGGGCGAGGCTACAAGGAGTTCTCATAAATGTTACAGGAAAACTGGGTTTAGGGAAAACTAACATCAAAACTGTAATAACCACGAGTATATCACATTATAAGGTTTGCTTCCCCTATTACTCACTACAAAATAAATTCATATTCCCTGGCAATATTACAAAGTGCGGTTTACAACAATTATTGTAACACAGATTCACAACCCGAAAAACTGGCATCAAAGGATAGTAAAAATATTCCGCATTGCAACCTAAAACTGTCAACAACTCTCAAAAGAAATACTATTTTATGTTGTTGTTTTTTGCCCCTACTGATTCATCTTGTTGAACAGAAAAAGAAGAACACAGCTATTTCAAATCGGTATTATTTACACTAGTAAGAATCATAATTTATTTTACTTCAGTAAGTTAGGCTTATAAAATAAGTATGCATTTTTTAATAATCATAGTCAATGGTGTTGACTTGTAATTTTAAAAATAAAAAAAAATATTTGTATAATTATTTTTTGTAATTATAATACAGGGTGATTGAAAATGAATACCACAACTTTAAAAACGTGTATTGAATGATAGAAACATAATAGAACCTTCTGTCATACATCATTACAAAGAGTATTTAAAACTTTTTTTTTTTCGCTCAAAAGCAAGTTCAGAAATGTTCATTATGACCCCCTCCAGACACTCGAGCAATATCAACCCGATACTCAAACTCGTTCCACAATCATTGTAGCATATCAGGCGTAACAGTTTGGATAGCTGCTGTTATTTCTTGTTTCAAATCATCAATGGTGGCTGGGAGAGGTGGCCGAAACACCATATCCTTAACATACCCCCATAAGAAAAAGTCCGTCACGCAGGGGCTGCGTAAACTAAGCAGATTTCCCACGTGAAGTTTTACAATAGAGAAATCTGCCCAATAACAACTGTAGTAGTAAGGAATCTCTAAACCTATTCACGAGGGACGAATAGTTACGGAAACGGTCGCCAGAGCTCTCGGCGGAAAGTCCGAACATAGCCGACTCCTGCCGACCACACGCAGAATACAAATGCAAATATCTCGGTTAATATTCAAGATACAGAATAAATGTATAGAACAATATTTATAGTAAATTTAATTTGCAATAAGGTTGGTTCTATAGAATTTTTCGATCCGACGCATAATAACGGAGATATTTCGAATTTTCAAAAATACCCCCTCTCTCAATGGTCCGATTTGAGACCATTAACGAACTTGATCTTTTTTTTTTAAATTAAACGATTAAATGCCGAGTTTGGTAACGATCAAACACAAATAGCGACAGTTAGAGTGTTAACAGATATATATATATATATATATATATATATATATATATATACATTTGAAGACATTTTCCGAAACTCGCACCATGAGTACGACCTCAATAGCAGATTTCCCTTAAGGGAAATCTGCTAAAAATCGCAGAGGGTGAGGTCAGGGCCTCTTGGAGGCCAGTGATGAAGTGCTCTGCCACGGGCTGCAAGGCGGCCGGTCCATCGCCTCGGGTAGTTGACATTCAGGTTTTCTCTGTAAACTGTTTATACCAACGTTTAATACACCACCTATCAGGAGGTTGAACACCATACTTCGTTCGAAATTCACATGGAACAACTGTCGTCGATTCACTTCTGCCGTACTCAATAACACAAAAAACCTTTCTGTTGAGCGGCCGTTCTGTGAGCGGTTAGCATCAACTGACGCTGACGCCTCGTCAACAGCGCCTCAAGCGAACAAATGAACAACTAAATGAAACTTTATAGCACCCTAAATTCGCCGACAGATAGTGCTTAGCTCTGCCTTTTTTCTTTGCCGAGTTTTAAATTCCTAAAATTGAGGTGTTCTTTTTGAATCACCCTGTATATCTATGTGGGATTTTGTTTTATTTTTTAATTATTTTAACTCATGGAAATGTATAAATGAACTCTGATATTGATTTGATCCATTCTATATACTGACTGTAGTTCTTTGGGAATCGGTGCATTCTAATATTGATTTTTTATCATAGGAACGGAGATATTTTGAATTTTCGAAGTTACCCTCCTCTAAACCCCCCCCCCCTCACTAGTCCGATTTTAACCGCTAACAACTTTATCTTCATTTTTACATACAACGCTTAAATTTCGAGTGTGGTATTGATCAGACAAAAATTACGACCGATAGAGCGTTAACTGACAAATGTATATATATATATATATATATATAAATTTTGAACGTGCCACATGTTGGTCATCTCCTAGGTACGATCAATGGACATTTTTAGAAAATCGCATCATAAGTACAACCTCGATAGCTGATTTCCCCTTAGGGAAATCTGCTAATAAACATGACTACTTCAAATTTATGACATCACAGGGTGATTTGGTTATAGCTAACCGAGAATGTTATGTTACCCACGGAAGGAACTCTAGAGGAAGCATCATTCGTTAATATGATATGAAGACGAGCTCGTAGCTGGAGGCAGCCTCGCTTTGATCCATGGCCTCTGTTAGTTTTAATATTTCAAAAAGCCAGGATCCGCAATAACAAGTATTTATGGACAGGAGCGGACACAACAAGTTCATAAACTTCAATATCCAGACTCCGTGCACGCTCTACCAACCTCCCTTATGTATGTTATGTCTGCTGAAAGAAACCCCTCCTTTACAGGCAATGGCCAATAGAAATCAATTTAATTATAAACGTTTATTTGTGTTCTTTCGTTATCAAATTTCTGTTATCTTAAGGATAGTGATTTCTGGCAAAAAGTTACATTCTTCAAGATAATTAAAATTAACATATTTCTTCATTACTGAAGACTGCAACAGAACTTTTGTAGCGTTTGTATATAACTACATTTTAATATTTTATTTACACCAAAGTATAAGTTTTATCTCTCACATAGAAAACTTTCATGTATTCAGGCGAAATACTGCGTTTCTAGATTGGTAAGTTACAGCAGAAAAAGAGTAGCATTTAGCTAAGATTTTGAAGGGGGATAGCCATATTTTTTTATTAGGTACCACTTCACGGCAAGACAAACAACCTGCTTGCATGCCTTACAGCCGACACACACTAGTCGAGAAGGCATCGTCACAACAATGGCGACATACTTCACTCTTGCGGTTTGGATGGGTATTTCTACAAAAGTGGAATTTACATTACCCGGTTATTTCAAGTAAATCTTGAAGATATCCTTAACCTTAACGAACAATGCCTTCCATTGTCGGACATTAAATGATCATCTGATTCTGTTTTTTACTGGGAAATTCGTAAGGCATTCCAAGAACCTGATTCGTCTGCAGCGTGATGAGATACACATCAGAGCCTGGATATAAGAAAAAGTGTCATATAAAATTTCATTTTCGTCCAATTGGAAAGACTAATTTGAAAAGTTATTAAATACGGATACACACATATATATATATATATATATATATATATATATATATATATATATATATATTATGTATATCCCCATATTTAATAGCTTCTCAAGTTCTTCATTTCAATTAAAAGAAAATGAAATTTAATAATTTTGAAATTATTGGTATCGAAAGAAAAAGAGTAGTATTGCAATTAAAGACAATATTGATAAGATTTTAAGAATGACGAGGGGAAGTAAGGAAGGCTACCATCAGAATGGTGTTTCATAATTACCACCCAATTAATTTCCTTCTTTTATTTTTGACATTTCAGAAGGAAATATTTTCTTTCATTATTTTTTCTTATTTTTCCTAAAAAAAATAAATCTTTTATTAAGAGTAATTTGATAAGAAAATCGTAGTTATTAAAAACAATGCTCAAAGGAAGTCTCTCACGTACTCATTACGTAATGAAATACGTACGAACAAATGTTAACATGCTTAGAAAATGTTCCCAGTTCAAACATTTATTTTATATTAGTTACTAGCTAAGGAACCCGGTGATGCACAGAAAATCATTGCTGATTGAATAATGATGTTATTTTTATACCCCGAATAACACTTAAAAAATCATATTCAGTTTAAGCGCATATCCTCTATTGTCATAATTGCATTACCAAGTAAAGTTTAAAATTTATGGATAGTTAATCGTTATTTCAATTACGTTAACATATCGGAATAAATAAGATAATATATACCAGAAATAGACAGTTACATTCCCCACACCTGCCACTTCGACACTTGTGCAAATTCAGCGCGACTTTGTTTAAGTAATACATTATACAAATTAAATAATTTAGATTTCTATTAGAAATAAATAACGAATTTATTTTCTAATGAAAATAAATAACAAATGCGGGGGGGGGCGAAAATTTACTATAACAAACTTAGTACTAATAAAATTGGTCTCCTCCAATAATATTTAGTGTTAATACTTCGTTAATCAACAAAAATGTATAAAACAACATGTACTTTTAATAATTTTGTTTTTGTTTTTAATTTCGCCTTTTGTGTTCTATTTATTTTTTTGCTCTTCAGTTTCTGTTTTGTGTTGCGTTTCTATTTCTCTCCCCATTTCTGTTTTGGTTTCAACTCTGTTTTTCGTGTTTTCTCTCTGTTTTGTGATCCTTTTATGTTTTGTGTTCCTTTTGTGTTTTTGTTCCTTTTGTGTTATGTGTTCCTTTTGTTTTCTATGTTCCTTTTCTGGTTTGTGTTACTCATCTGTTTTGTTTTACTTTTGTGTTTGTGTTCCATTTCTGTTTTGTTTAATTTAGTTATTTTTTTTTATATTGTTTTGTTTTCATTTGGGTTTTGTTTTGACTTTTAAATCTTGAAGCTTTTGTTTAGAGCAACATCGCCAAAGCTGCGAAGCTCCGATAAATAAATAATAACAAAATAAACAAATTCGGTTATATCCCCGTTTGTCATAAACTAATAGGCAACGAAATGTTGCGATTTTTCATTTCAGGCTTTCCTTATAACCTCCGCTCCGGTTTGTCCTTAGAAATGTTGGTACAGTTTGTAATCACTGAGTAGTTAATGGTAATTTACACGCCGAGTTTTCTTTTGTTCGACTGAGTCTTTCGTGCGCAATAAAATTCTTTACTCCTGCTATAATTTTCAGCTACCTGCATCTCGTTTATACTTCTTATAACTGTAATGATAAAAGTTACTCTTAATTATAAAATAAACTACTTAGATTAAGTGCATGTTTGCCGAAGTTTCTTCAGCCATTAGAAACGTAAATATGGTCGTTAAGTTTTCTTAGATTTTTTAATGTTCCACGCAACTGTGATTAAACTATACAATGCCTGACAGTTTAGGGCATATTCAGTTGACACAATAAAAATACGTTTATCAGAATGTTTATATATTTATTATTACGAATTTAAGGATCTTGCAACATCGATCAATCACTATAAATACTACTTTTTCTGACTAATGAAAAATATAATATGACATAATACATTTAAAAATAATTATCTTTACTGAACCAATACTGGTATTTATGGGTACACATACAATAAAAGCGAAAATGTTTTCTAAGGATTCGTTAATTTTACGATGATAAAAAAAGTTTGGTTCGATTTGGTAACAATAATCTGAAACTGTCCTGAAGGGATTCAATAATTTAAAGTGATATAGGCCTTGGTTCAAAGGTAGAATCCAACTTTTAAACAGAGGTAGTTATGAATGGAATAACAGTTAGAGAGAACTTTCCTTTTCCGAAATTGGTTTTGAGTTGAGTTAGAGTCCTAAGCAGTTTTCTATACATTGGTGAAAATTAAGCAACGGTCTAAAGCCCCATTCAGATCCGTTGTTTATTGTCGAAATAGGTGGTGAGTCGAGGCTGCGTAGCAAATATAAATGGAAGAAGGGAATTATTTACTGCATAAATTAATTCATTAAATTGTTAAATATTGTAAATATTAATGTTTTCTTCTTTACTATCACTTGTATGTCTTAAAAGGAAAAAAAAATTCAACAAATACATTTACCTCAATATTTTTGGGTTAAGTCTGCAATAAAACTTTCCTCTCTGAAATATTATTTCATAAATTCATTTCTGTTTTATGCAAAATTACGAAATATTTATTTGTGATCTGCTTTGTATAATATTAAATTTTTCTCTTTCCCATTATTTAGTGATATTAGTATTAACTATTTTATTTATTGGCCTTCTTTTTATATGCCTCCATGGCAAACAAGGCCACATGTATTTGAATCGTCAAAATAGGACTGCTGATAGAAGAAGATATCATCTTTTTAGCAGATTTCCCTTAAGGGAAATCAGCTATTGAGGTCGTACTCATGACGGGATTTTCGAGAAATTTCTTCAAATGTCCATCGATCCTACCCAGGAGATGACGAAAAAGAGCCCCATATATATATATATATATATATATATATATATATATATATATATATATGTTTTCTAACGCTCTAGCGATTGCAATTTATGTTTGATCGTTATCAAACTTGATATTTAATCGTTTTATGTAAAAAGAAATATCGAGTTCATTAATGGCTGAAATCGGAGGAGTAGGAGGGGGGATTTTTGAAAATTCGAAATATCTCCGTTACTATACGCCAGATCGAAAAATTGTATAGAGCCGATCTTATTGCAAATTAAATTTACTATAAATATTGTTGTAAACACTTATTCTCTATGTTGAAAATTAACCGAGATATTTGTATTTTTATTAAGTGTGTGTGCGGCTATTGTTGTCAGTTTCTGGATTGGTTCGGCTGTTTCCGTAACTGTTCGGTTCTCGTTAAGCCTAACCCTTCTTATATGCTAACCTTTTACTTTGTGAGACATATGCAAATATTTCTGCTCATCCGCCCCACCCCCTTCTTTATTTCTTGACTACTAACATTTGTAAATTGCAGTAATAGATGTAGCAAATAGTTTGTAATAAAGTTAAAGTGTTATATTCAGGTGTATATCTGTATTTGTTTTTCTTTCCGGCGAAGAATACGTCTGTCTATCTGCTCAGCCCTCAGTGGTTGGCAGACCTATTTGTTTACAATTCAGAAGCCGTTTCTGATGGGAGCTTATTAAAATTATTGAATGATTTCTCAGTACCGTTTGTATTTACTCACGATGGTGTTAACTGTTACCAGTATGCAGATTTCTCTTTTGTAAAATTTCACGAGGGAAATATGCTTATTTTACGGAGCCCCTGCGTGACGGACTTCTGTAAAAATCATATAAAATCGATTCCCTGGTGGCAATATATTATAGATCTGTCGGTTAGATCTGAACCAACTTGGGATAAAGACATGCCAACTTTGTTGGGCCTTAGGTGTTCGCTTATTAGTGGACATAAGTTGATGAATACCCTTCACTACGCGCGCACACACATACACACACACTAGAGACTGTGACAATTTAATGAAGTTATATATAATCGATCAACGGTGTTTTTACCGACCACTTATATTTTCACTCAAAGTAATTTTTCAATATTAAATTACTCCCCTTAGTTCTCCCGAGAACGCTGTACGTCAGAGGAACCAATTCATCATAATTAATAAAAATCTTGGCCCTCCACGAGAATATGTAGAGTGCACTTTCAAGACCATGCTCTATCATCAGTGCTGGAGCCTAGTAGCTGTTTAGCTTGAGGCCCACGTCTCTAACCAGCATGACTACTGATGGTGCTTGGTTTTGAAAATGCATTTTGAAAATTACAGTACTTGTTGAGAACAAGGCATTCTATTGGTCCTGATTCCACTGGTTTACAAGGAAGTAAAATGAAATAAATAGGGTAAAGAACTGTAGAGAATTAAATTTAGGTTTTTAGTAGGCGCAAGGGAATAGGGGGCAAAGAGAAAGAAAAAAAGTCCGTCACGCAAGGGCTGCGTAAACTAAGCAGATTTCCCACGTGAAGTTTTACGATATAGACATTTCACGAGAGCCAAACAGTTACGGCAACCGCCGAACTAGCTATTGCCAGAACCTCACGACTAGGACCCAAGATAGCTGATCTCATCTCGTCCGTTACGTGCACACACGATATAAATGCAAATATCTCGGTTAATATTCAAGATAGAGAATAAATGTATACAACAATATTACTAGTAAATTAAATTTGTAACAAGGTTGGTTCTATACAATTTTTTGATCCGACTTGTAAATTTAAGAGGTTTTTTTCAATTGCTTTTGCTATTTATTAAGGCACACTTTGAGACGTGTTATCCTATAAGCTACCTTCTAGCCGGAGTGGGGCTATGGATTTTATTTAATGAATTCGTTACTAATTTCCATTACCGATATGGGAATCGATACCGCCTCTGAAGAATTTTCAAATTATAACAAATGGGATTTATTGTAAAATATATGTGAATATTGAAAATTAAGTTTTAAACCTTCTGTAGATTGGCCCATTTCTGTAATAAATTATTTTACTCATTACTGGTTTAAACAATATATAGTATAAAATTAGTGAGGGCTTGAATTTTGAAACACGTGGGAAGATTATTCAAAGAGTTATTTGGAAGGAGAGTGAATGGAAGTGTTAATCTGGCTGCGGAAGTTTTGAGAGATCATTAAGAGGAGGCGTCAGAGCGATCCATGTGAGAACCTTTTCACGTGAACAGAATATCGTGTGTGTGTTTGAGAGTCCGACGGAACAATAAAGGTGTTTTGGGGGCAGACGTTTCTAACAGGCAGTTAACCGGCTTCTGATTTATGAGGAGAAAATTACAGGGCCTCGCGGTTCGCTTGTAGCTTCCGCCCGGTCCCTTCCGTGTACCTCACTTTATTTTTAACCGGTCTCAACGTTTGTCTCACTCCTTACCTCACTCATCATTATTCTCGCAACTGCCGAGGCACAAATAATTACTCTTATTACATTTTCTCTAGTGGAAATAATTTAGCTCCCATTTATTCAATTTTGGCCTGAAGTTATTTAGAACCAAGGAGTGTGCATAATGTGACAAAGTTTAGTGAAGCATTATGGAATAAATGAAATAATTATTTTTCATTTTTTTCAATTTCATATAGTGATTGTAAATTATAGAAGAGCAAAATAGTGCATCTTTCACTTCATGTTTAAAACTTTTATTTCCCGTAGTGAGCTGCCTATGTAGTCGGGAACATGAGGCCTCTTCTGTTTCTATTTTATCCTTTCTCTTTTGATAATGTACCCCTCTCTCTTTCAATTTTATTGCAATGACATTCTGACATACACATCGACCATTCTATGTTTTGCTTCAGAGCAGTAAGTAGAAATCATTCTTTATCTCGCTACCTACGACTTTATCGTAAGGAAATATAGTAGTATGTTAAGAAAATAATAAAACTACTGTTTTAACGCACACCTTTTTTTCTTTCTTTATTCTTCTGATACTCAGCTATTGTAAGTAAAGAGACTATTTCTAAAACCTAATCTAACCTTAGAAAGCTAGCTAATCCTAATCTAAAACTAACTTACACTAAGATAAGAAAGAATAGGCCGGTGCTTGTAAACATCTGGTTACACTGAGAGACTCCTCCCTCTATATCAGGGATATATTTTAAGGAGGGGTGAGGTAAGGATTGAGGGTTGTTTACTTTATTATTTTTGTTTTCTTTGGGGGTAGCTGGTACACCCCGTGGGATTGGAGGGTCAAGGAAAGAAGAGAGAAGAGAAAAGAGATAGGAGAAGAGGAGGTGAGAAATCGAAAAGAAAGGTGGCCATCATTGGCCGAATGTTTTCATTTTATTTTGTTCTTTATTTGTTCTTTTTTATTTACAGATATTTACATTCTTATTTGTACATATGCACTCGTTTTCGTTGTACATCCAATATATATACCCCCCATAACATATTCCATAAAATGTTCAGACATTACGAACTAGTGTTCATGAATTGATAGGTCGTATAGATTTTTTTTCGTTTATGAAATCTGTTACAACTGAATGAATATTTGTATAATTTACTGAACCTAGACAGAATTCTGTTTGACGGGAAGAATTTTTCTCCCTTCCAGTTTATGTCATATGCGGTGAAGATTCTCCTTGACTGTATTTTTATTGCCATCCACTTGTCTATGATAGACGAAATTCATGGCCAACATTCTCACTATATAATGGATTTCGGAATGCATCAAAGGCCAAGTAAGGGCTCTACATCCTCCCTGAGAATTATGATTACCTGTCATAGACATTTAGCGCGTGAGGTCCAAAGAAACTTGAGAAGTGCTTAATCGATGGAAACCGTGAGGAAAGCACGATTAATCAGAAGTGCTATCACCGCCAATTTTTGTGCTAGGGGAAGTTAGCTGGTACTGACAGGCTGACGGGAGAGCAGGCGAGGAATTGAAGCTGACAGATTAAACATACTGCAGACCTCCGACCCCTGCAGGGTGACCCACCCCTGTTCCTGGTTATTTCCTAAGGGATCCACCTACACACAGTCAAATACCCACCACACCACCCCAGCAACACCCCAAAGGCGGGGCTCAACATATTCCCCCTCTCTAGCGCTATTTTTTTACAAGCGAACTTCCCGCTCTCTTGCGCCCTACCAATGTCTTTACACGCTCTCGCTTTAGTTTCTAGATGTCAGCATTATACGGTTACATTTGCCTGAACATTGCCTTGGTTTCTAACAATGGACGTCTCAATGGGAACTCAGAACCCTGTACTAATACACATAGACTCCTCGCCTTTAGGTTTGTTAGGAACAGCCAAATCCAAAAGGAATTGTAGGTTGCTCCTATTTCAGTTCATCGTCGACAACTCGTATGGAAATATCATGCCTGTCTTCCGATATCAAGCGGAGCCACTCATTATAATTTAAGCGAAACGACTGAAGCTCCGAGGCTGTACCAAAATATCTTAATTTTGTAACAATTGTAACACTTTCTGCATTGGGCCAAAATAAAATTTTCTTTCTTTCTCCTCGCCTTTAATAATGTAACATGGTCTCTTAGGATTATCGGTCCTCATATTTTGAATTCTGGCATCCAGTTATTCACTTAGTAGTAAATAAGTATTGTTGTATTTTTTATTAACGTCCACTTTTTGCAACTTAGGCTAATTGGGACGGGTTATCTAGAGGTTACCACCCTTTTCTAGCCAGGGTGGGATTTTAGGACGTTATTTAATGAATTTCGTCACTAAATAATTTCCTTTGCCCAGGCAAGAATCGAACTCGCCACTCTAGGTTTACCATATGAGCTAAAGGTCAACGCTTTAAAATAAATATAAATAAATAAAATAAGTATTGTAGATTCCTTTAAGAACCCTATCTGATACGATGACAATATTGTCCAACTACTGCTTACATGCCATTACACAGCTACACAAGTTCTCTTTTAGCTCATCCAGCCACCTGAATAAGAGCCAGCATCCCTACCCTTCCTGGTGTACCCTTAAATATTTTTCTATATAGGTAACACAGCTGATGTCTTCTCGCTACATATCCATTAGTGCTCGATTTAGGACTTTCAACTTTTGTACTATTTTATAGTCAATAGTCGAATTTTCAAATAGGATGGGGAGGGGGTACTTTGCTTGAAAACCCATATTTGGTAATATCTTTATTAATATTGTTTTAATTGAGAAAATATGTACAAAAAATCGTTTTAGAATAACGATTACGAATCTAAAAAATTTAGAACATTAATGAATATCGCAGTTCGGCATCCCACTACCAGGCTCCAAAGACTCTATTCCGTGGTCCATGAACATGTTTCAATAAAATAGAGATATTATTTAAATAACTATTAAGGGAATGCATATTGTCAGCATATGTTATTTTATAGTTCATTACCACCCTTGGGAGCAAAGGGGATGGATTATTTCGACGTGAAAAAATATATTTGTCAATATCTTCTTTAATATTGATTTTATCTGGGAAATGTAAAGAATAAATTATGTTTAAAAGGAATTTTTCATGAGAATACCTGAAGCAAGTTCTGGAACTTCATCTAAATTTAATTAGGGAATGAATTTTATTGAATTAGGATCGAGAGTTTACTAGATATAACGTCTATTATATTTTCACGAGAAACTATTTTCATTTCAAACTACAACGACGGGTAACAATTAAAATAAAATCAATTACAGAACGCCTGGACAGAATTTTGTCATATTCTCCAGAACATTATCATATTAAGAAGATGGAATATTTATAATTTAACTGAAAAGTATAATTATTTAATGTCATGAACGTTAATTGGTAACATTTGCAGATGAATATAAAAAAAAAAAAATTCTTCAAAGAGACTCATTTAGGAATAAATGAAGGCTTGCCGAAGTTAGCTTTCAGAGCCTAATAGGACATCCATTATTCCTAAAACTCCTGTCTAAAAAAAAAAAACAAATGATACAGCGTTTTTTACATATGTTTTTCGATGGCAATTTATTTGAAAGTGTTATTTCATGGTCGGATAATTGTATACTTACATTCTCTTATTTGAAATTTTATTACTTCCATTAATTTTAATTTCATATACCGATATCTCCAATGTTCAAGGATTTTTTTTTGTTTTTATTATTTATCTCAGGTTATTAAGAACGATTTAATTTCAACAATATTAAGGTATTAATCAACAAAATTCGTTGTCGTAGATATCCAATGTGAATATTTAGTTCTCAAACAAGAGTACTTCAATTCCATTCACAATCGACATATGGGTTAGAGCAGATTGTATTACTAAACGGATGAAAGTTAATTCATAATGGTTATAGTGTAATGCGAGATGATGGTCGGTTGTGTTGTGGAAGAGCAACGGTCGGTTAGGACCCTGGCCTATATATGCAATGCTGGGATGAATGGTTATCGTCCTAGCAGATAACCATGTGACATGTTTTATTCCATAGCCCTTCCGCTTTATTGCAGGCTGCGGGGCCCATAAAATAAATAACCGCGCTGCTCCTAGAATTTATCTCCGCTGGCTTGAATTACCCTAGCCTAGTGGATTTACGGCGGGAAGCAGCCGCAAGACGTTCACACCTTCCCCACTCTCACCTTCAACTTTTCAGAAGTCATTTAAAGTTGGATTTGTCCGCTCTTCGACCAGCTATCCCATAGGAACATCTGCTCCTTGGCTGGCTAATTACAGACCAATCGAATTCCTATAAATCCCTTTGTTAAAAGTTTCAGTTCTTTTAGTCCCTGCTTCTTCCTCCCTCCATTAATGAACTCCGTGTTTCTCCCCTCACCGCCAACTTGCTCCTCCGACTTTTCTCAGGGACAAATTAAACATTCTTTATTTTCCCATAATTTATCCTAATCTCTTTCCATCGCCTGGAAACTCTCTCCCCCTCCCCCCAGTTTTATGAAAAGAAATAAACCCTCTATTATCTGAGAGGTTCTTTCAATTATAAATCAGACTCCACCCAAGTAAATCTTATCTTTGCTGAGGGCCAGCTGTATTCTCCCACAGTCCTAAGGTTTTATTTTCTACTTTCCAATATTAGGAGGGAAAAAAACCTCGCAACCCAGACATTTTGTTATACTGGGATTTAAGACTTAATTGAATGCCAAATCTGATTATGGTTCGAAGAAAAGGGGACTTTAACGTTTATATAACCCTAAGAAATTATTTATCGCGGCCCAAAGGTTTAAATCATGAATATTATTGCTTGGTTTTCATTTAATGAATGAAAGATTTACTTAGAGAAAAAAATCGTTAATGAATCCTTTCGTCTTTTTAATTTGAAGTTACAGTGGTATATTTCACCTGTAAGCAACAACGGGTTTCTGGCATTGTCAGTACTCGATGAGACAATGGAATAGAGAACTAGTTTTAATACTCGATTAATAAATTGCCATGGATTGTAACGAAAACAATATAACAATTTATGTTGGTGACAGGGAATGTGTTTCATTTAGCTGCAAGGCTACCGGGGTATAAGGTTATACTTACACTCAACGTCGAGAGCCCTTTGATTACTTTTAACTTTCGTCAGTAATGCCACTTCTAAGCGGCAGATGATACGTTAATCTATGTATTCGCTCTTTCATTAAGGCCGGCAAGACAAAGATTTTCCAAGTTTATCACCAATTTTCCACATGAAGTTTTACAATAGGTAAATCTACATACTAGTAACACTTAACACGATCGTGAACAATAAGAGAATAAATACAAATGATAATGAGAAATGGTTCATTAAATTCGCATTTTTATAACCTTCACAAAAGGAATCGTCTGAATGTTAACTAATAGGTCAGGCAACCTTTCAGAGCTGAACAGATAAATAGAAATATTCTTGATCGGAAAGAAAAATAGTTACATATATATATATATATATATATATATATATATATATATATATATATATATATTTGAACATAATATATTAATTTTATTAAAAACTATTAATTATATCTAGTACTGTAATGATGTTATAATGAATCAGTATAATCTCAAACTCCCTAATTTTAGCAACCCAAGAAAAAAAGACGGGGGGGGGGGGGCATAAGAACGTGTTTGAATGTATCACATCTTGAAAAGATTTTTTGAACACATTATTTGGAATTTCAGCTTCAAATAACACGGTACATAATATATTGACTTATTCTTAACGTGCGATGACTGAAAGTGGAGGTTTAGTGAAGGCTGAAATTTAAAAAAAAGACCAATATCTCGGTTAATATTGAATGTAGGGAAATCATATATATATATATATATATATATATATATATATATAACAACATTTATAGAACGTTACGTTTTCAATAATATTGATTCTATACAATTTCTTGATCAGTAAAGGAAATATATCCACCAACCCCCCCCCCCCCCCGATCCGATGTCTGCCATTAATGATCTTGATCTTTCTTTCTGATTAAAACGATTACATATCGATTGAACAAAAATTACGACCGCTAAAGCGTTAACAGATATATAAAACTGACTGCTGTCTAAGGACTCACACAGACCTACCATACAGTTTGAATGAATTACTACATGACGGATAACTGTATATATACGTCATATTTCACTACTTAAAACAAAACAAAACTTTCGAAAAATTATAAATTAGGGCAATTCTGAAAATATATATATGTACGTACAGAAATTTACGTACTTACGTAACTATGTAAACTGTTACGTAGCTCAATCTCGCCTGTTGCGAAATGCATTTATAATAAGAATAAGTAAATAGTGTTATTACTTATATTTTGAGAGAAATTTCCCCTTTAAATCAAACATTGAAATAAGTTTAATTTATTTCCTTTACTATATGAAATCTACAATATCTTCTTGGTTTTGCACATGAAATGGCACATTTCCTTTCTTGAATTGAATTAATTATTTTTTGATTTCTTATGTTTACCTCAAAGATATATAAATGCCATCCTTTACAATAATGTGTGTATTACAATACACGTCGGTGGAGCCCCTTTTCCTTGTTAAGTCATTTTTTATAAGTTAAGAAAAAATCCAACCTTTATTGAACTCATTTTTTGCACCAATATACCAACAATATCATTTTTGCACTTAATTAGAAATTCAGTGGTTTGCTTTTTGTTGTTCCGTGTCCATCTTAACTGCTTGCTTCATCTGCTCCTTAGGATACCCGCCAACGTCTCCTGTCTGTGCCCTACTCGTCTCTTTTAATTTCTCCGCCTCATGATTACCTCTATTTGTTTGATTTAAGATCAGCTGGTAACGCCATCGAAATGAATCAAGTCCCTATATTTGATTTGGATTTGTTACTATTTTTGCGTATTTTCTGGTTCTACTCTTTTATGAATTGTGTCTCTATCCAAATTCTATCCATAGACACATTTTTTTATTTCTAATGTAGAAATACTCCTCTTGTATTGTTAAAATAAAATATTTACAATTTTTGGGGAGTATTAATATGTAACATTTGATGTTCAAAGGAGAAAAAAGGAGTCCTAGGATGTCATTTTTAGAAGAAATCTCACATTTTATGGATTTCTTTTGGAATAGCACAATTAAAACCGTGTTTTCCAAATAAACCTTTGACTAAATAGAGTGTGATTATGTATGTCGCGCTGAAGAACGAGCTGATGATATATTCTGGAATTCCGACTTAAAACATAATAAGGGAGGAAGGGTTCTAAAAAGGTGGTTTTTAAAATTATTTATGTAACTTATACGAGGACCTTGTCCTATATTTTTTATTCAATTAAAAAAGAAATATGCTGAAGATTAGATTGAAACTCCAATGTATGGCAGATATTTGGTATGACAAGCATGGCAAATAAATCATAATTACATTTATATGGATGGCTTCACGTTTTTGAGGGTTTAGCCTGACGGGGACGTTCTGGAATCCGGACATAACTAAGAAATTCCTTTTGAAAATGAGATATGAGGATATATATCATAGCATTTCTAGATGTGCATTAGGAATGCTCCAGCAGGGGAAACACCACACTGCGCCAAGAAGGGCCCGGTAATGCATAGTTCTTCCTCTAATGGCAGTGCATTCCTCTTACATCTCATGGGATTCTAACCTAAATTAACATCACCGCATTACTTAGGTCTCCCAACTCTCCCCAATTTCCCACCCCCAGCGCGTTCTACATCAAATTAAGCCCAGTACTTTATTCAGCACCTTAATGCATACTGTAATTTTAAGCAAAAAGCTTTTGTTAAGTAGAGAAAGAGAAACGAAGTTGGATATAAGAAGTTATGAATTATTACGTGGAATTTAATGGGACTTTAATACGTGGTTGCCATGAGTTATGGGGGTTTCTCAAATTAGATGAGTAAAGTTTTTGGTCAAAATGAGAAATTACCCTCATGTTTATTTTTTAATGTATAATATAATATTACCTCCCTTCATATAAATTGGTCACATCCTCTTGAAAAGGAGAATATAGATTTTGAGAGGAGTCCATAAACTTTCAACTTCCGCGTCCATAACCCTACTATCTCTATACCCTATCTTTTTCGGCCATGTCATATACAACGTCTTTGATTTTTGTTTTTTTTACGCTCGACGTTAGTACTTCGTTCATAAATACTCCTTGCATCAGTAGGGGAAAGGCCAGACCCCCCCCCCCCCTTATAAACTACTTCATCTTCTGGTTTAAAATGACGTTTAGTATGGGTTACCTTGAGGAGAGAACATTTAAACAGAATAACGTAAGGGAATCCAAAAAAAGTCCGTCACGCAGGGGCTGCGTAAACTAAGCAGATTTCCCACGTGAAGTTTTACAATAGAGAAATCTGCCTACTAATAACGATATTAGTAACGAATCTCTAAACCAATTCACGAGGGGCGAACTGTTAAGGAAATGGCCGAACTAGTATTCGGAGGAAAGTTCCAAATATAGCCGACTTCTGCCGACCACACGCACTTGATACAAATGCAAATATCTCGGTTAATATTCGAGATAAAGAATAAATGTATAGAACAATATTTATAGTAAATTTAATTTGCAATAAGATTGGTTTTGTAAAATTTTTCGATTCGACGAATAGTAATGGAGATATTTGGAATCTTTGAAATTCCTCCCCTCTAAACCCCCCTCCCCCTGGTCCGATTTCAGCCGTTAACGAACTTGATCGTTCTTTTTACATAGAACGATTAAATATTGAATTTTGTAACGATTAAACACTAAATGGGACCCCTAGAGTGGTAACAGACACATATATATATATATATATATATATATATATATATATATATATATATATATATACAGTTTTTAATGGACCTCATTTTCGTCATCTCCTAGGTAGGATCGATGGACAATTGAAGAAAAATTTCGAAAATCGCGTCATGAGTACGGCCTCAATAGCTGCTTTCCCTTAAGGGAAATTTGCTAATATGGAAGAATAATCATGAGTAATAGGTTTCACAATTGTATTTATGTGATAATTGAGTGAGGTGAAAAAAACTTTATTTGTGATATCCGTTTGAAATGTGTAAAAAAAGTAGTGACTTGTCTTTAATGGTTAAAATATATTTTCCGTCATACAAATTCGTGTTAAACAGCTTAGAGAAGGAGGGAATGTAAATAAATAGAAGAAATGGAGAAAAAAAAATAGAAAGCGGGCATAAAAATGGATTTGGAAAAGAGTGAGAGAGACAGTTCAAGGATAATGAAGAAGGAAACTGCAGATCGGCTTTCAAACACTTCACTCGAAAGAAAGACTCACTGGAGCAGTTAATACGCCAAACTTTTTGACAAGCGGGGAATGTTGGAAAAGCTCTCACCTTCAGGTGCTAACGTTTTGACGGGATTTCTTGTTCAGCGTATTGCATTTCCAACTTGCCTACAGGCATCCCTGTAAAATTTCTGTTTAATCTACTGCGTACTTTCTTGTTGCACAAATTCCTCCTAATTAGAATATTAATAGAGTTATTTGCCATTTTCCTGGCTGCAATTAGTGACGTGGTCTTGGGTTACTGAGCTTAGAATTACCAGAAAATAATAAAAGTCCGTCTGCGGGAACGTTTAGAAGCGACCATTACACTTAATAAAAATGCAAATATCTCGGTTAATATACAAGATAGAGAATAAACGTATATAGCACTAGTTATAGTACATTTAATTTCCAATAAGATTGGTTCTATACAATGTTTCGATCCGACGAATAGTAACGGAGATATTTCGAATCTTTGAAAATCCTCACCTCTAATCCCCCCCCCCCCCCACTGGTCCAATTTCAGCCGATAACGAACTTGATCTTTCATTTTACATACAAATATTAAATACCGAGTTTGGTAACGTTTAAACAAAACTTTCAAGGACTAGAGTGTTAACAGACAAATATATATATATATATATATATATATATATATATATATATATATATATATATATATATATATATATATATAGTTTTGAACGGACCTCAGTTTCGTCATCTCCTGGGTAGGATCGATGGGCATTTGAAGAAATTTTTCGAAAATCGCGTCATGAGGACGACCCCCCCCCCTTTGGAGAGACATACTAAAAAATGAATTCATATAAGAGCTTTATTATAAATAAACAAAAGAATCGTGTGAGCTGTTGGATAAATAATATGGAACACAGTAAAGCAATTTAAATTCCTGTAAGTGTTTAATTTAAATTGACTAGAGAGTCTGGTGAAACGAAGATAAATAATGTGGAAAACGGAAAGTTCCAGGAAGCAATTGGGTGTTAGGAGCTTTGCAGATTAATATACAAGAGAAGTGGTTTATCCTTTGAAATAAGACGCCCCACGGAAGACTGAGCAGTCTTACACGAAACATGAGCCTTTCGCACAAGGAATTTATAAGTCACGTTCAACAAATATGAATTTTCTCCTGTTTTCCCCTTTAAAAGGGGAGGGAGGGAGCAAACCGCAGAAATGCGTTTAATAAAAGTTGCTCCTTGGGCCCCGGTGGGATCCCGAGGGATATACGGTCTGGAAGAAGGCTCTGTGTAGCTTTAGCTCCTAGCGGAGGAAAGGCGATTTACTATTTGAGCAGAAACATGGGTGGCCCCCCACACATTTATTTCGGAAATGTTCTCTAAAATTGCCTTTTGGCTTCAGCCTTCGCCTACCTCTCTCTCATCCCCCGTGACCTGCCTCAATCAACAAAACTGAAATTTCACCTTATCTTTTTCTTTCCCTCTATTTTTAGCAGATTTCCCTTAGGGGAAATCAGCTATTGAGGTCGTACTCATGACGCGATTTTCAAAAATCTTCTTCAAATGTCCATCGATCCTACCCAGGGGATGACTAAAATGAGGCCCGTTCAAAATTATATATATATATATATATATATATATATATATATATATATATATATTTGTCTGTTAACGCTCTAGCGGTCACAATTTTTGGCTGATCGTTACCAAACTCGGTATTTAAACGTTTTATGTAAAAACAAAGATGAAGTTTGTTAATGGCTGATATCGGACGAGTCTTCGAAAATGAGGGGACGATTTTCGAAAATTCAAAATATCTCCGTTACTATTCGTCGGGTCGAAAAATTATATAGAATTAAATTGTAACAAATGAAATTTACTATAAATATTGTTATATACGTTCATTCTCTATCTTGAGTATTAACCGAGATATTTGCATTTTTATTAATTGTGAGTGGTTACGAACGAGATGAGATCGGCTATCTTTGGTACTATTCGTGAGTTTCCTTCAAAAGCTATTTCGGCCGTTTCCGTAACTGTTCAGAATTAAATTTCTCAATTGTAAAACTTCACATGGGAAATCTGCTTAGTTTATGCACCCCCTGCGTGGCGGACGTTTTTGTCCTGCATTAACCACCACATAGACTCTGAAGATCCATCAGTTTAGTCACTTAACAATAAACATTTTTTAATCATATGAGCTGTCCATTTTTACTTATCATTTGTTTAGAAATTAAAACATTTCTTTAAAATGTAGTGGAAGAAAACAGGGCTGAATGTAAATAAAAACTTACTTGAAAATGAAAGAAACAAATGTCTAGACTCTATCCAACTCCAAGTCCTACACAGTAAGTAGCATCCACGCCATATTGTGGCTACACAACAATACATATAACACTTTACAAAGTTTATTAAGCATTTCGAATCCTCGGCTGTCATAACATAAACCAACCGTCAAAACTTTGTCTCATAATAACGGAGATGTTTACTTTCCCAAACTCTCGCACCTTAACGCCCTTCGACCTTTACCTTCTTATCACCTCGCCATTTACACAGACACACACATATGCAAGATTATTCTTTTTTGTCAAATCTAGGTTCATTTGGAAATATTTATATTTTATTTAATTTTTGTTTTGTTTTTGTTAAAATATGATTGTTTTAGCAGTTTACCTTTAAATCAGTTATTGAGATTCTAAGTAAACGGTTAAGAGAATACAGGTAGTTATGAGCACTACATTTACAAAAGCATAATTAATAATTCCTTTACCTTATCTTATAGTTTTCAATTGTATTAATCAACTGAATAGTATTTTCAATGCCCTTTGAACTTGTAAGTAAATTATGATCAAGTGAAAAATTTGATGAATGGAAGTTAAAATAAATTATGAGACTTTGTAAATCCAGTAGAAGTTAATACAGATGTGCTTTACATTAGTGTTATTTTGTTTTCTTTATTTGACACGATATTTTTATTAACATAATTACAAGTGTTTCTGTTTGTATTTAAATAAGAACATAATGTGTATATTTTGAGCGTGTAATATTTATGAAATTTAAATACGAATATTTTGAAGTCGTCATCGTGGGGATTAGCGGTTTTGAAAATTACTTGTGTGACTCTGAGAATGCAAAACTATAATAGCACACACACAATTCATTTCATTCACATTGTGGATGCGTTTATAATTATGGCTAGGTTTAAGATAAATATGGGTATTATAGTCTTGGAACTGTTTCTTGAAATACAATATAATTTTGAATTAAGGATAAATTTTAGCTTCAAAACGTTATGATCATTGCTAATATTTTTTATTTATTTATTGGAGCTTCGCAGCTGCGGCGCTCTTTCTCAGAAAAAAAAAACTGAAGGAATTGAACACGAAAAACAGGAATGAAACACAAAACAGAAATGCAAAACTGTGCTTTTACATGGAACTCGAAAAAAAAAAAAATAGAACCCAGGAAGATATATCGAAAACAAAAAGAGAAATGGATCACAATGACAAAATGGAATACAAAAACCAAAAGAGAAACACAAAATCAAAAATCGTACACCAAACAGAAATCTAACACAAAAAAGGAACAAACAAAACATAGAATCCAAAACTGAAACGTGAGAATTGAAAACTTAGAGTCACGTTGGATAATAGGGAAGTCAACTAAAAAATATTAAACAAAATACAATAAAAATAAATAAAATCGAATCTGAGTTGTGTTATCAATGAATTTAAAATAATAATTGTGCTTTTGAGAATTGTAGAGCGATTATCCGATAGCACTTCGAAATGAAAACCAACAGCTGTTGAAGTTAAAAAAATTAATATAAATCGTATTAAAGAATTAATTGGGGAAATTTTAGAAGGTATTAGAGACTTTAAGTAAGAGAGTATGAGGTAATTGATACATGCAAATAGTTAAACCTACGACACTACTTTAATCCTTGAGGCTTTAAGGGTGTGTCAGTGGCTAATAACTATTCCTAACTGGGAGGTAACTAGGAAACTTTCCATCAAGCCAGAAACAATATATCTCGGATCAGATTAATTAAGTGACGTAATATAAAGTTTTAGACTTCTATCTATGAGGCTAAAGGCTTTCAAACTCCCTTCTCATTCTTGGAACTAACTATGCTTTGGCATCGAATATATTTTTCTAAACAATTAGTATGCTGTTTTGGGTGGCCATGTTATGTAATGGTATGGGTCTTAATGCTTCGTTTGAACCTAGAGCCCTGGGCTCGATTCTCTCCCTGAAAAATAGGAAGTTATTTAGTACGAAGTTGTTAAATAACGTGGTTGATCCTACCTTGGTTAAAAGTGGGCCGTAGCTTACAGCCGACCCCGTTACACTGTAGCATCACAACTGTAAAATATTTTAATAATATATAAACATTCAAAAGTAATAGTAGGTTTTTTTACAAACAAAAATATAAGTAATACGAAAAAAATGCCCTCATCAAGAGTGGAACACTGATGACATCACAAGGTCTCATATTACCTTAGATGATGTACGATGTACAAAGTATTTTAAAAACAACTGTTAACATTTTTAATAATTACAAGTCTAAAGAAAGAAATATAATATAGGCCTCAACATATGGGCACACAAGTCAGTGAGAAACTTATTTATATATCAAATTGATTATATAACAAAATACTGCTGTGTTTTTGTTCTTGGTCACAGGATCGGAGATAGAGAAAAATAGGAGAGATGCATCATAGGCCAGGATGGCGGATGGCTAAGGAGTCGACGGGATGTTTGAAGAGAGGGACGCCGAGAAAAAGGAAGGAAAACGAAAATCGAATTTTGACCACCTAGGTACATATAACTCTCTCGAGTTCGGTGAATATTTACAATAAAATAAAAGCATTTGTTATAATTCTCTGCTTCATAGTAAATAATATGTATTATTTTTGCTGTTAATGAAATGATCTGTCATAAATAACGCAAGGAGAAAATCGCATAATTAGGCGTGGGAGATACAATTTGATGGTGCTATGTCAATTAATATTCTCTATATGTTATGTTAAAACGATTTGAAAATTGAGTTGTGTAAGAGATGTTTAGTTGAGCAGTTGTTTTAGATGAAAGTCACATTAGTAGGAGTGGGGTTAATTGAAATCTGAAAACTAAAAAATGAAAATAGCCCTAATAATATTTGAATTAAAGGCAAATTCAAATTAAGACATTTGTATGTCATTGCTTTATGAACAACATTATTTATGTATTTTTTGGGGCTGAGCTAAGTCTTGTGAGTTACAGTGTTTACCTGGAGTACTGGAATCAATTCCCAAAAGGGCATTAGGGATTTATTAAGTGATGAACACATTAAAAAAAAAAATCCTTAGACTCACACTTGCTTTAAAAGAGTGGTGACCTGTAGATAACCTGCCCCTCTCTTAGCGTTAGTAGCACAAAGTGGACGTTAATAAAATAAATTTGATTTAAGCATCATTTTTGGATCCAATATTTAATTTGTTAGCCTTTCTCCAAACCCTCCATTATTCCAATTCAATGTCAACCATTAATAACTTTGATTTTCATTTTTGCATGAAAGATGTATAAGTAGTGTTTCCCCATTTTTTTCGGTGGGCATTATAGATAGACCTTTGAGATCTCCCCCGAGCGAGACTTTAAGGATTCTTGATCCAGAGTTCTTACGTATTGAGTTATCAACTCGACGTCCAACCCCCATTTACCAAGGAGGACTTGGTCTCCATTATGCTGACTGGGCTTAGCCTTCCTGTGGACGATATCTAGGAGAGTCAATCGTTTTCCATCCCGAGAGGATGTCAGACGTATCTACTCGTTAGACTCCCGCTGAACCATAAGCACTGCGACACTAGTGTGCTCAGGTAGCGAACTCGTGAACTAATCTTTTCCCTTGGCAGGGTTTGAATCTGCACCTACACCTTGTGGCTGATCCTTAACCTACACGGCCAGCGGCGCCCCCGCCGGTTATTGTTTAGTAATGAACAAATAAAAATTGAGTCCACTTGAGCGTTAATAGACGTCAATGACCACATATAACATGTCGTCTCCTGGAGGAAAAGAAGTCCTATTGTAATTTTTGTGGATTAAAGGAAGAGATTGTTTATTAAAAATAGCAATTAAACGTGTAGTACAGCACAGTTGTTCCTGCTTTTCTAGCGTTTCCTCTCACCGATGCATTGAGCCTTTAATTTTACAAACAGTTCATAAAACTAAAGGATACAAGGAGAAAAGTAATTTTATTTTTTTGGCACCAGCTCTATAAATATACTAGCTTAGAAGATGTTGCGATCTGGCTGCGGCGATAAGCAGTGGAAGCTATAATATATGAAAAATCCCACAACCAAACCACTAACAAGAATTTAGGAAGGGCCACCAACAATCGACTCAAGTCCAAATTCAAATATATATAAATTTATTTATAATAAAAATATTCTCCAATTATAAATATTAATAATTAAAATGAAGAGGCACCTTTGAAAATATAATGGGGGACACTCCAGAGGATGCCGAATATGACTGATCTTAATCCGTAGCGACGGGGTCCTTATATAGGGCTAATCCGGCAGTGAACTTTGAACTGCCGATCGAAATACGCTCAAAAAGTGCATTTAACGGGAATTAATTATCGAAATTCATCTGTATTATTACTTAGCGTACCGACGTTAAGAGCTGTGAATGTTATTATCAAAATCCATGGCGTTATCTATGAAAATGCTAGAGCACATGGTGACTTCATTCCAAATTGGATATAATTCTTATTTAAAGGTAAAAACAATACATTTAAGCATTCATACATATTAATCTTAATGTGCTCTGTGCTGGGAATACTCAGAATATATATATTCATTTAGAATGGGCTTATGTAATGCAATGTCAATTTCATTACAAAGATGGAGCAGCAACATTGCCTTAGGGCACACATAGATAAATTATTTTTCTACCGTCATTATTAGCTCCTTTAAGCTGAAAGCGGTAAAAGTTTAATTATAAAAATAACTCGGAGAATGAGTTTTTAGACCGGCTGGTGAAAGGGGTTGGAGTAGGAAAGAAAATTCATATTTCATAAATTTGAGTAGTGGATGTCTAACCCCCCCCCCACTAGGTACATACCCCACCCTCTGCCGGGATCAGATCGTAAATCAAGGACTGCGTCAGTCCAAACAAAATTAACTTTCGCCGAGCTCCCCACCCGTTCAACGTCTAACATCCCTTTAGTTATCTTTTTTCCCCCTCGAAATCTCATTTATCTGTGAAATAAGCCAGGGCGTTTTACAAAAATTAAATGAGCCTTAGCTATAACAATTATAATCCCATTACAGGAAAACATATTATTTAATGCGGTTTACAAAATTCAGAAGATTGTAGATATTATATATTATACTTTGAATAAAGAATGAATGAAGATAATATAATTTATATCAATCATTTACGAATAAATAACTAAATTTGTATCGTTATTAAACATGTGCGGTCTCTTCTTTATGGCAATGATAAGAAATTAAAAGGAAACAATGTTATTAATTTGAACCTCCGTGTTATATCTGATTAAACGTCAAGATCTGACTTTTTTAAAACAGTTAATAATAAAATATTAAAATACGTAAGATAATAGCAAATAAAATTAATAAATGAAATGAAAAAGTAAATAAATAAAATAAGAACAAAAACATATCAATTATAGTTAAACTCAACCGATTTTAATTTGAGAGTCTATGTAAGTTAAATATATTGAATTATGATTCCCATTCCTCAGAACCAACTTTACATTCTAATGTATTTTTGCTATATCTTTACTTTTGATAAACTTTATAAGTTCTTTATTATATTTGTTAAATATAATATGAGGTGGTTCTTGCCAATTACCTCCTTTGAAAATTATATTCATTATTAAATTTGATCTATTTGGATTAAATCTTGAACAGTCATAAAGTATATGTAAAAACGTTTGTGTTGTCTGTGTGTCGCAAGTACATTTGTCAAAGTCTTGAATTTTCAATCTTGTTAAATGTCCTGTCTGTCCATGTACCGCTAGACATTGTGTGCAAGATCGGACTTGGGCAAAAGTTAACCAAATATTTGTTTGCATTTCGTTTAAAATTATTTCATTATAAAGTGATATACGATATCTTCGTTTCAATGCTTTACATCAAAAAACGTCGTAGGACAATATTTAGAGATATTTTCATGATAAACAGAAACTGTCCTTTAGAATTATTTTCTATCTTTAATACGTACAGAAAATGTGAACTTTTTTTATTTTTGTCTTATCTGAAAACCAACTTCTCCTTATTCGTTTTCGATCAAAAGGGGCTGGTCCATAACTAAGCATTAGAACAATAATAAATATGAAATTTCAACATTCTAAGGCAGCCGATTTTGTGTTATGCGAGACACGTTTAACGCATGGACGTCACGCCAGGTTAAATTTCAAAACCGTTTTAAATTTGCTTCTTATTATAAGGAGAATTTGGCCAGAGATAATCAGCATAGGAAAATCACATAGTTTACTCCGTAACTGCTGAAGGATTTTCTCTATTATTGTTTGTTAAAATACCCACTGCGGTTTCCTGTAGTTTTACAATTCTAAATTAGTAGTTTTAGTGAAGAGGGTTAATAATTTATTGATGGCGTTTTCAGAACTTTAATCGTTTTATTGATTCCTACTTGTGTATAAGAACTTATATTTTGGTTTCAATCACTAGTATGTGATTTGTATCATAATAAGTTTTTAATATATTTTATTTCTATTTCACTTATTGTAGTACTCACTCTTGTCAAGATGTCATGCCGTAAGTAGCTTTATATTTAATAAATCATTCGACAACGGAAGAACAATTTCAGTAGTTACACATGTAATTAATATATTTCTTCTATCGTTACTTATATACCTTACTTCCCTAATATCGGTAATTTTCAAGAAAATGTAATTCCAATTTCTTCCTCAAACATGCTGAAACTTCTTGATTAGCCGTCTAAAACTTGGTATTCCATCACTTGACCTCATAGTTAATAGAAAGTTTCTAACTTCGGCTATATTTAGTGAATGTTACAGCCCCCAGAATTTCACTCAAATATCTAAACTTTGAGTAATAGAACTTCTTTATTACTTAACTTCATTACATATGTGAGAAAATACTGAAATCCTGTCGCTACAATAGTCTGCTGGTACGCACAAACGTACTCGCCCATTTATATTATTTTACATTTACATGTACTCGTTTAATGGATTCATACATGGTATTATATAAGTGCTTTATATATGAAGTTAGTTTACAGCAGAAATCCAAAAAGGGAGAGGGAGGGTGTTTAGAGGTGGGGAACAAGATCTCCGTTATTACAAGTCAGATCAAAAACCGCTGTAGCTCACCAAATAAATACATAAATAAAAATTTTATTTCGTAAAATTGTTTATTAATACATTTTTTTTTCTCTATCTCTGTTATTAACTAAGATATTTGCATTTTTTAGTTTCAGAAAACCCCACCCCAGCTTTTTTGATATTGCCAGTTAGCCAGCATGTCGAAAAGCTCTTATTTGGAACTTAAATGCAACGTATCGTTTTTATCGAACAAGATGAAGGGGGGGGGATTCGTGAAGGAGGAAAATCAGGAAAGTAAAATATCTCCGTTATTTGGAGTACAATTAAAATATGTTAGAATTATTGTTTTCTATTTGGTTTGAAGTCGAATCGAGAAATGTTAAGGATTTTCCGTTCTCTTTAATCCCCATTCCTACTGTTGCCATTTTCATTCTAGAACCTTCTAAACATCTCTTGAATACTTTAAATTTGAATTCATATTTTCGTAGGCTACTCAGTACATGATAATTGAGGAATATATGGAGGTAGATAAGTACCATTTCCAGCACATGGGAAATCTGCTTAGTTTACGCAGCGCTTCCAAAGCAGTCTTTGTTTTAGAATTAATGCTTGTGAATCTGGTACGGAAAAACCTCTCATCATATTTAAAGATTTACTAAATGAAATATATCATTTGGATCGAAGTTTACGGCTCAGTCTCTCTGCTTAGAAATACCTGAAAAGCAGTAATTAATGAAACTGTTTATATAAAATGTTTTTGGTACATGATGAAAGTTGATTTGTATGAATTGCTTGAAAAGGAAGTGGCTTCCACTGGGGAAGATGATGTGCTAGTGTAGGAAAGGATGGCAAATAAGGCGTCTAGGAAATACTCAAAAATAGGAGGGCTGAGAAGGGTCCCTGCTAAAGTAGGGCTCTAACAGAAGTGGTCCATCCCTTCGGGATAATGGTGCCTCAACTTTACCATTAGGAACATGTCCCCTGACCCTTGGCTGGCTCTCCTATTAAAAGAAAAACCAATGCTTCACCTTTGCCAGCGCCTTTATTTGTCACTACCTGAGGTACATCTCGCTCACTGGTTGGTAGAAAAATGTTCTCCCAATGAAATATGAAGGCTTTTATAACTTTGTACTGGCCTTAAATAAAATAATTCAATGCTGTTTACCCATTATCTTGTAATACCAGTGTGACCGGGAGAAGAAAGAAGAAATTTATAATTTCATACTTCAAAATAATATTCTATGAAAGAGAACATATTCAAAGCTGAATTTGTTTTGTACTATTTTAAAGAAACTCACTTCTTTTAGGGATGCTTATACTTATAATAGAGTTAATTTCGTAACTTCCATTCATTTTTATAAGTACCAAGAAATGTCCAACTCTCTTCAGCCATTATCTTTTAATACCTATGAAGAACTTTTCGTCGAAAGGAAACGAGAAATCAAAATTATGAAATTGCCCTACCGAAACTTATTATTTACTACTATATTATTTACTTGATTTCGTGGTAACCTGAAAAGTAATATAAAACTTATCTGAAGCCTTCGGTTTGTTTTTATAGTATGATTGGATAACAAACAAAAGGGCACAATGGACAGAAAGACATGGATTTCAGTTTTCTATTAGTCTTAGAAGAACATGAGATATGAAAAAGATGTATTTGCACCTAATTTAAATTGAATTTCAGACTTCCCTGCGACTTTAAATTATATACATACATTGGGTTTAATAAGGCGAAATTATGTTAATAAATGTAGACAGTGTATTTAAGCTGTAGCACTCCGAAGTTATGAACTTTTGCGTATAACCGTATTCCTATAATAGGAATTGCTCAAAATATGACATTGATAGGAGTCAAATTAATTCTTTAATTAACTCAGAATTACTAGTGGGTCTTAAATTATTAATTCCTACGCAAATGGTTACTTACTTATTGACTTATTATTAGGATTGACGTCTTCAAGAAACCCTATTGGGGGGGGGGAAGGATCTTTTGGTTGTCATTATTTTTTTTTTTTTTCAGGACCAGGAAAGGATAATCATATCTGCCCTAGATATTTAAGATCTTCGACCTTGGCGTCAACAATTGGATGTATTAATTGAAAGAGAAAAAGAATTGAGTTAGCCATGACATTGCTACTGTGAGCCAATTAAATAAAATTACTTAAATTAAACTGCTGAGATAAAACTAAACTATAACGTTTTGGTATTTTTGTTATTTTATAGACTAGTAAGGTTGAGTTCGCAGAAATCAAACAATCTTGTGAAGAATAGCGAGAACTGCGATTAAAATCCATTTTAGTTATCATGGCATGTTTCAGATTATATTAGGCGTATTTTATTTCGTTTACAACAACAGTGAATAAATTTAATTAAAATTAATTTGTGTGAGTCTGGAAGTAAAAGGCCCATCACTTAGGAGCTGTGTAAACTGAGCAAGCTCGTTCAGGAATGACACACTCAAAACAACCCAGTCATACAAGCACAGATGTCGTAATCTCCTCGTTATGATCACTCTTTTAGCAGATTTCCCTTAAGGGAAATCAGCTATTGAGGTTGTACTCATGACGGAATTTTCGACATTGTTCTTCAAATGTCCATCGATCCTACCCAGTAGATGACGAAAATAAGGTCCGTTCAAAACTGTATATATATATATCTATATATATATATATATATATATTTATATATATTTGTCTGTTACCGCTCTAGCGGTCGCAATTTTTGTTTGATCCTTACCAAACTTCATATTTAAGCGTTTTATGTAAAAAGAAAGATCAAGTTCGTTAACGGCTGAAATCGGACCAGTGAGAGGGGGGGGTTTAGAGGGGAGGATTTTCGAAAATTCAAAATATCTCCGTTACTATACGTCGGATCGAAAAATTTTACAGAATCAATCTTATTAAAAATTAAATTTTCTATAAATATTGTTATATACATTTATTCTCTTTCTTGAATATTAACTGAGATATTTGCATTTTTATTAAATTTGGCCGGCTAACGGACGAAATGGCTTTCCACTTCGACCGTTTCATTAACTACTCAGCTCTCGTGAAATTTCTCTATTGTAAAACTTCACGTGCGAAATCTGCTTAGTTTACGCAAACCCTGGGTGACGGACATTTTTCTTGTTATATTATTATTATTTTTTTTTTAAACAAAATTGTTGTTTGGAGTATATTTAAGCAAAACAGTTTTCCTTCTAATTTTTTTAAAGATAAATATTTCTTTTGCAGATGTTTTGAAATGCGTGAATATTTTAAGAGGGAATCTTTCTTTTTTATGAAAGATTGTTTTGGATTCAATGAATTAAATGTTTCTGCTTACACCCACGTCAACAAGAGGTTGGGGAACGATATTGAAGGAAGAGCTTTTGAATAATTTATTGTCTTAAAAAAGGAAAGACTGGAAATGAAATAGAGCTCTTAAAATATATAAATTATATAAGAGGGTCATGGGAGGATAAGAAGAATTCTGCTGGAAGAAGAATGGAGTAAACAGAGGGTAGTCATGCAAATAAGACTTATCTCCTATTTCTTCCATTTTACTGCCATGGCCATCTTGTTCCTCGTCAGCCTTATTTCGCCTCGACAGCACAAGTGTTCATTTCGGTTTACCGTCCTCCTTCCCTTTCTTGTTTGGAATAAAATTTTAAAACTCATTTCTAGGCCAGTAATTCGCTGAGGAGAGTTAAAAGTGTAACTTAATTAAGTGGGGGGTCGAGTCCAAGGAATTTACTACCCCCGGAAAAAATACCCAATATAAATCTTTATTGCTGCCATGACTGAATTAAGCCCAGCTTTTTACGGCTGGTTTGCGTAATTACTAGAGAATTGCATTGACAGTTCTCCTTCCTAGGGCTATCAGCTTCAAGACTGAATCGTCTATATAAACACTTTATTTTTTATGAATCCCCTCCTATTATAAATTGTATTTATATTTAATACATGATATTTAATAGTATAAAAAACTGTAAGCCATATCAAATACTTATTTGTGTGTTTTTTGACACAGTAATGACAGCAATTTTTATTAAATTTCTATTAATTACTAAATTACACTGAAGGCTAATTTAGAGAATGATCTATATAGAATCAAGAATTAGAAGAAAATGTGAAATATTTTTGTCATTATGCTAACCCAAAAAAACGTAATCTTATTGCAAAAGTCCGTCACGCAGGGGCTGCACAAACTAAGCAGATTTCCCACGTGAAGTTTAACAATAGATAAATATACTCACTGGAAACTGTATAATGGTAACATAATAGCACAGTCAATAATGAATTATGAGTGAATAAATACAAATGATAATAAGAAACCTCCAGACCAGAAGCGTGCGAAATATAAACTAATAGGTTTGCCAACGGCTCACCGGAAAGAAAAACAATAACTGAAACATATCAGGATATAACATATTAATTTTATTGAAAACTATGTACCATATTTTATACTGTAATTTATAATGAATCAGAATAATTTTTATCTCAATCAATCAAATTTTAGTAGCCCAAGAATTTAAGACGGGGGAGGGGTCACAAGAACATATTTGCCTGTATCTCGTATAATAAAGGTCTCTGGAAAACAATATTTTGTATTTAAGCTTCGAATAATACGGTTTATTATATAACAGAGTATTGTGCATGTAACAGTAGTAGAAGTGGGGGGTTTACTGAAAGCGTAAAACTCAAAAATCTATATATCTCGGTTAATACTCATTAGACGGAAAAGAAGTATTTGATTGTTTTTATACAATTTTTTGATCCGATGTTTAGTAACAGAGGTATTTCGATTTTTTTTTTAAATTCCTCCACTCTAACCCCTCCCCCTCCCCCCGGTCTGATTTCAGCCGTTAACGAACTTGATCTTTCTTTTTACATAGAACAACTAAATATCGAGTTTGGTATCGATGAAGCAACAATTTGCGACCACTAGAGTGGTAACAAACATATATATACAGTTTTGAACGGACCTCATTTTCCCCATCTCCTATGTAGGATCGAGGGACATTTCAAGAAAAATTTCGAAAATCGCGTTATGAGTACGACCTCAATAACTGATTTCCCTTAAGGGAGATCTAGTAAAATTGGATTCCTACACTTAATCTTAAATATTATTTATTAATAATGATCAGGACTCTTAAAAATAATGAATCCCCTGAAGCTTTTCTCCGAAGCTGCTGAACATCCAGGGCAAACAATCTTGGCTGAGGTTTACCAAGTGATACAGGATAAATGCACAGATGCCTATAAATATAAATGGAATGGATGAATTCGAAAATTATAGGAGCATATAGTGTTTCTCAGGACATCTCAGGCTGTACGTAGCTATTCGTTGAAAATTTGATAGGTCTGAAGGATTACTTCAGGGGCTCTACTCCAAGTAATTGTCACCGAAGACTCTCGACAATAGATAATATCGTAGTAGATATTAAAAAGATAGCAGATCTTAAAAAAAAAACAGAACAGGGGGGTGTTGCTGGTCTATTGAAAAATGTTTGGATAGTAAATGAGCAGCACTGATACGGAATCTTTCACAAAGCCAAACTAATGGAGTTGCTGAGTAATGATACTTCATCTGAACTATCAAATAAGGCAGAGCAGGACCATTGAATGGAATTAAACTGGCAGTCCAAGGAAATGCTAAACAATGCTCAAGGAGGAAGTAGGAAAAGAGGTAAGTCCAGACAATGGACGACAATGGAAGTAGGAAACTACAGAAGCCTGCCTGCGGACCGGTAGAAGTTGGCAACAGTGTTTGAAGCAGAGACCTGGCTTATCAAAGACTTCAGGCTCTTGTTAGTAAAAATGACCTCTTACATAATCCCATTCATCGGAATTTCGCTTTACCACGAGATTTCCAATATCACAAAGTGGCATTATTATTATTATTCTTATTATAGATTCACTAAAAAATCAAGAAATCTGCTAAACTGCTATCGCCAAGGTAAGAACTGTCCAAATTGTGGCAGTAACCATCTCCTTAAGACAAGTATTTCCAGAGGTAATGGTGTTTTATTTCGTGCATTTAAAATATTAAATAAAATACATTTTTATATTACAAGAAATTGAATTACAAATAATTTGTATTTTACATCAAAATACGAAAAATAAATACAGAAAAAATGAGAGTTATTTTATACTTTAAAATACTTTTTAGCAGATTTCCCTTAAGGAAAAT
Source organism: Riptortus pedestris (assembly GCA_019009955.1). Lineage (NCBI taxonomy): Eukaryota > Metazoa > Arthropoda > Insecta > Hemiptera > Alydidae > Riptortus > Riptortus pedestris. Next base: position 81,316,449 of record CM032229.1, read on the forward strand.
CAGCAATCGAAGTTGTGCATAGTTATGACGAGATTTTTGACAAATTTCTTCAAATGTCCATCGATCCTACCTAGTACATGAGGAAAATGAGGTCCGTTCAAATTTATATATATATATATATATATATATATGTCTGCTCTAGCCGTCGAAATTCAGGTGAAATCGTTACCAAACTCGATATTTAATCGTTTTTGTATAAAGAAAGATCAAGGTCGTTAATGGCTGAAATCGAACGAGTGGGAGGGTGGGATTTTCGAAAATTCGAAATATCTACGTTACTATACGTCGGATCGAAAACTTTATAGAACCAAACGTATTGCAAATTCAATCTCCTATAAATATTTTTATACGAATTTATTCTCAATCTTGAATATTAACTGAGATATTCGCACTTTTTAGTTTCAAGCCTTCAGCCAACTCCAAGTTCTACTCATGTTATATTAACAATACTCCGGTATATAATAAATTATTATTGTTCCTATTAAGAAAGAAACTTACAAATGAAAGGAAGATATTATTGCTAGCTGACGTCGACTGTTTTCAGCGACTCAACTGCATTTTCAGCAGGCAGTACTCATGAGGCGGTTTTCTAACAATTTCCTCAACCACCCACCGATCCGATTTAGATCACGAAAATGAGGGCCGTTCAAAATTATTTATTTACTCATATACACATATCTAACTACCTGGGCATTAAGTAAACAGGAAAGATTTTCAATTTATAGATCATTGTTCTTAAAATTGCCTAAAGCGCGAAAATTAAACATTCCAGCCAAATTTAAGTAGAAAATCAAACAGCGATAGCAATTGTCGTATTATCGTATCCAAACTCTACATATAAGGGTTTTATTTAAAACTAAAAATAAGGTCGTTTACGGCTGGAATCAATCTGGGGAGGTGGGTTATTAGATGGCGGAATTAGAAAATTTGAAATATTTACGTTATAATAAGTTGGATATGAAAATTACATAGAACCAATCTTATTGCAAATTCAGTTACCTAAAAATTTCGTTAATAGTATTTTCTCCATCATGAATATTAACCAAGATATTTTTATTACTTAGTTTTAAGCCTACAGTAAACCCCCATTTCTATTCATGCTCATTACCTATAAACAGTATAATACTGTCATCGTTTAAGATTTTACGTTCTTAACTCGAGAAGGATTTTTTTATCTATACCATACTCGATATTTAACTGATTTATTCAACACTAAACATCTTATTAGTTGACAACTGAAACCGGACGAGGAATAGGAGTGGGGTTAGAGGGGAGTTGGAAAATTCGATAATGTCTTCGTTATTGTGACTCGTATCCAAGAACGTTTCAGAATCATGTTAAACTATTTATAGTCTAGAACTGTTGCCCAATACATTTTTTCATAGTTGAAGTATGTACATACTCTGAATAATATTGACAGACTGTACATACAAACCTGTATCTAATTAGATCAGCACATGGAGAAACTGTAGGGCACTAAAACATGAAAAAGCTGTAATGAACAATGTGTTAGGCCGCTACTCTAAGCAAATCTAATAAAGATATTATTTTATATAATAGCCCAACTCTTCTTTATAATTTTTTATACCGATGAACGGTTACTAGCCATTGGAGTTTTCCAGTGATCTTTAAATGTTTGTGTTCTTACTGGGTGTTGTTTTCAGCGGGCTTACCAGAGCGGGGGCTTCTTCTTTGTACACTTTTCATTATTTTTATTTGGTATCACATTATTTGTCCCATTATTTGTATAAATTATAACTGTTGATACATCTATTCAACTTATTCTTCTCCTTTACTAGAACAAGGCAAGTAATAGATAGGAGGCTTAGGGAGATTGGAGACTAAGAGGGATGATACTGTTGCGAAAATTAATACGTGAAAGATTGCCTGAAGGAGAGGGAGCCGTGCGTCTAATTAGGGCCGATCTATTTAGGGCGGCCCGCAGAATCAAATTATAGCTGCCCATCATCCAGGAACTTCTGGACCTTTCTCGAACTGGCCCCTTCTAAGCCTAGGCCCTTCTACAGGTATATATAAGGGACTCTCACAGTACCCCACAGTTCAGTTGACGCTCGACGGTCTTCGAGGGATGTTCAGCGCTACAGTGCGACTTAGTGTGGTGCCGTGAAGAACAGTGTTGTGGCGTGTCTGTAAGCAACAGTTTAGTGCCGTGTTTAAGACAGTGCAGTGACGCGAAGTAAAAGACAGTGACCGTGAGTGAATTATTGGACTGTGTAACCTGAAGAACAGTGACACTATCAGTGTAATTCTGTGAGTAGTAATAATTAACCAAGAGTATTGTGCATTGTGAAATAAATTGTGGAGTGTTAAACTGTGAAACTTGTGTGTGTGTTTAATTTTGCAATCCAAGAGAACTCTTATTAACAACGTTTATTACTGGTTTTGTAATAAAAACGTAACACTACTATGGGAGATTTATTCAAATAACAGTAGGAACTAGAAGAGGAATCTATAGTCAACCCGGCACTTAATAAAAAAAACAGATTTCCCAAGCGAAGGTTTACAATAGATAAATCTACAAACTGGTAACACCACCGAGAATATTAAGTGAATAAATACAAATCTCTACAACGGCAAGCTTCTGAATTGTAAACAAACAGGTTAGCCCACCTCAAAGAGCTGTATAGATAGAGAAAAATATAGAAAGAAATACAATTAATATAACAGATCTATTTTAATGAAAACTATTAATTATAGCTAGTGCTGTAATTTATAATGAATCAGAATAATTTTTATCTCAATCACTCAAATTTTATTAATCCAAAAACAAAAGAAGGAGGGGGGATCAACAGAACGTATTTGCATATATCTCACAAAGTAAAACTTCAATGAAAACAATATTTGGTATATAAGGTTAGAATAAAATGGTTCATGATATAACAGTCTATTATTAATATGACATGAGTAGGAGTGGGGGTTTACCGAAAAAAGGAAACTATAAAATCCAAATATCTTGGTTAATATTCATAATACAGATCATATGTATAGAAAACCATTTATAGATAATTTAATTTCCAATAAGTTTGATTTTATACAATTTTTCGATCCGACGTATAGAAACGGAAATATTTTGAAGTTTCGAAATTCCTGCCACACTCTTTTTCGATTTCAGCAGTTAATGAAATTGATCTTTTTTTTTACATAAAACGATTTAATATTAAGTTTGGTAACGATCAAACAAAAATTATGACCACTTGAGCGTCAATATATATATAATTTTGAACGGATGTCATTTTCGTCAACTCCTGGGTAGGATCGATGGACATTTGAAGACTTTTTTCGAAAATCGCGGGGAAAACCTGCTAAAATAATGGAAGAAATAAATAAAGGAGTAACGAAATTGGCTGGAAACCCGATTTTGTGAGATATAATTTGATGGGATTGGTTTTATTCAGAAGGAATGGGACGGAAGTATTCGAATATTCGGAGCAGTGTTTTTGTATTTTAAAAAGTTGTGAATTAAAAATATTTCAATAAGCCCTAATTAAAAGAAGTTTCAAAAGCTACTTTCTTGAACAGTTTAGGAAAAAAAAAGAGAAATAGAAGAAAGCGCAAAACAGAAATCTCGCCCTCTCTTCTTTCTTCCAGTGCCCATTCATTAATAGAAGTAATAATTAAAAGCATCTCCTTTTAAGGAGATAGGAATTGGCTTTGAATTATAATTACGGTGGGGGGGGGTGGCGGTGAAGGTAGAAAGGGAGGGATTATAGAAGACTAAGTCAAAGTGAGAGTAATTACGAGGGCTGGTAATTTTCTAATTTAGCTTCGGATGGACTACTTGTCAAAGCTTTGCCCTCTGTTGCTCTAGCTCCGACAGAATAACAGTTCTATCCCCGACAAATTGCTTAATGTAAATTTCGCTTTGAGCATGTGCTGTTTTTGTTTGTTCCGCTGCGGCTCGGCCGACGGTCAGTGAAACACTTCGGCAGTCTCTATTTAGTTATATTCACGAATTAGTTGAGGTATCGGCTCTCTTTCTTCGTGAAAAACTAATTATCAAACGGTTTCACAGTTGACAACCATAATTAAGAAAATAAATTTATACAGGACGTAATTAAATCAGTTATAATTCATTTATGGAACTAGTTATTATTATTATTGCTACTAAGTCCCATCTAGAAGGCTTTATTAAAAATCTCACCATATTATTTGTCAGTGTGTTTCAAATTAGTACCTTCTCATTCATACTTTCCACAAAGAGGGTGTCTTGTTAAAAGTTTTCTTATGTCGGGGCAAGTGAAAACTCCCTCTTTCAACTTTGCTTCCGCAGTTTCGGAAATTTTGTACATCGATATTTAAAGCAATATAATAAATGCACAATACAAAAATACACATAATAACTCTAAAAGTGATAATAGTTGTCAGGTTGATGTATGAAAAATGTTTTTAATCCTCTTTTTTATTAGCAGATTTCCCCTAAGGATATATATATGTGTGTGTGTGTGTTTGTGTGTGTCTAAATTTTGTTTAATCATTACCAAACTCGATATATAAACGTTTTATGTAAAAATAAAGATCGAGTTCGTTAACGGCTGAAATCGGACCGGGGGGGGGTTAGGGGGAATTTTGAAAATTCAAAATGTCTCGGTTATTATGGGTCGGATTGAAAAATTGTTTAGAATCAATCTTATAGCTTGCAAATGTAATGTTCTCTAAATGTTGTTATGTAAATGTTTTCTCTATATTGAATATTAACCGAGATATTTCCATATTTTAGTTTTCAACCATCAATAAACCCCCACTCCTACTTGTGTCATATTAACAATAAGGTGCTATGTCATGAAGCACTCCATTCCAAGGTTAAGTAACAAATATGGTTATCGTTGAACTTTCATTTTCTGAGGTACGCGCAAATACATAATGTGACGACGACATCATTTAAGACTTTTTGTTCTTTAATTCAAAATGTTTATTTGATCTATAGCATACTCATTATTTAACTATTTCACTCAACAAATTAGATCATAATTGTTATTGGTGGAAATCGGGCCTAGAATAGTGGAGGTTTAGGAGGGTGTGGGATTCGAAAATTTAAAATATCTCCGATATTATGAATCGTTGTTGATTTTCTAAAACAAAAATCACATATAAAACATGGATTATTATTATTTTAATATTTATAGACATATAAAAGAATATATACTGAAATTATTGCACCTCAGGAATGTTATATTGCAAGATGAACTAAAAGGCCCAATTGTTGTTGTCAAAATTCATTGTAAATTAAAGTTTCTACGTCATACAGGTGAAGCCATGGGTATGTTATTTGTGTGTAAAGTAAATGCTAGGTATGGCGGCTAGTGATGACACTCTATATGTTGCTACTCTCACTAGCGAATAGTAGAATTAGCATTCCTTTCTGTTGAGTTTCCCATTTCCTCAGCCCTCCTTCCTCCCGGGGACCGGAAATTGCTCATGTAAATTTCGCTTTGACTTTTAGAGGCTTGTATACTTTGTCACCGCGGCAGAAGCTCCTTTTCATCCCAATATACATACCAATAAACTAGGCCACACGATAAGACTATTCTTTAAATAACGGTCTCGTCTTAGGATTATAAGAATCCTAAGTCACGTGAAAATAAATCAGGTATCGTGTAATAATTGTCGATTCGTAAAAAATATTGAACCGTCATGAATCATTTTTATTTATGTAATCAAATTCATATTAGAAGGGGAAAGGTGATTAAAAGGATTTTTATAACTTCAAGATGCATTCCAGGGTAGAGTTAATGAAAAGTTTTGTAAATGTATGAAAAATATCATACGTAGGAAGTCCGTCATTCTGGGGATCCATGAAATAAGCTTAAGAGTTGGTATATTACGCGCACTCCATTAACAATTTTTTATCTATTTCTTCCATAGTACGAAGTTTATGTAAACGGGAATGGAAATGCCAGCTGGATATGAGGTCATCAGTGACTCAGTAACTCAAATAAAAATCGCAAGTGTAGAAGTGGGGCATTATGGACGACCCTATACTAAGAAATGCAAATATCTTTATTAACGAAAGTTAATGTTCGTGACACTTTACTAGTCTATGGCGGGAGGTCAACAAAAAATTAAAACATCAAATGATTATTCAAATTATTTTTATTTTTCAACTAGTTTCCCGTCCATCTGACACCCCATATATTATTTAATAAATATAATAAAGAATTCATAAAATTCATCAAAAGTATTGATATGGATGTAGCAAAAATACATTAGAATATAAAGTTGATTGTGAGCAAAGAGAATTATAATTCAATATATTTGCATCATATAGCTCGTAAATTAAAGAAGAGAAAATCCCTAAAATCTGTTGAGTTTAACTTTATTTAATTTGTATTTTTTTTTCATTTTCATTTATTAATTATGTTAGTTATTTCATTATTTTATTATATTTTTTTATTTTATCTTTTTTATTATTTCGTTCTGCTTTTTTATTTTATCTTTTTTATTATTTCGTTGTATTTTTTAGATTTCATTTTTTTTATTAATAATATTTGATTATATGACAATAACCCATTAAATATTATATGTTGTAAAATAGTTATTTATTATACAAGTGACGAAAGTAGATCATTTTACAACTCGAGAGAAACGTTTACCCACACGAGCGAAGCGAGTGTGGTAATTTCACGAGAGTTGTAAATTCTACTTTCGTCACGAGTGTAATATTAAATTTTTTCTGTAATCGTGTAATACATGATCAGATCTAACCAGAATATGAACAAAATTAGGATGTTGTGAAGATTATGGTATGTTGTTGGTAGGTTATAAGCATGGTTGTGAAAGGTTATAAGCATAGTTATAAAACAACTAGTGATGATTGTGAAGTAGTGGTTATAAACAAGTGCAGGTTATAAACAAGGAAGGTAATTATTATTATATTTAAATTTTAAAATATATTGATTATTTCCACCAATAATTCATTCACATTTCAATTTATTTTGTTAAAATAAATTCTTACAATGTTAAGAAACATTTAAAAGCATTTAATTTCCAACTTAAAATTATTTTTTAATTTATACTTATTACTAATTAAGAAGGCAATTCACTTTCTTCACTTGTGAAGAAAATGATTACTTTCTTCACTCTATTGCAAAATGTTTCACTTTCTTCACTCATTTCAGTTTAGTAATGTTACCATTATTCAACGATTACAGAAAAAATTATTTAAACATAATCATACAAGCAATATGCCATGTGGCAATGGAACATTTACTCAAAAAAATAACTTCTCATAGGGTTACTATGAGGAGAAAATTCCCTTAAGGGAAATCTGCTAAAAAGAAGCCAGACAGGCCTAGAAGGGTACATATCTCTTGGTGGAAGATAAACGCACTGTGTATTATTATATTGATTCAACTGGATCATTTCGGTGTGTCACGGGAGTATTGTTTTTTTTTAATTTTAATGTAAACACGGATGCCTTGCTCCTTCGATTTAATATATGCAATATATATTAAAATACATTCAAGCGAATTCTAGATATCCGCTTTCTCCTCCAGGCCACTACACTTGTTTTGCATAACGTCTGTCAACATATGCATTCAATACACACTGCCTGATTTCCATATCTGCTTGTATCGACTGGTAGAGAGACATTTGTAAACTGAAGAATGTTTTAAAAACTCATCTTCAGAGAAATATGCGAAAAGTATCACTGAGGTCGCGTTGAACATCTATATTTTCCATAAGTGTACTATCATGCAATGGAAATGATTACAAACTGCGTTTGGAACGAATATTTTAGTCATATAATAATGTTTAAATTGTTTAGTTCTAAAATGTTTATTTAGGAATTCCAGTGGCCAAATAGAATTTAGAAGAAAATTCTATTTGGCCACTGGATCTGGTCAAAATGCATTTACTGATGTTCTATAATTCCTTATGTAATATATATATATATATATATATATATATATATATATATATATATATATATATATAAAATTCTTATTATTCTGGACCCAAGATTATTTATATATTCTTCAAATTTGATGGCAAGGGTGTTTAGGGATAGAATAGGCTTCCCATAAAAAGATGTATAGGGAGATGCCCCTTCGCCCCATTTTTGAATTTGAGAGAGTGGACTGTATGATACAATGGAGGGTGGTGTAAATTATAAAGCATGGATGGATATAATAAAATATAATGGAGTGATATCAATAAAAATGAGAACACATAATAAAATGAAATTGTTGATCTTTTAAAATCTAATGATGTTCCAATTGGTGAGCTGCTGTGGGTTGGTTGGACTGGTGGTGGAGCTGGTTGCTGTGGTGATGCCCATTATTGGGTTTATGCCAGTTGGCTTCGATGTGTGACGAATTTTTATATAAATGTGAGTACTCACTTTATTAATTGTCCTTGTTTCTTCTCCTTCTTGGTTCTTCCCCGCTTCATCGCCCGACGGGGCCTTTAGCCTACTCTTGCATTTTGAGGGGTTTTTTAACCCCGATGATAATAGAGAGCTCCTTTCTGCCGCACTAGGCTCCCATCTTGTTCCGTCTTCTTGCCCTTTCCTGTCGGTGCCGGCTGGATGCGTTGGCAGCGAGGTCCCCAGTCCAGGGCAAGGAAGAGTGGGCGGTGGATGACGTCATGGAAGTCACGCGCCTGCTCCACTCTTCGCGGACTTCAATCTTCCGCGAACAAGGGTCTCCAATAAAAAATATTTCTTTCCGGTGTAAAATTTAATGAAACTGCCCTACATGTTTCGTGGCTTATTTGCAACCTCTTCAGGGGCTATTCCTTTTAAAAGAAAAACATATACAAAATTATTAATAGCATTAATTTAATTCATCCCTTAATAATTCTTTTGCCATATAGTGTATTAGTAGGGGCCTACATCTATGATATATTTATTAAATATAATTATAAATTGCTACTTACATTTCTGAAGTGCTCGTTTACCTTTTAGATCACGTTGCGACTGTCCTCACAGAGGAGGCATATGATACTGAGGGGTAGGTTAAGTCAGCTGATTAAAAATCGATTATTTACAAGTCAATCTTGAACTCGATTATTTCGCGCCATACTTTAAAGTCCATTATTTTGAGATAAAATGTTATAGAATATATGATTGAGTGTACTATCATGCAATGGAAATGATTTCAACTGCGTTTAGAACAACTTTTTAGTCATATAACAATGTTTAAATTGTTTAGTTCCAAAATGTTTATTTCGGAACTCCAGTGGCCAAATAGAATTTAGAAGAATGGTCTATTTGGTCACTGGAATCTGCTCAAACTGCATTCATTAATGTCCTATAACTCCTTATGTAATATATATATATATATATATATATATATATATATATATATATATATAAAATTTACACATATAAAATTATATATTTAAAAATATAGAAAGATTAAATTGAAAGAAGTTTTAGTTGGGAGAGTGCAATTAATGTATTTTTAATGAGGAAGGGACTGCGAAGAGAAGACTAATGACTGAGAGAGTTGAAATGAAAAATGAAACCGATGATCGGTGTTGGCAGGCTACTGGAGGCAATTCCTGCCTTTCAAAGAGAACAGCTCAAAAATTTGTTTCGTGCTACTGATAAAATCTTTATCAGCTCTTTATAATTGTCTGATAAAGATGTCTATTGAACATGGCCATGTGATATATATATATATATATATATATATATATATATATATATATATATATATATATATATATATATATACACACACACACACACACACACAGGAAAATAAACATTCTGCTCAATTAGGTATTCCAAGTTTACAGATTAGATCCTATCATAACAAGCATTTATTTATAAACTCGTATTGTAACTAACGGGGAACAAAATATTATATTGAATTTTTCACTTTTCGCTACACGTTAAATATCATTAATATTGAATATTATTAGAAATATTTTATCAATTGAATTCTCGAGAGATGCTGGACGGTAGACGAACCAGTTTATCAGAACTAGTAAAATGTTACATACAGGAATAAATGAATGGTATGTGGTACTAAATCATAAAAGATTTACCTAAAAAATTTCAAATTATGAAACAGTGGAAAAAAGTATATATTCAGACTTAGATCAGGTGAATCAATGTATTCATTGATTAATTTTAATAGGAGTCAGATCTTTTTTTAGCACCAACACAGAAGAGTTTTGTGTGATATTTTAAAGATAGAACTTAGAAAATAATATAAAATTAAGATAAATTTGGTTTATTGAGAAAAAGGGGTATCAGTTGACATTTTCCTTCACGGAGCTCCAAAAATAGCTTGCATTCATAATTTTTATAAATAAAACAAATGTTTGATATTAGAACTAAGATTTTTAAAAATCCTAAAAAGATTACATGTTATACGAAACAACTATTTTGATTGTGTTGAGCATCACTTGGCCTATTGCGATCGTTATATTTTGGTTATCCTTAAGAATATAGCAATAAATCAGAATAAAAATATTTTTCTAAATTTAAAAACCAGTATATTTGTGGTTTTTGTTTTTCTTGTATTATCTTGAGTTTCTGATATATATTTATTTATTAAGTGGATTTAGGTTTTATATTGGTTTTTTTAAGGTCCGTTTGCCTAGTTGTCTTGCTTTGAAGAAGGAGGCATGCTCCTCTAACATGCATTACAAACATGAATTAGTTCTAGTCAATGATGATTTTGATCTATATTAGCGTCGAATTAAATCTATATAAATAATAATAAACGACAAAGGTATCTGTAATGGTGAACGACGTTTGGCGAACAATTTGCGAGGGTCGATCTTCTTCCCCATCAGTTCACTCTCGATATGTACCCAAAGGCGGGAAATATTTGCAAAATGTATTTGAGCCGAGTTGAGTTAGGAGCAGAGCAATTTCTGGAATATGATAAGACAAAGGAGCGGTTGGCGCTGGAACGGCTGGTTTCCATGCTTAAGTCCCGCCGCAAGGCCTGGATTTCCAGCACCTGCCGGAATATTAATACCAGCTTTATAAGCTATTCTCCACCTGAGTCTCTGGATACCCCTGAGGAATTCCATTGAACCGCCTTGAGAATCGCTAGCTACACAATATGCTCCACCTCCTCTATGCTAAAATACATATACATACAACAGACAATATATATCTCACCAATGAATTTTCAATTTGGATTAATATATACCGTACCTAGATGCAAAATAAATATAACCAAAAATAAAATACTCAAGAAGTGTAAAGAAAACTGCCACGACTCATTTAACAAGTTGAGAAAAATTAAATACACTGTGGAAGTACGACGAGACGATGTTCTACTGACACGACTACGAATGAGACATACATTACTGACACACTCATATTTGATAGAAAGAAAAAGAACTGAATGATCTTGATGAAATGAACTGATAGAAATGTTCACCTAACAGTCAGGCACATACTTATTGAATGCCATCAACGTATTACAATTACTACACGACTCACACGAATAACTGACGAAGGGTAGTCGATACATTCACACAATACTTCAACATCCTAAGACTATACACTTTTACTCAAAAATATATTATTTTAAATAAAGGGTTAGAACCGCCAAAAATAATACTGTTGCCATACCTGTTAGCGGAGGCCGTCGTCACTGGCTGATGATCGAGTACAGCTGGGAAGCGCTTTCGATGTGATGGCACTGTCTTCAAGCCCGTCAAACGTTGTACTGAGTTAGTTGTCTTTTGTTTGTCTGGGTAGGAATTTTATAATGTAATATAGGACGGTCATTTAACACTAAAAGTAATATTCGTTAATGGTTGATGTTGGACCAGGAATAGGTAGGTGGTGGGGGGTAGACGGAAATTCGAAACATGAAATTTCTCTGTTATGTTATACTCGCAGAATCAATCTTGTTAAATATGTTTTCGTAACCCAAGTATTTGGCGTGTTATTCACACTTTCTTGTATCCAGCCTTCAATAAACCCCCACTTCTACTCATCGGATTTGTATTTAGCATTAGAAAATACATGGTAAAATGACGTCACTGGCCTGACATACCACCATGTAGGAAATTTTTACCATATTTTATTTGAAGAATCAAGAGAGCGCGAATGGACCATCATGGAACTTCTTGAATCCTTATGTCTAGAATAGATAGTAATGTAGCATTTATGGGGAGATTATCAAATATTTTATCATAAATTATTATTTTTATCTTTCCAGAAAAGAGAGTAATAAAATAGTATATACAAAAAAAAAAACAGTATTAGCAATTATATATTACAAAATTGCGATTTCTTTGTTACACGTAGTCTCTGGTTTTTTTCTGGTAATTCATTTAGGCTTGAGATAAATAACGACAATATTGTTTCACACCAGGAATGAATGTGAAGATAATATTATAAATTATTATGTATAAGTTTCTTTCTTCTTAAACCTGTATATTTTTGAATGTAAAAAGTTATTTTGAACTAAAATAGGTTCAGTCCCACATTTTCGATTAATTTGACCTTCTCGGAAACATATTATTTATTTCTAGGAAGTTCAGTTACTACCTTCTTTTTTCAGTTAGTTAAACTTGTTAGCTTTACTTAGAGAGGTAGATAGATATTATTACCCTGAGAGAGAGTACTCAAATAACCCAAAGCAAGACAACAATTAAATAGGAGTTAACTGGGAAAAAAATAATAATTGCAGGATTTAATACTTTTAGAAAATTCCTGATAAATATTAAATTAATACTTAATATCTGGGTGGAATTTAAGTTGACAGGGGGCTAGGCTTGCCTACATTATTAGTAATATTTTTCTATTTAGTCAAATATTGAATTATCTTCTCCAGTGGTCAGGTGTTTACCCATTTTGGCCATAAGAGCTGTCCAGCATGCTTATTCTGCCGAAATCTAGATATACTTGGTACGAAGGTGTAAGCACCCTGCTTTTGAATGTAAACCTAATCGTATTTGAAACATATCTATACTTGGAAGCCCCATTTTTTAAAAATGTTTAGTGGCTTTAATATTCATGTTAGTCATAAATGAATTTTTTATTGTTCATTTTTCAATTCTATGACAGGAATATTTGAGAATGATTGAAAGTTTGGAGATGTGACGCACCAAACAACGGAAGAAACAGTCCAAGGTTCTCACTGAAATAGAATGTCACGGAAAAGTTCTAAATGACTACGTCATATAAGTTTGAACTATGTTCATTACCGCTACTTGAATTTCTCAGAGAAGCACTTGGATTTCATTATGAAAATTCAAACGTCATCACTTTTATTAATAAAGCATAACACTGGAATATCTTGACTCATTTATTTTTGCAAAGGGAGAGCTTGTACTTCCATTAGTAGAATTTTGTTGTTTTACCCTTCCGCTCTCATTAAGCCCACCTGGGGATCTATATTTTTCTTTGCTTCTTCATTTTTAATTCTTTTTTTTCTACCTTACCTTGAGCTCCCTAATTAAACAATAAGATTTTTTCTTAAAAAAAAAAAAAAAAACTGGAAGGACCGTCCTTATAAAGAGTATAAGAAGACTCCAGGGAGTTACCTCCTCCTGCATTAATTATTTCGTATATTCTCTCCAGAGGAGAGCGCGAAATGAGGATTTTCTGACTTTAATTAACTACAAAATTTCTAATTCGTTTTCGTATTTGGTGTATGAATATTATTTTGAAATTCATATTAATTTAATAATTCAATGTTATTGGTAGTATAATAAATTCATTGTATATAAAAATGTGAGAAACTTAAAAGCTGTTGTGCTAATCTCAATAATATTGGCACATAAGTTGCCTTTGTGGCTGCCGGAGGCCAACTTGGCAGTCTGTTTTCATGTTAATTTCTTTGAGGGTTGCCCTAAGTTCCCGTAGTCACATAAAAGATAAGAAATAGCCTTTTATGCTGTCTGTGTCTGTATGATTAATCTCGCCTCTATGGCTTGAATATCTCGCTGTATGGTTAGAACAATGATGACACTATTACTTTTTATGTATAATATAGTTTTAATAGTAAGTACCGTTTATAGCCAAATCGGTTCCCTCCACTATTCAGTGTAATAGAGGAGGTGTAGGAGCTTGAAGATGGGCAGAATAATGGAGGGAGAGAGTGGGGGTTAGGTGGGGACGGGGAAATATATGGTTGAAGAATCAAATTGGTAAATAATTTGAAATATTGTGATAGTAGAATTAAATTTATAAATAAAAATATAAATTCAGAGATGATATTAATAAAATTCTGTGTCCTACTTTTTAAGTATTGCATGTAATTAAAGCTAAATACTTCGTTTAAAATTGCCCCCCTTCTTGTTGAACTTTTTCCAGCTTTCACTAGGCTCATTTTATAACTCTGGGGTTTCTCTTCAAGTTCTATTAAGAGTAGTGAAACTGTAATAAACAGGATTGCAATAGTCACAGAAGGAACTTTTTCAATTTCAGCTTTTATACTGTTTTGTTAAGCTTTAAATGCCCGAAACCATTTAGTTTTCTGCTAAATTCAATGGATTGGAACTCCTAGTATTAAAGCATCAAATTATATTTTAATGAAAATTGAACTCTCAACTATTCTTTTGCAAAGTACCATTCAATTATTTGTATTCTATTCAAATGTACATAATTTCAGGTAAACTCTTTGTGATCTGGATACAATCCCAAGACGTTTTACACGAACAAAGGAATGAAATTTATATTGATAAAACTCGCTTACACAAACGTTCTTTTGCTTAAATAGTGTTATGGGGAAAGAACACTTTCCATTTCTAACGAACGGTTTCCAAGTATGAGTGGTACGACTTCCACTTACAATGATGACTAACTTCGTAGTAGTAACCACTTTATGAAAGATGAAGAAGAAATTAGATAAATGTTTCGGTTTGTGGGATTGATCATCCATTATTTCAACCATTGTTCAAGAAGTCATTGGCCAAGTTGAAATGAGAAAATAAGAAATGTCTTTCATAGCTATTTTCATTAAAAGGCCAACATTATATAATAATAATTATTTTCCATACAAAGTCGACATTCTGGAGAATATTTCCTGTTTTTAATGAAAACACCTATCTGAAAATGAACCATCAACACGCACTACCATTATATCTTAGAAAGTTGTTAGTTATAGAACAAAGAAGTTTATAAGTGTTTGTATGAATATATATGTCAATAAGTATGTATACATAGTTCCCTCGATATTATATCTCTGCGTTATAGATGAATGGTTTTCACTTATGATATAGTACCTTTTAATTCTCGTCACCAACATTTCGACCAAACAAGAATTGCCTTACGTATTCCAGGCTCATTCTCCAAACTCACTTGTTATCGACATAATATAAAGCTACACATTTTCGTGAACATATCACAACAACGATAAATGTTGTATCGCTGATTTCCCGCTAAGGAAATCTGCTAAAACCTCAATGACAGTTTTTGGTCAATATAACTGAAAGACGAATTATTAAATAAATGGTAAAAGATTATATTTGATGTATTTGTGAATATGTCGGTGTCAGCAATTTGTTCAAAATTAATTGACACATGTTAAAGTTTTCTATTGAAGCAAGAGGTATTCAATACCAGATTTATCGGAAAAAAAGATAAAAAAAAAGAAAAAAAAAAGGAAAAAGGAAAAAGACCCCTTCTTTCATTAGTGAGCTTTAAAAAATGCGATATTTTGTGAGCTGTGTTAGTTAGAGAAAGAGAGGAAGTATATTTAGTTTGATATTTCATTGGTTTTGCAAATGGGGCCTGTGGGAGTCCCTCGATTGGGTCCAGCCGATCATGAGTTTACATCAGCCAAATGAAACTCCCTCCGTGTGCCCAATCACAGCTCTACTTCCCACTAAAACAAAAATTTTAATAAATTTCCAAGAAGAAAAAAAAAATAACGCAAACTATTCTCCTAGAGCAGCTTCACGGTTAAAGGTTTTAGGAATATAATCCATTTCTGCCCAGAGGGATTTAACTCACAATTTCTCCTCTACTTATTTCTTTCACCTAACTTTTCCTAAGAGAGAAAACAAGCTCTTTAATGTCAACCTTTTCTTAAAATTCGGACTTGTAAATTTTATAGTTTTTAGATAAAAACTTGTAGCGGCGAGGTACTCGCGAATGAATAACCTTGACAGTTAGTCTTAATTTTCATGTGTTCGCGAGTATCTCGCTGCTATCCGTTCCTATAGAGAAGTCCCTTTAACTGAGCGAGGTTAAGAAGAGTCTCCTATCAGCATTCGAATTGTGAACAACGTTTTAGGTTACAGTGCGTAATTATTGACTGTGAAAACCGGAGTCTGAAGTGCGGCCGTGGACGGACCTTTTTGTTAATAACTTTATCATTATTTATTATTGTTGTTAATATATTTGATTCAGTTAATCTGGCCTTGACTTCTTTACGTCTCGCATCGCCCCTTCACAAACTTAAATATATATTTTGTGTTGTGTATTAACATTTGTTGGACCTGGATACTAGAAATATAGTCCTTACGAAAGCGAATCCACAACAGGCAGATAAGATAGCCAATAATTTGACCGTTCATGACATCGAATTCAAATCAGTCCATTTAGAGTAGTAGTAACATTTAGAATTGAGGTATGTAAAGTGATTGACATCTCTTTGCAAAAAGCGTTAATGATTTTGAAGCTACTCTAAAAAAAATGGATCGAATGCTTGGGAAAATGCAAGTGCTCAGTTATATTTAGTCTACATATTATATTATGCACCTTGCATATTAACCGTGGAGTACGCCATACACCTATGTTCTGCCTGCCCATATGAAAACATCCTAGTAGGTATTCTCGAACTAATTGTGTAAAGGCAGTTCCTTCCTGCGAAGTACTTCGCTCTAGAGTAAGCCTCTGAAGACATTACTATCTACCATTTAAAATAATTGCTGGAATATGCAAATATGAGCATGTACTTTCCTTGAACATATACTTTATACACATTTGGTGCCTATAGACAAAATAAAACTAACTTAATTAAAGTAACTTCGTATATAACTCTGTATTCTTGTGAGGCTTGTAGGCAATCTAAGTAAGACAATACATAAATTACAAGAATCAGGTTTCACAAGAATGTTTTAATGGTGGCTATAATCGCAATGCGACTGTGGCTTGGGGTTTTTCAAAAATTGTTAATTATTAGGTTTCATCTTAGACGGAGATTAGACATAAGTCTTTGAAATCACTTTGAGTTAATAATCATAAATGTTAGTTGATCAACTGTTATACCTCAAACTAGCAAACTTATCTCAAGCAAAGAGCGATGTTGTTTCCATTTCCAACATCAACAAACTAACAGGATAGTTCATTGAAATCATTCTATGGCTAATGGAACTATTGTAATCATTATGTAATTTGCATGAAGGGTATATTTTGCAGAATTTAGCTAAAACAACTGTAACAAGACTTAGTTATCAGAAACGTACTGGGAGTAGGGAATTTGCCGGGACTACTACTATCATATATTCATTCCTTATAGGTCGGACCCGAGGCAATACACAGATAGGGCGGTGTTTGTTCTAAACACTTCGGACCGTTAATATATACCAGGGGGGCTCAGATAAGAGAGCCATATTAAAATTAAAGCCTCGTGAGACACACAAGGAACATTAGAGGCTACGTGTTGTATCTAGATACTTGGCACTTTAATCTGAATAGGGGGAAGCCCTTGTTAGCCGAACGGAGATAGTGATATTCATAAGCTCTCCTCTGCGGCGGATCCGCCTCCGGGGAAACACTCTACTTGTAAATATTAGCCCAAGAGATATAGAAGCCGTAAAACTTGAACCTATCCCCCATTTCGCGTTGGACTTTTTGATCAAGTACCGAACAGCTCGCTAAACGACAATTATGATTAAAAGCTACTCCCGAGATAGAAGCTTTACAAATATTTAACTTGTGGCGAAAGGGTGTTTTGAGGTAGATAAAATACCCGAGCTTTTCCAGCAGAGTAGATTGCCAAGTTCTCCTAAATTTTACAAGTGAAAACACAGCTTTAGAATGGGATGGACTCACAACGAAAATAATTGTACGAAATTTTATCTGATTCTTTTTATTTCTTTTCTATTCTTATATCTCCGATATATAAAATAGGAATTGACTCTAGTAGAAATTCATAAAATATGGAAAGCCGCTCTCCTCTTTTTGCTTTATTTATTTGCTACTCTACATACTACACACACGGAGTTGAAACTGTATATGAAGGTTTTCTTCTCATAAAAAGTCTTCATTTCTTCGAGAATGAACTTATTTCCAGGCTGGACTCCTTGCAGGATGTAAGCCTCTAACTTAATGCATTCAGTATGGCCTGCATTTGGAATCCTCCGATTTCAGGCCACCACTTTCCTCAGGTCATACTGCCACATTTTCTTTGGCCTGACTCTCTAACTCAATCAATCAAACAACAATAAATACAACATTTACCAGAATCTGGAGGTGCCTTGACAAGCGCTATTTGCAGTTTTAAACAATGCAGATTGACAGTACATGTCCATCAGTACTACTATGTTTCTGGTCGTCCATCTAAGCTCTTTTCTGACAATTCAAATTATCATTCTTAACTGTGTTATCTCTCGGATCAGGGAGGGGACCCCCAGTTTACCTAGGACAGAATACACGTTTCACAGTCGGATATAACTGTTAATCTGACAATCATTTTGTAAGTTTACACTCTTGACTTCGTGGAGTGACTATTAGAGTGATAACCTTTTTTTTTGGACATAGATGCACCTCAGAACAACCAAGTATTTGTATCAGTTGCTTCCTGGAACTGTACTTCACAGGCCTATGATCGTACAACTAGGAAACGTGAACTGTAAACTAGTCTGGATTCCTCAGGTTCATGTATTTGATCTTTTCCGTACTTATAAGTAGTTCTCTCTATATTGTATCTCTACTTTATAGATGAATGGTTTGACACTAATGACAGTACCTTTTAACTCTCGTCTCCTACGTTTCGATCAAACAAGAATTGCCTTACCTTATTCCAGACTCATTATCCAAACTCTCTCGATATCGACATAATTTAAAGCTACACGTTATCATGTACATACCACATCAACGATGAATGTTGTATCGCTGATTTCCCGCTAAGGAAATCTGCTAAAAACTCAACTACAGTTTTTGGTCAACATAACTGAAAGCCGAATTATTAAATAAATGATAAAGGATTATTGGTGAATACGTCGTTGTCAGCAATTTGTTCAAAATTAATTGACACATGTTAAAGTTATCTATTGAAGCAAGAGGTATTGATTACCAGATTTATCGGGGAAAAAAAGTAAAAAGGCCCCTTCTATCATTAGTGAGCATTGAAAAATGAGATATTTTGTGAGCTGTGTTAGAGAGAGAGGAAGTATATTTATCTCTGGAATATGCTGGATGGTAGAGGAACAAATGTATAAGGATCAATAAGAAGGCCAAGTCCTCTACTGGTTTTTAATATAATGCAGAGTGCACTTTCGGAGTCAACGCTCCATCCTCAGTGCCTGATTAAAGCTGCGTTGCCTGGACCACGACTGCCGGGCGACTGCCGGGGCGAAGTATATTTAGTTTGATATTTCATTGGTTTTGCAAATGGGGCTCGTGGGAGTCCCTCGATTGGGCCCAACCGATCATGAGTTTACATCAGCCAAATGAAACTCCCTCCGCGTACCCAATCACAGCTCTACTTCCCACTAAAACCAAAATTTTAATAAATTTCCAAGAAGAAAAAAAAATAACGCAAACAATTCTCCTAGAGTAGCTTCAGGATTAAAGGTTTTTCGGATATAGCCCATTTCTGGCCAGGGGGATTTAACTCACAATTTCACCTCTACTTATTTTTAGGAAACGTGAACTGTTCCAACTAGTCTGGATTCCTCAGGTTCATGTATTTGATCTTTTCCGTACTTACACTGAAGGTCTTGACTGTTCCTTTCAACTGTTCTGCAGCACCAGCCTATT
This sequence comes from Riptortus pedestris, assembly GCA_019009955.1. Lineage (NCBI taxonomy): Eukaryota > Metazoa > Arthropoda > Insecta > Hemiptera > Alydidae > Riptortus > Riptortus pedestris. Next base: position 81,336,328 of record CM032229.1, read on the forward strand.
AGTCGGCATTTATACTAGTGATTAGGGTTATAGTTGTTTTCCTTGCCGAGACAAGAGTTTAGTCCAGTCGCTGAATCCCTGTGTAGAACACTTGGTCTTCAATTGTTTTCGTTTCCTATCTGACATTCTTATAAATATAATACATTTAACATTCGGTAATAAATTAATAAAATTACAAAGCTGCTTTTACAGCACACCTTTGTTAAATTCTAACCCACTTTTTTGTTCCCAAATCCTGTAGTAGTATTTAATGTTTAAAGAAGACCTATTGCACCTGGTTGTGTAAGAAGCTTGGGTAATAGCCATGCTTTATGATTGAGCAACATCAATTAACCCAAAAGTGCTGTATGTTATCTTATCAATTATAATCAAGAACTAGTCATCATGAAGGGAATTATTGAATTGAATTACTGTATATCGTATACCAAAATATGTAAATATATTATATGTTATATGTAAATATATAAAATACTTAAATGATTATATAATAACATTCTCTAGAGTATATTAACTCATTTCAAAACAGATTGAACCTGGGTTTGTAATTGCATCCATGCGTAACATAATTTTTATTTCGAACATCAGGAATAATATATAGCATAATTATGTGCTTAGTAATAGCACTATTATTTAGCCTACTTTCTCATTATGGGATTTCAATCAGTTTACAGTTTTTTTTACAATACTCTTCAGTTTCATAAAGTATTTAAAGCGCCTGCATTCCGCCTCCTCTAACTGCTCTAAACTAAATAAATCTCTAATTTCCTGAACTATTTGTAGGATGGGTTCTCGATGCGAACAATGGCTGCCATAGTGAATGGCCTGACTAGGAATGCAATCAGATCGGAGGATAAAGCATTCGAATGGAATATTAGAAGAGCCCATTCTGCTCACAATGGGTTTCGGGTAGCCTGCCTTTCCGTCTTCAGTGACTTCATACAACAGCCTCCAGGAACCACATTAGATCTTAATGACCCCCTTCCAAGCTTGACTTTGATTCTAAAGCCAAATTGATTTTAATTTTTGATAATGGGATTCATGCCCGGACATTGAACAGACTAAGTAAAGAACCAACTCACTTAAACATGTAAGGGGCTATTACTCAAGTGGTTGCAAATGCCTCCGCTTTAACCATTGTTGAATACTTAACACATATTTGCTAGAGCTACGTCATTCATGATTACTCATGGATAGTATTAGAAAAAGTCAATGTTTGCTGGAAATAAAATTGTATTTGTACAATTTGTATATTTGAATGTAAAGCAACAGTAAATCTAAATGAATACCAGTAAAACAACTTACAAGTATAAAAATAATTTTTTTTTATTTATTTACTGCCTATTGAGTTAATCCTACCGCGCAGGTGAGAATTGACTCACAACTTCAATTTTACTACTTAGGATTAAGACCAACGTCTTAACTCGCATGGCTAACCTGAGAAGCGAAAATACAATGGTACAAATTAAGAAGACCATATAAATATTTTATGCATAAATACGTCATCCATGTGTTCTTAATTGTCCGTTGTCTTAACTAATGCCGTGGAATAACACAACATTAGGAAGCAAATACAACGAGATAATACAATAAGACAAATTAAGATATTAAAATGAGATAAATAACCAAAATATAATTGTATATATATTTGATTGTACCATGCTCAACTAACACCATGCACTAACAGCATTAACAAGCAAACTCACATGCTGCAATTCTTGGTGATTGGTCATATTTTTCAATCGTTTTTATAACGTGGTTATTTTTTTTTTACTGAGTTAGTTGGTGTTTATTTTGTAATAATTTATTACACCCATTTTGTGCAGGGTATTTACAGTGTACCCCCTTTTCTAATCTAAGGATTTTATTTAGAAGTTCATCACTAGACAAATTCTGATTGCCCCCACTGTAATCGAGCCCTGGAGTCTAGGTTTACTATGTTTATTATGACTAATGCTATTTATTTACCTCCACGTTATTGAATAAAAAAGGTTAGTGGCATGTAGATGTGGACTGTAAAAGATTCTTTATTACCATTAATGAAATTAATTATAAATTATTAAACACTCCATTATTATTTAATTTTTTCCCTTTTAATATTGTTTTTGTATAGTTATTCCTTTGATAAGTTTACCTATTTAGTTCACATTAATCGTTCGTTATACATATTTAATTTGTAATCGTATGTTTGTATAATCGTGCTGTTTTTGTTATTTACTATGTAGTGTAGTTTTGTTCTTGTCTGATATATTTTGTATTTCTTTTAAGAGTCAAAACGACAATGTCCTTGGTACCCTCAACAGTAAAAAAAGAAATAAAGCATTTTTCGAAATAAGTATACTTCATGTGTATAGTATACACATAAAGTATAGCCCTCAAATAATTATTTATATACAGGCAGTGTTAAATAAAGTGAATTATAAGTTGTTCAACGACTAAAGCGGATTATTAAATTCGTTAAGTTTGTATGAATATTGATTAATATTATCTCGGTGGCTGGGACTTATTTGAATTGCCTATGAAGGTATTGAGAAGCTGTAGAAGGTTGAATAGAGTAGTTTGATTGATCTGGAGCCTGTACTAAGCAATCTATCGTCTCAATAACTGGATATCCATCGCCTCTGACAGCTTCACTTATTCTGCTACCTTCACTTCAGCCACTCGTGCTCTCATGATATGTGAATTTCTTGTTCATAAAATACAATAAACGCTCGCTTTAGTTTTCAGTAAAAATTGTATACTTTTTTCCACCAAAAATTGAACTAATTAGTCTCTGTTGATTTATTTGTCTTCCTTGACTATAAATATTGTTATATACATTTATTCTCTATCTTGAATATTAACCGAGATGTTTACATTTGTATTAAGCGTGTGCATTTGCATAACGGACGAGATGAGATCGGCTAAAGTTGGTTCTATTCGATTCCGCCGAAAGCTAGTTCGGCCGTTTCCCACTGTGTCGGCTCTCGTATGGAAATTTCTCAATTATATAACTTCACGAGGGAAATCTGCTTAGTTTACGCAGACCCTGCGTGACGAACTTTTTTATCTTTGTTGGTTTGCTTTGTTGGTTGAGGGGTATTAATATAACCTGAAACTGTCAAAAACTTTATTTCTAAGCTTTCCTAAATTTAAAGCACTGCGTCCTAGAGTTCATAATCAGTTGTTCATTTCCTAGTAAGTTGACATCACTAATAGGATTCGGATCTCTTTATCTAGCCTGAAAAAGCAATTTGTGACGTGTTAAAAATGCGTATTCCCTTATAAAGCATGACGTTGAAAGAGAGTATTCATTTTGGGGTGTTGTGAGGTAGATGTCAATTTTAGTCGGTAAATACAAACAGCTTTTTCTCTAATCCCAATTTACTTCTGTTCATAGTGCTTCAAAGCACTTTCTCCAAAACCACTGCCTACATAAAATTCAAAATAGTTCAATTCTAAAAAAGCAGATAAAGAAGTATTTAAAAACCTTAGTCTCTAATATTATAATATCAATTAAAAATAAATAAATAATCAGTGTCCCATGTTATATCTCGCACTGAGCCTCGTCCTAATCGTTCGGCTACTCTGACCAACATACGATGATTCACACTGATGCAGGTACGGAGAAAATCTGCTAGCTTACGCAGTCCCTGCGTACGGTAATTTCTTTACGAGCTGTGCCCTCGCCTTGAAATCGTAGGTGCTGTTTATTGTCAGCCCAAGCATCAAAAAATCTTGTTTACTAAATTTTTTTTTATTGTAGGCTAACAGGTCATTTCTTCGTCTTATTTGTTGTCCAGAACTATATATAAATATATATATATATATATATATATATATATATATATATATATATATATATATATCTGTTAAGACTCTGGCAGCCGCAATTTTTGTTTAATCGTCACCAAACTCGGTATTTAATCGTTTTATGTGAAAAGTAAAATCAAGTTCGGGCTGAAATCGGACCGGTGGGAGGGGGGGGGGGATTTCGAAAGTTAGAAATATCTTCGTTACTGTACGTCGGATCTATTGTATAACTATACTTGGGAAATCTGCTTAGTTTACGTAGCCCCTGCGTGACAGACTTTTTTTTTTTTTAGATCCTTGATTTATTCTTGAGTCATAGTTAGCTGAAATTATATCTTTATTGCTTTAAAATTGGAGTTAATTCACGCATATATCCCATGTGGAAATGAAGTTAGGTTTGGAATTAGATTTGACTAACATTTAATACGTTTACACTTCGTATAATTGGTTATGTCTAAAATAAAATAAAATCCGTGATAAACTATCGTGAACGGCTTTGATATCAAGACAAAGAGCAAAACGCCACGATTCAGATAATACCATAACTCCATCTATACTGGAGAGATGAACTGTACAATTACATTATCTCATCAAATGCATCAGATCCGGGAGTTGCGATATCACGATAGTTGAACAGTAGAATTGTTGGTTCGGAAGTCCGCCGTCTCTCCAAGAGCTATAGATGGGCCGCTGAATGGGAATACTGTAGAATTTGACACAGTCTACTGGGCCCATTATCTTCTCTCGGTTGGCCTCTCACTTGTCAGTCGTCCATCCTCTTCCTCAACTAGATGGATATCTGTCCTTGCTTAACTATATTTTAAACGTTATCAAACTCTCAGATTAATACGCTGTCACACTTCTTCAAAAATTACTTTTTGCGAGACAACTCTAAACAAAACCCCTTGAAATAAAAGTCCGTCACGCAGGGGCTGCGTAAACCAAGCAGATTTCCTACGTGCTGGTATGACACATTAGTGATATCTCACCAGATATTCCCACTGAAAACTAGTAAGTACGAATTATTAACTTAACCCTAGAACTACCAAGGGGGGGGGGCTCCTCGAGCCCACAACTTTTTGTTTTTGTTCCCTATCACCCAATTTTAATGGGATATTTTTGATATTTTATGTATTCCTCAGAAAAACATCCTAGAGTGAGGGCATAACAATAAAATTAAATAAAAAAATTTCTATGTTGAGAAAAAATTTTTTTTTTGACGTATGGGCTCGAGGAGCCCCCCCCCCTTGGTAATGCAAAGGGTAGTTATACACTTAAGTACCAAGGGGGGGGCTCCTCGACCCCACTGATATTTAATACTACTTTTAACTAGTAATTCAAGTGTTATTAATTATATTGCTCAAATTATAATTACTTTGATGTAATTTTAACATACACAAACCTTCTCAAGTTTTTTTTTTCTCAAAAAAAAATATATATATTCTCCCCATATAATTTTTTTTCATATAAAAATATATTACTGAGATGGTTATAATTATTGCTCCTGATAGGTACTTTTTTAGAAAAGAGAAGATTTTCTAGGTTGTTCCCAACTAGGGGAACAGTTAGTCCATGCTGCATCCTGGATAAACACTCGGAAAAAAAATTATTGTGCAAAAGCACCGATAATTGCATTACGAATCTGATAATTATATTTTCTTAAATTATTATTCTATTATAATGTTATAATAACTTAGATATAGATAACTTTTTATTCGAACAATGTTTAGATATGTTCCTCCAGTAGAATGAAATAACATTTAATTTAAAGTCATCCTTTTTTCCCCATCCGAACTTTTTTTTTTAATTTATTTTTATTTTTGTATTTAATTTTTTTTTTTAATTTTTTTTCCACAGGTGTCATAAGAAACGTTCATTAAACATAATCCAATAGAAATAAAAATTTTAAAAAAATTATAGAACTAAAATAAAAGGTTTTTAAGGTTGTGGGCTCGAGGAGCCCTCCCCCCTTGGTAATCCATGCGACCTGGGAGAGGTCGGTAATACTAGGGTTAATATTTGAGTTTCGAAAAATAAAATGGTACAGCAATTGTATAGATTTAATATTTTAACAGTATTGATTCTATAACATTTTTGATTTGACGGATAATAAGAGAGATACTTTGAATTTTCAATTCCCCAACCCCTCTTAGCCACCTTATTTTTGGTGCAATTTCTGCCAATAACACATATGATCTTAAGTGTTGAATGAAGCAGTTAAATGTCAGGCATGGTATAGATGAAATAAGCATTTTCGATACAAGATTGAAAAATCTTAATTGATGGCGTCATCGCACAACGAACTCTTATGTATCTCTCAAAATAAAGAGATTCATGTTATAACTAAATAAGAGATGAGTAGGAGTGGGGGTTTACTGAGGGCTGAAAATTAAAAAAAATCCAAATACAGTAAATATTCATATTAGAGAAACCATGTATATAACAACAATTATAGGCAATTCAATTTACATTATGATTGGTTCTATACATTTTTTCCATCTGATGTATAATAACGGATATATTTTGAATTTTCAAAATTCTTCACCACTATACCCCCTCGCATTCCGATTTCCGCCGTTAACGAACTTGATCTCTCTTTACGTAAAATGATTTTATATCGAGTTTGGTGACGATAGCAAATAAGATACGACAGCTAGAGCGGTAACAGACAAATATATCTATATATAATATTGAACGGACCTCACTTTCGTCATCTACTAGGTAAGAGCGATGGGCATTTGAAGAAATGTTTTGAATATCGCGTTATGAGTACCACCCCAGGGAAATTTACTCCCTGGAGGAAATCTGCTAAAAAATGTATGTAAAAATGTGCATACAATTTCATTGAAAGCTGTCAATAGCGTTTCTATTCATGTAATTACTCTTCTAAACCCACTTGGTTTAAATTTTGAAAAGGAATAATACCAGTATTGCTTCATTTCATAAGCTCTGTAAACTATTTCCAGAAATAATTATTCAGAGCTGAACAATTAATAGATTTTACATTGGTCGAAGTAAGATTATAAAGTCCGTCACGCGGGGGCTGCGTAAACTAAGCAGATTTCCTACCTGAACTTTTACAACAGAGAAATCTGGATACTAGTAACAGTAGTAGTAACGAGTCTCTAAACCAATTTCACGAGAACGTTACGGAAACGGCCGAACTAGCTTTCTGCGGAGTCACGAATTGACCCGACATTAGCCGATCTCCTCTCGTCCGTTATACGTATATATATATATATATATATATATATCCGTCCACTTAATAAAAATGCAAATACCTCGGTTAATATTCAAGATAGAGAATAAATGTACATAACAATATTTATAGTAAATTTACTTTGCAATAAGATTGGTTTTATACAAGTTTTCGATCTAACTTATAGTAACGGAGAAATTTCCAATTTCGAAATCTCCCTCTCTCACTAGTCCGATTTCAGCCATTGCGTCAAAAGTTACCACATGGAGAGAAAAAAATATTACTCTTTTCAACAAATCTTCAATTGGGTTGGTTAGGCTATCCATGTCCTAAGAGGTCTCACAATAGTGGCATTTGAGGGAGTTTCTATTAACCAATAGAGTTTACAGATTTGCAACGGAAAATCCAAATTCGGTCAATATGTCAACTTTCCTGTACTATGTAAACTGTATTGATTTACAGTTGGGTGCATACTCTGCTCATAAAAACTCCATGAGATTTAATTAAACTAACCTTCAATTATGCTCTCTCTCTCTCTCTCTCTCTCTCTATATATATATATATATATATATATATATATATATATATATATATATATATATATATATACTAGCAAAGGTACCCGGCTTCGCCCGGGAATTCATTTGAGGCTGAATGAAGATGGTATATTTTTGGCAAGGCTTTACTTTCCACAATATTTTTTTTATATTTCCCGTCCTCTGTGTATGTAGTTTTTTTTTATAAAGTGATGGACCATATAATTCATAATCCTAGAATGTATTCTATCTTCCAAACCATGTATGAATAAGTTTCTTTCCCTTCATGCGGTACAATGTCCAACGGTGACAGCTGTTTTAGGTACGTCATAGCCTCTATTAAAACACTCTTTCATAAGTCTCGATTGTAAACTGTGTGTTCATATTGGTTTTCAGTAAAGTATATCATAGTACATTAACGGAGCTGAGTTAATAAATACCAGAAATACCTGAGTGCACCTCCCTAGCGTTTATTCTAGTAACTTACTTATTTATGATAATTAAAGAAATTCACATTCCTGAGAATAATAATACATTGCTATAAGCATCAATTAACATGTAAACATAGACCAATATGAGGTCGGAAGGGAAGCGGCAGAACTGATAGGACAAAGGAAGTAGCTCGACACTTACATAGCCTCAGTGCTGCCAACTTGCAATGCATTTTGGATAGCTATCCTCTAATACATTCAAATATATTAAAAAATCATATTACATTATCTTCACAATTCTAAAACTGTTTCAAATATTTTTCAAGTTTTAATTAAATAATGTATTAAATACACTTAGAGAAGGGTGGGGGCAGTATACCTTATTTGGTGCAAACTGTTACTGGCGTTAAAAAATAACATAGTTTTGAATTATTAAGGATAAAATTCAAACATGGATTTGAATTAACTTATCCAGGTGAGATACCTGGGTAGTTCATAGTGGAATGCATTGTTGAGCATATCAATATTTCTAAGCAAATTACTTGCTTCATACCTTATTTTACAAAAAAAATAATTATAAAACAAAATTTACTCTAATTAAAAAAGTAAACAACTTATGTTATGTGCACAATTGCCAAAAACCAAATAGACGATGAAATATCGCGAATTTTTATTTCAGGCCTCCCGCATAACCCCCATTCCCCTTGGAACCTAAAATTTTTAGTATAGCTTATAATCATGGAGGAATTAATGCTAATTTACATACCGAGTGTTGTTAAGTTCGGTTCTACCGCTAGTGCCCAATAAAATAGTTGCCCCCGCTTTAGTTTTTAGCGTATATCTCGTTTATACTTTGTTATAAAAGAAAAAGGTATATAACAAAAGTTACTCTAAATAACAAAATAAACAACTTTTGTTGTGTTCATATTTGCCAAGAAACCAATACAAAACGAAATATCGCTATTTATAATTTCTGGCATCCCTCATAACCCCCACTCTTGCCCGTCCCTAGAAATGTTGGTATGGCTTGTTATAATGAAAGCGTTGGTGCTATTACATATGCCGAGTTTTATTTATTTCGGTTGGATCTTTTGTCCCAAATAAAATTGTTCACTTCCGCTATAGGTTTTAGCGTATATCTCGTTTATAATTCTGTATACGAAAAAAGTGTATATAACAAAAGTTACTCTAAATAACATAATAAACAACTTTGGTTATGTTCATATTTGCCGAAAAACTAATAGGAAACGAAATATCGCTATTTTTAATTTCTGGCTTCCCTTATAACCCCCACTCCTGTTCGTCTCAGAGAATTTTAATATAGCCTAAAGTCTAAGTTGGGTTAGTCGTAATATACATACCAAGTTTCATAAAATTCGGTTCAGCCGTTTATGCGTGAAAAGGTAACAAACAAACAAACAAATAAACAAACAAACAAACAAACAAACAAACAAACAGACACCAAAGAAACAAAATGCAGTTATGGTGTCTATGACATGTAAAACGAAAAGTTATCGTGAAATTTCGGGGAAAAAATCAATGTACAGACAGAGGTTACAATTTTATATATATACTAGCTCAGATACCCGGCTTCGCCCGGGAATTCATTTGAGGCTGAATGGTGATGGTATTTTTTAGCGGGCTTTACATTGCACAATATTTTGACATTTACCCGTCCCAGTGTTTAGGATTGATACCCGTCGTTGCCGTGGATTTGCTAATAATAGAATTATTTGTTCGATAAGGCTTCACAGTCTTCGATATTTTTATATTTCCCGTCTCTTATACATGTAAATATGGTGAATTTTTATTTCAGGCCTCCCTTATAACCCCCCTCCCGTTCGAACCTAAAAATTTTAATATAACTTATAATCATGGAAGAATTAATGCTAATTGACATACCGAGTTTTGTTAAGTTCGGTTCAGCCGTTAGAGCCCGCTAAAGTTTTAACGTATAACTCATTTATACTTAGGTATACGACCAAAGTGTATATAACAAAAGTTACTCCAAATAACAAAATAAACAACTTTTGTTATGTTTATATTTGCGGAAAAATCAATAGGAAACGAAATATCGCTATTTTTAATTTCAGGCTTCCCTTATAACCCCCACTCCTGCCCGTCTATAGAAATGTTGGTATGGCTTATTATAATGAAGGCCTCACTGCTAATACACATACCGAGTTTTATTTAGTTCGGTTGAGTCTTTTTTGGCAAATAATATTGTTGACTCCCGCTATAATTTTTAGCGTATAACGCATTTAAACTTCGATATTCGACAAAAGTGTATATAACAAAAGTTACTCTAAATATCAAAATAAACAACTTTTGTTATGTGCATATTTGGTGAAAAACCAATAGAAAACAAAATATCGCTATTTTTAATTTCAGGCTTCCCTTATAACCCCCACTCCTGTTCGTCTCAGAGAAAATTAATATAGCCTAAAGTCTAAGTTGGGTTAGTAGTAATATACATACCAAGTTTCATAAAATTCGGTTCAGCCGTTTATGCGTGAAAAGGTAACAAACAAACAAACAAACAAACAAACAAACAAACAAACAAACAAACAAACAAACAAACAAACAAACATACACGAAAGAAACAAAATGCAGATATGGTGTCTATGACATGTGAAACGAAAAGTTATCGTGAAATTTCGTGAAAAAAATCAATGTACAGACAGAGGTTACAATTTTATATATATATAGATATATATATATATATATATATATACATATATATATATATATATATATATATATATAATTCTACTGTACGTGTGTATGTCACTGAACTCCTAAACGGCTGGACCGATTTGAATGATTTTTTTTGTACGCGTTTGGGTGACGTCCTGGATAGTTTAGCGTCTCAAATCAGCAAGGGCAGATGGGCAAAATTAAAAGTAGCAATACTTCGTTTATATTGGTTTTTCGGCAAATATGTACAGGATAAAAGTTGTTATTTAGAGTAACTTTTGTTATATTCACTTATGTCGTATAACAAAGTATAAACGAGATATACACTAAAAAAGTAATGTGAGAGCCAACAATTTTATTAGGGACTAACGATTGAACCGAACTTAACAAAACTCTATTTGTGAATTAGCATTAATTCTTCCATGATTATAAGCCATATTAAGTTTTTTAGGTTCGAACGGGAGTGAGGGTTAAAAGGGATATTCTATTTGTTTTTTGTTAAATTTGTCTGTCGGGTCCGCTAGTATATATATATATATATATATATATATATATATATATATATATAATTAGGAAACCATTTATATCTAAAATTTAATTTACATAAAGAAATGTCCAATTTATTGACGAAGTTTTGAAATGTAGAAAATAGCTTGTAATCTGGATGAATATGAGAATAAGCCGAGTGAAATATATTTGACTCAATATTGAAATGAGAAACAATGCGGCTAATCATAGCCCAGCCTTAAATAGTTGCTCTGACTCGGGTAGAACAGGTTTATCTCGGGTCGGAATGTTTGAAACCATGGCGATAGAGAAACCTCAAATTCTGCCCCAGTAGAGTGTTCACCAAAGGAGTAAGGGAATTCCTGCTATGCATTATGGAGAAGGCAACCTAAAACACCCTGATTTCAGGTTAAATAGGGGCCCCCCCGTCTTCAGTATTTAACGATAAATAATGTAGAAACCGCTGATAGCTCTGACCATCAAATATGCTAATTCTGAATTGAATTTTAGCAGGCTTGAGTGAGTTCTAATTACTGTTTTCTTTTTTAATTTTACTAATTTATGTCATTCATGGCAATGGGCCTATTGAAATAAATCTGTATAAGATGTCATTGAATGATATTAAAAGTCCCAATTTTTAATAGGTGAGGATCATTTTTGGGAAATTTTAGAATGATGATGAGGTGACGTCAGCTGACGAGCTCAAAGCAGTTTTTTTAAAAAGAACTGAAATCATTGCGCCTGACTTGTAAAATCAAGCGATTCTTGTGATTTTTGTCTTTTCGAAAAACATTTTGAATGCTAGGGTGCTAAAATCACCATCTGCAATATTTCTAGAAGTGATCTCCTAGAAACTGGCACCAGAGTGAGGATAAACTGCATTGCAGACAACGAATAATTTGCCTTTGGCCAATTTTGGGGTTGACCTTAAAAAAAGTATAAGTTTACTAAACAATCCAACAGATTCCAGTAATTTCAGTCCCTCAGAACTGTTGTAGGCCTTTTCGAAATCAATAAAGAATTGCATAGGGCTTTAAAAACGTTTGTGAAATCGAGGGGTGATATACCTGGACAAACCCACTCTTGTACTCTCCCATCATCATCGCTCACCACTTCTCAATAATTTTAATTTCTAAATATATTTAAATATAAATGTGTATAAAGGCAGCATTTACTTACCTTCATTCGGGGACCTCCTTTCTTCTATCAGTTCTATAATCCTAATTAAGCACCTCCCACAAAAAAGCATACCCTCTATATTTCAGCAATTCAAAAGTCCGTCCTCCCCTGGTCCGATTTCAGCCGTTAACGAACTTGATCTTTCTTTTTACATGAAACGACTAAATATCGAGTTTGGTAACGATTAAACAATAATTGCGACCGCTAGAGCGGTAATATACACACACACACACACACACACACACACACATATATATATATATATATATATATATATATATATATATATATATATATAGATATATACAGTTTTGAACGGACCTCATTTTCATCATCTCCTGGCATCGGCATTTGAAGAAAAATTTCGAAAATCTCGTCATGAGTACAACCTCAATAGCTGATTTCCCTCAAGGGAAATCTGCTAAAAGTGATATCGTCCGGTTTTGCTATTTTTAAGATAAAAGAGAATTTTTCTGATTTCAACTGTAACATATAGCCTAGCTTTCTCGATATTCTTTTGTGGAAACGATTTAGTAACAATCTTTCATTTTATATTCAAAAATAATGTTCATGTGCTTACTTTTTTGTAGCTGATGAAAACTACCAAAGTTGTAATCGAAATTTAGCAGTTTATTTCCCAAACTAACTCTGTCCTCCATCTCAAATTTATAATAAATATGAAAAAGTTCTAATAAAATAAATGAATAATGAAAGTTGTTTCCTCAGGTTGCGAAGGATACCAAACTCAGAAGAGAAAGTGTATATTAAAGGAGAACTTGTTGGAGAAAATGTTTCTAACTATGGAGAGAAAGAATTAAAGTGAGCTAGCACTAAGTTCGTGCCTGGTTTGAAAATAGACTTAAATCTTCTCTCAGAAAAGCATAATGGATTCCGCCGGGGACTGATGGGCTTGAGGTAGCCGGGATCAGAAAGTTTGTGAGTTAACCCTACACAGTTTAGCATCGCTAATGCTATCATGTTAAAATAGATTAGTTGCGGCATTTGAAATAAATACCCACCAGATTAATGTATAGAGTCAAACAACTGTGTGAACAATTTTCTAGCGCTTAAATAAAAAGGGAATAAGAAGCGTTAGTGCTATTTTCTTCTTATATTTATTTCATGCCCAGGGAATATATCAATATGTATAACCTCCGTTTAAAAACGAAAACACCTGTTTTTGGCTGTCTAGACATCTGAATATTACTTTTAGAAAGCTACAGATCAACATGAACCTAGTCCAATACCAAAACAACTTTTTGTCATTACTTGGCGATCCTGCGCTTCTCTAGCTATGGGTGCACAACCTCTGCAAGTCCTTCTCCAATTCATTTAATCGTTACATTTTCTGCAGAGCATGGTGTAGATCAACAAGCGTGCACGACTGCTGATGAAGATGTGTTTACTATTGTATGTGCTATTGAAAACTTTAATTTCCGATCTTAAACCTCAGAGACGTTTAAATGTTTTGGATAATAAAAACAATAAAAGTTTGTATGATTAAATTCCCCAACAATTTTTAAGTACATGACATAAGAAATTATATTTGTTTTCATCCCCCCCCCAAAAAAAGGGGGATATTCCCTTTTTATTTTTTACCCTACCTGTTCGAATAAAATGGTGAGTTGACATGCATTCACGAACAAGTTTTTTATTATGTACCAGAGGAATCAAACACTATTGTAAATGTCATTTAACTAAAACATAAAAGTCTTACCCCTTCCACGACGAATAATATGTTTAGTGCCCTATTTAGCCCCATTTTCAAATATTTCAATCATATAACAGATATGTGAGTATGTTGTATTACTTTAAGTGTTTGTATTTTAAAGTAGGTTAAACCTTTGATAGTTTATTTGAACAAGTAAAATAAGTTAACTTTCGTTGAATTCATTTTTAAGAGTTCAGAAAAGAGAAGAATAAAGTACATTCCATGTTATCCCTGCTTGATGGATAATTAATTTTGATTTTCAGGTACATTATGACGTTTTAAAGTTTATTTGGAAAGAAGGTTTATTATATTTGTATAAGTGGTTATAATTAATTTATAAAAAATATTTTGATCATAAATTGTAATAATTTTATGACAATACTTGAAAAGAAAGGCAAGTACGAAAAGTAGAGTTAACAGAACAATATTCAATGTTCTTTTTAGAGATAAAAAAACACGCATCAAACGAAGTCCCTGAAAGCTCTAGTGTCAAATTACTGTAACTCGGAAAATCTTTGATTCTCAGGAAATAAAACACAACAACTAATAATAGAAACACAATATGTAACTGAAAGTCATATTAAATATTTTTGTTTTACTTCTGTTGTTTGTGCGAGATTAATAAGTGTATTACAGCAACCCTTATTTTAATACATAAAATACATATCTATAAAAATATATCTCAGACAGTAGAAGATATCGGAACGAAATAAATTCTGTAAAAGAGAGGAAATTAAAATACTCAAAAGAAAAATGAATGACAATGGAAACAGGAAAACCTTTTGTTGAAAATAACAAAATGTAATTTCACTTCATGTACGCACATTCAAACCTATTATGATGTTAATATATTTCTATATTCTAATATTCCTGGGTTCAGTCACAATTTTTTTAAATAATGCGAGTATTGTTTATGATGTACAGTATAATTTATTTTAAATTTATATATGATATTTGTTTCTCTCAGGAGAATTTCACACAGAAATAAGTCTTGTACATTTTTTATTTGAGCAAGCATTCGTATCACAGCAGAAGATGTTTTGGAGTACCAGGAGACTGTTTTGGATGCAGAGCTATAAGTCCATTCGTCTATAAACCAATGAAATTTGCTGGGAGTCATTTTGTCTGTGGGAGGTTTAAAGTGAAGTGCTCATTGTGAATTGGAGCCATGTCTGCTTTGTCATTTGTAAGCCAGAAATATTCTTAGTTATTTACGTTAGAATTTCCATTTATTATATTATTTTAAAAGCTTCTCAACTTTCGAAACATTTCTATTTTAAGTTAAAAAAATTGAATATAGAAATAGGATTACCAGGAAATCTACAAATGAAGCATAAAATACAAGGAAACAATGAAATGTAAAATCTTTCACTTATTCACTTCTTACTTTACATATTTCCCATTTTTTATAACGGCTCTTCATTCATTTATTTTGAAGGAGTCACGTTTCAAAAAGACAAAATTATATACACATACAAGCAAATAAATATTGAACCAAAACTCATAACATAACAAAAAACAACAGCAAATGCAACTCAAGACAATAGATGAAGGATTATTTAAAAAACAACAACAAAAATTATAACTAATAATAACAACTAAAATTTGATGGCAATAAAAAGTATATATAATAAAAATTGTAAAAACATCTTTAACGCTTCAACACACAAACTCACGCACATACAAAGGTGTGTAAAATTACTCAGATATGTTTAAAATACAATTTTAAAATAGAAGATTATTAGTAGTCATTTTTTTATGTTTTTTAGAGGTTGAATAATTGAGTATAAACGAGGACTACCTTCAGTCATTAAGTAAGTCTACAGAGATCTGTAGTTGTTTACGTCTTCTGCAGTCTGTCACTATACTATGAAGTTTAAAGAATGAGTTACACTCCAGCCATTTCATTTTGTCTTTTCAATCTTTTCTTTAAGGAAGCCACGTGCTAAGAAAGAATGGGGAATACGACCTCTTGTAACAATTACTTCGTTACTTGGTGTTAATGAATTATTTTTTCATTCCATTTGAATGTAGCAGGTTTAATTTGTTCAAGTCTGTTGTCCGTCCGTAACCAGTGATGATGCCTTCTTTGAAGCACAATAGCTTTAATTCTGTTTTTTAAATCTTCAGATGTTTGTTGATGAACTCCAATATAAATGCTTTAGGTAGAGAGTTTGGCTTGGTTGTCAACTTCAGCCCTTCGCTCAATATTATGGTGTCCTGGTAACCTATTATTGTTATGCGAGTTTTTAGTTTATAGCAAGGTTCTAAAATGTTGGTAATAATTGAATGAGTGCTGTAGATATTTTTCAAGATGAGAAAAGATCATAATCAGTTAGTGAATGGGATGAGCTTCGAATTTTGAATGTTTCCTAATTTCAATAGGGATGAGTAAATTGATTGAAAAGCAGTGAAGTAATTGAATTATATTCCTACTCATTGCCGTCCTTATAATAACTCTATAAGGAAATAGGCGATAGCTAAATGCAAGGAACTAGTATGTCTTGGTACTTTACAGGACTTTAACGGACATTTGACTCAGGGCAGCTCATTTATTGACTCGGCACTCAAACCAGTTATCACTTTAAAATATTTGCTAAAACATAAAATATTTGGACGAGACACAGCATTATTTCTTAAAAGACACGATTAATTTGTTCTTACCCTTTCCATGAAATTTAGAAATCCAATATATTTTAATATTCCCTAACGAATTTGGTTTTCACATGATTACTTATTTTATTACTTAATTCAGTGGAAATATCGATATTAGATAATTTGATTGATAGTTGATGAGTAATATCTCATTTGTTAGCAGATTTCCCTTAAGAAAAATCATATATTTGTACTCTCGACGAAATTTTCGAGAATAATTTTTCAAATGTCCGTCGATCCTACCTAAGGCATGATAAAAATTATATGCGTGTGTGTGTGTGTGTGTGTGTGTGTGTGTGTGTGTGTGTAATTGTATAATTTTTACTTATAGTAACTGATTCAATGAAAGTCTTATTCACAATGCTCATTTCAATTTTTGTTGGATTCTTTCTATTTGAAAAATACAGTAAATATGGTGAGATGAGGTGATCATTTTGCCATTCCGGGAGGCGGGAAATCGGCTTACATTCCGCAGTCCTCCGCGACGGACTTTTTTAAATCGTTCAAGGGATAATGGAAACTATCATTCAGGGTGAACAAACATGTTTTCCTCCAGAAAACGTTTATTAGCACAGCATTATTAGTTTATTCAGGGCACCAGCTCTATCTTGGGTGCCTGTTGACTCAAACCCCACCTTGAATGTCAAAATGTCAAACACTTAACAAAATCGTAAAATGCCCAAAAAAATTCACAATGTTCAAAACAAAATTCATTTTAAGTGATATCTTCTTTAGTTTTCAAATTTAGTCGAATTTTTGCATAATTGTATTTACTTATACATGAGCACACGTAACTAGGCGATTTGTCTCAATGTTTAATACTGTAAAATAAAAACCAAATTATAGAAAAATAACAAAAACAGAACCAACAAATGAAAAATTAAATACAATAAATAATGATTAAATGCAAATAATAAGTACATCAAATGATCATTAGACTAGTAATAAAGACAACAATTTAAAATAGTATTAATAAATAAATCATGTTATTCCTATTTACTAGTACATTTATATTGGGTAAAAATGTTCAAAATTATATTAAATTTCTCATTGTGACAATTTAAAAGAGGAGAGAAGTTAAATTTTGTAAAACAAATTCCATTATTTAAGGTGATTTAATGTACTGTGGATATGTGGGCTCCTGTCTGTAATAATTACGTACATTAGGGGTCTACAAGTATTCAATTTTCCTGCAGTTAGTCAGTTTATGCTTATTGGTTAACGGTTCATGGCACGTAATTGCCCTATCATAAGTCTTGTTAGTACAACTCGTCTATTGTCACGTCTGCTGGAAGGCCACTAGGACACACAAGGCTTTATTTCTCGCAGATGATTTTCTGCTGTTCCATGCCAACATTTTTGCCCTTCATTTAACGTTGTCTGTAGTATTTGTAAATGTAAGTCTTGTAGGGTGAGTAGATTGTCTCTGAGTTGGATGTTTGGCGGGTTTGTACACTTCGTTTGTACGTCCAATGTTTTCACGTCCTGGAATCCACATAATTGTCATATTTTTAGAATTTCAGGATTTTTTTAGAAGCGCTATAACAGTAGTTTTTTATCTATGTATTGAGAAGTAAAAATTAAGAAAGCAATTAAAAAGTAAGAAATTCGTCGAGCCTCGAATTCCACATAAATAATTCAAAGAAATTGTCTGAAAACGTCGGGGGTTATGGAGAAAAGCGTCAAATATTTAAGCTACACCTTAAAAAAGTTTTTAGATTTGAACGACTGATTCCTATAAATGCTGGGCCATTAATGCAGATTGATGTGACAGCTTCTGACAGAAACCAGTAAACATATAAATAAATAGGACTTTCAGGTTAGACGAAGGCTGTTAAAAAGTGTGGGAAGGCGCGGCAGGTGGGAGAGAGACTCCATCAAAAAACCACCCCTAGGGACACTGGTCTATCCACTACCCACCCCTATTCTTGTCCCGGTGGTAGTAAACTCCTGTCTCCCGCCACCTCCCTTCAACAGCTCCCACTCTACTTACCTACCTCATGGCATATTCTATAAGACGGAAGTAGTAAAGTGTCAGGCTCCGGGCATAATTCTTATCTCGGGCCCTTTCCGACTCCTTGCCCGACCAGGTATTTGCCAAAAGGCCTCTCTTATGCTCACGGGAGATCCTTCAATAACATCACAATTTATAGTTGACTCTCTCCTCACTTTACTCTGAACATGCACTCCAAAATAATACAATATACTAAATGGCACGTGTACATAATGAAATCAATAAATTAAAATATCAAAAATAAATCAGATCTGTATGTTAGCGAATTTCCCTTAGTGGAAATAAGCTATCAAGGTTATACTCATGATGGGTTTTTAGAACATTTCTTCATATGTCTAACGATCCTACCTGAGGAGATGATGAAACTGAGGTCCGTTCAAAATTGCATAAGCTTTAGCGGTTGCAACTTTTGTTTGATCGATACAAAACTCGATATTATAACATTTTATGTAAGAATGAAAATCAAGTTTGTAGATCAAGTCGGACCAGTAGGGGGGGGGGGTCAGAGGTGGAATTTTAAAAATTCGAAAGATCTCCAATAAATATATACATCCAATCGAAAAATGGCATAAAACCAAGCTTATTTCAAATTTAATGTTCTATAAATATTATTATATACATTTACTCTCTATCTTTAATATTAACCGAGGTATTTACATTTTTCAGTTTCCAGTCTTCTACCTCTACTTCTACTCATGTCACATAAATAATACTCTCTTATATTATAAACCACTTTATTTGAAGCTTAAATATCAAATATTGTTTACAAGAGACCTTTTTATAAGAGATATGTTACATGAAAACATGTTCTGTAGATTCCTCCCTCTTGTCCTAAATTCTTGGACTACTAAAATTTGATTGCTTGAGATAAAAAGTATTCTGATTTATTATTAATTACAGCACTAGACATAGTAAATAGTTTTTAATTTAATTAATATGTTATATTCAGATATATTTCAGTAATTGTTTTTATTTTTGGTGATGAATATTTCGTTCTATCTATTTTTTCAGATGTAATATGCTGGCAGACCTGTTTGTTTACATTTCGGACCCTTTCCGTTGGGAGGGTTAGGACTGTAAGATTTCTCATCACCGTTTGTATTTATTCTCTTAATATTCTCGGTGGTAAATATTGCCAGTATGTAGATTCGTGTATTGCAAAACTTCACGAGGGAAATCTGGTCCCCCTGCGTGACGGAATTTTTTACTATAGAGACCTGATGAAACAACGAGACGGTAATTTATTTCGATATGCCATCCGAAGCAGTACATAAATTTTTAGGCATTCAATTTTCAACACAGCTCACGAAGGCACAACTTATAGCCAATGCTCTAAAATGGAGCGGTTAAGACTCTAGATACTCCGATGTAAGTACACGCATCATAAGTTACCAACACAATCAAACCGACTTTGTAGAATGTAAACACACAACTCAAGAAATATACCTACCTAATTAATGAACCTCAACACATTATTTAAGTACAATCGTAGCCCTCAACTGGTCGAAACACTGACATTCCTTATAATTTCGTAGGGATGTCATTGCCATTCTTAAACACTCGTTTTTAAACATTTCTTTGTCTGTTGAATTTAGAAAATGCCGAACAGATGCAATACCAATTTTTTATAAAATGGGATAAAATACAATAGGGAGTACTCACTTCGTACATGTGTAGTAGTTTTGTACTAAATTCATATAAAACATGTATTTGAAGACTTGTTTCTTATAATACATATTCAATTAATATAGTCTTTTTTAATAAACGTTTCATAAGAACGCGTAAGTTTTTTGTGAGTTTGAGTAGAAAAAAAAAAAAAGAAACAGGCGTAATGTTCTGCCATCAACTCAGCGAGAATGGCTCATTTCTCTAAAGAATTCCTCTAATACCACTAGGAACATGTATTGTCCGAGCTCTTTTGTTGCTTATAAAAGATTTGTAGAGGTATAAAAGATTGGACAAAGGGGAGTAACC
Organism: Riptortus pedestris; assembly: GCA_019009955.1. Taxonomy (NCBI): domain Eukaryota; kingdom Metazoa; phylum Arthropoda; class Insecta; order Hemiptera; family Alydidae; genus Riptortus; species Riptortus pedestris. Next base: position 81,357,020 of record CM032229.1, read on the forward strand.
CTTGCTATTCTATGACGTAGCGGCGTGCTGTGATATGGCCACCAAAAGGGTGGGCTCGCCCAGATGACGGAACGCTGCTCTTATTGAAATAAAACTGAAACCTATCAATCTGGACGTTCAATAAATTGTCAGTCATCGACTGTGAACAATGATCGTGGCCATAGAGGATCTATTGTTGTGGAGCCTTGTTTATTTTATTAATAACTGACATGACTCGCAGTAAAGGCTATTTTTTGACTAGCCTTCTACACTCATACCACCTAATACCTGCCTTGGGAATTTTATTGTTTAAATAAAGTGGTTGAATTATTTATTTATTTCATGAGCACCTAATTCTTGGCCAACAACAAAATGCAGGAAAAATAATTAAAAAATCACAAGGCATGATATGATATTAATAATTAAACTAGAGCCACTGAAGAGGTGGCATGCAAGCCACGAAACATGTAGGGCAAGTATCAATAAAGTTTAGGCAGAAAAAAAATATTGTTAACCCTTGCCATGAAAATATGATGAACATATACAAAATATTTGGTCCAAAATAAGAAGATTAATGAAAGTTGCGAGTGCGATTTCTGCGAAATAAGTCAGTATTCATTGAGTGCAATTTAATAACCTTAGTAAATCCTTAATACCACATTGGCTAGAATGACAAAGATGAGCGGCAAAAAAAAAACAACATTCATATAAACATGGGTGTAAACTTTGTATATTTATAAATATAGCAAACAAATTAATTAAACTGCTATTAATTATAGAACATAAAGAATCATAATTTGTTTATTCATATTTTTTTGAGCTCAAAATAGCCAAGTAAATTAACACGTTATTCTTAATGTGATATTCTTTGTTGATTCTGTCCTTTATTATCGTGCTTGGAGCTCCTAGCCCGGGAATCAGTTATGTCGTAAACGTAGTGTAAAAACAAATATGAATTATTTAAATTTTATGAGCAAAGTTTGGGTCAGATATAATTTAATAAGCTTTTAGGAGTTTAAATTGTTTAATCTACTGTAGCTTTTATATTGCAAAATTAGAATTGGTACCGGTAATAAACTATTGAATAATTGCACCGACTAACTGTTTGGAAATTTTACTCCTAATTTCAGATTCGGACAACAACTGAGACTTTATGCTTTGAATAGTAACTCTAGTTTTCTGCATCGAATAGTTAGAAAAGGGTTCTGCTACGAGTAATTACACCGGCTATCTGCTTCGTGTTATATTGATGTATTAAGGTCCAGGTTCTAGAATTGTTGTATCTCGAGGGTACACCTGGTGATTACTTCCATGAGCAGGAAACCTGATTTTCTCGAGAACGAAAAAGCCAAAGATATGCAGAAGTTTGCCATCTTCCACTAATTCAAACTATTCCACAAAAAAGAAGGGATTGACTAAAATTGTTAGAGAGACGAGGGCAATTACCTGCTTAAGATGAATTATAATTATAAACCGGTACAACATGAGACTGATTAAATTAATAGAATTGAGTTGAACATTCAAGGAACCATGGTTTAGATTAGGTGCTAATTCATACATGATTTACAAGATGAACAGGGGAAATAGGGGAAGCTAGTTTATTGACCAATAGAGGGCCATTTTAATAAACATCAGAATTATAAGACTGCACTAGGCTATTGTAGTAATTCTGGCTTGAAGCCATTTTGGAATAGTGAGTTTTCAAGTCATATTGAACTATTATATTGTGATGTGTTTCAGACAATTGTTGATTCACTTGCACACAAGTTACAAATAGATACTGTTGTTTATACAGTTGACCATGAACGTCTACAATAATACACCCTTCATTTAGGTTCCGCAAGATCTCACTACAAACATAACCACTCAGTTAATTGTATGCAAGCGCAGCTCATTGGAGGCTTGTACTTCACATCAATCAATCACGAGCTAACAAATACATTTGTGCGGGGATCTTAAATTCACCTAATTAAGGATCTAAAGTTTCCCATAATCGTACTAGAAGTTGAATAAGAGGGATTAATCGTAATTCTCACAATTACTTTCGCATATATACCAGTTTATAAATAGTAATATCCTAATAGCTTAGAAAGCCATAAGATCATATACAATTTCTCTTAACTAATATTTATATTAGTTAGGAGAAAATAACTACTATACTATATGTTTTATATATACCGTCAGAAAGAAAATTTTTTATTTGGACCAATACATAAGTATTATACACAAATGGATGTTATTATACAAGGTTTCTTACAAAATTAAGAGATTTTGGTACAACTTCCGACGTAGTCGTCCTTCAGTCATACATATATATGTACATATATATATATATATATATATATATATATATATATATATATATATATATATATATATATATACTAGCTCAGATACCCGGCTTCCCTCGGGAATTCATTTGAGGCTAAATGGTGATGGTATATTTTTGGCAAGGCTTTACTTTGCACAATATTTTGACATTTCCTCGTTCCAGTGTTTAGGGTTAATACCCGTTGTTGGCATTTGTTAATAATAAAGTTATTTTTTTATGTAAAACTTCACTGTCCTGCATATTGTCATATTTCCCGTCTCCTGTGCATTATGCATAGATTTGAATTATTAAGGAGAAAATATTGGTATACATTTGAATTAATTTTTTCAGGTGAGGTACCTGGCAGTTCATATTGAAAAGAAGTGTTGAGCAAATTTCTCTAAATAACAAAATAAACAACTTTTGTTATGTGCATATTTGCCGAAACCCCAATAGGAAATCATTATTATTAATTTCAGGCCTCCCTTATAACCACCACTCCTGCCCGTCCCTAGAAATGTTAGTATGGCTTATTATAAGGAAGGCGTTAGTGCTAATACACATACTGAGTGTTTTATTTAGTTCAGTTTAGTCTTTTGTGCCAAATAAAATTGTTGTCTCCCGCTATAATTTTTAGCGTATTACGCCTTTATACTTCGGTATACGATGATAGTGTATATAAAAAAAAGTTTCTCTAAATAACAAAATAAACAACTTTTGTTATGTGCATATTTGCCGAAAATGCAATAGGAAACGAAATATCACTATTATAAATTTCAGGCCTTCCTTATAACCCCCACTCCTGCCCGTCCCTAGAAATGTTAGTATAGCTTATTATAATGAAGGCGTTAGTACTAATTCACATAACCAGTTTGGTTTAATTCGGTTGAGTCTTTAGTGCCAAATAAAATTGTGGACTCCCTCTTTAGTTTATAGTGTATAACTCATTTATGCTTCCGTATACGGCAAAAGTGCATATTACAAAAGTTACTCTAAATAACAAAATAAACAGCTTTTGTTATGTGCATATTTGCTGAAAAGCAATAGGAAACGAAATATCGCTATTTTTAATTTCAGGCCTCCCTTATAACCCCCACTCCTGCCCGTCCCTAGAAATGTTAGTATGGCTTATTATAAGGAAATCGTTAGTATTAATTCACATAGCGAGTTTGGTTTAGTTCGGTTGAGTCTTTTGTGCCAAATAAAATTGTGGACTCCCGCTATAGTTTTTAGCGTATAACTCATTTATACTTCCATATACGGCAAAAGTTTATATAACAGAAGCTACTCTAAATTACAAAATAAACAACTTTTGTTATAGGCATATTTGCTGAAAAAGCCATAGGAAACGAAATATCGCTATTTTTAATTTTAGGCCTCCCTTATAACCCCCACTCCTGTTCGTCTTAGAGAATATTAATATAGCCTAAAGTCTAAGTTGGGCTAGTAGTAATATACATACTAAGTTTCATAAAATTCGGTTCAGCTGTTTATGCGTGAAAAGGTAACAAACAAACAAACAAATAAACAAACAGACACCAAAGAAACAAAATGCAGTTATGGTGTCTATGACATGTGAAACGAAAAGTTATCGTGAAATTTCGCGAAAAAAATCAATGTACAGACAGAGGTTACAATTTTATATATATATATATATATATATATATATATATATATATATGTAAAATATGTGTGTGTGTGTATATATACACATATATAAGATGACATTTATTGAGAATTTATTCTTGTCTTGGGTTCATCCCATTAATGAAAATTGAATACTGCCTATCTTTTATAGCTCAAAAATGATTTGCCTTATAATTTCGAAATAAATTTAGTACTGTAATCATATAACTAGTTGTGAACTTTAGATATTTTAAATTTAAATTTACCATACTAGAACATTTTTGATCTCATTCAAGGGTACAGAGATATCCTATATCAATTTCAAATGAAACAGAGAGGTGGGGTTTAGAGGTGGGTTAAAATTTCGAAAATATGTACCTTATTATACGTCGGATCAAAACATCGGATAGAACCAATCTTATTGTGAATGTTATTGCCTATAAATATTGTTATATACATATTTTCTCTAATATGAATATTAACCAAGATATTTGGAATTAGTAGATTTCAGCTTTCAGTAAACTCCCACTCCTATTCTTGTTATATTAAAAATAAGTTGTAATATTATGAAGCACATTATCGGAAGCCAAATGTTGTTCTCATTTAACTTTTAGCAGATTTCCCTTAAGGGAAATCAGCTATTGAGGTCGTACTCATGACGGGAGTTTGTAAAAATTTCTTCAAGTGTCCATCGATCCTTCCCTGGAGATGAAGAAAATGAGGTATATATATATATATATATATATATATATATATATATATATATATGTCTGTTAACGCTCTAGCGGTCGCAATCGTTACCAAACTCGGAATTTAATCGTTTTATGTAAAAAGAAAGATCAAGTTCGTTAATGGCTGAAATCGGACCAGTGGGAGGGGAGGTTTAGAGGGGGGATTTTTGAAAATTCGAAATATCTCCATTAAGCATCGGATCGAAAAATTGTATAGAATCAATCTTATTGCAAATTAAATTTACTATAAATATTGTTCTATACATTTATTCTGTATCTTGAATATTAACCGAGATATTTGCATTTGTATTCTGTGTGTGGTCGGCAGGAGTGGGCTGTTCGGTACTTTCCGAAGAGAGCTCTGGCGGCCGTCTTCGTAACTGTTCGTCTCTCGTGAACAAGTTTAGAGATCCTTTACTACTACACTTGTTATTTGGCAGATTTCTCTATTGTAAAACTTCACGTGGGAAATCTGCTTAGTTTACGCAGCCCCTGCGTGACGGACTTTTACCTTTTGAGATAAATGAAAATACGTGGCGCATGGGGGGGGGGGGGGCGTTAGTTAACGGAGTCCCTGCGGACTTTTTTAATTTGATTTAGAACTACTAAATAAATGCGTTGAACGAGCTAGTCCTTTCGTTAAGTATGTCTAACAGAAATACACTTGAATTACCGATAATTTACGTTTTTTGCGTTGAGAATTTAGCAACTCAGATATATAAAAATCTAACATTAGTGGGGCTGTTTTTCAGTGTATTAATGTCAACGAATTTGTACAAAATTATTTGCTGTTTAAGATTTCTTGGCTAGGAATAGGTTTCTACTTTAGAACCTAGCTGGGTTCCAGCGTTGTCAGATGATTTTTCACAATATTTCTGCGGTCTAACAACCGGCTTCTTTATGGTGTGGTCAAGAGAAAAGACTGCCAAGATCCACGTCCATTGCCACCAGCTTATGAAGCCAGTTGGAACCCAAATATATTGTGAAAAGTCACAGGACAAATGTACTTTGACACGAAAAGAATATTTAACTAGTTAATTTAAGTACCTGTTGCATACACTTGCAGAAGCAATCTCTTAGTAGAATAAACACTTGGCAATTCAATTACTTTTGACATCGTTAATAAATGAGTATGTATTGTTTGCATCTGGTAGCTCGCAACCTTCGGAGCTCCCTTTAGGAACTATTCCAATAAATCAGTACAGATGGTGGCTATATTGTGCAGATATGGTGCAAGGAAACCGCAAAGACTGCTGGCAAGCCTCGAGTAGGCCACTGCTTGCAGAGCCTTTCCTAACCCTTCGTCGGTTGCTCTGCACCCAATGGGGCGACAATGGTGCAGGATCGGGGATATTAAACGCACAGCAGCTCAGGAGTTTCCTTTTGTCTAGCTGCCAACTCCGCCTTGGGGTATGAAACATTTACACATTCCTACCATCCCGTGTGGATATTGTATGGTTTAAAGCCTTCCCTTATTGCTTAATAAGACCCCTGCTTCACTACCTCTGTCTAGCTCTGTGATGAATGTCTCTTATTACTCCAACAGCGGAACTTTGTATAATATTAAACCCTCACAGTTTATTGTAGGGGTTAAAATTTACTACTTCACTATTCACCAGTGCAGAGCCGAGCCTCGGTTTAGTATAATACAGTATTAACTGTTATTATTTAATTATTATACTTAGTTCATAGGTGATCGGTTTGTTGATTAAAAGTCCATCAAGGAAGTGCTCCATAAACTACACAGATTTCCCACTTGCTGGCATGGTAGTACTGAAATCAGAGTACTCTTTATTTCTAAGTACAAACCCAATCTGAAGAAGTGAGAGTATACAGAAGGCTGTCATATCAATTATAGATCATCAATAGATTAACAAGATTGTTTCTATAACATTTTTCGATCAGACTCATGATTACGGAATTATTATGAATTTTCGAATCCCCTTCCAACTTCCAACCTATCCCTCAGGGATTATTCCATTAACTAATATGACCTTTAGTGTTGAATAAAACAGTTAGTATCGTCAGTACGGTATTGATCAAATACATATTTTCGATTTATAAAACGACAAATCCCAAATTTTGATTTTACTGTACTTCAAACATTAAAAGTTCAATGAGAACAATATTTAATTTTTGAGCTTCCAATAAAGTAGTTCATGATATAACAGCTAATTGTTAATATAATCAGAGTAGGTGGGGGTATACCGGAGGCTGAAAACTCAATAGTCCAAGTATCTTGGTTAAGATTCATGATTGAGAAAAGACTTATTGTGGTGAAGCATATGTTCGTTTGGTAAAGGTTATGTTAAACATATGTGCGTTTATCTTTTATTAGTCAGTTAATAAAGGTTGCTCGTAGTGTCAGCACGCGTGTTCATTATTTTACATGGAGTCAGGTGTAAACTGATAAAGGTGGTGGCGATTTCACCAGGGATGTTGAAGGACATTTTGTCCTCTGTGCTGTCTACACATGAGGCTGGTTTGAGAAGCGACAATTCTTACCAGGTAAAACCTCCAGATATATTTGATGTGCAGGATCCGCAGTCATGGAGTGCCTGGATCAAGCGGTTTGCCATGATCCGTTCGGCGACTGGTATCTGGTTGATCTGCTAAATCGCAAGATCAACAGATTATTATGTTGCTTTACTTATGGGACCAAACGCTCAGGAACTTCTGACCTCTATTGGGATGAATGTCGAAGCTAGGACTTCGTATGATGCTGTTGGGAAGCAGTTTAATGAATATTTTTCTACTTAGAAAAATATATTTTATCATAGGACAATTTTCCTAAAAAGGAAACAATTTGCTAATGAAAGAGTAGATGAGTTTATTAATGACCTCCATAAAATGTCGGAGAGATGCGAGTGGGCTTGCAGTGATTGTGAGATATATCAAATATCATGAGGATATGATACTGCTTAAGCTAGTTATTGGTATTCGGGATCAGCAGCTGTCGAGACATCTTCAGATTCAGGAAGGTCATACCCTTACTAAAGCCAAAGAGATGGTTAGGCAGTCAGAAGCAATAAATTCTCAAAAAGAATTGTTTGACAGAGATTCTGGAGAGGTTATGGAAGCTAGGCGAATCGAGCGTCTAAAGACGCAGGTAATCCAACCAAATTTTCCAATGTTACTTCGAGATGTGTTCGATGTGGGTCTTTAAAGAATCATTCTTTGGAAAATTGTCCTTCACGTGGTAAAATATGTTTTCGATGTGGCTTTAAGAACCACTTTAAACGTGGTGTAAGGAAATAGAATCAGCTGTTCAAATTAACCAAGATCATCGCCTTAGCTCTATTACAGTAGGAGAAAGCGTTTCTAGGGGTATTCGAGTTGACCCTTTTACCATCCAGTTGTTGGTTAACGGTTGCCATTTTGTACGTTTTAAAATATTTACAGGTCAGTGGCAATGCAAAGGCCATTGTAGTTGTAACCCCTCACAGAATTCCTGTAAGCTTAAGGACCAAATTCAAAGACGAGCTTGATCGTAAGGTAAAGAACGGCGTTATTTCCCCGATTACGGAAGCAACTGAATGGTGCTCTCCCATTGTGGTAGTGCCAAAGAAATCAGGAGATGTTCGGCTTTGTGTGGATTTCACTGCTCTTAATCAATACGTGGAGAGAGAGCGTTTGGTTTTACCCTGTGTCGAGGAAATATTTGTTCAAATTTCTGGTGCCAGGTATTTTTTGAAAATGGACACAAATAGTGGCTTCTGGGAGGTGAAATTAGATGAAAGAACAGCTAAACTTACAACCTTTGTTACGCCTTTTGGAAGATATTATTTTAAGCGCTTACCCTTTGGCATTTCGTCAGCCCCTGAACATTTCCAACGAAAATTGCTACAGGTCTTGATGGGAATAGAGGGAGTTGTCAACTTGATAGACGATATTTGTGTTTTTTGGGAGGACTAAAGAGGAACATGATGTAAGGCTTAATATGGTCTTTGAAAGGCTTATGGAATTAAGTGTAACACTTAAACCTGCCAAGTGTGAATTTTCTAAATCCAGAATAGTATTTCTGTGGCACATAATCAATAATGGGGGGGGGGTGTTGCCAGATCCAGAAAAAAACCAAGGCAATAAAAGAATTCCCCAGGCCTAAAAACCAAAGTGAGCTGAGACGATTTTTAGGAATGGTGAATTATATGATGAAATTTTTGCAAAATCTTTCTAAACTGCTTAAGCCTCTTAATGATCTTTTATCTTCAAAAAATGAGTGGCATTGGTCGCAAAATCATTAAGAAGCTTTTGTTTCAATAACAGATGCTTTGCTTAAGGCTCCGGTTTTACACCTTTATGACCCTAATTTGGATACACGGGTTTGTGCAGATACTTCCAGTTTGGGTTTAGGACCTGTCATGGAACAAAAAGTAGATGGACGTTGGAAACCTATCCAGTTTGCTTCACGTATGTCAAACAATGCGAAAACCAGGTACTCACAAGTTGAAAAAGAGGCTCTTGCCTTAACGTGGGCTTGTGAGCGTTTTTCATCCTACATAATAGGAAAAAGCATCATCTTAGTCACTGATCATAAGCCTCTCTTGCAAATATTAGGACAGAAACCTTTGTCTGATCTCACACCTAGGCTGCAAAGTTTTCGAATGAGGTTAATGCAGTTTGATTATAAAATGCATTTTGAATCGGGAAAAACGTTTTGGGTTCCTGACACGCTCTCAAGAGCACCAGTAAACGCCGGCACCGAGAAGGTTACAGATGTTTTGAATGATGAGTTAGATAAGTTTGTAGGTGCAATAATGTCAGACTTACCTTGCTCAGATTCTAAATTAGAAGCTGTTAGGAAAGCTATAGGAGAGGACAATTTGAGTCGCATCATTAAACGTGCTATTTTGAATGGGGACTGGTCAAGTTTGCGCCAAACAGAATTCTACACAGAACGAGAAAATTTAGCTTGGGTCAATGACCTGATTTTACGAGGGACGAGGATATATGTTCCTCATAAACTAAGAAATGAAATACTATCACAAATTCATAGTGGTCACCTAGGTGTAAGCAAGTGTATGGCTCCGGTAAAAGAAACTGTTTGGTGGCCTGGTATTGGCTCAGATGTAAAGAAGATGGTAGAGATTTGTCATAGGTGTCTCGAACATAGAGTTAATCCTGCAGAACCATTAAGGCCGCAACCCATTCCTGACAGGCCATGGGAAGTAGTTGGAGCTGACATTTTGCAGCACAGTAAAAAAATGTATCTTTGCATGCAAGACTACTTTTCAAAATTTATTGAATTAATTTCATTAGATCGGACTGGAACTGCATCTATAAGGAACGCTTTTTATCTATTTTTTCGCGACATGGAATTCCAAAGATTCGTAGATGTGATAATGATACTCCACTAGTATCGATTGAAATGATGAAATTTTATGAAGAATTAGGTTTCCGAATTATCACATCAATTCCACATTTTCCGCAGTCTAATGGTCAAGCAGAGAGGTTGGTTCAGACATGCAAAAATATTCTGAATAAAAATAGTGACCCTTATTTAGGACTTTTGGCTCACCCAGGCACTCCATTGGAATGTGGAAATTCACCAGCCGAATTGTTGTTTGGAAGGAAAATTCGGACTACTCTGCCTGTCTTGCCTTAGAAGATGAGTCCAGGTTGGCCTAACCTTGACAAGTATAAAAGATAAGTATAAGTATAAAGATGCATATAATAGAGGAAAACAGAAAGCAAAATTTTATTTTGATAGACGTCACAGAGCAAGAGAAATTTCGATCCTCGAACCTGGCCAAGTAGTCTGGATTACAGATCTGAAGCGTCATGGGACTGTTGTTGAAAAGTGTGTTTCCAATAGAGACTGTGTAATAAGATCAGGAAATCGAACATGCAGAAGAAACAGAAGATTTTTGGTGCCATCCGACAAGCATTTGGTAACAGATTGGGGTCCCTATCCGCCATACCAAACCATTTCGGATAAAAATGGAAGTGGAGTCGCACCTTTAAGTGGTGAAGACTTAGCGAAAACCCCGGATAGAGGAGCTGGGGGAGAGGAAGGGATACGTGAAGACATGGAGAATGAGCACGATGCTGAGGGGAATGATGGACAGGAAGATTCGGCGAAAGGAGACGACACAGAGGGGAATGTTGAAGATGGAGCAGGTCATAGTGCTAAAGGCTACACAACAAGATACGGGAGGAAAGTAAAACCTCCGAAGAGATTCAAGTAATCTTCTTCTTGGAGCGAGAAGGGAGGATGTGGTGAAGGTTATGTTGTAACATATGTTCGTTTGGTAAAGGTTATGTTAAACATATGTGCGTTTATCTTTTATTAGTCAGTTAATAAAGGTTGCTTGTAGTGAAAGCACGTGTATTCATTATTTTACACTTATAGAACAACGTTTATAGGCAATATTTCTATCCAACGTATAATAAAGGCGATATTTCGAAATCCTCCCTCTCTGAATCCTCTCTCCATCAAGTCCGATTTCAGCCGTTAACGAACTTAATCTTTAGATTTACATGAAACGCTTATATATTGAATTTGGTAACGATCAACCAAAAATTGCGACCGCTAGAGCTGTAGCACACATGTCCATATATATAAAATTTTGAACGGACCTCATTTTCGTCTTCTACTGGGATGGATGGGTACTTGAAGGAATATTTCGAAAATCGCGTCGTAAGTACACCCTCAATAGTAGATTTCCTATCAGTTCCATTAAGGAAAAATAGCTGAAAAGCTTTTTTGTAAAACCATTTTATGATTTTATTAATATGTCAATATTTCATTCAGGGTTTAAACACCGACATACACAATAAAGATAAAAACTGTGTGATTTACGTCTCATAGATGATTTGAACTCATCCCACTGAGAACATTTGGTCCACTTAATAGGAAAACACATAAACACCTCAAAGGAGCTCCACTTTACCATCAAGTAAAAATCTCCAGAGAATACTTGAGGCTTTACTCCACGTTGAAAACGCAAAATTAAAAAATATCTTGGTGAAAATTTGTGCAACAGAAAAATGGATAGAACAATTATTGTAAGAAATTACTTTATTATCATGACTGATTACGTAACATTTTTTCTAACCGAGTCGTGAAAACTGAGACTTTAGTGATTATAAGTTTTACCCTGCCTCCGAACCCCCACTTCTCCACATCGGATACTTGGCTTTATCGACCGTGACGTTTAGATTTCCGTAAATCAACTGAATATCCAGCATGACAATGAAGTTTCAAAAATTGAGGCACTCGCTTATTTGATGCCACAAGACTTATGGCCGATAAAAACAATAAATGGTATTTTATCTTAGAATAAGATTTTTCCTAATATATTGGTTTATTATAATCTACGATGAGTGCTTATTTATGAGTGAGAGCAAAAATAAACAAATACCTACGTTAATTTTACTGTTACTGTACTCAAATATATATGAAGGTTGATTAAAATGGCCACAATTCCAAAATAAATGTTTGTTCAAGTGACAGAGCGCTTTCGATGCAGTGCGTCCTCGTCAGTGCCGTGTAACAGTGCGCCTATAAGTGATGGCAGGTGGAGCTTCCGTAATCCAAGTTGGGTTTCTAGTTTGTGGAAGTGAATGGAGAGTTAGACGGCACTGGCGATGCACTGCGTCGAAAACGAACTGTCCCTCGAATAAACTATATTGTGGAAGTGTGGCCTATTTAATCAACCTGCAATATGATTCACATCCACCTTCCTCAAAGCCAACTTTGAGTATGTATTTATATTTAAAAATTTGAATACGGCTCAGTACTGTATTTCTGTGGTTGGAGAGGGGTTGTCTACATGTATTCCTTGCACAACCTACCCCCTTACAGTTTACCATTTTGTACGACTCATTTTGTTACAAGAGTGAGATAACAATAAACTGTTATCTCATGGGCCGCCTTATTCGAAGATTAGATACCAAATATTGTTTTCATTGAAGTTTAACGGTGTGAGATATATGAAAATAAGTAGTCTGATGAATGAAATGAAACAAGGAATAAGGGGGGGGGTTATATGTGAGGGAATTCGATAATTCAAAAGATTTTCATTATGTTGAGTCCGGCCTAACTAATCTCTCTATCAATTTATTGATGCTGTATAATTATTGTTCTTTGTATCTTTTCGTAGCTCAAATGCTAAATTAAGAGATATTCGTACTTTCTCGTTTTTAACTTTCAGTAAATCATCAGATTTTTAATTGGAAATCGAAATTACATGAACAGATCAATAGTGTGTCATACCATAAATTTCAAATGTATGTCAGGTGTGATTTCGCAATACTATTTATTACTATTCTTATTTTACGGATTCGGTTTTAGACTAAACATTCCAATTTGGTATCCTTTCATTTAGACAACTCTTTCATCATTATTTAGCTTCATAATATTCAAAATTTGATAAACAAAAGAAGTTAATATCTATAGTATATTGTCTTTGACCAACATTAAGATGATAGTAGCAATAGTGTTCACATCAGATACTAAAATTCGAACGCGACATTCGCCAAAATTTAACTCACAAAATGAAGTATATTGCAGGAAGTAAGTACACTATCGATTTGCTCTTGTACATTTTTGTGAAGGCAAATTAAAACCGCGTTAAACTTTAAAACGTCCAACACTTTTGAAAATTCATTAAATTGGACACAATCTTTAAGCAATTTTTTTTTTTTTTTAGTAAAACGACGAATTCAGCTCTTAATTGAACTCGTTCTGAACTCAAAAAAATAATAGTTGAAAAGAGTTAGAGAGAAGTGAAAGTCTCAGAGAATTCTTAGAGAGCCAGAAACAAGTAATGGTGGAATAGGTTACAACTTTTAATGAGTTGGGAAGTATTACCATCCAAGTCACGCTAACTCCCTCCAGGACTTTGAATCAAAGCCTTACGTCACTCTCCCTCTCTATCTATCTTTGATATATGCTATTCATTGTGTGCAACGAGCAATATAATTATTGGACACTTTTTGAGGTAGAGGAGCTCTAGCTTTGAAATTTTGGAATAATTCTCAAAACTCAGAGTTATATTCTTAACGTCAAGAATATACACCATTTCCTTGGAATCAACGATCATTTCAATAGGCGATTAATTGATTTTTAATATTGTTTTTTTTTTTTTTTTTTTAAATATTTATATCTCATACTCAGACTGAAGAAACTAATATACACTGGAGTCTTACGTCCCACACTAACATTCGGAACAACCCACTTTAGATTTCTTCTTCCGTCTACTCTTCATCAATTTCAGCAGTTTCAAAACTCTATCCTGAAAACAATCACATCCTTGAGGCATACTAAAGCACCAGCTCTACAATTACAGCCTTGAGACATGCTAAAGCACCAGCTCTACAATTACAGCCTTCAGACATACTATAGCACCAGATCTACAATTACAGCCTTGAGACATGCTAAAGCACCAGATCTACAATTACAGCCTTGAGACATACTATAGCACCAGATCTACAATTACAGCCTTGAGACATGCTAAAGCACCAGATCTACAATTACAGCCTTGAGACATACTATAGCACCAGATCTACAATTACAGCCTTGAGACATACTAAAGCACCAGATCTACAATTACAGCCTTGAGACATACTATAGCACCAGATCTACAATTACAGCCTTGAGACATGCTAAAGCACCAGATCTACAATTACAGCCTTGAGACATACTATAGCACCAGATCTACAATTACAGCCTTGAGACATGCTAAAGCACCAGATCTACAATTACAGCCTTGAGACATACTAAAGCACCAGATCTACAATTACAGCCTTGAGACATACTAAAGCACCAGATCTACAATTACAGCCTTGAGACATACTAAAGCACCAGATCTACAATTACAGCCTTGAGACATACTATAGCACCAGATCTACAATTACAGCCTTGAGACATGCTAAAGCACCAGATCTACAATTACAGCCTTGAGACATACTAAAGCACCAGATCTACAATTACAGCCTTGAGACATACTATAGCACCAGATCTACAATTACAGCCTTGAGACATACTAAAGCACCAGATCTACAATTACAGCCTTGAGACATACTAAAGCACCAGATCTACAATTACAGCCTTGAGACATGCTAAAGCACCAGATCTACAATTACAGCCTTGAGACATACTAAAGCACCAGATCTACAATTACAGCCTTGAGACATACTAAAGCACCAGATCTACAATTACAGCCTTGAGACATGCTAAAGCACCAGATCTACAATTACAGCCTTGAGACATACTATAGCACCAGATCTACAATTACAGCCTTGAGACATGCTAAAGCACCAGATCTACAATTACAGCCTTGAGACATACTATAGCACCAGATCTACAATTACAGCCTTGAGACATACTAAAGCACCAGATCTACAATTACAGCCTTGAGACATACTAAAGCACCAGATCTACAATTACAGCCTTGAGACATACTAAAGCACCAGATCTACAATTACAGCCTTGAGACATACTAAAGCACCAGATCTACAATTACAGCCTTGAGACATACTAAAGCACCAGATCTACAATTACAGCCTTGAGACATACTAAAGCACCAGATCTACAATTACAGCCTTGAGACATACTAAAGCACCAGATCTACAATTACAGCCTTGAGACATACTAAAGCACCAGATCTACAATTACAGCCTTGAGACATACTAAAGCACCAGATCTACAATTACAGCCTTGAGACATACTAAAGCACCAGATCTACAATAACAGCCTTGAGACATACTAAAGCACCAGATCTACAATTACAGCCTTGAGACATACTAAAGCACCAGATCTACAATTACAGCCTTGAGACATACTAAAGCACCAGATCTACAATTACAGCCTTGAGACATACTAAAGCACCAGATCTACAATTACAGCCTTGAGACATACTAAAGCACCAGATCTACAATTACAGCCTTGAGACATACTAAAGCACCAGATCTACAATTACAGCCTTGAGACATACTAAAGCACCAGATCTACAATTACAGCCTTGAGACATACTAAAGCACCAGATCTACAATTACAGCCTTGAGACATACTAAAGCACCAGATCTACAATTACAGCCTTGAGACATACTAAAGCACCAGATCTACACCAACTGCTCAACATACCCACAATCCCCTCTATCATCAGACGACACTACCACAAATTCTATGACGAACTACAAAGCACCGACCACCGACTGTTCGATGACTTCCCAAGACCGGTACGACCAGAACGATGGCAAGGACCAACAAACCTCACTACAAGACTAGTAGACCTACTGGAACAATAGACCCAAAAGAGGCGACGCACCTAAATACAATTTTCTAAAATACAACACTTTACACTGACACATAAACAATAACACACCCTTTCTCCTTTTAGCCTACTCTCCGACTATCTATCATTTTACCCTAGCTATCAGTATCGACTGTGACCCTTCGCAGATCATCTTCAGCACGTCTCCTCAGACAACCAGCACCCGGACTCCTATCTACAAAACCGCCTTAAAATGATAATAAATAAATTACAGAAAAATGCAATCCTCAGCCAAAATCCTTATCCTATCCTATATCACAGCCCTGTATGTATGTGTATATGCTTGTGTACATAAAGTACTTGTTTTTATTTTGCATGCATGCACGTTTCTTTCTCACTTAGTTTTCTTTGCTTGCCCTTCTCCTACGATTTTTCTTTTGGTCTTTCTGCCTTAGTAGGAATAATTGTAATTGAAGCCAGGTTTCTTCCTTGGTATGACTAAAGTAGAAACTGTGAAAAATAATACTGATATTGTTGAAGGCTCTAAAAGTACAAATATAAAATAAATACAGATTAAAACGAAATTAAATTACTAAGGGTATTTATATGTGAAGCTGAAACATACCAGAACATCATTTCATATATAAATAGCATGATTCATTTCCACCCTGTAGAAATCATTGATTTTTACTATAAAATAATAACATTTTTTTCACATCCCCAAGAGATTTAAGAGACGTAGGTGTTTTTTTTATATTTTACTACTAAAATATTATACTTACTCTTCCTCCATAGCGAACATTTTATGTTGTTTGAATATAGGTGTACACAGTAGGCCTGTTTTCCTGTACAATTCGTTTTATTCAGACAAAGTGAATTTTCTGAGCAACAGCCTCCATCTTCAGTACCTGCTGACGTACAAAAACCAAATGAAAAAACATGCAATTAACACTATTTAAATTATTAAACAAGTACAAAAACAGCCTTAGCCTAAACAAGAAATAAAACCAAATTAAAATGCACGGTTAATGGTAGAATCAATAAAACTAAAAATATAAATAAATATCACAGAAAACCAGCCACCACTTAGCAGTGAACAGATAAAACCAGATAAAATTTATGACTGAATTACGAAAATTAACTTACTTACTCTACGTTGATATTATGGCCGGAGGAAGGGAATTACAATTACTGTGGAAGTGTGTCTATTTTTCCTCTACCTCCATTATCTTACTTATTTACTAAACTATTAAATCTTAGTCTTATTTTAAAAAAAAGCTATAAAAAAATGGAAGAACAGGTATACCAGAGGAAAGTGTCCACGGAAGAAACAGCATGAAGTAAAATCAAAGAAATGATAGAGAGTAGACCTTGAAGAAGTTCCCTGGAAGAATTTCCACAGGCCAGAATATCAAATAAGAAAATGGAAGCTTGGCAAGCTCTGCTCTGCATTAATTATTGGGACACAGTTACACGGCATTGACGATGATAGACTGCATCAAAAGCGCTCTGTCACTTCAATAAAAAGTTATTCACTAAACAACTATTAAATCATAGACTTATTTAAAAAAAACAATCTATAAAGAAATGGATGAACAGGTTATACGAGATTACTCCAGGTATGCCAGAGAAAAGTGTCTACTGAAGAAACAGCATAAACTAAAATCAAAGAATGATAGATAGTAGATACCTTGAAGAAGATACCTGGAAGAATTTTTTTTTGTTAATCAAAAAAATGTCTTCTCATTAATAGGCATTGCTGAAGCGAAACAAGAAATAACTTTCTTGTCGTTAGTGTGAAATATACATATCATGTGTGTTGTTAAGATTAGAAATATTTCATGATCGAAATCTTTCTTTAATCCAATCTATTAAGGTACAATTTGCTACAATTGTTGTTTTTTAGATAATTCTCTAACTCAAATGCTTTGTGTTTTCAGTCATTAGCAAGCTATTCTCACTCTTACTTGTTGATTTTCACGTTAATCTACTGTATTATTAAACATCTCAAGTTTACCATAAATGTTATGTGTATTTACTAGGACAAAAACTAGTTACTATGTTCGGATGATTAGGTTTGCCGAGAGCCATTGAATATATATATATATATATATATATATATATATATATATATATATATATATATATATATATATATATATATATATTTCAAACGAAATCTTCAATTAAAATTTCATTTTTGCAATATTCTTTGGATCTCAATTTTTCTTTGATCATTACCGAATCCAATTTTCAATAGTTTTATGCAAAACGTTATTTCTGAAATCAGGAATTTATTTAGTGATAACATATGTACTAAATAAAATTCTTTATCAGCCTACTATGGAATACGGGTAGGTATAGTAATAACCTGTAAATAACCAATAATAATAATAATAGTGGTTGAATAAAGAGGACTTCAATGATTAAAAAAACACAAATTTATGCTGGTTTATAACCTGTTATTTATTCTCATTTTAAGCTAGCACATTCTGTAGAATATTATTTTCCATATTAATTAATAATGTTTTGTTCATATGAAATTTAATTCCTCTTTAAGCTCCTTGGTCTAACCGGACTTAATCTCCAGGTTATCTACACGCTCCTTTTCTAGCCTGGGTGGGCTGACAAAGTATTTACTCAAAAACTTATCACTAAAATTCACACGTCTTCCATGAGTTTACAAGAGCATTAAGACTTGGGTATTAATTTCCTGTTAAAAAATTTCCTTATAGATTTTGCCTTTACATTTGTGTTTCTCATTTTGACTAATAAATTACCAAAGGATACGTTGGCCGTGTCCTCACACTGTTTTGACATTGCAAAGACTGTTGTTTCATTTAACCAGACAAACCTAAAAGTAGACTATTATTTGTACGAATACTATTTTTAAATGTGCACAAAATATTTTATTCAATTTTCACAACTCAGACGGAAGATTTCCAGTATATAAATGAAATTGAACTAAACATGGACCTCCTTAGTTTTAGACAGAGTTGTGCACAAGAAATCCTTAGACCCAGCCTGGCTAGAACAATGTCGTATACAGTAGGTAACTCGACACAGGCTTAGAAACGTCTTGCGGATGCTTATAAATAACATCTTTAAGTGAAATAGAGGATTTATTAAAACATAGGATAAACACAAATTCACTTGATTTTTCGAGGTATATTTATGATTTAACCCTTTATTTGAGCAATTAAAGGATTAATATGAAATAGCTTTTATACGTGATTTATTCACTATTTTGATGATTTCACTACAACAGTAGTTGATTCAAGTTATAGGAATGGTCAAGTTATTTCGCAGCCGGTCAATGTGAATTTTCCAATATTGAAGTATATTTTTTTTGTATATGGTCATAAGGTATAACTCTTGGGATAAACTACTTGATTATTTATTCTTCTTCACGGGTTTCCTATAATATTTATTTTTAATTTGTCTTAATTTATTCTTCGTCTACTGATAGAGTTCAGTTTTTGTAAAAATTCGCAATTATTTTCTACATTTTATTTATGTCCGAAGATCTTTCCAATAATAGGTTTATTAGATAGGCTTTTTAAAAATTATCGGACATCCATAAAATACAAAAAAAAGGAGGGAAAGCTATAAGAGAAGAGAAGTTATTGTCTCGAAAATTATGTTAAAATTTGAGAGTGTAAAGCGTAGATTACGCAAGGGGTGCCTAGGGGCTCCCAATTTTTAAGAGAGGTTAATAGGAGGGTGGGGATAGAGTGAGAGGGAGGGGAGAGGGTGAGTGACGCAGGCCCAGTAGACAGCCAGTAGTAGTGGTGCTGGCCGTGGGACTGTAGCTCAGTGTTCGGCCGACCGGCATCGAGATATGACCGAGTGATGTGGCCTCTCTTATTGGGAGCCTGCTTCGCCGCCTCTGCAGCTGCAGCGGACAATACAACGCTCCTCAAGTACGAGGCTCCGGACGACTGCAACTGGTGGCTGAGGGAGCTCGAAGAAGTAGCGCTCAGCTGCAGCCTCCGGACCATAAACAGCGAATATGACACCACCAACTTTACCGTCATCCCCCCAGAGCACACGACCGCCCTCAGGATACGATGCGATCCTACCCTTATGTCGAGAAGCACCTTGGACCAAAGGAGCTTTGCACACCTCTCTAAACTTAGGGAACTCTACCTCGAATATTGCAAGCTTACGAAGCTCGTGAGCGGTGTTTTCGAAGGCCTAGATGACCTGAGAAATTTATCTGTTAGGACGCACAACACCGACTGGCCTGCATTCAGTCTCGAATTGGCTCAAGATACATTTGTGACTGTCAGAAAGTTAGAAAGGCTTGACTTAGCTCTGAACAATATATGGTCTTTCCCCGAAAACATATTCTGCCCCTTGCGGTCCCTTGTAAGCCTAAACGTGAGCGGGAACCGGTTGCAAGACGTCAGCGACTTAGGTTTCAGAGAAAAGACACCGCCTCCTCAGCCTCTAATAAGTGGACCTGATGGGGGAGCTACTGAGGAAAAAACGACACCAACAACCCCATGCACATTGGATATTCAAGTCTTAGACACATCAGGTAACCACTTTGTTCTTATGCCAGCTCATGGTTTTAGTGCACTTAGGCGACTACGAGAACTGTACATACACGATAATGAAATATCCATGGTTACAGATAGAGCACTAGCTGGGTTGAAACATTTGACTCACTTTGACCTCTCCAATAACAAAGTCGTAGCTCTCCCTCCCGATTTATTTCGAGACTGTGGCGACTCTATTAAAGAGATAAAACTTCAAAATAATTCAATTAGTGTTCTTTCGCCTGGACTGTTTGCTGATTTAAATCAGCTCATTACTCTAGATCTATCAAGAAACCAATTGACTAGTGCTTGGATAAACAGTGGCACATTTTCAGGATTAATTCGCTTAGTTTTATTGAATTTGTCTCACAACAGGATATCAAAATTAGATCCCACATTTTTTCACGATTTATATACACTTCAAATTTTGAATCTTGAATATAATTCTATTGAAGCAATACCTCCAGACACATTTACACCAATGAATAACCTTCACACGCTAGTCTTGTCTTACAATAAGATTAGCTATTTAGATTCGTATGCACTAAATGGGTTATTCGTTCTGAGCTTATTGTCATTAGACAGCAATGAGTTAGAAAATATCCACCCTGATGCTTTTAGGAATTGTACCAGTCTCGAAGACCTAAATCTAAATGGGAACAAACTACAGACCGTACCAGTCGCACTTCGTGACATGATGCTATTAAGAACAGTCGACCTTGGAGAGAACCAGATTACTAACATTGACAAGCCCGGATTCACAGGGATGAACAACCTTTACGGTCTCAGGCTGATTGGAAATTACGTGACAAACATAAGCAAGACTACTTTCGCCGCTCTCCCCACATTACAAATACTAAATCTCTCACGCAATAAGATAAGAAAAATACAGAGCGGTGCCTTCGATAAGAACCCAAACCTTCAGGCGATACGCTTAGACGCCAATCAATTAGCACAGATTAGTGGGATCTTCTCTGATGTTCCAAGTCTTAAGTGGCTCAACATCTCTGATAACAAGCTGGAATGGTTTGATTACGAAGTGCTTCCCACTGGCCTTCAGTGGCTGGACTTGCACAAGAATAACATCGCAGAACTTGGGAACCATTATAACTTAGGCTCAGAGCTTAAACTTCAGACTTTAGATGTGAGCTTTAACAAACTGACTAAAGTCACGGCTAATTCCATCCCCGATAGTATAGAGCTATTATTCATGAACGATAATCTTATCACAGCGGTAGAGCCTCATACATTTATAAAGAAAACAAATCTCTCTCGCGTTGATTTATACGCTAATCAGATAGAGGAAATGGAACTTAGTGCCCTCTATTTAACACCTGTAGAAAAAGACCGACCTTTGCCCGAATTTTATATTGGAGGGAATCCCTTTCAATGTGATTGCACCATGGAGTGGTTACAAAGGATTAACAAGTTGGATTATCTTCGCCAACATCCAAGAGTGATGGACCTTGAGGCAATATACTGTAAATTACTATACAGCAGAGAAAGATTGTATATACCTTTAATTGAGGCGGAATCGTACCAATTTTTATGTTCTTATAAAACCCACTGTTTTGCACTTTGCACCTGTTGTGACTTTGATGCTTGTGATTGTGAAATGACTTGTCCTCAAAATTGTACTTGCTACCATGATCAGTCATGGGCTGCAAATATTGTCGATTGCTCTTCCGTTGGTTACACCAATATGCCAACAGGCATTCCTATGGATGCAACAGAAGTGTATCTTGATGGAAATAACTTTGGAAAATTGACTAGTCATTCATTTATTGGAAGGAAAAATTTAGTTGTACTATATGCAAATAATTCGAACATCGCAGCCGTTTACAATCACACATTCACTGGTCTTAGAAGGTTACAAATACTACACTTGGAAGGGAACCACATAAAAGAGCTTTTGGGGTTTGAATTTGCAAGTATCACAGGATTAAAAGAACTTTATCTTCAGAGTAACCTTATTCATTACATAGACAATAGAACGTTTTCAGGATTGAAACAACTTGAAATACTGAGACTTGATAACAATAGACTTTATAAATTTCAAGTTTCAGAGTTCAGTGCTAATCCGTATCTAGTTGAGATAAGTTTGTCTGGAAACCCATGGTCCTGTGAATGCAAATATTTACAAGAAATGAGTTCGTGGCTTTGGTCACATTATGCAAAAGTTATAGATGCTAAGCATATCACTTGTGTTATAAATAATAGAACAAATAACCTTGGCAGAGTGAGAGATTTAAATTCGACAACCTGTTCTCCTTATGCTGGTGGTTCTAGAGGAATAGTAGATAGACAAGTTCTTCAAGATTATCTGCCATTCTTATTATTTACTTCCATAGGATTTGTTGCGTGTTTGGTGCTGGTTTGCGGAGTCTTTATTTATGGCAGAGAATTCAGAGTCTGGGTATATTCCAGTTGTGGTTTAAGAATGTGCTACAAGAGTCCTGGGTTTGAAGATGAGAATGAAAGACTGTTTGATGCCTATGTGACATACTGCGTCAAAGACGAAGGCTTCGTTACTCAAGTCCTTGCAGCGCGTTTGGAGTCGCAGTTTCGGCTCTGCCTCCATTACCGTGACTTCAACTTGACAGCCTACGTTGTCGATACTGTCATTGAAGCCGTCGAGTCATCCAAGAGGACAATTGTTGTTATTTCGAGGAACTTCCTCATATCAGAATGGGGCCGATTCGAGTTCAAATCGGCACTTCATGAGCTACTTAAAGAGCGGAGGCGGCGGCTTATAGTCGTGCTTCTGGGGGACTTAAGCCCACGAGAAGTTGACCCAGAGCTGAGACTGTACATGAAGACTAACCTCTGCCTTCATTGGGGCGAGAGGCATTTTTGGGAAAAGCTGCGATTCGCCATGCCCGAACCTTCCAGAAGACCAGTCGTTCCAGTCTGCCTGGCACAACCAGAGGAGCAACCGAAACTCGTACTTCAGCCACATTTGTTGTGGGCATAGCGACTGGAATATTACAGGTATTACTTTTATTTATTTATTATTAGACAAAATATTTATTATTTATTTATCATAAGTGTATGTATTAAGAGAGCTCAAGATTAAAGGCCAAACATTTATTGTTATTTGGTAACGTATGGATGTTGAAGACAGCAAATAAAAAAGCGTAATTAAAGAGAAGAGTATTTAAACCTAACGTAAAGGTTTTAAAATTATAATTATTTTAATTTATTGAAGAAGGTATGTTATTCAAGATGTATTATGGTGGTCGTTTAAACATAAAGAAAACATGTATAATGGGGTAATATTTATTCAGTGGAACGGCGATCTTCACAATACTTCCATTTAATTATCTCAGGAAGAATATTGTAGCTGTAGGAAACAAACTGCAATATTAATTTTGTAACTTTAAGGAAATAAAATTTTCTTTCAAGTTGCAATGCAACATTTTATCGATTTTATAATTTGATTTGGACCTTACTAAGATAATAAATGGATAATATTAATATAGTATCCTTGAAAAAAAAAAATGTATTTTCGGCTATTACAATAATTCTTTAAATATTAATTTTTTTGGACGTGTTTTTTTAAAGTTCAAAAATTTAAATATTTTTTTATAATAGTTTCAAAACTATAGTTTTAATGGAAAAACATTACAGAACATAATTATAGTTAATTAAGAGAAATACGCCTTTATCTTATTGGAATGTAATGATATGTTATTCTTAAGAAATACTGACTTTATTTCGTCATAAAGAAGAATTTCAGGGCTACAAAATGAAAAAAATCATGTCAATTTCTTTTTCTTTTATTGCAAGGTAAATTTAAGTTAAAGGTAAGCTTCATGTGGGATAAAGTAAAAATATATGCTCTATTTAACAATTCTTTTAATTAGGATATTATTTTTAATTATTTATTTATTTTGGTGAACTTTACAACGAGATAAGTTTGCTCTAAGTTTTTTAAATTACAATTGGGACGTTAGATGGGGCAGTAACTTCATATGATAAATGTGAACTACAAAAATTATTTTTTCAAGTCAATTTTATTGGCTCGAAATTATAAAAATAATGTTAAACATTTTTTAAAATTATTTTTACACTTCATTATAAAAATATTTTTTTTTTAATTTTAAAAAACGATTAAGTGGTGTAATGAATAAAATAATGAAAATTATTGAAGGATATCATGATTCTGAGGAGAGAGAATTAGAGATATCAAGAATTGAAAACTATTCTGACCACCATTTATCGATACAACATTTTTATATTCGATCTTATTTTTATAAGAATATAAGTTATATTACAGTATATTATTTAATTGATATATTTTTAAGTACAATTTTGATAGGTAATTTATTGATGAAAGGTTAAGAAGCCATAAGGATGGATTGTAGTCCTTGACAATTCAACCATAAATTTATAGGTCAATAGGCATTTCAGAGACTTGTAGATTGTTTCTCAAGGAAAGGAGAATAAAACCAGCTTAATTATTATGTATAATAAATGTATCATTCAATCAATACATTAGTGAAGTAAACATATGATATATGTTTCCCTTCATTTGACTATCAGTAAATATTTGTATTTTACATGAGAATATTAACAGGAAATTGAGTTGTACAAATGTAAACATTTACATTCTATTTGATCGTTCGTGCAATTTAATGACATGAAAATTGAACAATTATTTCATGTGTATAATGAATATGGATGGAATAATAAATTTGTATTTTAACTAAAAAACAAAATGAATGATTTATGTTCACAAAAAATGAAACAAAAATATTGTACTTGAGTCTTTTTCTGCATTTATTTTGTTATATTTAATATATTTCAAAGAAAATAATAATCTTTCTTTATGTATCAGTTTAATCAATTATTAATTATCTTAATGTTTTTTACTTATCAAATTTTCTTACTTTAGAATGTGTGTTTTGGGAGTTCAGTTTTGTTTGATTTCACATTTTAATCGTTTCCGCCGTCCATGATATAATATTTGGCCGTCAACGAATTATCCATTTCATTGATCTTCTAGTATCATATTTTGAAACATAAAGATTGAAGTTTATAAATAACGCATAAATTACTTTTAGAGCAGGTTGATTCCTAAAATGATTAGGCTCTTATTATTGAATTTTAATGATCCATTCCCATCTAGGACGTTTGAACTCTCAACCTGATTCAAGATGAAAAAATATATGGAAATATTCTTTTCAAAACTGAAAATTAAACTAAGATTGGTTAAATATTATTAAACTAACTAAAGCAAGCGGCACAATAGTCTGTGACAGGCATACCGTTAACTATTTTCCAGTAATGTAATTTCCATAAACAACGTTCAATAGTTCTTACATCAGATGGCGTGGAGCAGGAAGAAATCAAACTTAAATACCAAGAAAAACAACTAATTTCAGTGATAATAAATATTAAAAACATCATCCTGGGGTGGTGAGCATCAAATATATGATCTCGTACAATGAACTGGCTGTAATGAACAAATACAGAATTTTGCTTCAGTTTTGACCCACCATCTTCCCAATCCTTTACGGAGAGACCTTCAATTGCGCTCCCATATAATAATTGACTCAAGGTGTAAAGAGTGAAGGGGATAAAAAAATAAATCAGAAGTTTTTTATTCAATCCCCAGTAGGCCTATCCCCCACCCCAATGAATAGTTTACTTATTGTGGAATTCACTGAATAAAATCCTTAAGAGTTCTTTAAAATAATTCTGATTGTATCATTGAAAACTGACTTTAATACAAACTCATATTATATAATATATACTTGAAATGTGATTGCCAATATTTTTCAATGACATAAATTATTAGTTTTTAACTTTTGCCAGTGGGAGGAAATCATCCTTTGAGGAAAAAGTACTTCAAAGAAAGTCCCAAGCTCGATGAAGTAAGTTCCTTCTTGTAACGCCTCTCTTATTTTTGAATAATTTGATTTTTCCAAATCAATCATTTAGAAATATGTAGGAGGTAAGGTTCCTAGGAATTTAATTAGGAAGTTTCCTAAACTCATTCCAGGAATGTAACGCAATTCATTATATAATAAGTAGAATCTTCGTCTTATTTTACATAAGATATTCAAGTTCAGAAGAGCAAGTTGATCGTTCAAATTTAATAATGTTATGTTATATGTTTACTTTTAAAATGTTTAGTGAACCCCTAAAGTTGTATTAATACTAAGACTATCACTAAAACTAGTTCACTGTTCTGAACAAATCGTCAAAGCCAGTGCGATATATATATATAAATACACACACACGCACATAATATAATATAATTTGGTTTAAGATCTCCTGACTTCTTGATCGAAATAGAACATAAGCTGAAAGCTGAGGTGGGCAACACGTACAATGTAAATTGATCTTGCCGAAATTTATGCATAAATGAAGCGGAATGGAGAGGTGACATTATCAGATTTCACTTCTGGGTCCTCTGAGTCAGGTTAACTATATAACTATCATAAATCTAAAGATAAAATAAAAATAAATTATTATTAGAATAGACCAATGAAAATCCTGCTTACTCCTTTAATTATTCCCTCTTTTTTTTGCATTATTTACCAGCTCAGCGAGCTGAGAATTAACGGAAACAAATATATTGTTTCAATTCTTGTATACGGTGGTTGTAATTTAGGAGGGTTGTTAACGACCCCTAGAGCGGAGGGTTCGTTTCCGTGGTAACGATTAAACATAAATTTAGCATAGGACACACTCTCACAAACGCACGCGCGCGCACACACACCCTACACATACAAACATATATACATATATGATCGAGCTCCATTTTCTCAGGTACTATGTAGGGTCTTTGGAGTTATCTGAAGAAGATAGCCGGAGAGCCGTCAAAAATTTGTAAGTGTGGTAAAACATTGAGACTTAGTATTAACGAGATGCTTCCATTTTGACTGTCATAAGTAATTTATTCCATCTATGCATAACCACAATACTTGATTTCACTGAAGGAAATTCCCTGATAGTTCTCAAAGAGAGATAGAGGTAGTGCCCAGACCTGATTTTTTGGCAGATTTCCCTTGAGGGAAATCAGCTATTGAGGTCCTTCTCATGACGCGCTTTTCGAAAAATTTCTTCACATGTCCCTCGCTCAGACCCTGGAGATGACGAAAATGAGGTCCGATCAAAATTATATATATATATATATATATATATATATATATATATATATATATATATTTGTCTGTTAACGCTCTAGCGGTCGCAATTTTTGTTTGCTCGTTACGAAACTCGATATTTAACCGTTTTATGTAAAAAGACAGATCAACTTTGTTAATGGCTGAAATCGGACTAGAGAGAGGGGGGTTTAGAGGGGGGATTTTTTGAAAATTCGAAATATCTCCGTCATTATGCATCGGATCCAACAATTGTATAGAATCAATCTTATTGCAAATTACATTTACTATAAATATTGTTAAGGATCAATAAGAAGGCCAAGTCCTCTATTTTTTTCGTAAAGTAAGAAAAAAGTAGAGGACTTGGCCTTCTTATTGATCCTTATCAATTGGTTCCTCTACCATCCAGCATATTCCAGAGATATAAATATTGTTATATGCATTCATTCTCTATCTTGAATATTAACAGAGATATTTGCATTTTTATGAAGTCCGTCGGACATGTGGTCGGGTATTGTTCGTATTAGTTCGGCCGTTTCCGTAACTCTTCGGCTCTGGTTGAAGCTTCTTCTAACCTTACCTGTCGCATCTAATCTTACCTTACCTTAGTTACTTAGTAAGATTTATGCAAATACGTTCTGTTCATCCGCCCCCCCCCCTTCATTAGTTCTTGGACTACTAAAATTTGAATTAATAAAATATTAATTATTCTTACAATTCAGAAGCTGTTTCAGTTGGGAGTTTATTAAAATTAACTGAAAAAATTCTCGTTACTCTTTGTATTTACTCACAGTGGTGTTGTGTTACCAGTATGCAGATTTCTCTATTGTAAAACTTCACATGGGAAATCTGCTTAGTTTACGCAGCCCCTGCGTGACTGACTTTTTTTGTTTTTTCAGTGACGTTTCTATTTCTTTGTCAATTTTAATAATCATTTTTCAGTTCGAACTCTCGTTCCTACAGCTGTTGGAATTCCTACATTTATAACTCTTTTTCTCTCACACACACGCACTTGATTGTTAAAAATTACAAAATATATAAATTGCCAATTAAGCGCTTTTAGTATCATGAGGAATAAATATTTTGATTTCATATTTGGTAACGTTTTGAATGCATTTACAAACAACTGTACTTATAGTATAGAAAAAACCTTGACAACTTCCAAGGCAAATCAAAACTTTCAGAACTGACTCTAGATAACGGAACTGATTTTCTTTTTTTAACGATTTTAGTGTCAGCAATGTTGTTTTAAGGCTTCATAGCAGCAAATTAAATATCAACATAGAAATAGTCCTGAGAGTTTTAGTGAAAGGATTTATTATCGAATTCTGAATAGTCCAGCAATGCGACTGCATTCAGTCCGTTCTTCAAGACTGCAATAGAACGGTAGTAAGAAATTTCTTTCTTTTACTCACAGATTAATGTCTACACAATCATATGATTAAGGCTTTTGGTCATCTTTGGTTACTCTAAATGCATATGAATGTTTGATTGAATGCATTTCATTGGCGGGCATTAAATGGAACACAACGTTATTTGAGTCTGTTTGTGTTCCACGTTTAAAAATAAATAACTCCCCAGCTTGAGTGTATAAGAATTTATTATACGGGCATTTATTTGTGATCATCTTCACACTGGATGGCAAGGAGTAGATAGCCTTCTAGAGAATGATTTTTCTGTACTTGAATACGTAGCTATGGTGAATAATTCTAGTCGACTTACATAATACCTCACAACCAATTCTGAATCTCTTATCCCTGATTTCAGATATTAGGGAAAAGGTAATATTGATGTACAACATTTCTATTATTTATGCGAGATGGATTATATTAACCACATATAATTCGGCAATTATATAATGGCTTTTGAAGAGTCGGAAATTAATGGCCGTGACTCAGAAATGTTTTATCAGTGGCATTAGCATGAGAGAAACATTCGAATTAAAGAACATACTCGTTAAAATGTATGCACTCAAGATGTATATCATCGCATAATTATTCTAGAATAATATGTTATTGTGTTTTTATTGTATTTTCCTTTGTAACTAGAGGCTATATCGATGTTAATTCTTGTGATAAAGTAGCTAATTAGATTGCTGATGGATGAAGGTAGTTTGCCCTGCGGAGCAACGCCATCTGTTGTTAACTCTAATTAATGGGTTTCATCACCAGCTTCGCATTTTAGAACTCATTATGCTTGTCCGCACAACAACAAGTACTCGACCAAAAAAAAAAAATATAACTCTAAAACAGGTTAAAAATAACTTCATTGGCAGTCTTCTCCAGTTGAATATTATAGTCCGTTTTATTTATGTCTGGGGCATTACTACATTGTCCTCAAGGTAAAATTTCAATTTTTGAATACTGTGAAATAGCTCAAGGTATAAAGACTGAAAATACTAATGAAAATCTTTTTTAATAAATAAGTACAATTAATAATTAATTAATACAATAACAACAAGCAGGACAATGCGTTAATGCTTCCTCTTATTATTATATAATTTAGTATAATCCAAAATCTCAGAATTTTTTTGTACCCGAGTTTTAAGGATGAATAATTTCATTTTTTCATTCATGATGGAATTCATATTATAAAGATGATTATGTTTATTGCAGTCTGACTAGTTCAAGGTAAGCAGTTTGCTTCACTTTTTTATATAAAATAAGAATTAGTTTTCTGAATCTCATTTATTAACGTTTTATCAAGAATTTTATCAACCTTGAATAGCTATGTAGTTTAAAAAAAAATAGTATTTGCATGCAATACAATTTTTTGCAAGTGCAAAAAATTAGAAATATATTATAATTTAATTATTTACTTTTTTAGGACTTACGAGGAATTTCGTAAATTTGAAATATCCGTTACTATATGTCGGATCGAAAAATTGTATAGAAAGAATCTTATTCCAAATTAAATTTACTATAAATATTGTTTTATAGATATTTTCTGTATAATGAGTATTAACCGAGATGTTTAGGTTTTTTAGTTTTACTCTTTCAGTAAATCCTCACTCCTACTAGTGTAATATTAATAATAAGCTGTTATACGTATCATGAACCACTTCGTTACAAGGCTAATTACCAAATATTGTTTTCATTGAACTTTTATTTTGTGAGGTATGCGCAAATACGTTCTGTTGACCCCCCCTCCCCCTCTTTTTGTTCTTGTATTACTAAAATGTATGTGATTGATAAAAAACTGATTCTAATTCATTGTGAATTACAGCACTAGCTTTAGTAGATTTTTTTCAATAAAATTAAAATGCTACATTCAGATATATTTCATTAATTGTTTGTCTTTCTGGTCTATCTATCTATTCTGCGCAACGAGATTGGCTGTCCTGTTTGTTTACATTTCAGCCGCTTTCCGTTGTAGAAATTATTAACTTGTATTGTAAATTGACTGAGTGATTTCTCATTACTGTTTGTATTTATTCACCTGTATGTATATTTATCTGTTTTAAACCTTCGTGTGGGAAATCTGTTTAATTTACGCAGCACCTGCGTGACGGGCTTTTTCTTTCTGTTCTTCTGTTCCTAGTCATGTTCAAACTTTTTCATTTGTTTAGGCGAGTGCGTACGGAGTTGGCTTTTAGTATATCAATTTATCGTTAACAATAATTTGAACTGAGTCACATTGATGTTGTTGAGAATATCTATGAAGGGCTGACAATAGCTACAGGTGCCTTTGGACAGTGGTTAATGAATAGGCACACCGCATAGGACATTCCTTTGGTTTGTTTGATTACCACACAAGCCATATTCTACCACTTCCATTCAATATTTAGATCATCTAATAAATTCCTGACAATAGCAAACTATGGAGTAGTCGTTTTTTTAATGTGCCTTCAATGGCATTTATATTAACAGATTTACCTTAAGGTTCATTCCATATGAGATCAACACACCCATTTTACCTCACCATTTTAGTTAGTATTCTTGCTGGTGGAAGTGATTTCTAATGTACGTATGATGAAATAATTGGCTACGCTTCCACTATTACAATTTATTAAAACTGGCCAATCTAGCTCCAAGAGCCGTCAGGTCAACAGCCAAGATCTTCAGCCACTGACGATGATGCCCCGCATCGAAAGCACTCTGCCGTTTTAATAAATTGTTACAGTGGAAGCGTAGCCAATTATTTCATCCTACCTACATCACCATTTTAGAATTTCCTAAAATTGTGTATACTGGTAGTAGGTACTAAGAGTAAAAAAAAAAAATACCAAATTTTCATTATTTATCTCAAGCGGTTTCCGAAACATGGCTTAGTAAAGTTTTGAAAAATACGCCAGACCGACTTTGTTGAAATCCCTCTAGAAGCTGGTTCTACTTGAGCTAAAAATGTGAGAGTGGTGTCATTTTACTCTAATAGTCATGACCTTTCATATAATATGTAACACACCATAGGTTATAATCATTTTTTTTTTAAAAATCTCAAAATAAAAATTTTGATTATTTTGAAAAGTGCGTTTCGAAAAAAGTCCGTCCCACAGGGGCTGCGTTAACTAAGCAGATTTCCCACGTGCGTCACGTTTTTGCATTTATCTAATTTTAAAAATTAAAAGTTCAATGAGAACAATATTTGGTATTTAAGCTTCAAATAAAGTGCTTCATAACATAATAGAATATTTTTAATATGAGATGAGTAGGAGTGGGGCTTTACTCAGGACCGAAAACTAAAAAATTCAAATATCTCAGTTAATAATCGAGATAGTGAAACAATCTCGAATGTTGTAATGTACATAACAACATTTATAGAACATTAAATTTGCAATAAGAATGTTTTAATACACTTTTTCGGCCCGAAGCATAATAACGGAGATATTAAGAATTTTCGAAATTCTCTCCCTCTAATCCCCCCTCTCTCTGGTCCGATTTCAGCCGTTAACGACCTTGATCTGTCTTTTGTATAAAACGATTATATATCAAGTTTGGTAATGATAAGACAAAAATTGCTACCGCTAGAGCGGTGACAGACAAATATATATATACAGTTTTGAACAGACCTCATTTTCGTCATCTCCTGGGTAGGATCGTTGGACATTTGAAGAAAAATTTCGAAACCGCGTCATGAGTACGACCTCAATAGCTGATTTCCCTTAAGGGAAATCTGCTAAAATTCGTAGTTGTAACTTGTACTTATATTTAGTGTATGCCAAAGTCTGAAAATTGACATATAATGGGCTGATAGGTTATGACTATTTTAAACCTGGCTCGTTTTACAATATCGGCTGCCTTTATGCCTATATAAGAAATAATGTCACTTGTTGCTTGACATTGCCTATGATTACTCCAATCATTACAGTTTTGTTGAGACATCCGATTGTTTGGAGCACATTGTGTCTGTTTACGGCTTTAGAATAAAGACACCTATTGAGTTTTAAAAAACTCCAGAAAGTGCCAAAGAAGATATCGAGAACCACTCTTTCAGGATCGAGTCATTTACCACATCGCCGATTTATAATGAAGGAGCACTGATGATGGCACTGGGCCCTCGAAAGCTAGCTCTGGAATAAACATTTAAATCCTAGTAGAGGTGTAAACCTTTTTTCAATCATGGATGTATACATCAACCCTCCTGTCGGGCGGAAATTTTAGTTTAATATACACCTATACGATATTTTAATATACACCTATTCGTATACGATGTTATATAGTGACATTAATTAGCCAGAACAATCTGCTATATGAAAAAAAAAAAGTTCTTTAATAACAATATAGAAATATTATGCCTCTATTTTAGACTGTATTAAATTTGTGGATCCTGCTTAAACTTCGGTACCGGCGAAGGCGGAATATCACAACAATAAACAAATAAAATACGTAATAAACTAATTTTGAATTTAAAAAAATGAAATTAATGGCTATTTACTTGAATTAGAACGGTCACTGTAATCAGTTTTATGCAACATCTGGGATACAATTTTAATAGGCAAAAAGAACATTTTCCTTTATAAAGCTATTTATACTTTATTATAAGTATCTGTAAAGTCCTTATGCTTTCTTGTAGATGGTTTTCATATTACAGCAGAATTTACTATTGCTTAATTGTTTTTGAGCTTATTTTAAAATAATATCCACGTCCCATATGACAGAACTTCAATCCAACCCCTAACCACCCCAATATGAGGATTATTTAGTACACATAACATTTAGAAAATTTAATGCTTAATTATTATAAAATGTTTTTACAAAGTATAACAAATCTTGATCCAGGTTTTCCTTCCAAACTCAATCCCGAAAACTCCGTTACGTAGGGTCTGCGTAAACTAAGCAGATTTCCCACGTGAATTTTAATAATAGATAAACCTACATACTGCTAACACAACATCCCCGTGAATATTCGGTGAATAAATACAAATAGTAATAAGAAATCTTTCCCCTCCCTGCAAGAAGCGTCTCAAATGTAAACGAACATGTCTGATAACGGCTCACCGGAAAGAAAAAAAATAACTGAAGCATATCCGAATATAACATATTAATTTTATTGAAAACTCTGTACTATATCTAGTACTGTAATTTATAATGAATCAGAATAAATTTAATCCTAATCAATCAAATTTTAGTAGTCCAAGAAATTAAGACGGAGGGTGGTCACAAGAACATATTTGCATGTACCTCGTATAATAAAGGTCTCTGGAAAACAATTTTTGGTATTTAAGCTTCGTATAATGTGTTTTATTATATAACAGAGTATTGTTTACGTAACACCAGGAAAAGTGGGGGTTTACTGCTAAAAGCTGAAAAAATGCAAATATCTTTGTTAATATTGAAGGTAGGGAATAAATGTATATAACAATATTTATAGTAAATTTATTTTGCAATGGACAGTATCGGAAACTTAAATTCTTTTTCATGACCTGCAATTAAATTCCTTCCAATATTAGGTGTTTAAATTATTATTAATAGCCGATAAAAGTTAAAAAACTACTTCTATTATGGAACTTAAAATTACATAACATATAAATTTGAAGTTCTTAATATACAGGACTTGTTTATATTTGATTTAATATTGCAAGGTCTAGTAATATATAATTAATAATATATTTTATTCATGTTTGGAAAATTTCAAAATTAGCTACAGAATGATGAATTAATTTCTGAGATCCCTTGTTTACCAATAAACACATAACAAAACAACAAGATAATTATTTCTTTTTTTATTTGATACTATAAGAATAATATTTAATAGGAATAAAGATTTAAGCCTCAGCCCTCATAAGTCCTTTTGAAGATAAACTACCCCCAATCTGGGGTTTTAGTGCTGGAGCACGGGAGGGAATGGAATTTTTGGTGGCTTGATTTGCTGAGGCCCGGAAAGTGAGTTCACTGTAGCATGAAAACCTCTCCTATGAATAAGGAGTTCCTTCCAGCGTGCGCTCCAGACAAAAATTGTAGAGTAAACGGAAGGCAAACGCCTGGAAAATAGGGATTTGGTCGGAAAAACCCTTGAGTTTCACCGGCAGGGATCAATAGTAAAGGATTAGGTTTGACTACCCCACTCCTTTCATCCCTTCATTAAGTATGAATTATCTCGATATCTCTTATCACGATTGTTCCATTTCTTTTACCTTACACATTTGTTGTCCGAGCCCAGCTCTGGTCGAACGATAAATAAAGTCCTTTCTATAATAGAAGTTATTTCTATTACAATACTAACAAAGATAATGCTAAATTGTTTGTTATGAATATATATTTCCAGGTCTTAATACATTTTTTTTTCTGCCGTAGAGAAGAAGTCCGTTTGTAAACAAAATGCAGCATATAAGCATATAAAACTAAACGTAATTATTATTTAAACTAGCCTGTTCAATAAAATGGAGGAGGTCGAGACAATTACCATTATAGTTTTCGAGGATTTTTGTTACTGTTTTTAATTCTTTAAAAAAAAAAATGTTTAAGCAATTTCACTCACGCTTTAGAACACATTTCCCAGCTAATGGCAGTCCATACCTCAACATTTTTTCCAATACCTTATAAAACATTTTCACAATCCTTTCATACATGCTAGTTTAACTAACAATATTTTAGCAGCTAATTCACTTTCTAATGGTTATTTTTACTAATGAGTTTTTAATATATTATTATATTATACATGAATTTATTTGTATCGTGATTTTAAGTCTGACCTTAATCATTTTTATTACCTAAAATAATGTTGATTTTCTTCTACTGATTGCATTGAACGTTTATTTAGTTGCCAATATTTTTTTGTTTTTGTTTTGATCGTTGCTTTGACTAAAGCTGGATTCGTTTATTTAGTTGATTAATGTAATTTAATTGTGTTTTTTTTGGATGTCGAGTTTTGAAATCACTTTGATGCGATGGTTGTAAACAAGTCAACAAATATTTCTCCCTAAAATTGCAAAGTTTAAATTTTGTTATGTCAGGCTTTAAATACAGAGATTAAATCGAGAGACCAATTTACTAGATTTCAATTATTAGTTATTAAAAATTCTCTGGGGCCATTTCTACTTTACAACACCCCGTGACAAGAAATGTAGTTATAAAATATCATTAATATTAAAAGAAAATAAAAACATATTTTATTATACAAGTGTACAAATTCAGGAATCTAGAATTCATTAATGCTTATCAATTCACAACGTTTACAAGTCATTCTCAACGTGCCTTTTCCCTCATAGCCATTCACATAGATTCAAATAATACCAGCTTACGTTGCTTTTGTGCGCACCAAACGGGTTAGCTGTTCTATCAGGTTGAGCATAAAGAAAGCACTGCTTTGTTTCCCTACCAATACCTCCAAATACCCATTGTTGAGGGTATATACCGTTGACGGCGTAATTTACCCAGGTAAAATACATTTCATCATTTCCTCCCACGATTCTAAAAGGATGCTTTGAAATATAAATACAGCCTTGAGGTAGTTTTCCATGCTTTACTGTGGTTCGGCTTAATCCTCCAAACAAGAATTCTTAAAGTGGACTCGTTTATCCAGAAATACACAAATGCTTACATGACAATCTACACTTTCCTGACCAAGATTGTGCGAAACTTAAAGTCAAGCTTCTTACTTTTATTGCGACATGAAAGCCAAAACTATTTTTCTAGTTCCTTTACTTATGGACTCAGATTTGAATTGGAGGCTTACCTTGTTATTCTTACAATTTATATACCTAGAGACACGGGCTCTATTTCCAGTTAGTTTACCGACCTCTGTTTGCTTTACTTACATAAGGGGGCTTTAGTAAATACTTTTTGCTGTATTTAATAGTAAAGTACTCTTTATCTTCACTCGACATAATTGTTCCATTAAATGATTAGTGAGAACTAACCATTACTATTCATCTCGGTTTTGTGTGGATATTCCCCAATTTTAGACATCTAATATAATTTTAACAAGTCCGTTCATCAAGTCACCATCGGGTCACCATATTGTATATTTCTACGACCTACAGCAATATTTCTTCTTACTCCATTTGCTGCAGGCTGCTTAGTAACACCGGCCAAGTCAGAATCACCAAATCTTCCAAATTGAATTTCTTCCATCTTTCTGGCAATGTCAATAACGATAAGTAATTTGTAATTGAGGAAAGGAGTTCAGGAAACTCACAAAAATCATGAAATGGGCTTACTTGTTCTCAAATACTTTCGCAGCTATAAATATTTGCAACGTCTCTTGTAATCTGTTTGTTGCTGTCGTTGATTAAAATATTTGCAATTTTAATGTATTAAGTGTAATAGTAGGGCCAAAGTTTATTGTTGTAAATAAAGTAAAGCAACATTCATCTGTCATTAACGGCCGGATTTATTCTGGACATTGAACATGATATACTCTTCTTTGGAAAATACAATAGTCAACTAGCCTGCAACATGCCGCGCACAATAGAATTACGTAAATTTTATGCTAAATAAATTTAATTTTATTTATTTATTTATTACTAACTAATATTTGTTCATTTACTTCAATTCCTTTGGGTTTATTTTAAAAATGTAAAAAAAGTGTTTAGAATTGTGAATTGGAATTTATTTTTTAGTATGGATTTAACTAATATGTACGGACCACCATGTTACCAAATCATATTCCAAAGGTGTTACAAGAGTTTGACTGAATTGAAACGAGCATTCTTTTGAATTTGTGAAAAGGTATTCCTTAGCATAAAAGTCAAAATATTGAATTATGATTTCCGCACACCGCCTAGTAATTCACTGATAATTTCAAAAGAGTGACTGAAATATATTATTCAGTTTTAATGATAACAATATTTACTTATTTTGGAGTATTCGTTAGGAGGCAATATTGCTTAGAAAAAAAAACAACACACATAAACAAGAAAACCAAAATATATACATAAATATCGTCGAACTATTACTTTAGGAAAAAGAAGTAAAACTTTGTCCATAATTAATGTTACTGTTTAACTAAAACATGACAAAAATACAAAATAGATTATTAAATTAAACCAACAAAAATAAAATATTAAGTTAATAGAGAATACATAAAATGTATAAATAGTTTATTGAAAGTAAGAATACTGAAAGAGAAGGTAATATATTTTAATAACAATGGAACAATAAATAAATTAAAATACTTCGTACATTCTAATTAAAATTAATACAAGTTGTCAACACCTGCATTAACAAAAGTTTTTAATTTTTATAAAGGAGGATATATAAGTTGAAAGCAGTTTAAATGTAATACAGGAATGGGAATAAAATCCAATATAATTTTATACTCTTCAATAAAAATGTATAGTGTTAAGATACTGGAGTATTATATTAGTGTTTGTTCATAATTCGTGAACTTTATGTGGAATTTGGAAGTTACTAAGTCGATGGCATTCAATGTGTTTTTAAATTTGTGTGGCTGAGGCTCATTTATTATACCCAATGATGATGATAATGTTAATTTAATGTTATCTCCATATTTGGATTTAATAAAAAATGGGTGAGTGGCTCTAACGTAATAACTAGTACTCCTTATTCTACTGGTAGAATCATAACGGATAATGCATTATGGTGCTGCTAAACATATGCCCACTATTTTCTGTTTCAGAAATTATATTACATGACTGAGAATTATTTTAATTAGTTCTCCAGATCTGTGTAAGTAATGTCTTGAAATCCAATAATTGAATGGTTCCTTCCTCTCTAAACACGTGACTACAATTTTAGGTTGAAAGGGAAGCAAACACCTGGAAAATGGGGATTTCATAGAAAATGGGGGAGAAAAAACCCTGACTTTTGAAGCGATCAATCAATTGCTGAAGATGGGGGTTGGGCCCCACCCTAGGCAGATGTTTGACTGGTAGGCCCTGCGGGAGGGATGAAGGAAGGCCAGTATCCCCGTGGCTTTCTCCATTTGTTAACTGGTTACCTTTAGGCCTGTTCTGCAGCTGCCCTCATCAGTGGCCAACAGGTATAAGTCCCTTCCTGTCTCCGACTCTGGCCGAAAATTAATTCTCCATGTTGATGTCACATCGGTCAATGAGCTGTTCAGATCAAACACATACATCTTCGGGATTTCTGATTGGACTCCACAACTCAGCAGAATAAAAAGTAAAATTAAATTATTTATTAACGTCCAATTTTTGCAACTAAGGCTAATTGGGACGGTTATCTACAGGTTACCGCCCTTAAAAAAGTATAAAGTATAGAAAAGGTATAGAGTAAAAAGGAGTTCCTCTTCTTAACACATACGGTGTTAAGTCCTCTTCTCGTAACTTATACAGAAGTCGGCTCCCTTAATACATCTGTTTTCCTAAGCTGTATCAATTTCAATCAGAAGATGTAACTGTAATCAAACAATACTTCATGACTTGTGACTTCCTTGTAAGCAAAGGGTCAGAAGTCTAAAAACTTCTTCATCTTCATCTCAATTTATTAAAGCATTGGCTGAATAGTTATTTTTTATTCAACACAAATGTCACACACAATAGCCTATTGTCAAAACAAACAGGGAGCTAGGCCCTTCGCTAGAAACTGTTTCGGCGATCTCGAGTCAAAAGGAAGGTTCACCTTAAAAGTTAAGGTGGTATTTAGGATATTTGTGTTCCTGCAGATAGAAGAACAGACTGCTTGTGATTTTTGAGCAATTAAATTATAGGTGTTAAGCTTCCTGACTAATTTTATTGTTATTTATTATTATTGGAAATTTCCAGAGTGCTCTACCTGATGCTAGAATAATTAGCGTACTATTAATTGAGATATGTATGTATGTGTATATATATATATATATATATATATATATATATATATTTATATATATATACAACTTTATATCAATCCACGATTTTGAAAAAGAAACAGTCTTAACACTTTTTTTATTATATAATAATTAATTTCTAAACTAACTAAGGAAAATCCAAAAGCCGTTAAAATATATATTTTAATACATAATATCGTTCCTCATCTCATATGAATGTCAGCACCACTTGGACTTAATAAATAACATCTTCTTATCAATGTTTTGAATCAATAGCAGGGCGATCACAATACCCTATAAAGATGAAAAATAAGGTCTCACTACTTCTATTTCGTCTAGATTCGGGCTCAGTTGATATTAAGAATAGTTATTTATTATACAAGTGACGAAAGTAGATCATTTTACAACTCGAGTGAAACGTTTACCCACACAAGCGAAGCGAGTGTGGTAATTTCACGAGAGTTGTAAATTCTACTTTCGTCACGAGTGTAATATTAATTGAGGTCGTACTCATGACGCGAGTTTTAAAAATTTCTTCAAATGTCCATCGATCCTACCCAGGAAATGACGAAAATGAGGTCCGTTCAAAATTAAATATATTTATATATATATATATCTATATATAGATATATATATTTGTCTGTTAACGCTCTAGCGGTCGCAATTTTCGTTTGATCGATACCAAACTCGATATTTAAACGTTTTATGCAAATATAAAGATCAAGTTCGTTAATGGCTGAAATCGGATCAGAGGGAGGGGGGGTTTAGAGGGGGGATTTTTGAAAATT